>JAIUJO010000020.1:637500-1860000 GCA_023846275.1 Vanilla planifolia
TATGTGCGTTTCTATGTTTGTTTATGCGAGCATGTGTTTGTGTGTGTGTGTGTGGGGTGTGTGTGTGTGTGGTTGTGTGTGTGTGCATATGTGTGTGTGTGGGTGCATGTGCTGATGTGTATATGTGCATGTGCATATTCATATACATGCTTGTGTGCAAGTCTATGATTGTTTTTGTTTGTTTGGACATGAATGTCATGTGTTTGTGTGTGTGTGTGTGTTTGTATGCATCCGTGTGTGTGTGTCTTTATGAGTGTGAGACTATGCATAGGTGTGTTTTTGTGTATGTGCATGTGCATGCATTTGCATGGTGGGTGTGTCTATGTATGTGTGTTTTTTGTGTGCGTGTGAGCATTTTTGTGTGCTCGTGTATGTTTATGTGTGTGTGAGTGTATGTGTGAGTTCTCATATGTTTGTGTGGGTGTGTGTTCATATGCTTGTGCATGTGCATGTGTGTGTGTGTACAATTCATTGCATTTGTATGTGCATGTGTGTATGTCTGTATCCATGTGAAAGTTTGAGTAAGTGCATGTGTGTGTGTGAGTGAGTGTGCATGCATGTGTGTATTTGTGTGCATCAAGGTGTGCAAATGCATGTGTGTTTGTGCATGTGTGTATATACACGTGTGTGTTTGTTTGTGTACATGTATGAGAGAGTGTATATGTGTGCGTGTGTGCAAGTTTGTGCATGTGTGTGGTGTTGGTATTTGTGTGGGTGCATATATGTGATTGTTCACTTGTGCATGTGTACGTGTGCATCTACTTATGTATGCATGTGTATGTGTGTGCATACATATGTGTGTTTGTGTGTCTGTGTGTGCAAGCATATGTTTGTGCGTGTGTGCATGTCTGTGCGGTCTGTGTGTGCATGCTTGCACATGTGTGTGTCCATGCCTATGTATTTGTGTATATTTGCATGTGCGTGTTTGTGTGCAAATGTGTGATTGTTTGTGTGTTCTCTTAGACATGTAGATGCTTTGTGCTTGTGCATGCATACGTGTGTGTGTGTGTTTTTATGAGTGTTAGACAGCTCATAGGTGTGTTTTTGTGCATGTCTATGTGCATGTGTTTGCATTGGTGGGTGCATCTATGTATGTGTGTTCGTGTGTGTGTGTGTGCACATTTGTTGGTATTTTTGTTTGCTTGTGTATGTGTGTGTGTGTGTTTGTCTATGTGTGACTGTATGTGTGAGTGCCCATGTGTGTGTGTGGGTGTGTGTGTGTGTAATTCTATGCATTTGTATGCATGTGTGGATTTGTGTGTGCATGTGCAAGTTTTAGCATGCACATGTGTGTGTGTGAGTGCACATGGATGTGTATATGTGTGTGCATCAGTGCGTGCATGTGCACGTGTGTTTGTTCAAGTGTGTACATACATGTGTGTGTGTGATTATGCATGCACATATGCATGTGTGTACATGTATGGAAGAGTGTATTTGTGTGGGTGTGTGCAAGTTTGTGCATATGCGTGGTATTGGTATGTGTGTTGGTGCATGTGTGAGGTTATTGGGTTGCACATGCATACGTGTGTGTGTCTACCGATGTATGTATATATGCATTCATATGTGAGTTTGGGTGTTTGTGTGTGTGTCTGTGCATCTGTATGTGTGCATATGTGAGTATGTGTGTACATATGTGTGTGCATATAAGCACATGCATATGTGTGTGGGTGACTGTGCACATGTGTATATGTGCATGTGCATGTTTGTGTGCAAGTGTGTGATTGTTCGTGTGTTTGCTTGAATATGTAAGTTCTTGTGTGCATGTACGCTCATGTGCATGTGTGTGTTTGTGTGCATTCGTGTGTGTATCTTTAAGAGTGTGAGACTATGTGTAGGTGTGCTTTTGTGCACATGAATATGCACTTGTTTGCATGAGTGAGGGCCTCTATGTATGTGTGTTTGTGGACGTTTGCATAGTTTTTTTGTGCTTGTGTGTGTGTGTGTGTGTGTGTGTGTATGTGTGTGTGCCCATTTGTGTGTGTGTGTGTTTGCATGTGTGTGTGTAATTTTATACATTTGTATGCATGTGTGCATGTGTTTGCACACGTGCATGTTTGAGCATGTACATGTGTGTGTGTATGAGTGCACATGCATGTGTGTATGTGTGTGCCTGTGCATGTGTGTTTGCGCATGTGTATGCAATTGTTCATTCACATGTGTGTAGGTGTACATGTATGAGTGTGTATATGTGTGCAAGTTTGTGTTTTCCTTTGTGTGTGTTAGTTCATCTATATGAGCATGCATTGTCAGTGCATGTGTGTGTATGAGGGTGCTTGTGTGTGTGTGCATGTGTGTACACATGTGTGCACATGTGTGCATGCCTTTATATTTATGTTTGTTATTCTCTTGTTCTTATGCATGCGAGTGGTTTTGTAAGTGAGTGTGGAACCTTGTGTGAGTGTGTATGCAAGCATGTGAGTGCATCGATAGGTCTATATGTATATGTGTGCATGCATATGTGTGTGTGTGTGTGCATGCATGTGCATGTCTTTTTACATGTGTGTGCATATGTGTGTGTCTTTATGTTTGCATTTGTCTACTTGTGCATGTGCATGTGCATTTTTATGCAAGTGTGTTTGTGAGCATGTGAGTGTGCTTATTTTTATGTATGTGTGTGTGCATGCATGTATGTGTGGGTATGCATGCATTTTTATGTCTACATATATGTGCATGTATTCATGAGTGTGTGTGTATATGCATGCTTGCATGTGCATGAGTGTGTGCATGCATCTATACATGTGGCTATTCATACATGTGCATGTGTTCTGTATGCATGTGGCAATGCATTCATGTGCATGTGCGTGCATATGCTTGTGTGTACATGTGTGCATGTGTTTGTGTTTGTGTTTGTGTGAGTTTGTGTTAGTGCATATGTGCATGGTCATGTGCATTCATGTGTGTGTCTATGAGTGTATCTATGCTTGTGTCTATACATGTTGGTGTGTATGCATGTGATCATGTGTGTGAGTGTGTATACATGTGTATTTGTATTCATGCATAAACTTGTGTGTGTTTTTGTTTGTATATGTTTATCTATGTATATGTATGTGCATGTGTGTGTGTGTGCATTTGTACATGTCTATGTGTGTATGTCTATGCATGTATGTGTGTGTGTGTGCTTATGTTTGTGTGTGGGTGTATGCATGTGTGTGTGCATGCATGTGTGTGTGAGTGTGTGCTTGCATGTGGTTCTATGTTTTTTTGCATGAATTAATGTATGTGTTTGTATGTGTGCACATGTGAGGGTGTGTGTGTGCATGTGTGAGTATGCACATGTACATGCATTTATGTGGATGTATATATGAGCTATGTGTGCATGTGTGGGTGTGTGCATATAGGTGTGCGTGCATGTTCTTATCCATGTGTTTGTGCATATGTGTCTGTGTGGGTGCATGTGTGTGCATTTGTATGCTTGCTTGTGTGCATTTTTATGTGTACGAGTGTGTGTTCATGTTTGTGGCATTTTTGCATGCATGTGTGTGTATGGGTTTGTTTGTGTGTGCATACATGCATGTTTGTGTGTGGGGGGAGAGGGGGTTCCATGTGTGTGAGCATGTGCACCCATGAACATGTGTTTGCAAGTCAGTGCTTGGGTGTGTTTGCGTGTTTGTGTGTGGGCATGTGTTTGCATGCGTGTGTGATTGTGTGAGTATACACATGCACATATGTGTATGTAGGTGCATGAGCGTTTGTTTGTGTGTGTGCATGTATGTGCGTGTTTGCAAATGTATTTGTGTGCATGAGTGTGTGCGTGTGTTTGTGCATATGTGTTTATATGTGTGTGAATGTCCATGGGCATGTGTGCATGATCATACAATAATACATGTGCATGTTTCTATTTGTGCATGTGTGTGCATGTGCGTGTCTATGAGTGTGTCTATGTGTGTGTCTAGACATGTTCGTGTGTATGCATGTGAGCATGCATGTGAGTGTGTATGCATGTGTATGTGTGTTCATGCATGAACTTGTGTGTGTTTTTGTTTTTCTATGTGTATGTGTGTATATTTATGTGTGTGTGTGTATATTTATGTGTATGTGTGTGTCTATGTGTATGTTTCTATGTGTATATGTGTCTACATGTATGTGTGTGTGTGCTTATGTTTGTGTGTGGGTGTATACATGTTTGCGTGCATGCATGTGTGTGTGTTTACATGTGGTTCTGTATTTCTGTGCATGTGTAAATGCGTTTGTTTGCATGTGTGCACATATGAGGGTGCGTGTATGTCCATGTGCGCATGTGAGTATGCGTATGTGCATGTGTGGTCTTTTGGGTGCATGTATATGTGTGTTTTGTATATATGTGTGCTTGTGTGTGGGTATGCCTATGTGCATATTAGTGTGCATGCATGTTAATGTCTGTGTGTTTATGTGTTTGTGCATATGTGTGTGTGGGTACAGTTGTGTGGATTTTCATGCTTGCTTGTGTGCATGCATGTGTGTACGTGGGTGTGTTTACATGCATGTCAAGAGTGCGTGTATGTGTGCGTGTTTGCTTATATGTATGGGTTTATGTGTGTGTGCATGTGCATCACGAACATGTGTTGGTGGGTCAGTGCTTGGGTTTGTGTGTGTGTGTGTGTGCATGCATATGTGATTGTGTGAGTGTGCATATACACATGCACATATGTGTATGTAGGTGTGCATGTGTGTTTGTTTATGTATGTGTTTGCATATATTTTTGTGTGCATGTGTGTGTGTGTGTGAATGTGCGTGGGCATGTGTGCATGGTCAAACAACAATCTCTGTGTGTGCATCTACATAATTATGTGTGCATGCATGAGTGTGCGTGTGTGTGCACATGCATGCTTATGTAAGGGTGTGAGCATGTGTGCATGATGTAGGAGTGTGTAAGCATGCATGCATGTGCTTGTGTGTATGTGTGCATGCATGGATGTGAGAGTGTTTTGTGTGTATGTGTGCATGCATGTATGTGAGCATGTAAGTGCATGTTTGAGCATGCATGTGTGTGCATCTACATGTGTGTATATTTGTGTGCATGTGCATATGTGTGTGTGTGTGACTATATGCATTTATTTGAGTGTGTGCATGCATGCATGGGTATATTGATTTATATGTGTATGTGCACTATGTGCATGTGTGTTTGTATCTATATGTGTGTTTGTGTGTGTACATCCATGTGTTAGCTCACATGTATGTGTATGCATGTACATGCACGTGTGTGTGCTTATGGGTTCCTATGTTTATGCATAAGTGGGCATGTGTGTACATGTGCATACACATTTGTTATGCAAGTGTACATATGTTTGTATGGGTGCACAGTGCATTTGTGTACATATGTGTGCCTTTGTGCATGTGTGTGTGTGTGCATGTGTGTATATGTTGTTGTTTGTGTGCATACATTTTTGTGCAAGTAGGCACATGTGCGTGTGTATGGGTAAGCATTTTTTTACATGTGCATATGCATTTGTGTAAGTATTTTAAGTGTGTATGCACATGGGATTGTGGATGTTTGCATGTGTGTGTGCATATGCATATATGTGGTTGTGTGTGTGTTTATGCACATGTGTGTGTGTTTGTGTATGTCCTTGTTGTGTGTGTGCTTATGTGTGTGCATGAGTGCATGCATGTGCACAGATGCACATGCGTTCATGTGCATGTGTGTATGGATGAGTGTGTGGCTGTGTAGGTGTTTGTATACCTGTGCATGCATACATTGGTGTATACATTGTGTGTGTGTGCATGTGTGCACGTGTATTTATGCATGACAACCTATGTGTGTGTATGTTTGTGTGTGATGTGCATACTTTCTTGTGTTTGTACTATGTGCATATGTGTAAGCATGTGTGTGTAAGCATATGTTTCGGATGGACATATGTCTATTTTTATGTGTGTATGCATGTGTACGTGCCTGTGTGTTCTTGTGTGTTTTGTATGTTTATGCATGTATGTGAATGTGTTTGTGTTGCATTGCATGCACACAAGTCTATGTGTATGTGTGTGTGTGTGTGTCTATGTATTGTGTTTTCTTGCATATGTATGTGTGTGTGCACGTGTATGAGTATGTATGGGTGTGCATCTTTGTACATGTGTGCATGTGTGTGAGCATGGAGGGGGCATGTGTATGTGTGGGTGTGTGCATGTGTGTGTGTTTGTGTGGGTGTGTATGTGTGTCTTTTCATATTTATGTACATATGTGCATGTGTAGGTGTGTGATTATGCATATGTGTCTATGTGTTTATTCGTACATGTGTCTACATGTGTGTGTTTGCATCTATGTGTCTGCACATGTCTTTGTGTATGTGAATGGATGCATGTGCATGCACTTATGGTAACATGTGTGAATGCGCATGTATGTGCTAATACATGCACATGTGTGTGGGTGTGTGTGTATACATGCCTACGTATGTGTGTATGTTTGCATGTGTGTGTTTGTTCATATCTGTGCTCACCAACATGTGAGTGTATGTGTGTGTCTTGGTGTGTGTGCACATGTGAGCACCTATCTAAGTGAGGACATATGTGTTTGTTTGTGTTTACATGTGTGCTTGGTGTGTCAATGCATGTGCATGCTTGTGCATATGTCTAAGTGAATGTGCTTGTGTGTGTGGGCATATATGATTTTTTGTGCATGTACATGTGTGCAAATTTGTGTGTGCTTGAGTGTGTGATTGTGTCTGTATGCATGTATGTTTTTGCATGCATGGTTTTGTGTGCACATGTGTTTGCATCTCTATATATGTGTGTTGTGCATGAGTTTGGGTTTGGTTACGTGTGTGTGTGCATTCATGTGTGTGCATGAGTGTGTTTGTGTGTGTGCCTATGTGTGTATGTGTGTGCTTGTTTAGCTACATGCATGTGTAGATGTGTGCATATGTGTGCTTAGGTACGTATATGTGTGTGTATACTTGTGTGTGTTCGTATGTGCATGTGTGTGTTGGTGTGTATGGTGGTTTGTGTGTATTTGTGTTCATGTGTGTGTGAATGTGTCCATCATCTATATAGTACTATGTGCATGTGTCTGTGTGTGTGTGCAAGTTTTTGTGTTTCTTTTAGTGTGTGTGTGTTTATGTGTGTGTGTATATGCATGTGTTTGTACATGCATGTATGTATGTAGGTGTGTTTGTTTTTCTATTTGTATTTGCTTGAACATATGCATGTGTGGGCGTGTTCAATTAGGTGTGTTTGTGTATGCATAGGTTTGCATGCCAGTGTATGTGTTTGCATGTGCATGTGTGTATGTTTGTATCTATGCATGTATGTGTGTAAGCTTATTTATGTGTGCATGCTGATGTGCGTGCTTATGTGTGTGTGCATGGATGTGCTTGTCTGCTTATGTGCAATGTGTGGGTGTTTATATGTTTGTGCCTGTGTGCAAGTGTGTGCACATATGTTTTTGCATGTGCAAATGTGTTTTTGTGTGCATGTGTTTGCTTGTGTGTGTGCAAATATGTGCGTGTTTGTGTGTGCATATGTATGCATTTGTGTTATTGTGTGACTGTGTGTATATGTTAGCATACTTAAATGTACGTGTGTTGACTATGCATCTGTATATGTGCATATGTGTATATGTGTGTGTGGCCACGTGTGTGTGTGTCTATGCATGTACATGTGTGAGCATATTTGTATATGATCCTGTTGGTGTGTGTGTGTGCATGCTAGTATGTGTGTGTGTACATATGTGCATATCTGTGATTGTGATTTTATGCATGTGTGCTTGTGTTTGCATGGGCACATGTGCATGTACATGTGTGCACGTGTGTGTGTTTGTGTACATGTATGCATGCTTGTGAGTGTGTGCATGTGTCTGTGCCTATGTGTTCTTATGTGTGAGTATACGTGTGTCTTTGCATGTCCATTTATGTGCGAGTATCAGTATCTTAGTGTGTTTGTGTGTGAGAGGATGTGTGCAAACATGTGTGCATGTATGTATGTGCATGTGTGCTTGTGTGTGTGTGCACATGTGCTTGCGTGTGTATGGGCAGGTGTGTGTGACTAAATGTGTTTATGCATGCACATGCATATATGAGCACATGTTTGTATATGTGCATACTTGTGTGTGTTTGTATGTGTGTGGTTGTGTTTGTGCATGAGCATGAGTGTGTGTCGATATATGTGCATGTATTTGTAAGTGTGCATGTGTGCATGTCTGCATATATAGCATATGTGTGAGTATGTGTGCATGTTTTTGTGTGTTTTTGTGCATGTTTGTGTGTATGTCTATGTTGGTGTGTGCATGTGTGTGTGTGAGCATGTGCATGTGCTTGTGTGTACATGTGTTTATACATGTGCTTGTAAGTTTATTTGGGTGTCTACATGTGTTGGTCTGTTTATATGTGTGTGCATGTCTAAGTGTGTATGTGCATTTGTTCGCTCGCCTATGTGTGAGTATGTATATGTGTGCGTGCATGCATATACATATGTGTTCATGTGTGAGTGTTTGTGTGTGTTTGAGGGCATTTGTGTGATTTTGCATGGGCATTGTGCATGCATATGTGTGTGCCTAATTGTGTGTATATTTGTGTGCATGTGTGTGTGTGTTTGTTCATATGTGTGTGCTTGTATTTATAGGTATCTACTTGTTCATATGCATGTGCATGTATGTACACATGTGTGTGTGCTTCAATGTATACAAGTGTGTTCATGTTTGTGCATGTGTATGCATGAATGTGTGTGAGTTCAAGTGCATGTGTGTTTGTGTGTGTGCAAGTGTGTGTGTGTGTATGTGTGTGATTTCATGTTTTTGCATGTATATGTGTATGGGTATTCATGTGTTTATGTGTTTGTGCATGTGTCTTTGTGTACATGTGCATTTGCATGTGCATGTGTGCATGCAAGTGTGTATATGGTCATGTTTGTGTGTGTACGTGTGTGTACATGTGTGTCTGTGATTGCATGAGAGTGAGCATGTTTGTGTATGTGCACTTTAGAGTGTGTGTGTGTGTGTGCATGCATGTGTACATGTATGTGTGTGAATACATGTTTATGTGAGTGTTTATGCATAGGTGTGTGCCTGTGTGCGTGTGTGTATGTGCATGTGTGTCTATGTGAATGTGTGTGCTTACGTATGTGCATGCTTGTGCTTGTGAGTATTTGTTCATGTCCATGTATGTATGTGCATGTGCATGTGAGTGAGTGTAAGTGTCTGTCTCCATGTGTTTGTGTAGACATGTGCTTGCAAGTGTGCATGTGCATGGATGTCTATGTGTCCATTTATGTTTGTTTGTGTGCATCTTTGTGTGTGTATGTTGTGTGTGTGGGGGGCATGCATGTGTTTATCCACATGTTCATGTGCATGTGAGTGTGTGGTTGTGCATATTTGAGTGTGTGTGTGTGTGTGCGTGCATGTGTGTGTGTGCATGTATGTGCATATGTGTGTACAGGTGTTTGTACATTTGTAAATGTGTGCATAGGTGTCTATATGTGATTTTATATGTGTGTGTGTGTGTGTGTTTATGTGTGCAAGTTTGTGTTCTTTAGCATTAATTTTTGGGTGTGTGTGTGTGTATGTACATATGCATGCATGTATTTGTTCATTGGTCTATAAGTGTTTTTACATGTGAGCTTGTATGCATGCGCGTGTGTGTGTGTATGTGAGTGAAGTGTATGTGCATGTGTATGTGCATCAATGTGTTCAAGTAGGTGTGTGTATGTGTGTACCTATGCATGGGTGTGTGCATGCCTATATATCCTTATGCATGCATGCATCTGTGAATGTGTGAGTGTGTATGTATGTGTATGTGTGCACTTTGGTGTAGGTGTGTGTGCATGTACATGTGTAGGAATGTATATGCACCTGTGTGTGTGTGTGTGTGCTTGAGCGTGCTTATGTGCATCTATATTTATGCATGTTTGTGCATGTGTCCATTTGTGCATTGGCACGTGTGTTTACGTGTTTGTTTGACTCTGTGTTGTGTGTGTGTGCTTTTCTATGTGCGTGTGCTTATGTGCACAAGTATGGGTACGTGTGCATGCATGCACATGTGTGTGCTTGTGTTTGTTTGTTTGTAGTTGTGTGTTTACATGTATGTTTCAATGTGTGTGCATGCATGTGTGTGTGCATGTGTGTGTGCTAGCTTACATACATGTTTTGAGCTTGTGTATGCATGTGAGTGAGTGTAGGTACATGTGTGTGGTTGTGTGTGTGTGCAAATGTGTGTATGTATGGGTGCTTTTGTGTGTGTGGTTGTGTCCATGTGTTCTTCTGTGTGTGCATTCGTGTTTGTGTGTATGTGTGCCTATGCATGCACGTGTGTGTGCTTGTTTGTCTATATTTGGTTGTGTATGTGTAATTCTCCATGTGTGCACATGTGAGTGGGTGCATGTGTGCACATGTGAGTGGGTGCATGTGCATGCATCTATGTGTGTGTAAGTGTGCTATGCATGTGTACATGTGTTTGGGTATTAGTGTGTGTGCATGTGCACATGTGTATATGTATGTGTATGTGTGTGTGTGCTTGTGTGTGTATGTGTATGCATGTGCAAGTGTGTGCATCTTTGTGAGTGATTCTATGTAAGTGTGTATACATGTGTGTACATTTGTGTGCATGAGTGTGCTTGTGTATTCATATGTGTGGGTACATGTGCACGTGTGTGAGTGCTAATGTGTGCTCTTGAGAGTGTGTACATGTGCACATATTTGTGTTTACATCTATGGAAGGGTGTGTGTGTTTGTGCTCATGCATATGGCTTTGTGTCCTTGAGTGTGTGTGTGTGTTTATGTAGATATGTGTGTATGTGTACATATTTGTGTGTGTGCAAGCATGCATGTGTGCATGTACATGTGTATTTTTATATGTTTGTTTTTTTGAGTTTTTAGACATGTGTGTGTCTATGTATCCGTGTTCGAGTCAGCATTTGTTTGAGTGTGCAAATGTATGTGCTTGTTTATGTGTATGTGTGTGTGCACGCATGTGTGCATCCATGTGTTTATGTGTAAGTTTGTGTGTGATGTGTGTGTGTGCTTGTGTGTGTTTATGTGTGCCTGTATAGCAAGTTTGTGTTCATCTCTATAAGCCTTTCTGTATGTGAGTGCACCTGTGCATATGAGTAACCATGAGTGTGCATGGGCACATGCATGTATGTGTATGTGCATGTGCTTTCATGCATGCTTGTGTATCAATTTTCATCTATGCATGTGTCCAGATGTATGTATATATGCGTGCGTCTATGTGTGAGATTGTGGTTGTATGTGTGTGCATGTGCACATTAGTGCATGGGCATCTTTGTGTCCCTATGCATGGGCATGTGTGTGTGTGAGTGCAAGTGTGCGAGTGTGTTTGTGTATACGTGTGTGTGTGTGTGTGCATGTGTTTGTGTAGATGGCTACTTGCGTGCTCATGTGTGTGTGTGTGCATGTTTATGCATGTCTGTGAGTCTGTGTGTGTTTGCATATAAGTGTGAGTGAGCATGTGCATACATGCATATGCATGTGACTATGTGTTCATATTAGTGTGCATTGGTGTCTATGTTTGTGTGTATGTGTTTGTGCATGTGTGTGTGTGTTTTGTGTGCGTGTGTGTTTGTACATGTGTGTATGTCTATATTATTTTGCATGTGTGCAAGCATAGTTATGTGTGTATGTGCATGTCCATGGATTTACTATGTGTCCATATGCATCTATGTGTGTGTGTGTGCATGTGTGTGGGGAGTAGGGGATGTGTGTATGCATGTGCTCGCCTATATGTGTGTGTGTGTGTGGAGGCATATCTCCGAGTGAATTTAATCAAGTTATGAATTTGCATACCACACATAAAGTTTACAAAAAATTAGAAATTACTTATGAAGGAACTTCACAAGTAAAACAAACAAAATAAATCTTCTTACACATTGTTATAAGTTATTTAGAATGAATTTAGGAGAAACTATAAAGAAGTTGTTTATGTGATTTACTAATATTATTAATAGATTAGCAAATCTTAGAAAAGTACTTTTGAATGTAGGTCTTATAAGAAAAGTACTAAGGATTCTCCCAAAGATTATGATCCTCTTTCCATGGAAATAAAGGTAGGCAAAGATATAAATAAGCTCACAGTAGATGAGCTACTTGGAGAATTATTAACAACCAAAATTGGGATGAATGGAAGAGTTGAAGAGGAGGCTTTCATATGCAATCCAAAGCATGGAGCAAGAAAAGAGGAACAATTAGCATTTAATGCAAGCAAAGAAGATTTGGATTCAACATCCATCTCTTCTATTGATTTGGAGAAAGAGGTAAATTTTCATGCTAAAAGTTTAGCGAAAAATTTGCCAAAAAGTTTTGAAAACAAGAATTGGCAAAAAAAGAAAAGGGAGAAGATGAAGGCACCAAAATGTTATAATTTTGGTCAAACCATCCATATTAGACTAGATTGTCCACAACTGAAAGACAATAAAAGAAAAGATGTGAAAAGGAAGAGAAGGAAGAAGAAGAAAGCCTTCCAAGCTACTTGGAGTGCTTCAAATGACTTTGACTCCACAACTTCAAATTGTGAGGAGGAAGGGATGTTGTGCTTCATGGATGATTAAAGCACATCTAATGAAGAAGAAGAGAATGAGGTAAGCTCTTAGCCTTATAATATTTTTGTAAATAATTACATAGAAGTTATTAGTACTTTAACTTCTTTAATGTATGCAAATAAAAAATTAAAAACGTTTACTAAGAAAAGATTAATCTTTTAGATTTTTTTTGTGTGAAAGAATATGAGATCAAGAAATAGAAATGCTTCAAACATGTGATAAAAAAATTCCATTATTATTGAGAATAAATCAAAAGGAGAAATTATTTGTTTAAAAATAAAAGTTTACTTTCTTGAACATGCAAAATTTTTTTAATGCCTCACATGGTGTTCATTTTTCTAAACGTAAGGATATGTGTTATTTTGAATACATGCAAAACTTTTCGAATATTACATGCTTTTATTATTGTAGAAAATGACAAACCATCAAGGATTGTAAAATTAGAAAAATCATTTATAGTTCAAAATTGTGTTTCAAATGGGTAATTAAAAACGATATTATGATTTCTCTTGTAGTGAATATTAATGCCCAATCCAAGCTTGCTTGGGTTCTTAAGGTTAGATAAAAAAATATTAATATAAGATATCTCTATAATTATGGTGTGGAGATATAATATATTAAAAACATTCATAGGTTAAAAAAATATGCTTAGAAATTATATGTTTATAAAAGAATATAAACTAATAAAATAAAAGTTATATTTTACGATTAATAAGTTAAACTTTTATAATTTATGTGACAATACATAAAGTTAAAATCAAGATCTAGCACTTAAGTGTTGGATAGTAGATGCTCAAGACATATGAACAGAGACTTATCAACATTTGTATCAATAGAATGTGGATCAAATAAATAGGTAACACTAAGAGACAACTCTAAGAAAAACATAATTAGAATTTGTAATATAGGTATGCATAATTTTATGCTTTCAAATATTATCTTAGTTGATGGATTAGAATTTAATTTAATTAGTATTAGTCAATATTGTGATAATGGCTATTTTGTTAATTTTGATACTTAATACTTTACAATATCAAAAGATGATTAAGTATTATTAGTTGGTTGAAGACAAGGTGACACATATGTGATTAAATTTGATAAACTAGAAGCTAGTATAATAGAACGTCTTATTACACATTCAAATAAGAATAATTTATGGCATAGGAGACTAGGTCATGTAGGGTATTCTATCTTAAAGAAAATAAGTAGTTAGATATAGTTAGAGGTCTTCCCAAACCAAACAAAAATAGTTGGAAAATATATGAATCATGCCAAAAACTAAGCAGTTTAAATCTTCATTTAAACCAGAGCATGACCTAACTATTAGTAGATTTTTAGAGATAGCTTATTTAAACAACTTTGGATCCATACAACCCTTGAGTTCAGGTAGAAACAAATATGGATTTGTGATTGTTGATGATGTTTTTGGATATATTTAGATTGTATTTCTTAAGAATAAAGTTGTGACATTTGAAACTTTTGTTAATTTGATAAAAGAGATAGAAAGATAAAAAATCTTAAATTAATTTGTATTCAAAGTGATAATGGTAGTGAGTTTAAGAATAAGGATTTCTAAGATTATTGCAAAGGCAATAGAATAAAGCATCAATATACATGTCCTTATTCATCTCAACAAAATAAGATTATAGAAAGAAAGAACTAAACCTTGGTAGAGATTGGTAGAATAACATTGGTCAAATACAATCAACCAAAGTATCTTTGGGTTGAGAAAATTAATGGTACATATTATAGAATAAATAGTATTAGTTTAAAGCCAATAATTAAGAAAACTTCTTATGAACTATTTAAAGATAAGATGACAAAGGTTAGCTACCATTATGTTTTGAGTCTAAATGTAATAATGAATGAGTCAACATGAACAAGGTTGATGAAAAAGTAATTGTAGGAATTTCTTAAGATACTCTTCTATTAGTAAGTGTGGGAATTAGTTTCTAAGCCTAGTGATCAATAAGTAATTAGAACCAAATGGGTATTCAAAATTAAATTAGAGAAAATAGAGTGATCATTAGAAACAAAGCTAGACTTGTCACTAAGTGTTATAACCATGTTGAATGTATAGATTTTGAGGAATCATTTGCACTTATGGCAAGATTAGAGGTCATTAGACATTTGTTAACATATTCTTGTCATAAAAAAGTTTAAATTATTTTAAATGGATGTAAAAAATGCATTTTTAGATAGGATAATAGAAGAATATATGAATGTAGAACAACACCATAGTTTTGAGACCCTTATGCACGATGAGATTGGATATAAACTTAAGAAGACACTTTATGGCCTTAAGCAAGGTCCCTATGTTTGGTATCATAAAATTGAGTCATTATCTAGTTGATAGTAGTTTTAGGAAAGGAAAAGTAAAACCATATTATTCTTAAAATCATTAAAAGTTCATTTATTACTTATATAAGGTCATGTTAACATAATATTTGAAAGCACAAATTAAAATGTGCATAAAGAATTTAGTTACATAATGGCATGGGAGTTTGAGATGAGAATGATGGATAAGATGAACTTTTTCTTAGAATTACAAATTAGGCAATTAAAAGATGTGATTTTTTTTCTCAAACAAAGTATTTAAAAGAATTATTCAAGAAATTTAGATGTGAAAATATGAAGCATAAAAAGATTTTAATAGATTAATCAATCCACTTAGACTTAGATGAAATTAGGAGACTTATTGATAAAAAACTTTATGGAGGTCTTATTAGATCATTATTATAACTAATGGTAAATAGACAAGACAACTTTTTTAGTGTTGCCTTATGTGCTAGATTTCAATCAAGTCGTAAGGAAAGCCATTTAAAGGTAGTTAACTGAATCTTTAAATTTTTAAAAGGTATAATGAACTTAAGTTTATGCTACACTAAAAATACTTTTTCATATAGTCTCATAGGTTACACAGATTCAAACTTTTTAGGTTCTAGGATAGATAAGAAATGTATCTCAGGTATATGTTAATTCCTAAGAAATTATCTAATTTCATGGTCAAGCAAGGAGCAAAATTTCATATCCCTATCGACCATAAAAGTCGAGTATGTAACGGCAAAAGGTTGTGTTGCCCAGGTATTATGGTTAAGATAATAACTTCATGATTATGGTTTATATCTCTTATATATTCCTATTCAAATTGTTAATATTAGTGCTTTGGCTTTAGTAAAAAATCAAGTTCATCATTCTAGGACCAAACACATTAATATAAAATACAATTTTATTAAAGATCAAAAAAGCTAAAGTTTTAGTAGAATTTGAATATGTTCCTACCAACAAGAATTGATTGACATTTTTACTAAGTACCTTGTATTCAAACAATTTAAAAAATAAAACAATAATTAAGTGATATAAAAATTATATAAATTGTACCTCCCTTTTCTATGGTGTCAAAGGAGAAGAACGATTACTATTTAGATAAGTGAGACAAAGAATTTAATAAGGAGGAGCATGAAGTGAAAGAAAGCATATATATTTAATTTTTAATATTCCTTGTCATTTGTTAAATATATTTTATATGTGTGTGTTTATGTGTGTATGTGCTTTTATGTGCATGCACGTGTTGTATATGGGTGTATGCTTATCTTTACATGTGTGCATATCTACATGTGTGTGTTTGTGTGTGTGTATGCTTATGTGTACGTGTGTGCCTATCTTTACATGTGTGGGTATCTAAATGTGTGCATTTGTGTGGGTGCAAGCTTTTGTGTGGGTGTGTGCTATCTATACATATGTGTGTGCATGTATGTGTGTTTGCATATGCATACATGTATTCATGCATGCATGTGTGTATATATGTGTGTGTACATCTTTATGTTTTTGCATGTGTGTAAGTGTGCACATTTTTATATGTGCATGAGTGTGCATGTGTGTATGCATGCATGTGTGCATGTGAGAGTGCATGCATGTGCATGTATGTGCGTGTATATGTTTGTACTTATTCGTGTGCATGTGAGAGTCTAGATGTTTGTGTGCATGCATTGGCATTTGCATGTGTGTGCATGTGCATGTGTGTGTGTCTACATGTGTGCATGCATGCATATGCTCTTATGGGCATATGCATGAGTGCATGTGCATTTGTGTATGTAAGCATCTGTACATTTGTGTGTGTTGGTGTGTGCATGTGAGCAAGGGTGTCTATGTCTATGTGTGTGCACATATGCACATGTTTGCATGTATGTGGGAGAGCATGTTTGATTGTGCACTTATGGTGTGGGTACATGCCTATGTACATATTTTTTTATTTGTGTACATGTGCATCAATGTGTGTTCATGAGTTTTTATGCTCTTATGTATGTGTGATCACATGTTTGTGCATGTGTTTGTGTTGTGCATGGGTGTTTTGGTAGTGTGTGTGTTTGTGCGTGTGCTTGCATTTGTGAATGTGAATGTGTGCATGGTTGTGCATGTGTGCGTATGCATGTCTATCCATGTTTGTGCTTGAGATTTTGCATGCATGTTGACTATGTGTGAGTGTGCAAGTGTGCATGTCTTTGTGTGCTTGTAGGTGGGTCTGTTTGCATATGTGTAGTTTTATGTACATGTATGTGTATGTATGGTTGTGTGCATGAGTGTGTGTACATGTCTGCATGTGTGCATCTACTTGTGTGAGCATGTGTGCATGTGTGTGTGTGCGTATGTGTGTAAGCGTGTGTCTGCTTACATGTGTGTGTGTGTGCAACTATGTGTCTATAAGTGTGTTCATGTGTGTGCATGTGTGTGCATATGCGTGCATATATGTTTATGCATGCATGAACATGTGTGTGTTTGTGTGTGCATGCAATTTTGTGTAAGTGTGTGTGCATGTGCACACATGTTTATGGGTGCATTCTTGTGCGTGTGTTCTCATGTGTGTGTTTGTGCATAAGTGTGCATGTGTGTGTGTGTGCATGTGTATGTGTTTGCATGCATCTTTGTTTCTGTGTTTGTGTTCATGCATGTGTGAGCATGTGTGTGTGCGTGTGCATGGGTGCATGTGTGAATATCTGTATGTGTGTGTGAGTGCATGTGTGTGTGTTTCTATATATGTGTGTTTGTCTATGTGCATGTTTGTGTCTATGCATGTACATGGTTTTGTGTTAATGTTCATGTGCCCATGTGTTTGCATAGAGGTGTGTGTATGACTATGTGTGGTGTATGTGCATGTGTTTACAAGTATATGCAAATGCATGTGTGTGAATGTGCTTGTGTATGTGCGTCTATGCATTGGTGTGCATGCGCGTGTGTGTCTATAGTTTTGGGTGTGTGTGAGTATGTGCATGTTTGTGTGTGGGTGTTTGTACATGACTATGTGCCTATCTATGCATGTGTCTGTTCAAGTGTTTGGGGTGTGTTCTTGTGTTAATGTATGCATGCATGTGTGTGTGTGTGCATGTGCTCTTATATATGCATATGTGTGGGTGTATATGTGTGTATGTTTTCCATTCATATGTATGCAAGTCTATTTCTATGTACATGCGCACGTGCATCCAAGTACATGTGTGTATGCTTGTGTGGGTATGCATGCGTGTTTGTATATGTGCATGTATGCATGTGTGTGTGCATGCATTGGGTGTGAGTATTGGTGTCCATGTGTGTGTGCATGCTTGTTTGTGTTTCTACCATCTATGCATTCCATTGCATGTTTGTGTGTGGGTGTGCATACGTATGTGTTTGAATGTGTGTGTGCATGTGTATGTATGCATGCCTTTTTTGTGTGTGAGTGCATAAGTGGTCGTGTGTGCATATGTCTGTGTGATCATGTGTGCGTGTCCGTATGTGTGTGTTTCCATGTGTTGCTTTTCATGTATGTGTGTGTTCATATTTGTTTGTGTTTATGTGAGTATGTGTGCATGCTTATGAGTGTGTATGCTTGCTTATGTGTGTGTGGACATGGTTGTGTGCATGGGTGTGTGTTCTTATGTTTGTGTTCACTAGTATGCATATGTGCTTATGTGCATTTATGAATGTGCATGTGTATATGTGCACATTTATGCATGAATGTGTGTGTTCACTTGTGTGTGTGTTAACTATGTCTCTGTATGTTCATGTATGTGTGTGTGTGCATGCATGTGTTTCTGTGCATGAGTGTTTATCTGTGTGAGTGTATGTGTATGCACTCATGTGATAGTGTGTATGTGTGTGTGTACATCCTTCTTTGGGTTTACGCTTGTGTGTGTGTCTAGGTGTGTGTGCATGCAAGCATGTGTGTATATGTGTATGTCTTTGTACATTTTGCATGTGTGTGAGCATTTATGCATTGGTTTGTTTTTGCATGTGCTTGTGCATACATTTAAGTGCAAGCATATGAGTGTCTGTGCTTGTTTGTGTGTCTTTGTATATATGCATATCTATGTGTATGCACGAGTGTGCATTTGTGCTAATGTCTATAGGTGATCATGTGTGTGCACATGTGTGCACATGTGCACGTGCATCTGTGCATGTGTATATGTGTGTGTGTGCCTATTTGTATTCATGTATGTGTCTATGCATGTGAGTGTGAGTGTGTGCAAAGTTGTATATGTGCATGTGTATAAACATGGTTGTGCATGGGTTTGCATAGGTATGCATGTGTGTTTGTGTGGGTTCACATGTGTGTTTATACAAGTGTGTGTCCATTTATGTTTGTGTGTGTGTTTATGTGTAGAAACATGTTTGTGTGGGTGGGTGTGCACATGTGTAATTGTGTGAGTGTGCATGTGTATATGCATATGTAAGTGTATGCATGTGTGTGTGTGTGCATGTGTGCCTTTTTATGTGTACAGGTTGTTCTTATACTTGTGTGGTTGTGATTATGTGTGTGAATGTGCACACATTTGCTTCTGTGTGTGCATGTGTGTGTGCTTTAATTTTTGTTCATGTGTGCATCTATGTGTGTGTGGTGTTCATGCATGCTTGTGTGTGTATGTGTGTGTTGGTGCATGACTGCATGTGTTTGTGTGCATGTGCATGCATATGTGTGTGTGCAATCTTATACATAGATGTGTTTGTGTGTGTGTTCACATGTTTATGCATGAGTGTGTGTACGTCTATGTTTGTGTGAACATTTATGTGCATACGAGTATGTGTGTGGGTGTGCATGTGTGCGTGCATGTGTCAGTGCTTATGCACATGCATGTGCATATGTGCACTTGTGCGTGCATGTGTGTGAGCATGACTGTGCTTATAATTGTTTGTTATTTTGTTCCTTTACAAGTGTATATGTACATGTGTATGTGTACATGTATGGTCATGTCTGTGTGTTAGTATCTACGTATCTACACACATGCAAGTATGTTTGTATGTGCAAGCATGTTTTTGTGCATGTATGTGAGTGTTTGTGGATATGTGTGTTTGTGCATGCATGTGTACATGTGTATGCATATGTGTGTGTGTGTATGTGCATGGTTGTGTATGCTTGTGTATGTGTGTATATGTGGGTATGTGCTTGCCTGTGTTTATTATGCTTATAGATATGTGTTTATGTTTGTGTATGTGCATGTGTGTGCATGAGTGTGCCTATGTGTGTGCATGTGTGTATGTGTTTGTTCGTGTGTGCATGTATGTGCAAGTGAGTTTGTGTGTGTGCACATTTTTTTGGCGTGTTTGTATTTTTGTGTGTGTGTGCATGTGGGTTTATGAGCATGTATGTGTGTGTGTATGTGTTTGTGAACTTGTGAGTGTGTGTGTGCTTGTGTTATTTTGTATGTGTGTATATAGGTGGTTGTAGTTTTATTTTTATACTTGTGTGCTTGTGTGGGCATGTGCATACATACATGCACTCAACTATGTGTACATACGACTAGGCATGTGTGCATGCATGCATCTGCATGAGTTCATGCACTTGTGTGCATTGGAGTGTTTGTGTGCTCATGCATGTGCGCATGTATGCGTATGTATATGTGTGTGCGTGTGTACATCTATGTCTTTACATTCATGTCGATGTGTGTGCGTATGTTGTGTTTATGTGTGTGTGCGAGTATGTGTGTGTCGGTGTGGGTATATGTGTGAGCATGTGCACGTGTGTGTATGCATTTGTGCATGTTTGCATGTGCATGCATTTGTGCATGTAGGTGCACATGTGTGTTGGTTGGGCAAATGTGCATAAATGCTTTTGTGCATTGTTGGATGTATTTATGCATGCACACATGCATGTGTTTGGGTTGTGTCATCATGCATGTATGTCGATGTGTGTGAGTTTGAGTGCATGTGCATGTGTTTTCTTATGCATGTCCATGTGTGTGCATGTGCATGTGCAAGGTTTTGTTTTTGATTGTGTATGCGTGTGTGGGTGTGCATGCATGGGTGTAGATGTGTGTGTTGTGTGTGTGTGTGTGCTTTTGTGTGCATATGTGCATTCATGTGTTCTTGTGTGCATGCATACGAGTGCATGTGTGCATCCATGCATTTGTGTGTGTGGGTGTGTGTATAAGTGCATGTGAGTGTTTATGCATGTGTGCATATTTGAGTATATGCATGTAAGCGTGTGTGTGTGTGTGTGCACATGTGTGTCTATGTGTGTGCGCTTGTGTGTGTATGTCCACACACATGTTTGCACAAGCCTGTGTATACTATACATGTGTTTGTCGATGTGTAAATTTTTGTTTCTATGCATATTTGTACATGTGCATGTGTTTGTCTATATGTTTGCTTGTATGTGACTTTGGGTGAGTGTATGCACATAAATGTTTGTATAAGGGTGTATGCTTGATTTTGTCTGTTTTATAGAATAAGAAGGTAGATTGATAAATGAGCAAATTAGAAAGAGGTTGAGATGACATAGGTAGAGGTGAGGTCAAGGAGGGTAAAAGGTCATCAATGGAAAGAAAGAAGAAGAAGAAGAGTTAGATTAATACATAGAAAAAGAAGAAGCAAAGAGGTAAATAAATACAAAGAGAGAAGCAAAGTGTAGAATATATACTAAAAGGTAGAGAGTGAGATTAAATATACATGCAAACATAAATTATTTGTTGAGTAAAGAAGTATAAGAGAAGAAATAGATCAAAAATGAAAAATAAGGTGAAGTAAGGGAAGTGCAAGAAAGAATTGATAAAAGTGAGAAGATAAAGTCTATGACAACGAATATAATATAGAGAGACTATATACATTGAGACAAAAAAAAGGAGCAAAGGTGACGGATGAATAAATAGATATTAAATTAAAGGGTCTTGGAGAGAGAAAGGGGGTGCAAAAGGAGCAATAAAAAATAAGGAGAAGTAGGAAAATAGAAGAGGAAACAAATGAGTTAAAAGATAAAGTGAATAGAGATAAAAGAAATGGATAAGAAAAAAGATATTATTAAGGATAAATATAGAAAGAGAGATATAAACTGAAAAAAAGAGAAACAAGGAACACAAAGAGATAACAAGAAATAGAAAAATTTTAGATTAAGAGATAGATGAAGAAAGATAAAGAGATAAAAATAGAAAAATAAAGGACAAAATCTTAAAGGAACAATGGCACAGAAGAATAGAAAAATGGAGAACAAGTAAGAGTGAATAATGTGAGAGAGAGTTTAAATAAATTAAATGACAGGGAAAGTAGATGACTTGATGATTGAGGATTGAGAAAAGAAGAGAGATTTAGAATTTAAAAGTGCCTTAGAGACGAAGAAAGATGGGGAAGAAGGAAAGTAGATTAAGAAGATATAGTGGGTGGAGTGCAATAAGAGATAAAGAAGTTAGAGAGAAAAGGGAAGATAGGGAGATTAAGAGGCTGAGATTAAGAGTGACAAAGATAGATTATTATATAGATTCTTAGAGGAAAAAGAGGAAAAAAAAAGAGACATAGATGGTTGATGAAGCAAAGAGAGAATTCGATTGAAAGAATAAAAGTGAGATTTATAAAGATAAAGAGAAGAATTACACAATAAAGAGTGAAGAGTTCAATGCAAAAGAAGAGAATGGAAGAGTTAAAGACCAAGAGACAAAAAACTAAGGAGCATTAATTTGAGATTAAGGGAGATGAAAGAGGCGTTAAAAGAAGTGAGAGAAGAAAAAAATACAAAGAGGTGAAGTTAGGGATGAAATAGGTCATAGATTTAGGAGATAAAAAAAGAGAGTAAGGCATGAACATAGAGAATGAAACAAATAATGGGAAAGGAGGTGAAAGATTCAAAAAAGAGAGGGAAGATGTAGAGAGAAAGAGTAAGTTATAAGATGGGTGAACAAGCAAATAAAATTGAGGCAAAGAGAAGGAGAATGGAGTAGGGAGATAAAGAGAGATAAAGAAAGACAGAGGTAGATAAAAGAAATGGCAGGAAAAGACAACTATGATTTATATGTAAGAAAGATGAATGATGAAGTGAAAATAAGAACAGCAAGTGAGAGGAAAAGAGAAATTAACTAGAGAGAGTGTTCACGTGGGTAAGAGATAATGGTACAATGATGGAGAGATGTACAAAAAGAGGCAATGAAGTAGTTGTCTAATGAAGATAGAAAAAATAGAGTCAGAGATAAAGATACAGAAAGTGAAACAATGCCCAAGATAACAATAAAAAGGGAAGTGAGAAAGTGAGGAAAGAGATGGGTGAGAAAGAGAATAAGAGAATTAGATAAAATAGAGAGATGTGAGAAGTGAGACAAAAAATTGCAAAAAAAGAGAAGGTGATATATAGGAGAGAGTGACTAAGTGAATGATATGTAGATTAAGAGGAGATAGAAAGATAAAGGGAGGTGAGAGAGAATGATGGGTCACAGGGACAAAAGCAACAAATTTTTTAGGAATTTTTATTTAGAGAGAGAAAGAGAAGAAAGATAAAGAGATAGACAAACATTAAGATTAAGAGATACAAAAACTAAGAGAGAGCCATGTAAAGAAATAGTTTTTAAAAGAGACACACTATTTGAATGTCAAAGAGGACAAGAAGAGAAAGAAAAGTAATAGAGGAAAAGAACAGCTTAAGAAGGAGAAGATCACAAAAGTAAGAGTGAAATTTTTGGAAAATAGATGATAGAGGCTATGATCAAGATTGTGAAGGTGAAGTCACAAAGATTTTGTGAGAGAAAAAGTTATGGATAAAGACACATAGATAGTGAGAGAAAGGGATAATAATATTGGTGGAAGATAGAGGAAGAACAAGAAGAATTAATTGTTAATCCTATAAGACTATTATTTTGAGAACAAAACATAAAAAAAAATATTATCATTAATAGTATATTATGAAAATTCTTTAAGATTATTAATAATGTTATAACAAATTTTTTTTGATAACAACTATTTTATCAACAATTCTTAATAAATATGGTAATTATTAATTACAATTATAATCCTTTAAAAAAAATTTATTAATTCTAATTATGTTAAGACTAATTGTAGTTAATTATTGTTCTTATTTAATGATATGATAATTAAATTACAATTTGTTATTAACTAATAAAGTAATATTTATTAGCAAAACTAATTTTTAAATTTAATAAGTTTTTTGGTTCTTAAATAATTTTTACTTATATAAATAGCTAATTCTTACTTATTATAGTTCATATCAACAATAATTAATTATTTGTAATGATTGATTAAGAATGGGAGACAACAATAGTTATTAGTAATAGTATTGACCATAATTAATAAAACTTTTTTGCACCATCATTTAAGTATAAAAAGGTTATTCTCATGTCAATTATAACTCTAATCTTCTTATGTAAAGCATTAATATTGTAAAAATGAATATTTATTATTATTATCATTATTATGATTGAAAATGTCTTAAGAAATTATAAGGAATAAGATGATATTCACTTCTTTCATAATCTAGTAATAAAATATTAAAAGTATAATATTTATTTCTCAATAATAGTGAAAAAGAAATAAAAATATAAAAGTTACTAATTATTAAATTGTAATTAAAATAATAAATAATTTTGCTTAGAAGACACCCCAAAAAATAACTAATTTTTTTTTTCAAATTTTAGAGAAGAATATTATAATGCAAATTAAGGAAAAATAGATAAGAAATAATTATAAAAAGGTGATTAAGAAGGAAAAGAGTAAACTAATAACTTACTATTGTCTTATCCTAAACTATTGCATAATATGACTATATTTCAATTTAATTAAAAAAAATTAGAATTTATAATTATAATAATTAACATACATTTTTAGAAACTATGGCCAAAATAAATTACAATAATTTTCTTTTCTACTTTTTTGTTTATAATTATTAAAAAGAATAATGTAATTAAGAAAGAAACCTTGAATGTGTAATTATATAAAGATAATTGATGTCAAGAAGATTAAAAAATTTAGAACACAAAAATGAATCACAACAATTCAATAATAAGAATAAAAAGAATTAAAAATAAAAGAAGAAATAAGAAAAAGATTAAAATTAAACATGAATTATTTCAAGTACAAATAAGACCATAAAAGGAGTAAGAAGAAACAATTGAGGTGGAAGAAGACAAAACATAATAAAAACAAGATGAATGCGAATGTTTATAGTTAACAAGATTAAATAATAATTGCTTTTAAATTATTATTAATATTATTAATGATTATCATTTTTTGTTATTATCAATTAATCTTTACTATTTTAAATTCATAATATAATATTTATATTTTTTATATTTATAATATTAATAACATAAAATATTAATTAGCATTAAAATTGTAAGAATAATTAATACAGTGTTGTTAAAATTGTTATGAAACGTTAATTATTTCATTAAATTTTTAAATAAAGATGGAGAAAGATTCCAAAAGAGAGAGAAGGTGGAGGGAGAAAGAGTAAGTTGTAGTAAAGGAAAAGGGGGAGAGGGAAATGAGGAGAATAGAAGGAGAATATAATGAGGAGATGGTGAGTGATAAAGAAAGACAGAAGAAGTTAAAGAATAGTAGAAACAAAAAGACATACATATGATTAATAGATAAGAGAGCATAGAATAATAGAATGAAAATTAGAAGAGTAAGTCAGAGCAAAGGAGAAATTGACTAGAGAGATTGTTTGAGAGGGTACAGGGATTATCGAACAACGATGGAGATAGTACAGAGTCACATAGAGTACATACAACTCATAAAAGAGCTACAAATTTTGACAATGAGTTAAAAAAAGAACATATAAGAAGGGACAAGAAAATTACAAAGAAGAGAAGGTGATATAAAGGAGAAAGAATAAGTGAATGATATGTAAATTAAGAGGAGATAGAAAGAGGAAGGGAGGAAAGAGATTGATCAATCACATAGACAAATCAATAGTTGATAAGAATTTTTATTTAAAGAGAAAAAGAGAAGAAAGATAAAGAGGGAGACAAACATTAGGATTAAGAGAGGGAAAGGCAAAGAGAGACCAATGCAATGAAATACTTTTAAAAAGAAACACATTAATCAAATGATAAAGAGGATAAAAAGAGAGAGAGAACCTATAAGAGAAAAAGAATAACTCAAGAAAGAGAAGAACACGAAAGAAGGAGAAACAAATATTGGAAAAAAATTATGAAGGCTGTGATAAACAATGTGGAGGCACAAATATTTTGTGAGATAAAAGTTATCGACAAAGGGACATTGATATATAGAGAAAGAAATAATACAATTACAAGGTGATAGTGGAAGAATTAGAAGAATTAATTATTAATCCTATGAGGTAATATTATTTTGAGAAGAAAATATAAGAAATAGTGTCATTAATAGTATTTTTTTAATAAGAATAATGATTGTATAAACTTTTCTTAATAAATGTAGTTATTATTAACTACCATTATGTCTTTAGAATAATTCTTATTAGTTTTATTTAGGATAAGATTAATGCTAATTATGTTAAGATTAATTTAAATGAATATTCTCACATTTAAAAATATGTTAATTATATTACATTTTTTTATTAACTAATAAAGAAATATTTATTAGCATAACTATTTTTCAATTAAATATTTTTGTGGTTTTTATAATCTTTTTACTTATTTAAAAAGCTAATTCTAAATTGTTATAGTTCTTAACATTAATAAATAAATTTTATTGTTTCAAATAATAGCTCAATAATTACAGATAACAATAACAAATACTAATAGTATTGATCATAACTATCAAAAACTATTCTAATCATCATTTTAAGTATAAAAAAGTTATTAACATGTCAATTATGACTCTAATCTTCTTATGTAAATAATTAATATTAGAACTATAAACATTTACTATTCTTATAATTAAATAATAAAAATATTAAATTTATTTCTTACCAATAATAAAAAAATAAAAATAGATTTTTTATGAATTATTGAATTGTAATAAAAATAATAATTTATTTTTGAAACAACAGCCAAAAAATAACTAAAACTATTTTTTCTTCAATTTTAAGTATTTCAAAGATGGGTATTTTAATAAAAATTTAGAAAAAAGGAGTAGGAAATAATTATAAAAGGATGATTAAGAAGGAAATGAGTAAATTTATAACTTATTCTTATCTTATTCTTAACAATTACATAATAATACTATATTTTAAGCTAATAAAATTAATTATAATAATAAATATTTTTTTAAAAAAATATGATAAAAATAAGAAATAATAATTTTCTTTCTAGTTTTTAGTTTATATATATATTCTTAAAAAGAATAATGTGATTAATAAAAAGAAACCTTGAAGGTGTAATTATATAAAGATGGTTAACATTAAGATTAAAAAATAGTAGAACACAACAAAAAACCAGAAGAAGAAAATAATAAAAATAAAAAATAGAATAAAAGAAGAAATAAGAAAGAGTTTAAAATTAAATATGAATTATTTCTAATGTGAATAGGACAATAAAAGGAGTTAGAAGAAACAAATGAGGTCAAAGAGGACCAAAAACGTTAAATGGAAGATGAATAAGAATATCTATATTTAATAAGAATAAATATAATTTCCTTAAAATTAATAATAATACTATTAATGGTTATCAAATTAATATTTATTATTAGTCATTAAGTTATTTTAAAAATTCACAATATAATATTTATATTTTTTTTTATATTTATAACATTAATAATTTAAAAAGCTTCTTTATTAATAATGTAAGAATAATTAACATAAGTAAATCTCCATTTATTGTGAATAATTAATTTAAATAATTATCAAATAAAAATTATGTAATCAAATTTATTATTTCAAAGCAATTTAATTATTTAATTCTAAAAACTTATTTTATCTTTTTTTAATTTATCAATAATAATTGTTATTACAATAAACATAATTTGTAGTTTCTTATCTCAAAAATTACAAGTAATGTTCATAATTATTTAGAGTTATTAAATATTTTCAAAATTTTAATAGCATAGTACAAATAATTTTGTATTTAATTTTACTTCTTTAATTTTATTTTACTTATTATTCTTATTTTGATTCATATCATCTTTCTAATTTAGTTTCTACATTTTCTTGTGAATTAAGATATTAAAGATAGGCATACAATGAATGATAAAGAAGAAGATAAAGAGAGAAATAGATAAAAATAAGTGAGAGAGGTGAGAGAAAAAGGAAAAAATAAAATAAATCTTGACAAATAGAAACAGAGGAGACTAAGAGAAAAGATAATAATAATATTAATAGTAAGAGATAGTCAGTGAGAGAGATAATGCATGATAGAGTGAGAGAACAAGAATAAGCAAGAGAGAAAGTTAGAAGAGATTAATATATGAAGAGTTGAGAGGAAGAGCCAAGAAAAAATGAATAAAAATTTTAAAAGAGAGAAAGTGAGTGAGGGCATTGGGCAAAAGCAGAAAAGGATATTAATTAAGAGTGAGAGTACAAGAAAAGATTGGGAGGGAGCATCAATTTATACAATAAGAAGGTGGATCGATAAGAAGGAGATAACATAAGAGAGAGTGAGATAAGAGAGAATAAGTTTAAAGAGAGAGACAAAGTGATATAGAGTAGGAGAGGGTGTGAAGGTTAGCAAGATATAGAGAAGGTAGTACGTAGTGTTTTATTGAGATAAGTTAATGAGAGAAAAAATGTTGGTGACAAAAAATAGCTAAAAATTCAATATAGATAAGATAGAAATTGAGGGACATATATTGATAAGAGAAAGATAGCTATGCAAAGGAAAGTGATTGGATAGATTTAATGAAGAGAGTGAGAGAGGAATGAAGGAAAGAAAGAGTTCAAAAGAAAAATAATTATACATAATAGAATTGAGTATGGAATAAAGTGTAGAGAGAAATGAGTAGGGTAGAGATTGAGGAGAGAAAAATAATAAGAGGGCATGATTATAGAGAAGTAAAATAAGAAAAGAGATATAGTGTGACAAAGAGGGGTTAAGACTATAAGTGAAACAGAGAAGATAAGAGAGAGGTTGACTAATAATGAAATAGAGAAAACTAGTTGGCATGAAATATTTATAATTAAATAAAAATAAATAATGCTAAGAGAAAAGGGATAAGTAATAGTAGGAGACAAATTGTAAGAGAGATAATGCCTGATAGAGTGACAGAGAGAGAAAGATATGTGATAATATTATGAGGAGATGAGAGAGTTAGATAAAGAAAATGAAATAAAAGTATAAAGATAGAGAGAAAGGGAGTGAGGGATAGAGCAACGAAGAAATAATCATAGATTGTTAGAGAAGGAATAAATGAAGGAAGCATAAATTTATAGAATTCAATGGAGTGATAGTGCGGAGATAAGGGAAGAGAGATAGTTGAGATAGAATTGGTTAAAAGACCTAAACAAAGAAATAATTTTAAAATGAGATGCATAATCCAAATGATAAAAAGGACAAGAAGAAAGAGAGAAGCAACAAAAATAAAAAAAATAGCCCAAGAAAGTGAAGAACAAGAAAGAAAGAGAAACAATTTTTGGAAAAAGATTATAATGGCTGCGATAATGAATGTGATAGGGAGAGACACCAATACTTTGTGAGAGAACAAGTTATCGATAAAGAGACATAGATAGAGAGAGAAAGGGAGAATACCTTTACAAAGTGATAATGGAAGAATAAGAAGAATTAATATTAGTCCTATAAGGTAATATTATTTTGAGAAGAAAATATAAAGAATAGTATCATTAATAGTAGTTTTTAAAAAACTTTTTAAAATTACAAATTAATGTTATAACATATTGTTTTTTAATACGAAAATCAAGTAGATAAACTTTTCTTAATAAATATAATAATTATTAATTACCATTATAATCTTTAGAATAATTTGTTTTAATTCTAATTATGGTAAGATTAATTCTAATTATCTTAAGATTCTTTTTAATAAATATTCTCATTATTAAAAATATGTTAGTTAAATTAATTTTTTTATTAAGTAATAAAGCAATATTTATTTTCATAACTAATTTTTGGCTAAATAATTCTGTGGTTCTTAAATAATTTTTACTTATTTGGATAGGTAATTCTTAATTATTTCAATTCTTATAGATAATAATTTATTATGTTGAATAATAGCTCAAGAATTAGAGATAACAATAACAATTGTTAATATTATTGATTACAACTAATAAACATTGTTCTAATGATCATTTTATGAATAAAAAAAGTTATTAATGTGTTAATTATAACTCTAATCTTGTTATGTAAATAATTAATATTAGAACTACCAACATTTACTATTATTATTACTAATATTCTTAAAAATATCTTAAGCAACAAATTTAGAATTAGCAAAAATAAAATAATACTCACTTTATTATTTGTAATACAACAAAATATTAAAACTATAAAATTTATTTCTTAGGAATAATAAATAAATAAAATTTTTTTTTTATTAATTATTAAATTTTTATAAAAATAATAAATAATTTTTTATAGAGATACCAAAAAAAAAATAACAAAAAAATGTTTTTTCTTCAATTTTTAGTATTTTATAGAAGGATATTATAATAAAATTTGAGAATAATAATGGCAAATAATTATAAAAAGATGATTAAGGAGGAAATGAGTAAATTTATAATTTATTGTTAGCTTATTCATAATAATTACATAATAATATTATATTTTAAATTAATAAAAATAATTATAATTTATATTTTTTATAATAAATATTTTTAAAAAAAAAAAAAAATAAGTAAGCATAATTTTCTTCTCTATTTTTTATTTTATATATTTTCTTAAAAAAAATAATGTTATTAAGAAAGAGAAACATTGAAGGTGTAATTATACAAAGATGACTAATAATAAGATTAAAAAAATTTAGAACACAAAAATGAACCAAAAGAAGAAAATAATAGAAATACAAAACTAGAATAGAAGAAGAAATAAGAAAAAGTTTAAAATTAATTATGAATTATTTCGAGTGTAAAAAAGACAATAAAAGGAATTAGAAGAAAGACATGAGGTGGAAGAGTACCAAAAACATTAAATGGAAGTTCAATAAAAGTTTCTATAATTATTAGAACAAATATAATTTTCTTAAAATTATTAATAATACCATTAATGATTATCATATTATTTTTTATTATTATTCATTAATTTATTTTAAAAAAGTATAATATAATATTTATATTTTTTTTTTATATTTAAAACATTAATAATTTAAAAATAAATTATTATTAATAAGTAAGTGAGAAGAATGATGGAGCGAATAAGAAGAGTGAGTGAGAGCAAAAGAGAGATCGACTAGAGAGAGTAATCGAAAGAGTAGAGGGACAGTGGGGCAATGATATAGAGAACAACAAAAGAGAAAATAAAGTCGTGTGAGAGAGACAAAAAACTAATGAATGAGAGGCAAAGACAAAGAAACAAGTCAGACAATGCCTATGGTAACAAAGAAAAGTGAGTGAAGTCAGAAAGTGAGGATAGAGATAGGTGAGAAAACGATAAGAGAAAGAGTGATAGAAAGATGAGATTAAAGAAGAGAAAGATAAAGGATAAACATGTCAGGGAATGTAAGAGAGAAGATACAACTTAAAAAGAACTATAGATTACAAGAATGAGGTAAAAAGGAGAGATATAAGAAGGAAGGGAAAAATTGCATAAATAAAAAGGTGATGTATAGGAGAGAGAGACTAAGTGAATGATATGTAGAAAAAGAAAAGATAAAAAGAAAAGGGAGTTGAGAGAGATTGAAGTGTCATTGAAGGAATGTGACATATTGATAGAGATTTTTATTTAGTTGGAGAAGAAAAGAAAGAAAAATAATGAGACAAACATTAGGATTAAGTGAGTGTTAAAGAGGAAGATAGAGCAATCAAAAGAAAATTTTTTAAAAAGACAATGATTGAATGATAAAGAGGACAGATAAAGAGGGAGGTGTAATAGAAAAACGAACAACTTAAGGAGAAGACATGAAGGAAGGAGAGACAATTTTGGGAAAAGACGATAGAGGATATGATAAAGAATGTGATGGAGAGGGGTACTAAAATTTTGTGAAAGAAAAACTTATGGATAAAAGGACATAAATAGATGGATAAAAGAGAGTAATGTTGGAGAGAGAGATAGAGGAAGAATAGTAAGAATTAATTACTAGTCATATAAGGAAATATTATTTTGAGGAAAAAATAATCAAAAATGGTATTAATAAATGCATTTTTTCAAAAAACTTTAAAATTACAGAAAATAATATTATAATCGAATTAAGAAAAAACGAATAAGAACTAATTATAAATTGGAGATTAGCAACAAAAAGAGTAAAATTATAACTCTTAAGATTTATAGAATAAGACTATACTTTAAATTAATAAAATTAATAATGAAATTATAATTATAATTATAATAATTAGTATTTTTTTAAAAAACTATGGTAAAAAAAATTAATATTATTTTTCTTCACTTTTTAATTTCTACATATTCTTAAGAAAGAGAAACCTTGATGGAGCAATTATTAGAAGATGATTGATTAGAAGAAGAACTAGAAAATTTTGTGCACAAAAATGAACTAGAAGAAGTGAATAATAAAAATAAAAAAATTATAATCAATTAAGAAAATAAGAAGATGAATGAAATTAAATGTCATAAATTTCAAGTGTAAATAAAAAAATAAAAGGAGTTAAAAGAAACAATTGAAGAGAGAAGAAAATAAATAAAGAGGTGAAGAGAGAGAAAGTGTGAGGGGAAGTAAGGTGGAACAAGAAAGAGATAATAATTATGAATGCGAGTAATGGAAAAGAGTGGGAGGGAGCATTAATTGATAGAATAAGGTGAATTGTTAAGGTGGAGATGATAGAAGAGCGAGTGAGATGACAGCAATAGGTTTAAAAGAGCAAGAAAAAGAGAAATTAAGAAAGAGAGAGTATGGAATTAAGAAAGATAAAGAAGACATAATAGGTGGTGCATTAGAGAGAAATTAATGAGAGACAAAATGATGAGAGAAAAGATAGCTAAAATTTATATATATCTATATGAGATAAACATTAAGGAACATATATTAAGAAGAGAAAAAGAGAAGGGGAAGGGAAGGTGATTAGAAATATTTATTGAAAAGTGCCAAAGATAAGAAGGAAAGAAAGAATTGCAAAGAAAAAACATTATGAAGAGTATAACAGAGAAAGGTAGAAAGTGTAGAGAGAAAAAAGTAGCGTATAGATTGTGAAGAGGAAAATAATGAGGAAGAGAATGATTAGGGTGAAATGAAACTAGGAAGAGAGAAAGGATGTGATATAAATGGCTAAAGAAATTAGTGTTAAATAAAGAAGGTAAGAGAGAGGTAGACTAACAAAGATATAGAGGAAGTTAGAAAGATTTTTCTCATTGGAGAGAAGGAATTTAGAGATAAGGACATCAAGAGATAATGAAGGTATACGAAAGATAGGCAATGGGAAATATGAGAGAACAAAAGTAAAGAGATAGAGCATGATAGAGAAGAGTGAAGATAAAGAGAAACACACGAGTGATAAATATGAGAAAGGTGATATTGAGTAAAAAAATATAAAAGAGGGGGTGAAATTATAGTGCGAGAGAGAAGAGACAAAGAGAGAGTGACAATAAATGAGTGATAAACAAAGAGAGTTCAAGAGAAAAAATTAGAAATGTAAGTAGTGAGACACAATAAAGATCATATGAGAGATATAACATAGGAGATTGAGGGAACAGAGAAAGTGAGGGAAAAGGATAGGATAGAAAAGAGTGATAACAAGTGTCATCAGGAGAAGAGAGGAAAAGAGAAGAGAGTGCTAAAGTGTTCAGAGAAATTAAGACTGGTATAGAAGGCTAATGGATGGAGAAGATAAAGAGATATGACGAGCAAGAGATAGTAGGAATAAGATAGATATAATTAGAGAAAAGAAAAGGGAGGATAGACCTAAACAGAATAAAGAGAGATATAGTAGAATGAAAAATAATGAGTGAATCAAAAGAAGGTTGTGATAAGGGAAAATAGGTAAGGAGATGTAGAAGAGTTAAGGTTCATCAAGAGAAATAAAGACAAAGACAAAGAATTAGGCTATTACAAATAGATAGAAGAGGTAAATAGGCAAATAAATTCATAAGGAGAAGAAAAATGTAAGATGTAGCATAATAAGTAGAGACATGGATAGAAAAAGACATTCAACTTAACTAATGTGTGTGGTAGCAAAAGTTAGGAGGAGTGATAAAAAGTTAAAAAAGAAGAAGGGAAGAAAAGAACTATCATGAAAGAAGTGAGATAATAGAGGAAGAGAAAAGATAGAGATAATGACAAAGAATGTGATAAGGAGGGAACATATAAATTAAGACATAAAAAATGAGTAAAAGCGAGAGAATAATAAAGTGAAAGGGATAGAGAGAAAATGGGTGTAAAAGGAGAGCAAGTAAATAATGAGAAGTATGAAATAATTGAGAGAGAGAGAGAGAGAATGAATGAGATAGAGATATGGATAGATAGAAGATATAGTGAAGAGAAAAATTAAGGATAATTGAGATTTGAGATATAAAAAAAAGAGATAAAAAGAAAACAGTAATTAAAAAGAAATAGAAAAATATATAAATAACAAGATAAATGTAGTATGATTATGAGAGATGAAAAGAGTAAAAGAAAGAGAATACAAATAGCTAAAAGGGAAATAATAAAGTGGAAAAGAAATAAAGAGAACAAATGGAAGAAGATTATGAAAGAGAGGGTTCAATGAAGTAGACAATGGAAGACTATGGTGATAGAGTATTGAGAAAGGAATAAAGAAATAGAATGAGAAAAAGCCTTTGAGATATTAAGAAGAAAGTTGTTGTAGAAGACAAGAGAGGGATAAGATAAAGATGGGAGAGAGAGAAGAGATAAAGAGGTAAAATAGAAAAGGGAATAATCACTGATTAAGAGTTTGAGTTGGAGAGAGATAATAAAAAATTTATTAAAAATAATAATTTATAACTTTCAGATCATATTATAAAAATAATAAAAAATATTATAAGAAAATAATTATTGTTACTAAAAATTACAATTAATTAATAATTTTTTAAAAAATATAAAGAGGAAGAGATAGATTTTGAGATAACATTACAGAGAGAAGAAAGAGATCGAGAAGCAATTCATAAGGAAAGGGACAAAAAGTGAATACAAGTAAAAAAAAAAAGATAGTGAGATTTATAGGCATAAAGAGAGAAAATATAGAATAAAGAAAGAAAAATATAGAGTGAAAGATAAGAATGGAAGAGTAAAAATCAATAGAACAAGAAGTGAGGATAGTGAATTGGAGGGTGAAGAGAGTGGAGAGGAAAAAGGAGGTAATGGAATAAATGGAAGATAAATAAGAAAGAGTGACAAAATGAGAGAAACAATGGCTGATAAAATGAGAAGAGAGATAAAGAGAGTAAAGGAATGATAATGTGAAACACACAGATAAAGGGAAAGAATGAAAGAGATTGGAATGGAGAGAAGGCTGAGAGAAAGAGTAAGTTGTAGGAATGGAGAAAAGCAAGAGGGAAGTAATGTAGAGGGAAAGAGAGAATAAGGAGGCAATAATAGTAAAAGAAAGACAGACCGACATAAAAGAGTGAGAAGAGAAACACATAACTATGATGATTAATAAGTGAAACGAATGATAGATTTAGAAAAAGAAGAGTGAGAATAAAATAGAGATGGATTAAAGTGAGTGTTAGAAAGGGAAGTTCCAAAGTTGGACAGTAATGGAGGGAGACATAGAGAGACAAAGAGAGATAATAAAGTCATTGTATGATAAAGAGTTTATCAAATCAAGAGAGTGAGAAACGTAGAGAGGCAAGTCATAGAAAGCATAAGGAAATAAAGGGAAGTAAAAGGAAGAGCATAAAGAATAAAATATAAAAAATATATTTTTTTAATTAATAATAATTCAAAATTCTTTTAAATTATCATTTATTATTGCACAAAACATTTTAATTTTTAATAAAAATAACCATTACATAAAGTTTTCTAAATAATTGTAATAGTTGTTAATTACCATTAAACTTCTTTAGCATATTTTTTTATTAATAATGAATTATTATAATGTTTTTTCTTAAAATTATTTTTATTCTCTTTTTGATTTTCCCTTTAGAAATTATAGCTAATTTTGTCCATAAAAATTGTAATTAGTTTTTCTTAATATTAATTAATAATTTAATAAAATTATTATTAATTTATAACTAATAATGAAATATTTCTTAACAAAAGTAATATTTAAATTTAATAATTTATTTGGTCTTCAATAGTTTTTCCATATTTATATAACTAATTCTTAATAATTATTATTATTATCAATAATAATAAATATTTGTGAATAATAGTTTAAGAATTAGAGATAAGAATAATTTTTAGTAATACTATTGAACACTAATAAAAATTGCTATGAACATCATCTACATATAAAAATGTTATTCATAGGTTAATTATATCTTTAATCTTTTTACAAAAATAACCAATAATACTTAATATCAATAATCATTATTATAGTTATGTTATGCTAAACTATTTATTTTAAAAATATTTATTTTCATTTCAAAGAATATAATAATAATCAATATTTTAATCATATATCTTATAATTTAGTCTTTCATTTTTTTAAAAACTATTTCTTAAAAATAGTAAGACTAACATCAAAATAAAAAAGTTTCTTAATTGTTAAACTATGCTAACAATAATAAAAAATTTTATTGCAAACATAAGCATAAGGTAACTAAAAAGCATATTTTGTTCATTTTTTTGTAAATTTTAAAAAGACTATTTTAATAAAACATAAAAAACAAAGAATAAGATTACATTAAAAGCATAAAATAAAAAAAGGAATAACTTTTTGTGTTGTTATCTTATTTATATCAATTACAAAATTGATACTAAAACTTTAATAATAAATATAATTATTCGATACATTATAGCAGCATTAATTGATATAATTTTTTAAAAACATACTATAAAAAATTAATAAGAACATTATTTTCAAGTTTTTTTATATTTATTCTATAAAATAGTAATGTGATTATGAAAGAGAAACTATGAAGAAAGAGTTATTATAAAATGATGATTAACGAAAAGAAGAACAAGAAGAAGTAGAATATTGAAATAAACTAGAGTAAGTTAATAATAATATGAAGGAAAAGAAATAAAAGAAGAAAATAAGGTAAAGAACAAAACAAAAAAATAAAAGTTTCTTGAATAAGTATAAGAATAAAAGGAGCAAGAAGAGATAGATAAAGTAGAATAAGAAGAAAAACAACTCTAGCAAAACAAATAAGAATATTACTAATTAATAAAAACAATTGCAAATGTTTTCTTTAAAATTTTAAATAATATCATTTATGGTTATCATTTTGGTATTTTACTATTCATTATTATTAGTTTTTATTAACTTCATTAAATATTCTTCATATGCACAATTAATTTATAATGCTAATAATTAGCTTAGTAACTTTAACTAATAATATGAGAATAAGTTTATTAGTATAACAAATTAATTATTTTCTATTAATTTTTAATTATAAATGGTGTAAAATATTTTATTTTGATTATAATTTCAAAAATAATACTCTTTTTTAAAATGATAATGCAATTATTTTTTTTTAAATAAATGTTTCGTATTTACTTCAGTTTATAAATATTATTTATGATAACATTAAATCATGTTTATAATTGTTCTTCTTCTTAATTGCAAGTGACTTTGATATCTCTTAAAACCCATTATAGATTTTCCTAGTTTTAATAAAAAAATAATTAATATTTTTATTCTTTATTATACTTCTTTTAATTTATTTATCATATTATTCTTTGCTTGATTCATATCATGTTTCTTGTTCTATTACTTGATTTTCCTTTGTAATAGGATTTTGAAGGTAGACATGCAAGGAATGATTGAAAAAGAGAAAGAGATAGAGTGAAAGAGAGAGAGAGATAATAAATATAACAAAATGTGAGAGAGTTGAGAATCAATGTAGCTGTAGAATATATATGGTCAAATAAACCTAGAGAAGATTGATAAAAAAGAGAAAAAGAATAATGAGAGATAAATTGTAAGATAAAGAATGCTTGAAAGAATGAGGGATGAAATGAGCAAAAATGAATGACAACTGACATTTATATAAGAAGATGGGAGAGGAAGAGAGAAATAAGAAATAAAAGAGCAAATAGAGAGAAAAAGAATAAGGGATTGAGGTAGATCAAAAAAGAGATAATGCTTAAGAGTGAGAGAAAAAGGAAAGAAGAAGCATTAATTGGTAGAATAGATGGTATAATGTTAAGGAGATAAGTGAAGAGTGGTTGACATGAGATAAAATGTGTTAAGGATTGAGCTAGACAAAGAGATATAGGGATGAAGAGGATGTGGAAGTAAGTATGATAAAAGATGGAGTAGTGAGGGTAGTATTAGATAGAGAAAATAAAGAAAAATAGAAATGATGGAGAGAAAAAAGATGAAGAGTTGGATATAAATGAGACAAACATGGAGGGATATATATTGAGAGAAGATAGTAAGATAGGATAATGGAAATTGATAAAAAAATTTAGAAAAGAGAGTGTAAGAGAAAATAAGAAAATAAATAATTATAAGGAAAAAAAATTTAAATGAAAATAGAATAAAGTAAGAAAGAAAGAGAAGAAAGAAAATAATAGGTTAGAATCAAAGATAAAAAAAATAATGACAGAGAATGGTAAGATAGAAGTTAGAAAAAAAGAGATAAAGAGAGATATAGAAGGGTAGAGAGAGCAAACTGCAATAGAGATGGTAATAAAGAAGTTGTGTGATAGAGATATAAAGAAAGTTAGAGATTAGGAGTTGACATTTGTTGATAAAGACATGGAGAGATAATGAAGGTATAAGAAATAAAGATAAATATATAAGTGAGATAAAAACAAAGAGAAACAACAAGATGGAGAAAAGAGAGAAGAGAAAATGATAAAGATGCAAGATAAATAAGTGAAAGGAAATAGAGATAATAAAAAGGAAAAGATAGCATGAAGAAAAGATAGTATGTCAGAGATAAGTGATAAAAAGATAAAAAGATGTTAAGAGAGATATAAATAATGAGGGACATAAATAATGATAGAAAGGAGGAACATGTAAAGGTAAGGAGAGGGGCAACAAAGGGCATAGGAGAGATATAAAGGAGGAGACAAATGGAAGAAAGAAAGTGTAGAGGAGTGATAGGATAAATAAGAGTGGTGGTTGAAGAAATATATAGAAGAGAGAGGAAGTGTGAATTGAGTGATGAAGTTTTAAAAGATAGTTAGAAGAATGACAAATAAATTAAATAAAGAGAGATAGAGAGCAAGAGATAGTAAAAATAATATAAAAGCAATTAGAAAGAAGAGAAAAGAGAGGATAAATCGAAAGAGAACATAAAGAGATCTAGAAGAAAGAGAGAATGCATTAGTAATGAGTTTGATATGTGAGAGAAAGATGTAAGGACATGAGGGAGAGTGAAGGCTTAATAAGAAAACTAAGACAAAGACAACAAATTATACTAAAACAAAGATTAAAATAAGGTAAAGAGGTAAATAAATACATAGGGAGAAGCAAAGCAAAGGATATAACATAAGAGATAGAGATAGATATAGAAAAAAGCATGAAAGCATAAACAATGTCAGAAGTAGAGAAGTGTAATAAGAGAGATAGAAAGATATAAAAGAAGAGAAAGAGAGACAAGAGTAGAAGGAAGAGAGATAATAAAAGGAGAAAGAAGATAAAGACTACGACAAAAAATGTGATAGATAAAGACCATACAGATTGAGACATAAAAAGATGATAAGAGAGAGATCAAGTTATATAAATTAAAATGATCTTAGATAGTGAGATAAAGTGAGTGAGAAAATAGAGAGATATGAGAAATAAGAGAGAGATTGAAGGATATAGAGATATAAGAATATAGATGATAAAGTTAGGAGATAGAAAAGAGATAGAATAAAAAGGAGAGAAAATAAATATAAGAGAGATGCGCAAAATAGAGAGATATAAAGTACAAGAAAAACAATAGGAAGAGAAGATTATGACAAAGAACAAAAAGAGATAAATTAGAAATAAAAAAGTATAAATAAGTGATATTTGGAGAAAGATAATTGAAGAAAAAATATAAAATGATATAGTAGAGAAAAAGTTAAGAACAAATGATAGAGAAGAAGAGAAACATAGGGAACATAAGGGAGAGGAGTGTAATAGAGAGTTCAATGAAAGAAACATAAAGACATAATGGAAGACTAATGATAGAGAATTGATAAAAGAAGACAGAAATAGTAATAGAAATTGGCTTAGAGAGATTGAACAGAATGATATGAAAGAAGGAGAAATGAGAGAAAGGGGATAGAGGGGGCGAAAAGAAGTGATAAAGTTATTAGAGAGATAAGGGAAGAAGGGATGATTAGGAGGAAGAGTTGGGGGGAGGTAAAGAAAAAATTAAGAGAAAAAATACATTGTAAGAATAAAAATTTTATAAGATTAATTAGTAATATTATAAGAAAAAATAGTTTTAATTAAAAATTATTATTATTAAATAAATAATAGTTTTTTATTTGTGTAAAAGTGAGAGAGTTAGATCATTAGATAGCTTTTAGCAAGAAGAAAGGAAGAGATAGAAAGAAATGATAGATAAAAAGAGCAAGAAAGAATATGACTGAAACAAACAAAGTTAGATTTATAAAGATAAGGGGAGACAAATATATAATAAAGTTAGAAAATTGTTTATTGAAAGGAAAGAATGGAAGAGTGAGAAGGAGAAAGACCAAAAACGAGTAGAGTGAATTACGGAGTGAGGAGACAAAAGAGGAAAGAAAGGGTAATAGAAGGTAGAGAAGATAAAATAGAAAGATTGACAAAGTGTGAAAGAATTGATGATTGAGAGAGGAGAGAGATAAAGAGAGTGAGGGAGTAGGAAAGTAAAAGACACAATTAATAAGAAAGAAGGATAAATATTCCAAAATTAAGAGAAAGTGGATTGAGATGGAGGATGTTTAAGGAAGGTAGAAGAGGGAGAGGGAAGTGCAACAAAGGGAAGGAGAATAAAATAATAAGATAATGAAATAGAAAGAAAGACATAAGAAAGATGAAGAAGAGTGAAACCAAAAAGATAGATATGATAGATAAGATGAGAGATAATAAATAAATAAGAGAACAATAAAGAGATAGAGTAAGATAGAGAAGATAAGGAGATGTAATAGAGAGATAAATGATAGAAAAGAGAAAGGGAGTGTGAAAAACCACGACAAGGTGGTTAAGAGAGAGAATGTGAGGAAGATGGGACACAATTAGTTAAAGGGACAAGAAGAGAGAGATAAAGAAAGAGGGACATAGAGAGAGATCAAGAGAGACAAAACAATAGAGATGTGAGGAGAGAAATAATAGAGAGCATATAAGAGATATAAGAGGGGATAAAGGGAAGAGAGAAAATATGGACAAAGCATAAGAGAGGTAAAGGTCTAATAGAAGAATAGAGAGAAGGAAAAGCAGGAGAGAAGAGAGATAAATTATTATGAAACTTATTAGAGAGATAGAAGATTGGTAAATAGAGAAGGTAAGGAGAGATGAAGAGCAGAGATAGTAAGAACAAGATAGATGTAATTAGAAAATTACAAAAAGGTAGAGTAAAGTGATAAAGCTTAAGTTGACATACAATAGAATAAGAAGGAATGAGTGGAGTAAAAGAGGTTGAGATAAGCGAGAAAGAAGTAAGGAGGTTATGGATAGTGATGATTCATCAAGAGAAAGCAAGACAATGACAAGCAATTTAACATAAAGAAGGAGAAATAAGAGGTAAAGTGGAAAATAAATGCAAAAAGAGGAGAAAAGCATATGATATAGTAGAAAAGGTATAGATAGAGATAGAAAGATACATGTAAATATAAATAACATTAGATGTAGAGAGAGTAAGAAGAGAGATAGAAAGTTAATGAAGAAAAATGGAATGAGAGAAAAGAGTAAGAAAGAGGAGGGATAATAGTGGGAGAGAGAAGATAAAGACTATGATAAAGACTATAATAGAGGGACACCATATAGGCTATAAAACAAAATGACAAATAGCAAATGTGAGAAAAGGATAAGGTGATTTGAAGTTACAAGGGCATGATAAATGGAGAAAGGAAGTACAGAAAGAGAATGAGAAAATAAAGAGTAAGGAGAAATAACAGAGAGAATGAGTGATATAGTGATATGAGGAGATAAGTGATAGAGTGAAGAGTGAAAAGCGATAAAGGAAAAGGGAAAGAAAAGAGATAATGGGAGAGATCGATACATAAAGTGAGAGATATAAATTGCAAGGAAGAAACAAGGAGATAAGAGAGTGAAATAATATAAACAGGTAAAGAAGAAATAAAAAAATTTTAAAATGAAGACAAATGGAGAAAGATTAAGTGAGACAAAAACAAAAAAAAAGAAGAAAAAGAGAAACAACTATAGGGAGAATGATAGAGAGGTAGAGAAGTAGAGCAAACATCATGGAGAGAAGTGTAAGAGATTGCTCCAAGAAAGAAAATGAAAGAAACAATGGAAAATTGTCATGATAGAGGATTGAGAACGGAAGATATAAAAAGAATTAAAAAGTGCCTTAGAGTGATTAAGAAGAAAGATAAGGATAGAGAAGAGATAGGGAGGAGAGAGAGAGAGAAAAAGAAAAATTGAATAGAAAAAGGATTAGAAAGAGATTAAGAAGCTAAGTTGGAGAGGGATAAAGAAAAAATTATATAAAATAATAATTTATAAGAATAAGACCTTGTCGTTAATATAATTAGTAAAATTATAAGAAACAAATAAAAACTATTGATAATTGTTATCATTAAATAATAAATATTTATTTTTGAATAAGAAATGAATAGATTGATTAGGAGATAGATTTTTGGGAGAAAAGAGAAAAATTTAAAAACAAGTGATAGATAGGGAGACAAAAAGAGAATATTAGCAAAAGAAATAATGTGAGATTTATTGAGACAAAGGGAGAGAAATAGGAAGTAGAAAGAGAAGAATAAAGTGTCAAAGGAGAGAATGTGAGAGTTAAAAAACAAGAGACAGAAGAGTGTGGTGAGTGTGTATGCCAGTATGTGCATGTGTATGATGGTGAGTGTGTGTACATAAGCATCTATTTCTATGTGCATGTGCATGTGTGCACACTCATGTTCTTATATGTGTGTGTACATCTTTTTGTTTATATGTGTGTGCATGTGCATACGTGTGTGTGCATACATGTGTGTGTGTGTGTGTGTTTGTGGATGTGTTTCTGGGTGTTTACTTGCGTGTATGCTTTTGTGAGTGTGTGAGTGGATATGTGCTTATGTGTATTTATGCATGCATTCATGTGTGTATGTGCATGCATGTGTGTATGTGTGTGGGTGTGTGTGCTGTACGCATGCATGTGTGTGCTTGCAAGTTTGTGTTATGTGTGCATGTGAGTATGCATGTTTGTGTGTGTGTTGTGGATGCATATGTTTATGTGTGGGTGTGTGCAAGCATGTGTGTGGATGCATGTTTGTATGTTTGTGTATGCATTTGTACGTTTGGCTATTCATGTGCATATGTGTAGTTTGTGTGTGTGTCTATGTGCATGTGTACATGTGTGTGTGTACACGTGCTTGTGTGGGTTTATGTGTATGTGCACGTGTGTGTAAGTGGGTGTGTCTATGTGTGTGTGCATGCATGCATTTATGCTTGCATGTGTTTTTGTGCTTTTACATATTTGTGTGCGAGTTTGTGTTCCTATGTATGTGTATAGGTCAGTGGCTTTGTGTGTATATTTTTGCATATATGTGCGAATGGACACCCTATGCATTTGGGTGTATGTGCATGTCTTTGTGTTTGTGTGTGCTTGTGCATGTGTATGAGAGATTTTGTGTGCATAAGTTCGTGTGCACATGTGAGCATGTATCTATGTTCTTATACACTGACATATGTGTGTGTGTGTGTGCATGTACATGAATGTAGTCTTTGTGCATGTGTTGATGAATGTGAGTTTGCATGCAAGTGTATGTGCATGTGCATATTTGTATGTGTGTGTGTGTGCATGTCTATGTATGTGAGTGCATCTGCATGTGCATGGGTACATGTCTATGTTTGTGTTCTTGTGCGTGTGTGCATGCATATTTTTTGTTGTGCATGTTTGTCTTCGTATGTTTATTCATACTAGTGTCTATTTGTGCATGTGTGTATGTATACATGTGTGGTTGTCAGTGAGTTTGTGCGCTTGTGTGCATGCATGTGTATGTGTGTGCATGCATGTTTGTTCACGTGTATATGTGTGCATGTATGCCTACTTATGTGTACAATTGTGTGTGTGCATGTGTGTACATATTGGAGTGCATCCATGTATGTGTATATATCTGCATATGTGTATGAATATTCTCTTGTGTGTACATGCATGTGTGTGTGTATACATTGGTGTGTGTATGTGTATAAGTTTGTCTATGCATGTATATATGTGTGTTCATACATGTGCTACTATGTGTGTGTGTTTGTCTTTATGTGCATTTATTCAAGCACCTAGGTGTGTTTGTGCATTTATGCATTCATGCATGTCAGTGCACTTATGCAAGTGCATGCACATGTGTGTACATGTGTCTTTTTGTGTGTGTATTTGCATGTGCTTGTATATATGTGTGTGGGTGCATGTGTGTGTGCATTCTTCTATGCGTGTACTTACTTGTGCATGTGTATATTTACATGCATATGTGTGCATATGTGTGTATGTGTGTGCATGTGTGTGCATGCATGCACATGTAAAAAAGCAAATGTGTATATGTCTATAGCCATTGGGTGTGCATGTGCATGTTTGTGTGTGTGTGCATATGCGTGTGTGTGTATGCTTGGGTGCGTGTGTGTGGTTGTGTGTGCTTATTTCTTATGTGTGTGTGCAGGTGTATACGTGTATACAAGCATGCTTGTGTATGAGTGTGTCTATGGGTATGTGCATATGTGTATCTATACATGTCCATGTGTGCACACATGTGTTTCTGTGTGCATGTCTGTGTGCATGTGTTTGTGTGGTCATGTGTGTGTGTGCATGCATGCTTATGCATATGTGCATGTGCATGTGTTCATATGTTTATTTGTGCATGTGTGTGTTTGTGCATATGTGGTTATGTGTGTGCATTTGTGTGCATACATGTGTTTGTTGATGTCTGTGTGTATCACTGATGTGTGTGCATCTGTATGTGTTTGTCCATGTGAGCATGTGCCCGTTCATATGTGTGTGTATTTTTGCTTATGTGCACGTTTTCCCGAATGGATGTTTGCAAGTATGTGTGGGATCAAGTTTGTGTGCATGTGCATGGGTGTGTGTTTTATGTATGCATGTATTTGCATTTGTCTTGTGTGTGTACATGTGTGTTCTTGTATGTGTGCATATGTGTGTATATCTATGTTTATCCATGTGTGTATTATGTGTGCATGTTTGTGTGCCTATGTTTATGTATGCATATGTGCATGAGCATGTGTGTTTGTGTGTGTACTCATGTGTCAATGCATGTTCTTACGTGCGTCTTTGCATATGTATGCATGTGCATGTGCATGCATGTTTAGGTGTGTGTGTGTGTGTGTTCCTACGTGTGTGCGTACACTTGTGTGTTTGTGTTTGTGTGTGTGCATGTGTATGATTATGTGTGTATAGGTGTGTGTGTGTGTGTGTCTATGCACATGCATGTGTGTACATGTGTATTTGTTTGTTTCTCTTTGTATGTGTTTGTGTGCACGTGTGCTTGCGCGTGTGTGTAGGTGTGTGTGCACATGCATGGGTGTATGTGTGTAAGAGCTTTAGTGTACGTACATGAATGTGTGTACATGCATACACACATGTGTGTGTGTGGGTGTGTGCATGTGTATGTCCATATGTGAGGATGTGTGTTCTTATGTTATGTGTGTTTTCATGCATGTATGTGCATGCATGTACATGTGTGTGGTTGTGTCAGTGCACATGCACTAGTGTGACTTCATCTATATATCCATGTGTGTATGTGTTTGTGTGCATATTTCTCTATGTGTGCAAGGGTGTGTGTGTGTATAAGTATGAGTGCTTCTGTGTGTGTACACGCATGTGTGTTCTAGTGCATGTGCATGTGCTTATGCATATGTGTGTGTGTGTGTGTGTGCTTGTTTGTATGTCAAATAGTGTGTTTGTGTGCATGTACATATCATTGTGTATATGTGGGTGCATATGTGTTTCTGTATGCATGTGTGTGTGAATTTGTGTCTGTGGGTGTGTGTAGGTGAGTGTGTATGTGCACGTGTGTATGCAGGTGCACATGGGCACGTGAGCATATGTGTGTATGTGTGTGTGTGTGTATGCATGTGTCTCTATCTGTTCGTGTGCATGTGCTTGTGTGTGCAACCATGAGCATGGTCGTGCATGTGTGTGTGTCCATGCATACCGATATTTATGAGCATGTGTGTATGTGCATGTGTTCATGGGTGGATGTGTGCATGTGTAAGTTTATGCATGTGTGATATTGTTTGTGTTTGTGTGGGTGCATGTTTATTTGTATGCATGAGTGTGTGTGTGTGTGTGCATTAGCATGAGTGTGTCTATGCAATGGCATGAGTGTGTATGTACGTGTGTGTGTTTGTTTGTGTGTGCACATGTGTGTGTGTCTGAACATGTGTGTGTGAGTATGTATGTGGGTGTGTGTGCATGTTTACATGTGTGTGTATGAGTATGTTTGTGAATGTGCTTGTGGGTTTGTGTGTGCATACTTACATGCACATGTGTGTATTGGTTCATGTGTGCATGAGTGTGTGTTTGTGGTATGTTTGTGTGTGTATCAACACATGTTTTTGTGTGTGCATGCATGTATGTTTGTCCACAAGCATTTATGTGTGTGTGTGTGTTGTGCATACATGTCTCTATAAGCTTGTGTATGTGTGCACACTTACATATGAGTGTGTTTATGTGTGTGTGTGTGTGCATGTGTGTGTGCATGTGTGTGTGCATGTGTGCATGTCAACATTTCCATGCATTTATGTGTGGGTACATTTGTGTGTGTGTGCACGCATGCATGAAGGTGTGTATGTGTGTATGCATTTGTGTGTGTTATGTCAATGCATTTTGTGCATGTGTGCATCTGCATGTGTGCATTTCTATGAGTTCATTTGTGTTCATGTATGTGCTTATGAGTGCAAATGTGTGCATGTTTGTAAGCTTGTTGTGCTTATGTTTGTGTCCACACATGTGTGTGTGTGTGCATGAGTGTGTGAACATATATGTCTTTTCATTCATGTGAGTGTGTGTGCATGCATGTGTGTTTGAATGTGTTTGAGCATCTATGTGCGAATCTATGCTCATGCATGTGCCTCTGTGTATGTGATATTGTGCACATGTGTGTGTGTGTGTGTACTTTGTTTTGTATGCTATGTGTGTGTGAGTGCCTGTGATTGTATGTCGTTTGTATGTGTCTATGTTTGTTCATGTGTGCGTGCATATGATGGTGTGTGTGTGTGTGTACATGTGTATGTGTTTTGTGCAGGTGAATGTATTTTCTTGTCTATGAATGTTTGTGTATGTGTGTGTGTGTGCATGTATTCGTGTGTGTGCGAGTGTTCGTGCAAGTGTGCATTTGTATACATGTGTGTGAGTGTGTGGACGTGTGGGCATGTGTGCATGTGTGTGTGTGCATGTGGATGTGTTTGTGCATGTTGACATGCATTTATATGCATGTGCTTGTGCTTGTGCATGTTTATACTTATGTTCATGTGTATACATGTTTGTGTGCATGTGTGTGTGTTAACATGTAGGTGTGTGTGTGTATTGTATCATGAGTATTTGTTTGTTTGTATGTCTATGCGTGGATATGTGTCCATGCACGTGTGTGTGTTCGTGAGCATGTGTATGTGGATGTGTTTGTGTGTGTTTTTATGCATGTGCATGTGTTTGTATGCATGCATGTGTGTGTGTTGGTGTGTTTTGCTTGTGGCCGTACATGTGTGTGCATATTTTTTGTGTTCATAAGTTCTTGTTTGTTTGTGGGCATATGTGTGAAAGTGTGCAAGCATTCATGCATTTGTGCATGTGTGTGCATACATGTGTGTGTTTGTGTGTATGCATGTTGGTGTGCGTGTATATCTTTATGTGTGATTTTGTATATGTGTATGTCTACACGTCCGAGAATGTGTATCTGTGTGCTATATATGCATGTGTGTGTATGTGTAAGTATGTGAGGGTGTGGGTGCATGTGTGTGTAAGTGTATGCATGCATATGTGTGTATGAGTTTGTATGCATGTACATGCATATGTGTGCATGTGTAGGTTTTCCATATGTGCAGGTGTGCTTGTGTTCCTACACATGCATGTGTAACTATGTGCATGTGTGTGTGTGTGTCTTTGTGCATGTGTGTGTCTATGTGTGGGTTCATATGTGCATCTGTGTATGTGTACAACTATGTATATTTGTATGCACACATGTGCATGTGTGCAAGTGATTATGTTTGTGTACATGTAATAATTTGTGAGTGCATGTGTAAAATTATGCATGCATGTGTTTTGTGCAAGCATGTGTATGGAATTATGTGTGCATGTATGTGTACATGTGTGTGTGTGTGAGTGTTTGGTTTTTTTGTTTATGGACGTGTGTGTGCATACCTGCGTGTGTCCACACCTGTGCATGTCTGTTTGTGTGTGTGTACGCATATAAGTGTGCATGTTTAAGCAAGTGCATACATGTGTGTTTATGTATGTGTGCATGTGTGTGTGTGTGCACGTGAGCATGTGTGTGTCGTTGTGTGTGTTGGTGTGGGTGTGTCTCTATGTATATGGGTTTTGTGTGTGTTTGTGCATGCATGTTTCCATTTGTGTGTAAGCTTACATGTGTGTGTTTATACATTTATGTATGTGTGCATGTGCATATGTGTGTTTATGCATGTCTTTTTGTTTACATGTGTGTGTTTGTGGATGTGTATATCTATGTGTGTGTGCACTTGTGTGCATGTATATGGGAGTGTGTGTGCATGCATGTGTGTGTGTCCATGCTTGTGTGTATTTGTGCATTCATTTGTGTGTGTGTGTGAGTGTGCAAGTGTGTGTGTATGTATCCATGTGTTTTTGTGTGTGTATGTGCATGTTTGGGTGCATATGTGTCCATTTTTGTGAGCCTATGTTTGTTCAAGTATGTACATATGCCTTTTTGTGTGTGTGTGTGAGCAAGTATGTATATATGCATGCATGTGTGTAGACGTGTGTGCACATGTTCTTTTGTTTGTGTGTTGGTGCATGCGTGTGTGCAAGCATGCATGTGTGTGCTTGCATGTGCATGTATGTATGTGTATGTTTATGTGCATTTCCTTTGTGAGCCTATATGTGTGTGTTTCTTTATGTTTATGTGTGCATGTGTTTGTGTGCTATGTGTGCATGTATCTACTTATATTCATGTGCGTGGGTATTGTTTTGCTTGTATGTGTGTGTATGCATGCATGTGTGTTTGTGCACATGTGTGTGTGTGTGCACACTTGTGTGTTTTGTGCACATTTGTGTGCATTTGTATGGATGTGTTTGTGTGTGTGTCCATGTGCATGCATGCATGTTTGTATGCATGTTAATGTGTGTGTATGTGTGCTTCTACTTGTATTTATGTGTGTGTGTGCACGTACATATTTGTGTGTGTTTGCATGTGTATACATGTGTGAGTGTGTGTTTGCATACTTGTGTATGTGTGTGTTCATGTCCATGTGTGTCAGGTTGTGTGTGTGTGATTGTGTGCATGACAGTGTGTCTGGGGTTGTGGTAAATATGTGTGTGGGTGTGCATATTTGATTGTGTGCTTTTTTGTGTGTGCACAAATCCATGTACATACATATCTGCATGTGTGTGTGTGTGTTTATGTGATTATGTGTGTTCATGTGTCTAAGTGTTTGTGAGTACACATATGTTTATGTGTGCATGAGTGTATACATGTGTAATTGCTTATATGTGTATTTATGTGAGCACGTGTTTGTGTGGGTACATTCGTGTGTGTGTTATTGTGAGTGTGTGCATGTGTAAGTCTATATTATGTGATTGTTCATGTGTATGTGTGCATGAGTGTGTGTGTGTGTATGCATATTTGTGTTTATGCATGCACACATGTGTGAATGTGTGTGTGTGCTTGCATGAATGTGTGTGTGCATGCACGAGTGTATGTGCACATGTCTATGTGAGTGTGTATGTTTGTGTGTTCTTGTGGATGCATATGACATGAATATCTGTGTTAATGTCGTCATGTGTACACATACCTGTGTTTGTATATGTCCATGTGTGTGTGTGCTTGTGCACGTGCATGCATATGGATGTGTGTGTATGTATGCATGTTTACATATTTGTGTGTTGTACATGCCCATGTGCATGCATATGCATGTGTATGTGGGTGGGTGTGTGTGCATGTCTATGTATGTGTGGGTGCATGTACCTTCATGTGTGTGTGCATGTGTGTGGTTGTAAGTGTGTGTGTGTGTGTGTGTTCATGATGTGTGTGTGTATGTATGTGTATGTGTGTGAGCATGTGTATGTGCATTTGTACACATGTGCATGCGTGTGTATCTTTGTATGGTTGCATGTCTATGTGCATGTGTGTATGCATATGTGTGTGTGCATGTGTGTTATTTATGTGTGCACTTGCATGCATATGTTTGTCTTTGTGCATTTGTGTGTGGGGACGAGTGCATGCATAGTTGTGCATTCGTGCATTTTTTTTGCGTGAGTGTGTCGCATGTGTGTATGCACATTCTTTTGCATGTGTTTCCTTGTGTGTTTGTGCATGTGTGAGGCACTATGTATGTGTATGAGTGTGTGCTAGTGTGTGTGTGCTTGCATGAGCTAGTTTTTGTAGTTGCATGTCTGAACGTGTTTGTGTTTGCGTGGGTGGGTATGTTTATGTGGCAATGTGTGCGTGTACTTAGGTGTACGTTGGTGTGCATGTATGTGTGCATGTGTGTGTTTGTCTTTTCATGTGTGTGAGTGCTTATGGGCATGTGTGTGTGTGTGTGAGTGTATACATGCATGTGTTTGTGTTCACACAAGCATGTTTGTTTACGTGCATAGGTGCATGTGCATGTGTGTGTATTTGTGTGCATGTGTGTTCATGCAAGCAAGTGTGTGTGTGTGCATGGGTCTGTGTGTGTTAGCATGTTTGTTTGTGCACATGTAGGCATGTGAATGCATGATTGTGTGTGTGCATGCATTTTTGTGTGCTTTTATGCATTTGTTTAGGTGTTCGTGTGTGTGCATTTGCACGTGTATGTGTGTGCATGCATATTTATGTGCATTTGTGTGTGGGTGTGTGTGCTAATGGATGTGTATGTATGTGTGTATGTGTGTGTGTGCCTATATATGTGCATATGTGTGCACATGTTTGTGCATGTGTGCATACATTTGCATGCATACTCCCATGTGTGCATCTTTTCCATGGGTGCATGTCTATGTACAAGCATGTATGCAGGCACATGTTTGTTTGTGTGTGCATGCATGCATATGTTTGTGTATCCATATATGTGTGTGTGCACATGTGTGCTCAAATTGCATATCTATGTGTGTGGGTGTGTATGCATGTGTGTGAGTGGTCGAGTATGTGTATGCATGTGTGAGTATGTGTATATGTTTCTTTGAGAGAGTGTGTGTGAGAGCATGTTTGTTTATGCTCATGCAAGCATGTGTGTGCATGTGTCAGTGCATGGATGTCTGTGTATGTTAGTGTGTGCCTATTTCCATTTGTCTTGGTGTTAATGCTTGTGTGTGTAAATGTGTGTTTGTATGCCTACATTTGTGTATGTGTGCATTTGTGTGTGCATATATATTTAAGTCCCTGCATATGTGTGTGTATTTGTGTGTGTGTGTGTGTATGTGCATATGCATGTGTGCTCATGCATGTGTAATCAAATACTTGTGTGTGTGCATGGTCTTGAGCATGCATGTGTGTGCACATTCGTGTGTGTGTGTCAACATGCATGCATTTGTTTATGCACATTTATATACACACGCATTGATATGCACATGTGCTTATATGTATTTGTGTGTGTGTGTGTGGATGCATGCATATGCACATCTGTTGCATGTTTATTCATGTGTCCATGTTTTTTTGTGTGCATGTGTGGTTGTGTGTGTGTATGTGCTTGTGTGTGCATGTGGGTGTGAGCATGTGTAAGTGTGTATGTGTGTGCATGTGTGTATGAGTATGCATGTGCATGTGTATGTGTGTGATTGCATGTGCATGTGCATGCATTTGTGTGCAAGTATTTTTGTGTGAGTGTAAGTGCACATATGTGTATTTGACTATGTGTGTGTGTGTGTGTGCATGTGATTATGCATGCATGTGTGAGAGCATTTGCTTGTGTGTCTATATGCATATGCTTAATGTGTGTGTGTGTGTGAGTATGTGTGTGCTTTCTTTATAGATGTGCGTACATGTGTGTGTATGTGCATTTATTTATGTGTGCATGCGTGTACGTGTGTGTGCATTTGTACCCAATCATTTGCATGTGTGTACGTGCGTGTGTGTGTGTGTGTGCAAATTTTTGTTCATTTGTGAGTGTCTTTATGTGTGTTTCAATGTATATATATGTGAACGTGTTTTCATTTGAGCCTATGTGCTTGTTGGCATGTCCATATGTGCATACTTGTGGGTGACTATGTATGTGTGTGTGTATGCATGTGTGTATGTATGTGTGTATGTGCATGTGTGCATGTGTGTTTGGGTGTGTCCATCCTTACACACACATATGTGTGTGTGTGTGTGTATGTGTGAATGTGCCTGTGTGCATGTATACATGTGTAAGCTTATGCATACATGTGCCTGTGTGTATTCGTGTGTGCACATAGCCATATATTTGTGTCTTGTGCTTTTGTGTGTGTCTACATTTGTTTCTATACATGTTTGCATATGTGTCATTGAGAGTGCATGTGAGTGTGTCTATGTATGTTTGCATTATATGGGTGTATATGTGTGTGCAAGTGTATGTAGGTGTGTGTTTTTGTGTGCATGTGTGCATTTGGGTTAGTGTGTGTGGGTGTGTGCATGTGTAGTTGTGTGTGGGTGTGCATCTGTGTGTATGCATGTGCACGTACTCATGTGTATGTGTGTTTGCATCTTCTTATGTGCATTCCTTTGCACATGTGCATCTGTGTGAATGCATATACATGTGTTTGTTTATTTCTTTGTACATGTGTGTGCCTTCATGTGTATGCATGAGTGCGTGTGGTTGCATGCTTGTGCACTTGTGTGTGTGTTAGTGTGAATGTGTGCATGCATGCATGTGTGTTTTGAGTGTTTGTTTGCATGAGCATCTATATGTGTGCATTTGTGCATGTGTGTGTGTGCAAATGTGAGTGTGCATGTCTATACATGTATGAGAGTGTGTGCGTGTGTGTGTTATTACATGCTGGTGCACCTGTGTATGTGTGCCAGTGTGCATGTGTGTATGCATGCAAGTGTGTTTTTGAGTTTTTGTTTGTATGAGCATGCATGTGTATGTGTGCATGCTTGAATGTGTGTGTGTGTGCAAATGTGAGTGTGCATGTCTGTACGTGTATGATAATGTGTGTGTGTGCATGTGGGCATGTGTGCCTTTCTATGTGTTATGCTTGCATGTTTGCATTTGTTTAGGGGTGTATGCATAAGTTCCTATGTGCTTGGTCATGTGTATATGCTTGTGTGTTTGTATGTGTCAATATGTTTTTATGTGTGAGTGTGCATGTGCATACGTGTGTGTTATTGCGTGCTTCTATGTGAGTGCGTGCATGTGTGTGTGTGTGTGCATGTGTGTGTGTGTGTGCATGTGTGTGGGTGCATGTGTTTATGTCTATGTACATGCATGTGCAAGTGTGTATATGTTATTATGCATGTGCATGTGTAGACATATCTATGTGTTTGTGTTTGTGTCAGTGCCATGTGTGCATGCATGTATATGTGTGTAGGTTTATGTGTGTGTTTGCATGTACGATTATAGGTGTGATTGCTTGTGTGTACATGTGTGTGGGAGTGTGTATAGGTGTGTGTTTTCCTATGTGGATGCGTGTGTGTGGACTTATGCACATGTGTGTGTGAATGAGTTCTTGGGTCCATGTGTGTGTTCATGTGTTGGCATGCGTGTGCTTATATATGTGCATACGTGCTTGTGTAAGTGTATGTTTGCCTAAGTATTTGTGTGAGTGCTTATGTGTGTGTGTTTGCATTTGCATTTAGATCCATTTGTCTACGTATTTGTATGTGTGCATGCCCATACTTGTGTGTGTTTATGTGTATGTTTTTGTTCACATGTGTATGTATATGATTGTTCAAGTGTGTGTGTGTGTGGTTGCATCAATATGTGCGTGTGGGTGCATGCATGTGTGCCCCCATGCATGCATGTGTGTACATATGTGTGTGCATGTCTATATCCATGTATGCACGTGTGTGCATGTGTGTGTGGGTGTGTGCATATATGAGTTTGTACGTGAGCATGTGCATGCACATATGTGTTTGAATGTATGTGTGCACGTGTACATGTGTGCATATGTGTGCACATGTGTTTGGCATATGCATCCATATGTGTGTACTTGTATACTAGTGCATGCCTGTGTGCATGTGTGCGTGGACATTTCTATGTTCATGTTTGTGTGTGCACATGTGTGCATATGTGGTGCATGCATGCATCTATAAGTGTTTGTGTGCATATCTATATATGTGTACATGTATGTTTGTGCAAGAGTGTGAGTGTGTGTATCTATGTCTGTGTTTGTGTGCATGTGCATGTCTTTGTGTGAGTGCATGCATGTGTTTGCAAATATGTGTGTGTTTTTATGTGTGAATGTGTTCATATATGTATCAGACTTTGTTTGTGTATTTTGTGCCTACGTGTGTGTGCATGTATGTCTGCTTATGCATTTGTGTGCATGTGTGGCTATGGGTGTGTGCTTGCATGCATTTGTTTGTGCATTGGCACATTTGTGAGCATATGTGTGTGTATGCATGTGTGCATGTGCATGTGAGTGTGCATATGTGTGTGTAAGTGCATACATGTGTATGTGTGTACATGCATGTGCAGGTCGATGTCTATGGATGTGTGTGTCTTAATGTCTATATGTGCTTGTGTTAGCATGCGGTCCAAGTGTGTGTGCTTATGTGCATGTGTGCTCGTGTAAGAGTGTAGGTGAGTGTGCATGTGTGTATGTGTGTGTGGGTGCATGCATGTGTGTGTTGTGTGAATGGAAAGCATGTGTGTGCATGTGTTTCGTCACTAAAACTGTATGTGATTATGTTTGATTATGTGTGCAAGTGCATGAGTGTGTGTGAATGTTTGTGTGTGAATATTTGTTTGCATGCATGTTCACATGTGTGTGTTAGCATTTTTTTTTATGTGTACTGCATTTGCATGTGTTTGTATGTATGCATGTGTATGGGTAGTGTGCACATGTGAGTGTGTATGTGCATGCAGGTGCATATGTGTAAGTGCATGCATGTGTATGCATGTGTGTGTACCTATGCGAATGCATGTGTCTGCATGCGTGTGTGTGTGAGTGCACACATGTGTGTGCATGCATGACACCATGTGTGCCTATTCTTACGTGTGTCTATTTGTGTTCATGCGTGTATGTGTGCATGAGTGGTTGCTTATGTGTATTCATGTGCACATGTAAGTGTGTCATGAGGTTGAGTGTGCATTTGTTTGTGCATGTCTATCCATATGCAAGTGTGTGTGCATTCTCTTTATATGTGTTTATCTATATGCATGCGTGTGTGTGTGCCTGTATGTGTGCATGTGCGTCTGTGTGGTTGTACATGTGTAAAGTGTGCTTGTGTGTGTGAGTGGGTGTATATGTGTGTGTAAGTTTGTGTGCATTTGTGTGCATGTGTGTGCAGATTTATGTGTGGGTGTGGGTGTATGTGTGTGCGTTTTTTTTGGGTGGGCAAGTGCAGAAGTGCTTGCATGTGTGTGTGTGTGTGTACATCTGTGCCTATGTGGATGCCTTTGTTTATGTGTTTGCATGTTTGTGTGTGTTGTACATGTTCATGTTCATGTGTGTAGGTTATGTATGTATGTGTATGCATGTGCATGTGTGTGTGTGCATGCATATGTGTGTGTGAGTGTGCACCTATGTGTGAGGTTGCATGCATGTATCCATGTGTATGCATAACTGTTCCTCTGTGTGTATGTGTGTGTATATTTGTGCATGTGTGTGTGTAAGTGTTTGTTTTTGTGTGCATGTGTGTGTACATGATGTGTCTATATACATGTTCATTTGAGTACATGTGTATGTGTGAAAGTGTGTGTATATGTGTATATGGGTTTGTATGTCTTTGTGAGTGCATAGGAGTGTGTCTGTGTGCATCGACATGTGTGTGTATGCATGTGTGTGTGTGCATGTGTGTATATAGACATACACATGTGTGTGTGTGGATGTATGCATAGGCATGTGTTCGTGTTTGTCTGTGTGGTGTGGATGGGTGTTTATATGCTTGTATAAGTGTGTGCATGTGCACATGAGTGCTCATGTGTGTGTGTGTAGTTGTGTACAGGTGGGCACATGTGTGTGTGTACAGCTATGTCTTCATGAGTGCCTCTATGTGTGTGTGTTTGCAAACATTTGACTTTGTCCAAGTGTGTGTATTTTCACATGTGCGCTTATGTGTGCGCATGTGCATACGTACATGTGTGTGAAGTAGTGCACACACATGTGTGTGCTTGTGTGCATATGTGCATGTGTATGCGTGTGCATGTGCATGTGTTTATGTGTGTGTGCACATGTGTGTGTGTGTGTGCATGCGAGTGCTTGTGAGTGAGTGTGTATATGTGTGTGCTTATTTGAGTTTTTGGGTTCTTGTGTGTGTGTGTTCATCATGTGTGCTTGAAAGTGTGTGTGTGCATGTGCATGTGTGTGCACATGCTTATGTGTGTTTTTTGAATACATGTGTGTGTGTGTGTGCTTATTTATATGTGTGTAGGTGTTTGCATGTGTAGCTTTTTTTTATTTTTGTACCTATGTGTGTGTTTGTTGTGTGTGTACATAGGGGTGTATGTTTGTGTGCTTTTGTGTGCATGTGTATTTATACTTTTGAGTGCATGTTTTTGTGCATGAATGTGTTTGGGTTTGTGTGTGCATGTGTTTGTGTTCCTGTATGTATGACTGTACATATTTGTGTGTGTTAGTGTGTATGGGTTTGTGTGCACTCATGCATGATTGTGTTTGTGTGTGTGTTTGTGTGTGCATGTGTATATGCTTGTGTATGTGTCTGTGTGTGTGCATGTTTGTGTGTGCAACTATATGTGAGTGTGAGTGTACACATTTATAAGTGTGTGCATAAGCCTTAGTGTGTGTGGAAGTGTGTGTGCATGGATGTGTTTGTGCATTTATGAATTTATGCATGTTTGTAAGAATGTGCACACATGGGAATTTTCATGCATGTGTATGTGCATGTATTTTGGTGAATGTGTGTGTGTCATTGAGTATGTGTACGTGTGTGTGTGTGTCATTGAGTATGTGTACGTGTGTGTGTGTGTATGCATGCATGCATGTGTGTTTGTGCATATGGGTGTGTGTGCATGCATGTACTTGTGTGCATACGTGTGCTTATGTGTGTGAGTCTGAGTGTGTGCATATACATGTGCATGTGTGTGCAAAGGTATGTGAGTGTGCATGTGTGTGTGTTTATGTGCATGTGTGTATGTGAGTGTGTGTGCATAGGTACACATGTGCTAGTGCATGTGCATGTGTGTGCATAATGCACATGCATTTATGCATTCCTATTTATGTCTTTGTGCCTATAGTCAATTGTGCATGTTTGTGTATGCATGTGTGTGTGTGTGCAAGCTTGTTTACGTGTGTGTGTGTGTGCGTGCATGCATGCATTTTGTATATGTGTGTGTTTGTGTTTCCTTGTGTGTTCATGTCTATACATGTATATATGCATGAGCATATCTATGTGTGTGTGTGCATGTGTGTGCACTCATGCACTTTTGTCCAAGCATGCATATGGATGCATTTGTTTGTGTGTATGTGTTTGAGTGCATGTGTGTGTGCGTGCATTTGTGTGTATTTGCATGTTTAGGTGTGTGTGCATGTGTAAGTGTGTGTGTGTACATGTTTATGTGCGCATGTGTGCGTGTGTGTATATGTCTGTGGTCATGTGCATATGCCTACATATGTGTGTTTATGTGTGTTTGTATGCATGTGTGTGAGCATGCATATGGGTGTGCTTATGTATACATGTCTTTACATGTGCATGTATATGTATGTGTCTATATATCTGTGTTTGTATTTTTATATGCTTGTGCATGTGTGTGTTTGTGTGTACGTGTGCACGAGTTCGTGCATGCTTGCATGTGTGTGTGCTGGTGTGTGTGAGTGCATCCATGTGTACTTTTGTCCATACATTCGTGTTTGTTTAAGCATCCATGCGTATGTGTGTGTTGGTGTAGCTGTTTGCGTGTGCATGTTTGGATTTTTGTGTGTGATTGTATGTCTGTACGTGTGTGCACATGTTTGTGTGCGTGTTCTCATGTCTGTGCATGCATGAGACTATGTATGCAAAAATCCAAGTGGTCATATGTGGGCAGGTGCATGTGCTATGTGTGTGCATGTCCATGCATGTGGGTGTGGGTGTGTGTGCACATAAGCACAAGTTTATATGCTTGTTTTTCTTTATGTACGTGTGTGTGCGTGTGCATGTCCATGTGTGTTCCTAAGTGTATATGTGTGTGTGTGCATGTGTGTGTGCATGTGGGTATAGCTGTGCATGTGTGCATGTGTCTTTGTGCATGTATTTGTGTGATTGTATGCACGCACGTGTGTACATATGCTTTTGCATGTTTGTGCATGTGTGTTTGTATGTGTGTGCATACCTTATTGTGTTGAGGTGTGTGTGCATGTGTTTGTGCATGTGTGTGTGTGCACTTAGTTCTACATGTGTGTATATGTGTGTGTGTGTGCATGTGTATGTGCGTGTGGACATGTATGTGCAAGAGGGTATTTATGTGCTTGTCTACATGTGTGCATGTGAGTGTGTGTGCATGCATGTTTACATGTGTGTGCACATGTGTGCATGACCATGAGTGTCTATATTTGTATGTGTGAGTGTATGTGTGTGCATGTATATGTCTGCCTATGTGTGTGCATATGTGCATATGTGTTTGTATGCTAAAGCATGTGCTTGTGTCAGTGTATGTGTGCATGTGTCTATGTATGCATGTATGTGTGCAGTGTGAATGCATGCATGTGTGCATCAGTATATGTAGGTGCATGTATATGTGTGTGTGAATCTATACGTGTTTGTGCATGTTTTCTTGTGCATGCACATATTTGTGCATTCTTATGTGTGTGTGTGCATAAGAGCATGTGTGTGTGAGTGTAAGTGTGTGTGTGCATGTTTGCATACTTGTATGTGTGTATGGGTTTATGGGTGTATGTGTGCACATGTTTGTTTTTGCATGTGTATATGTATATGTGTGTGCATTTGCCTATGTGTGCATGTGTATGTGTACATATTTATTCACATCTCTGTGTATGCATGTGTGTGTGTGCCAGTGCATGTGCCTATGTGTATGATTGTAGGTTCATTTGTACATGTGAGCATGTTTTTGCTTGAGTGCATACATGTGTGTAACTATGTGTGTCCATCCATGTGTGAATATTTGTATGTGCATGTGTGTATGTGTGTATGTGTATGTATGTGCATGTGTATATGTGTTTATGTCTTTGTTGGCATGTGTGGGTGTGGGTGCATGTATATGTGTCTGTGTGCTTTGTGTGGGAGGATGAGTGCATGCGTATATATGTATGTGTTTTTAAATGTGGTTGTTTGTGTGTACATGTGTATGTGTGCATCTATGCACATATGAGTGTGTGTATGTAAGTGTGTGCACTATGTGTGTGTGTGTGTACTTATGCATGCATGTGTGTGCTTATGGATGTGTGCATGTTTCTATGTATGTGTGTGTGTGTGCAAGTGTATGCATGTGTTTGTGTGTTTATCTAGATGTGTGTGTGTGTGTGTTTTCATGTGCATTTGTGCATGTGAGTGTGTGTTTAACTATGCATGTGTTTGCATCTGTGTGCATGCATAGGTGTTTGTATGCACATGCTTGTGCATGTGTTTGTGTGGGAATTCTGTACATTTTTGTGCATTTGCATGTGTGTGGGTGTGGATTTTTGTGTTTGTGTGCATGTGCCTACATGTTTGTGCATGTGTGCTTATTTGTGTCTTTACATTTTTGTGTCTTTGCATGTTCCTATGTTTGTCTATATGTTAGTGTATACATGCGTTTGTTAATAAGTGTGTATGTAGACATGTGTGTGTGGTTATGAGCTTGTACATGTGTACACACTTTTGTGTATGTCTATCTGCATGTGCATGTATTATGCTTGCATATGTATGTGTGTAAGCATGCTTTTGTGTGTGTATATATGCTTTTTTGTATGTGTTTGTGCATGTGTGTGTGTGTGTCTATGTGCATGCATATGTATGGTGGTGAGTGTGTTTTGTGTGTGTATTTGCATGTATGCATGTGTGTGTGTGTGTGTGGATGTGTTTGGGCACATCTGTTTGAGTTCGTGCTTGTGCCAGTAAGCATGCATGTGTGTCTGCGTGTTTCTACATGTTAACATGTCTATGCATGTTTCTATCTGCTTGCACATGTTTGTGAGTGTGTGCACTTCTATGTGTGTTTGAGCATGTATGCACGTATTTATGTTTGTGTCTATGCATGAGTCCACATTTGTGTGCTTGTCTTTGTATATGTATGTGCATATGTGTGTGTGTGAATGCATGTGTGTATGTTTGTGTGTGCATACATCTGTCTTTGTGTTTGTGAGCTTATGTGCATGTGTGATTGTTTGAGTTAATGCTTATGTGTTTGTGTAAGGGTGCATGTTTGTGTGTGCATGTGAGTATGTATGCATTTTGTTTGCATGTGTTTGTGCATTGGAATGTGTGCATGTGTGTGTGTGTGCATACTAGTGCATATGTATGATTGTTTGTGTTAATATGAGTGCACATGTATTTGTGCATGATTGTGCATGCATGCCATGTGTGTCTGGGTTTAAGTGTACGTGCATGTTCGTGTTCATGCGTGTGTGCATGCATGAATATGGGTTTGCATGTGTGCATGCCTTTGATGTTTTGTGTGTTCTCCTATGCCAATTCAAGAGTGCATGTGCCTACATGCGCATGTGAGCATGTGCATCTGTTAGTGTCACTATGCATGTGCAAGCACGTTTATTTGTTTGTACTTTTGTGAGAGAGTTTGCACATGTGTGTGTGCATGCGTGCACACATGCATGTGTATGCATGTGTATGCTTGTGTGCTTCTTCATGTGTGCATGTTTGTGCGCACGTGTATGTGTGTGTGTGTTGGTGTGTGCATGCTTGCATGCATGTGTCTATATATGTATGCATTATGCAGGTGCATGTGTGTGTATGTACATTAATATGCTTATGTGTGTGCATGTGTTTACGTGTGTGCATGCATATTTGTATGTGTGCATATATTTCTATGTGCTTTTATGTATATGTGTGTTTGTTTGTGCATGTGTGCTTTTGTGTGTATGTTTGTATGTGTGTGCATATGTTTGTGTGCGTATGTATGTTTGGGTGCGTGTGTGCATTGATGTGCATGTGTGTGTGCGTTTTGTACATTTGTTTGTGTTTGGACATATGTGAGTGTGTACTTTTGTATTTGCATGTTCTTGTGTGTGTGTGGGTGCCTGTTTGTGAACATGCATTCGAGCATGTGTGTGTGTGTGTGTGCATATGTACATTGGTGTGCATATGTGTTGGTGTGTGTCTGTGTATATGTATGTGTGTTTTGTTGTACGTGTGCATGTACTACATTTGTGCATTCTTGTGCGTGTCGATATTTGCATGTGCACATTACGTTGAGCGTGTGTGCATACGTGCATGCTTATGTGCATGTGCATGCATGTGGGGGTGGGTGGGTGTTTGTGTATGTATAAGCATGTGCATGTGTGTGTGTATATGTGTGTGTGTAGGTGTGTTTGTGTGTGCACATGTGTTGCTATGTGTCCGTGTGTTCAAGTTTATGTGTTTAGGTGTTTGTGTGAGCGTGTGCATGAATGTGTGTGCATGTGTGTGTCTGTTTGTGTGAGCATGCACATCCATGTGTGTACAATTGTGTATGCATGTGTGTGTATGCATGTGCATGCGAGTGTGCATGTTTGTGCAAGTGAGTGTGTGTGTGTGTGTGTTTGTTTGTGTGTGTTTGAGCTTGTGTGTGTGAGTCTAGATTTGTGCATATGTGCATGTTCATGCATTTGTGTTTGTGTATAAGTGTATGTGGAGGTGTGTGTTTGGGTGCTAGTGTGCGATTGTGTGTGTGCTCTTGTGTATGAGTGCTTTTGTGCGTGTGAGTGTGTAAGTGCATGTGTGTGTATGTTTATGTGTACGTGTGTGTGCATGAGTGCATGTTCTTATGTGTGTTGGTGTGTGAGTGAGCATGTGAGTGTATGCATGTGAGCATGCACATGTGTTTGCTTATGTGTGTGTGTATATGTTTGTGAACATGTGTGTACATGCATGTGTTTGCTGTGAATGCCTATGTACCTATATGTGAGTGTGTGTTATTGTGCATGTGTGTACACATGTATCAATTTATTTTTGTGTGCATTTGCATGTATCCTTGTTTGGTTTTGTCTGTAGTGTATACATGTGCATGTTCCTATGTCTATCCATCTGTATATATGCATGCATGTGTATGTTGGGTGCATATGTGTATGCACTTGCATGTATGTATGCTTGTGTGTGTTTGTATGTATGCATGTGTATTTGTGTGTGTGTGTGTGTGCATATGCATGTTTCTCTGTGCATGTGTTTGTATGGGCACGTGTGTGTAGAGGGGAGGGTTTGTGCATGTTTGCATGTGTGTGTGTGTATGTTGTTGTGTGCTTGTGCGTATTTGTTCACATGTGTGTGTTCCAGTGTGCATGCATAGATGTGTGGGTGCATATGTGTGTTATTGTGTGTGGGTTTATGCATTTGTGTGTGTATGTGTGAGTCTACATATGTGCATGTGTGTTTATGCACACATGTGTGCATGTGGGTGTGCTCAAGTGTTCATGTGTGTATCATTGTTCATGTGTATATGTGTGTGTGTGTGTGTCTATGCTTATTTACACATATGTTTTGTGTGTGTGCATGCATATGAGCATATGCATGTATGTGCACATGTGTGCATTTGTGTTTGTGCATGTGCATGTGTGCATGCATGTGTAGTGAGCACATGTGTGTCTATTTGTGCATGTGTTTGTGCTTGTGCATACATGTGTGGGTGTGCATGTTTTTATGTGATTGTGTGCGCATGAGAATGTATATTCGTGCACATGTATGTATGTGTGTGACTGTGTGTGCATGTGCATGGGTGTATTCTTACTTGTATATTCATGTGTTTGTGTGCTTATGCATGTTTGTGTGTATAAGCACATGTATTAATTTGTGTGTCGGTGCATGCATGTTTGTATGTTCATGTGTGTCCATGAGTGTGTTTATTTGTGTATTTATGCATGTGAGTGTGTGTGTGCATGTTTGTGTATTTCTTTGTGTTTGTGTGTGTGTATGTATGTATCCTTGTATTTGTATTTGTGTGTTCGTGTGTGTACATGTGTGTATGCATGTGTGTATGTGTGTTTATGTGCATATGAGCATGCATGTGTATGTGAGTGCATGTGCATTTTTATGTGGGCATGTATGTGCATGTGAGCATGCATGTACGTTTGTGTGTGCGTGTCCATGCATCTGTGCATATATGAGCGTGTGTATATTTGCATGTGTGTGGACATGTGTTTCTATATATATATATATATATATATAATATATGTATATATATATATATACATGTGTGTGTTTGTACATTTATGTGCATGTGCATGTAAGTGCACTTGTGCAAATGCATACATGTGTGTGTGCATATCTTTTTATGTGCATGTATGTACATGCATCTATGCATGTGTGCTTGCAAGTGCATGTGTACATTATTATGTGTGTGTGAGTCTATGCACATGTTTGTGTGCATGTTGCATATGTGTGAGAATGTACATATGTGTACATGTCTATGTGAGTGTTTTTCATGTGTGTGCATATCTATGAGTATTTGGGCGTGCTTATGCATGTGTACATGTGTGGCTTATGTGTACATGTTTGTGTGTGTGCATATGCATGTGCTTATTTTTGCCTGGGTATATGTGTGGGTGCTTGTGCATGTGTGTACATTTGCATGCATGTGTTCATGTGTGTGTAGGTGCATGCTTGTATGCATGATGTGCATGTATTTAAGTATGTGTGTGCATGTGTTTGTGTAATTATGTGTATTCATGTGCATGTTTTTGTGTGATTATGTGCATGCATGTGAATGTATTTGTGTGATTGTGTGCTAGCTTGAGTGCATGCATACGTTTGTGTCTACATGCACATGTGGGTGCATGTGTGTGCATGCTTGTGCATATGTGAATATGAATGTGTGCATCTATGTTTGTGTGTGTGGTCGTATTTGTGTTTCTATTTTTATGTATGTGTGTGCATGTGTGTATGGGTTAATGTACATGTCTATTCAAGTATGCACATGTGTGTGTTTATGTCTACATGTGTGGGTTTGTGTGAGCATGTTCATGTGAGCATGTGTTATGTGTACATGTTTGTATGTATGTGAACATATTTGTGTGTGTGCAGGTGGGTGTGTGCATGTGCATGTTTGCATGCATGTGTTTGTGTATTTGTGCATGTATGTGTGTGTGAGTGTGCATGTTTGTATGCATGTGTATGCATACATGTTTTTTTGTGCATGTGGGTGGGCTGGTGTGTTTTCATGCTTGTGTATGTGCCTATGTATGTACATGCATACACATGTGTTCTATTGTGTGTGTAGGTGCATGCATGTTTAGAACTCGTGTGCAAGTGCAAGAGTGCATATGCATGTGTGTGTAGGTAGGTCTAAGCATGTTTGTATTTGTCTGTGTGTGTGCATGTGCATGTGTGCATGCATATGTCTGTGTATGCATGTGTGCAAGTGTGTGCAAGTGGGTGCATGGTCATGTCTAGGTGAGTGAGTGTGCAAGCATGCTTATGCATGTGTCCAATTGCCTTTGTGCTTGTGTGTATGTGTGAATTTGTGCATGTCTAGTTGTGTTTGTATTGGTGTGTGCATGTGTGTGTGTGTGTATGTGTGTGCATGTGTATGTGTATTCATTTATATGTGTGCATGTGTGTGTGTGCATACATATGTGTGTGTGCATGTAAGACTTTGTATGTGAGCGTATGTGGGCATTTGTGCATGTGTGCATGTGTGTGTGTGTGTATTTGAATGTATATGGGTCAACGTGCTTGTATTTATGCATGCTAGTGTATGTGAATTCATGTCTATGTTTGTGTGCATGCATGCAAATGTGCATGTGTGAACATGTGTGTATGTGTGCGTATGTGTAAACATGTGTGCACATATGCTCTAATGTATGTATAGGAGCATGCATGTGTCCAAGTTGTGCATGTGTGCAAGCATGTGTGTGCATGTCTGTGTGGTGGTGTGCGTGTGCATGTGCAAGTGTGCACACATGTACCTGTGTTTGTATTCTTACCCGTGTGTGTGCACATATGTGTATGTGTTCTTTTGTATGCATGTATGTGTGTGTTTGTGTGTGTTTGTGTGTTTGTTCATGTGTGATTATGTTTGTGCATGTGTTTGTCTATACGAATATGTGTACATGTGTGTGCATGTATGTTTGTGTATGTGTACATGTGTGCACATATGTTCTTGTGTGTGTGTAAGTGCTAGTGTGTGCAAGTTGTGCATGTGTGCAAGCATGCATGCACATATGTGTAGAGGGTGTGGGCATGCATGTGTGTGTGTGTGCATGTGCATGTGTGCATACATGCATGTCTATGTGTATCAGTGTCTATATGCATATATATGAATGGTGGTGTATGTGTGTGTATTTGTGCACATGTGCATCTCTCCATATGTGTATCTATGTGTGTGTTTGTTCAATGATGGTTGTGTTTATGTTTGTGTGTGCACACACATGTATGTGTTTACATGTGCATGTGCATGTGTGTTCATGTATTTGTGTGTTTAAGCGAGCATGTGTGTGTGTTTATGCATAGGTGCATGTTTGCATGTATGTGAGTGTGCATGTTTGTGCTTGTGTGTGGGGGCATGTATGTGCAGATACTTTCATTCATGTGCATGTATTTGTATATGTGTGTAGAGGTGTGCATGCATACGTTAGTGTTCATGTCTGTGCTTGTGTTCATGTGTATGTGTGCGCATGCATGTGTGTGCTATATGTGCATGTGTGTAAGTGCATGTGAGCATGTGTGTGCTTATCTATGAGTGTGCTTTTCATGTGCTCGTAAGTTTATTTGTATTCATGTGTGTGTGCATGTGTGTTTATGGATGCAAGAGTGTACATGTGTGCACATGTTTGTTTAGGTGTGTGTAAATGGCTATGCTCGTGCATGTGTGGAAGTGCGTATATGTGTGTGTGTAACATTGTATACTTGTGCGCATAAGTGTGTATGTGTGTGTGTGGCTGAGTGTTTATGCATGTGTGTGTGAGTGAGTGCATGGTGTGCCTGTGTGTGTGTGTGTGCACATGTGTGTGGGGGGTGTGTGGGTGGGTGTGTGGGTGGGCGTGTGTATGCATTCATGTGTATTTGATTGCATGTATGTGTGTGTGTAGGTGCATGAATGTGTGTAAATGTTCAAGTATGTGGATGTGTGTATGTGTTTACATGTGTGTGTTTGCATGAATGTGTGTATGAGTGTGTGCACATGTATGTATGTGTACACGAGAAGACATGTGGGTGTGTGTGTGATGGAGCGCATGCTCGTGTGTTTCTTTGTGTGTGTTTGTGCATGTGTGCATGTGTGTGTGTTTGTGCATGTGTGTATGCATATGTGTAGGTATGTACATGTGTGCACATGTGCATGTGCATATGCATGTGTGTGTGTGTGTGCTTGTTTTTATGTGAGTGTTGCAAATGTGCATTTGTATGCATGCATGTGCTTGCGTGCATGTGTGTGCATGCACCCATCTATTAATGTGTGTTTGTGCATGTGTCTATATGTGCATGCATGTGTGTGTCTATGTGCATGTATGTATGTAAGCATATGTATGTGTCTATATGTACATGTGTGGTTGTTTGTGTGTGTGTGTGTGTAAGCATATGTGCATGCATAAGCTTGTGCATGATTTTTTTGTGTGGGTGTGCAAGCATCTTTATACACACACATGTGTGGGTGTATGAGGGTGTTTGTTGGCATGTTTGTGCATGTATGTGTACATGTGCATCTGTTTGCATGTGTGAGCATGAGTGTGTGTGCATTAATGTGTTTGCATGCACATGTGTGTGTGTGTGTGCTTATCTATGTGCACGTGTTTACACGTGTTTGTGAATGTGTTTTGTGTGTGTGCTTACACCTATGTGTGTGTGTTTGGGCTTGCATGTGAATGTGTGTGTGTATGTGTGTACATGTGCATGTGCATGTGTGTATTTATGTATATGTGCATGTATGCATCCATCGGTACATGTGTTTGTGTGTGTGTGCATATGTGTGTGGTTGCCCACATGGATGTATTTGTACATGTGCATGCATGTTTGTGTGGGTGTGCCTTTATAAATCGATGTGTTCCTTTGAGTGTGCATGCATGTGTGCATTTGTATGTCGGTGTGTGTGTGTGTGTGTGTGTGTTTGTCTTTGTGTATTTGCGTGTGTTTTTACATGTGTGTGAACATATATGTGTGTGTGAGGGTGGCACATGCATGTGTGTCTTTGTCTGTGTCTTACTATTTGTACATGCTCTAAAGTGTTTGTGTAAGTGTGTATGGAATTACATGTGTGTGCATGTGTGCTTATTATTTGTGTGTGTGTGTGCATGCATGTGCATGTGGATGTCTATGCATCTGGGTTTGTGTATGCATGCACGAGTTTGTTTGTCTACATTTGTGTGTTTGTGTGCATGCAAGCATACATGTGTTGAAGAGTATGTGTATGTGTGTGTTTATGTGCATGTGTATATGTGTATATGTGTATATGAGTATATGTGTATATGTGTGTATGTGTTCTTGTCTATGTTTGTGTGCATGGTTATGTGTGTCTATGTGCATGCATGTGTGTGTGTGTTTCTATGTGTAGGTATGTGTGAGTATTTGGTCATAAGTGTTTGTGGGTATGTGTGGGTGCATGTTAGTACATGTGTGTGTCTGTATGAGTGTTTGTTTGTGTGTGGGTGTTTATGCATGTGTGTGTATTTGTATATACATGTGTAAGCCTAGGCCTATGTTGTCATACATGTGTGTGTGTGTGTGTGCCAATATGCATATGTGTGCATGTGTGTGAACATGCACAATATTGTGTGCATGCACATGTGTGTGTGTATGTATACATGTGTATGCATGGGTACACATGCATGTGTGTGTAGGCATGTGAGTGTGTGTGCATGGATGCATGTGTGTGTATTTCTATGTGTACGTGCATGATTGCATCTGTGCTTTTGGGCATCTTTGTATTCTTTTGTGTGTGCATAAGTGTGTGTGTGTGTGTATGTATGCTTGTTGTGTGCATGTCTTTGTGTATTTGTGTGTGTTTGTAAATGTGTGTGTGTCTACATGTACATGCTTCTATGTATGTGTGCATGTGTCTGAGTCAGCATGTTTGTATACTATCATGTGTGCATGTGTCTTTGTTTGTGTGTACGTTTGGGTCTTTTCATGAATGTATGTGAGCAGTTTTGTGTGTTCATGTGGGTGTGTGTATACTTTCTTACGTTTGTGTCTGTCTATGTGTGTGCATTCATGGGTGTGTTTTAATGTCTTTATGTGTATAAGTTTGCATGCATGTGTGTGCATGCACATGTGTACGTTTGTGTGTGTGAATGCTTGTGTGTCGGTATGCATACGTGCATGTATGTGTGTGTGTTTGTGTGAGCATGTTTGTATGAGTTTATGTATGTATGTATATGTGCATATGCATATGCATGTGTATGTTTGTGTATGTGTGTTGAGCATTTTTGTGTTTGCATGGACATGTAGATGCTTGTGTGCATGTCCGTGCATATGTGTGCATGTGTTTTTGTGTGCATCCATTTGTGTGTGTGTGTGTCTTTGTGTGTGTGAGACTATGCATAGGTGTTTTTGTGTACATGTGCATGTGCATGTGTTTACATGAGTAGGTGCATATGTGTATGTGTGCACGTGTGTGGGTGTACACGTGTTTGCATGTTTTTTGTGTGCATGTGTATATGTGTATGTGTGTATTAATATGTGTGTGTCTGTATGCATGTGTGTGTGCATTCCTATGTGTTTGTGTACATTTGTGTGTATGTGTGTGCATGTGCAACTTTGAGCTTGTGTGTGTGTGTGTGAGTGCTCATGCATGTGAGTATGTGTCTACATTAGTGTGTGCATGCACATGTGTGATTGTGTGTGTGTGTATATGCATGTGTGTGTGTGTGCATGTGTATATGTACATGCTTGTATGGGAGAATGTATATGCGTTGGTGTTTGTGCGAGTGCATATGTGTGCAAGTTTGTGTTTTCCTTTGTGTGTGTGAGTGAGTATGTGTGAACATGCATTGCAAGTGCATGCATGTGTGTGTATGAGTGAGCTTGTGTGCATGTGCATGCATGCATTTGTGTGCACATGTGCGTGTGCCTTTATGTTTACATTTGTGACCACTTGAGCGTATGCTTGTGAGTGTTTTTGTAAGTGGGTGTGCAAGTTTTTGTGAGTGTGTTTGCATGCATATGAGTGTCTGTATGTGTGTGTGCATGGGTAGATGTGTGCGTATATGTCTACATGCATGTGCATGTGTATGTACATGCATGTGCAAGTGTGTGTATATGTTCGTGCATGTGTGTATCTGTGTTTGCATTTGTCAACTTGTGCATATGCATGTGCATTTTTGTTCAAGTGCATATGCGAGCATATGAGTGTGCTTGTTTTTATGTATCCGTGTGTGCTTGGGTGTGCATGCATGCATTTTTGCTTATATGTGTGTGTGTGTGCTTGTACATTTTTGCATGCTTGTGTATGCTTGTGTGTGTATATTCATGTTTCTATGTATGTGGGTGTGTGTGTGCATCTATACATGTGGCTATGCAAGCGTGTGCATGTATGTGTGTGTGTGTGTGCACGTGGTTATGCATTCAAGTGCATGTATATGCATCTGCATGTGTGTATGTGTATGCTTTTGTTTGTGCTTATATGCATGTGAGTCTGTATGTATATGTGTACATGGTCATGTGTGCATACAAGTGTGTCTGTATGTATTCATGTCTATGCATGTGAGTGTGTAGGTGTCTTCATGCATGGACTGTTGCAGTTTTTGTTTGATTATGTATTTGTGTATAAGTGTGTGCATGTGTGCGTATGCATGTGTGTGCTTAAGTGTGTGTGTTCTTATGGGTGTGTTTGCTTGTGTGTGCTTATGTGTATGCATGTGTGTTCCTTTGTGTGTGTGTGTGTGTTTGCATGGTGTGATGTTGAGAGTCTATGTGTGTACGTGTGTGTGTGTGATGTCATACATGTGCATGTGCATTTGCATGTGTGCATATGTGTGTATATGTGTATGTGTGTGTTTGTGCATCTGTGTTGGTTTGCATGTGTGTGCATGTGCATATGCAAGCTTATGTGTATGTCTTGTTACATGTGTGTGTGTGTGTGTGCATCTATGAGTGCACTTACGTAAGTGTGTGTGCACACATGCACACATTTGTGTTTGTGTGTTTTGTTTGTGAGGGCAAATTTGTGTGCATGAGTGTGTGTGTGTACATGAGCATATGTCTATGTAGGTGTGTGTGCTTACAGGCACATGTTCAGGTGTGTGGATGAGTGTGTGTATTTGTTTGGGTGTTTATACATATGATCATGAGCATGAGTATCGACATGTGTGTTTACATGTGTGTGCATGTTTGTACATGTGTGTGTGTTCTAGTGTTTGCATGTGTTTGTCTATACATGTGTGCGTGTCGATGTCTATGTGCACACGTTTGCATGTGTGACATTGCAAGTGCGTATGCATGTGTCCATGTGCATGTGTATGTGTGTGCATATGTGTATTCAAGTGCATGCATGTGTGTATGTACATGTAGGGATGTGCTTATATGCATGCATGTATGTATGCTTTTGTATGCATGTGTAGGTGGATGTGTGTGTGTACATGTAAATTTATATATATGTCTTTGTACATGTCAATGTCTTTGCCCTTGTATGTGTGCATGTACATCTGTGTGTTTATGCATGTGTACCTATGTGTGAGTGTGTGCATGTGTAAGAGTGTGAGAGCATGTGCATGTTCTTTTGTGTGTGTGAGTATGCATGGTTCTATGTGTGTGCATATGTATGCATGCATGAATGAGTTTCACAACTCTCACAAAGTCTCCCCAAAGACTTTGGCTTTCATTGATAAAATAATAATGGATAAAGCCTACAAAATTTCTCTATGGAGGATCAAACAAAAAATATAAAAACAACAACATCAAAAGAAGTTTGGGAAGGGCATACCCCATTCCCAAGTAAAATCAACTGAGTATGCAAAATGTGTCACCTAGTCTATTAGGGAATTTCCTTGCCTATAAGTATGCATTAACCAAAGGGCATCCATGCCTCTAACATATCAAAGAGAGTCTTTGAATCTTCCTCCGTGTGAAGGGTGTCATTCAAGATTTCCCACCTCCTGAATAGCAATAGTAGAGTCTATCTGAATCTCAACAGCATGATACTTGAAGAACTTTGACTTGAGCAATGTCACGACCTCCCGAATGGTGTGAACCTCCATAGTTATTCTTGATTATGAAATAACCTTCCTTCCAACAACTTGCAATGGCTTCTCAAGGTGATCTCTAAAAATAATTTCTAGTCCTATAACATCATCTCAAACTGCCACATCATAATTGATTTTGATCCATCAGTTAGAGGAGGAGACCAGAATAAAGCTACAATCAACTTATGGGAGTTGTATGGATTCCCACTAGACATGGATGAAGCCAAGTTTTTTTTTTATTGTAGTCATCACAACAATTTGAATCTCTCTCAGGAGGATAATGTTGTTGTTCACTTGCTTGAGTTTTTGAAAATTCATGTTAGTCCAAATGTAGTAGAGTGCTGTAGAAACTACAATAGAATGCTTAATCATGTCCCCACACTTCACCTTGTTTGCCTCCAAATAGTTGTAAAGCTGCTATAATGTAAAATTGTCATAACTTTCACTGTTGCATGGAATAAAAGCTACAGCAGCATCCTGCATGTGCTGCACATTCTAAACCTCTTTCATTTTCCAACAATGACACGAAATGTTGTGAAGTCTCAGCCTGATTACAGCCCCAAACATAGCTGTTGTACTCTACCAATCTCCACTTGAACAACCATTCAGCGGTAGGAATATAATTTTCGCCAATCTCCAAATGAAAATCCTCACTTTGCATAACACTTTGAGCTTCCAAATCCAGCTATAATTACTTACAACAGCACATTAACTTCCAACGTTTTCTAGAATTTTAGCTTGCACCATAGTTTAGTAGAGCCTAGAATTATTCACCTCCATGGATTCAATTTTTAATTGCAGTAGCTAGTCCGTGCTATCATTCATTGCCAAAGAAGATGTAGCACCCTGTCAAGTAATAATTAATTAGCCCAAGCTCTAAGACTACATAAATCCCATTCCCCATGCTCAATAATGCATTTACTAACATATTTTGGCCATTCTACCTGCATGTTGATGTAAGTAAGCTACCACTTGATTGGAAGAAACTACAACCAATTGTCTTCAGCAAAAGGTACATCCTTGCCCTCTCTAATTCTGCACACAAAGTTTGTTATAGCCCATAGCATTACCTCTTTGATTAATCTGCATGCATGTGAAGCTCCCTATGGAACGCTCCCATGTTTTCTCTCATTAAGTATTTACACCTCATCAGATCCACACACACACAAAAACAATCCTCTCTTGCTAAGATTCTCCTGCATTACTTCATAATCAAGGCTTATTGCCAAATGCCAAATACGAAGATCATGGATACCCAAACCACCCTCCTCCTTCGATAAAATGATTGTGCTCCAGTCGACATAATGCACTGCTTGTCCTTCATTAGCACCACACAATAAGTACCTTCCAAACATCCTTTTTAATACATTGATCACCCACTTTGGCACCACACAATGGCTCAACTAGAAAGTAGGAATCGCTTTTGGCATAGACTTGACATAACAATCCTACCTACCAAGGAAAGAGGCCTTATTCTCAATTTTGCAACTTGTTCTTCCATTCTTTGAATGATAAAGATAAAGACTCCCTTGTTTAGCAACTTTATCAAAACAATTATTCCCAAATAATTAAGAATTATTTCTTGGGTCATATGAACTATGCCAGCCACCATCTTCCTTCTCTTTCCTACCATCGCATTGCTAAAATAGACTCTTGATTTAGCAAGATTTGTCTTCTGCCTAGAATACTTCCCATAATCCTCCATAATCTATCTTATAACCCTAGCAACAACACATATAGTAGGAGTATATAAAAATGACATAATGAGCATATAACAAATGAGAAATGATTGGAGAAGGTTGCAAACACCAAAATCATGCCAATGTCATAGCTTCAAACTTCCTGACAAGCACAGATAGAATTTCAAAAGTAATGGTGAATAGATATGGTGACCATGGGCATCCTTGCCTAAGTTCCCACTTCACCTCAATCCATGGGATTCTCACCCCATTCAATAGCACCCCAAACTCCAATACTGCGATAAAAGCATTCACCCACTCATATATGCTATTGGGAACCCCAATAATGACATCATATCAATGACAAATTACCATCTCACCTTATCATATGCTTGTTTCATATCCACTTTTTTGTCATAAGACCCTCTCTAGAGATTGAAGAGTGCATCTTGGTTGCCATTTCTTGAGCAATAAATATATTATTTGAGAAAAATCTGCCAATACAAAAGCAATTTGTTTCTTCACAATTAGGTTAGGTAAAACCATCTTCAATCTTGCCACCAAGATTCTTGCCACTATTTTGTATATAACATTGCACAAACTTGTGGGTCTAAATTGTTCCAGTCTATCTATCATGAGAAAATTGTAGCACATCTCTAATAATATTCCCTTAAGTAATCTACTGATACCACCTATATGAACTCTACTGTAACCCTATCCATCCTTGATACCTTATTCTTCGATATAGATCTGATAGTTCTAATAACTTCTTCCTCGATAACCTGCATGGTCAGCATTCCTTCCTACTCAAATGCAATGCATCTATAAGGTTGGTATGTAGTGGAGCATAATCAACATTAGTATTTCACCACTTTGACACAAAATGGTTCACTAATAAGCTTTTAATTTTATCTGTGGAACTAATCACCTCCCTCTTATCATCCTTCAACTACAGTATATGCTTATCCCTCTACTGACAAGTCATAGTAGCTTGGAAGAAACTACTATTGCAATCCCCTAGTTAAGGCCATTGGACCTTTGCTCTTTGCCACCATCATCTCTCCTCAAGTCCACTGTCCATGTGAAAAGAAGAAATGAGATTTTCAAGCTGGATATGTCACTAATCATTAAGACCCATCTCAGATACCTTAACTTGTAGACATTGGATTTCCTTTTCAAGTTCATAATTCCTGTTAATAACACTGCACATCTTAATCTTGCTCCATAAGCTAAAAGAAACTAAGGATCTATAGAATTTTGTAGAAAGCCTCTCCATGGGATTCCCTCTTGTTAATCTATTATGCACTTTCTATACAACCCCTATAGTCTGAGGAAATGCAAGCCAAGCTCTCTCAAATTGATTTCTTCTTTCAGTGGCCATCTTAGATAGGTCCCCAACTCAATCAGTAATAGGTAATGATCTGACCCAATGTATGGTAAATGAGTAACTATAGTTGTAGGAATTGTATTCTCTAGAGATTAATTAGCACTCTGTACAGCCTCTCCAATATTAGAGCACCTCCTTCCTTCTTATTACACTATGAATACTTATTGCCCACATATTCCAAGTCGATCAACTCTAGTTCCTACATTATTTTAGAAAACTCCTACTGTCCATGCCCACACCTGAACCATTACCCTCCTCTTTTCAGCTCCTATGATATAATAATATTGAAGTCCCCCACCACAATCATGGGTCCCCCACCTTTAGCCCACTCCCTTAGGATCTCCCACACAACATTCAATTTTATAGACTCCTTGGAAGCATATAGCACACAACATTTTATTAGCCTTTCGTCTCTCACCCTTACCTGCACTACAAGTACTTGCAACAAAATCTTCATAACTTTATAATTCACGTAGCTCCTGCATAGAACCACAATCCCTCTAGACAATCCAACTGATAGTTTTACTATAAACTCTTAATCTTTGTCAAGCAATAAATCTACATCTCTCTTACTAAATTTCTTCAACCTTGTTTTGACAAGAGACACTGCTGAAATACCCCTTGTTCTTACAAACCACTATAGGTAACCCCTCGATTTTTTATCCCTTATTCCTTGAATATTCCATACAGTGACCTTAAACATTTTTAGTAATAGTAAAGCATAGCAACCTCCAATATCTCATACTAATAGTAGCTGGTCTTCCAATATACTAGCAGCACATCTATATGAAGTGTATCTCTAATTCCCATTTCCAACAAAGCATTTGAACAAGTTGTAACCACATAACTCCACACACTGTGCTCAAAATTTCATAGCCAAAACATCTTAGCATTTTAAGGAATTTAGCAATCCCATTTGGACCACAAAGCCAACTGTAGGGAAAGATCACAGCTTGTCTTGTCTCCATGACCTTCCACTTGTTTGTAATATGCCTTCCAACTTCATATCTATAGTATCCCTCTCACTCTTGCACTTATCATTTTTTAAAGTCATCATACAGCAAGCTCCCTGCTTCAGTAGACTCTGCCAGCACCATTTCAGTAGTAGCCTATCACCAAGCAAAACAACATCCTACCTCAAATTCGTACTGCTTATGATATGCCACAAAGCACATCTCCGACACAACTCTAGTAGCAATCGACCTCCCAGTAGAATTCCAACATGGCTTAAGGAATTTACAATAGTAGCAAAATTCCCTACCTCTTGCCATATTCCAGTGCTCCAGTAGTCCTCCAACAGAAACTTCACCACCACCAATTGGCCCATGCCATCCTCATTTCTATTCTTGCATTTAGCATAGCTACATCCCATGCATAACCCCATTTATTCTCCGCCTCCTCAAGTGCATCACCCCATTAAATGGAGCATCAACACTTTACAAAACCACACAATTGATTTCTAGCAAACTTCTCACCTTCATTTCCAGCACCTTGTTGGATTCCGCCTTAGCCTACTGTCCACTTTGTGCCCCGTCCTTAGTGCATTAAGAGTTTCATGGCCTTCTAATAGAATAATGAGCATGTCTTGAAGCAACTTTCCAGCTTCCCATCAACCAAATCTCCCAGCAACTATAGAAACAGTAACCAAGGAGAGCATCAACCATTTTTAGCCAAAAGCATGCATAGTAATTGCCCTACTTGGAGACATGAATGTAGTCACTGCACCACTCACTATAACTTGCACCTATATACTTCATCACCAAACACATTCAATTGCAAATGCTATAACCCATGAACTATAGCTAAGAGGTTCCCCTCTCTCTCCACTTAGTATTGTACAACAACATGGCTTGAACTTTCCCAATCATATCACCACCCTGTTGCCATCTTCTCTTCCTATTGGTATCCTCCTCTTTTGACCAATTCTCAAGTTTACCTGCTCAATAGATTGGCTTGCATTGTTGCTTCCATCCAATATATCCTTCGGGGTCCATACTTGCCTGAATGATTCCCTACTTCTTGTAATAGAGACACTTCTATGCTTGCCTGGGAACCTCCCTTTTCCATCATTGCTAACCACCCCACTTGGGTCCCTCTAAACGTTTGAAGCAGTTGTATGATTTTGAAATCTTCCTTGCATAGGCATGACAACCCTCCTTCTCGATTGTGTTAGCATCCAAGAGCCTAGCTCTTTCCCTGCTTCCTCATCCTCAACCCATAGAGTGCTTAGTTGTAGGGGTTCCTGGTTTCTTTTTGAAGTTTCAATAGTCTCCTCCTTCCTGGCTACTACATTCCCCTCCACATCCCTATTAAATGAACCTATTTCCCTTAGTTGAACATTGATCTATGTAGTGGCTAACATGGTACAATGGTTTGTGCATTTTTTATTATATCCTTTGTAAATCATTGGTGGTGTTGAACACAAGCATGTGCACCATGCACGCATAATGTGGCATATCTATGTTAACTGAGATAAAATGTATGCTCACATCATTTGGCTTCAAAAAAGTGTAATTTTTATTAGGATTTTTAGCTCAGTGGACTGCTGTCATAGGTATACGATGATTACTTATTGGTAGACATGTCTTATTCATTGACAAATCTGTGACAATATAAAATCTACATGTGGGAATGTGTGACGTTGTGCGGCCTACAACGAAGTTAATGATGGATGGTATAACATGTGCAATGGTTTAAACATTTTGGGTTTTTTCCTTCATAGAGCACTGGTCGGGCAGTGCACAATCATTTGCATTGCACCAGCATGTAGTGGCTTATCGACACACACTGAGGTTCAATGTGCGCCTACATCATTTGGCTTTAGAAAATTGTAACTTTTATCAAGATTTTTAGCTCTGTGGGCTGTTGTCCATGGGATAAGGCAATTACCTATCAGTATCCCTGGTTTTTTCTGTGATGGAAATTTTGCAAATATACACTTCGTAGGTGGGAATGTGGGACGCAGTGTGGCCTATAGACTTGTGTAAGATTTTTGTTCCAACCTTCGATATGGTTTAATCACGTATTGCCATTCCACTACACGTGCAAATGATGGCCTGCCTACCCTTGCATGTGGGGTTTTTGTCCGCAAGCTTTCAGAAATAACTTGCATGCACACCATGTGAAAAACCAATTTGTAACTTTTTGGGGTATTTTTACTACTGTGAGCTACTAATGCATGGCTAAGGTGATTAGTTATTTGTAGTCTTGGCTTCCTCCTTAAGAGAGTTGATGCAATATGCAATCTACTAGTGGGAATGTTGCAGGCTGTGTGGTCTATAGTAATATTGGAAGTTGGATGGTGCGTAATGCACAAGGGTTTAAGCATTTTTGGCTGTAAGCCAGTGCCTAGCTCCTTCGCACTTCTTGTGCTACCTTGTTGTGCTGGCATCTGTCTGCATCCATTTAGAAGCTTGTCGACATGCGCTCATTGTTAACTAAAATGTGTGCATGTTAAACGCTATTTCACGAGTAGAAAAGTCTACAATTTTAGATTCAACATGAGGGATGGTTTAATCATATGGAGTGCCAATGCACTGCAAGTGCCCATGGGCTTAATCATCCACGTGGGTGTCCTGCTTTGATGCCCTGAGGTGCTACTCTCATGTGCAGAATGATGATTCCAAAAGTGTATCTTTTTAAGAGATGTCTTGCCCTGCATACTTCTGGTGCATGGAAAAGGATCATTACCTATTGGTTAAATTTTATTGTTTAGGTTTATTATAATAAATAATCCATATGTGGGCAGGTTGATGCAGCACTACCTACACAAAGGTGAAAGGTAGATGGTTTGATGTGTACAAATTATTTAAGCACTCTTGGCTATAGTCATAGCCCAACACTACCGGTGCGATGTGCATGCCAATGCATTACTCGCCCGTGCTCAATGGAAACCATCACGGGAGACTTGATTGGACCACAAACAGTAGCTCATTTCTAGATTGTTAATGCTATATATGTAAGGGTTTGAGGATGTTGGGCTATTGCCCAAGCGGTGCACTATTATGGTGGAGTGTAGGGTTGTGAACTATTTGAATTAGAGCTCTTTTCCCTTTTCTTTGTGCATTGTGTCTCAGTGAAGGTTTAGTGGTGCCCCTAACTCTTTGACAAGTCCTTGTCATATGTGTTCAATCCCTTCTTGGTACTTCATGTTGTGGCTTTCCTCATATGGTGGCATTTTATTTGAGAAAAGTGTGACTCTTTTTGACTGTCATATCTTGGGAATTCCAATGTAGGAATGAGGGGTTGCTCACATGGCTTATTCAAGTAGTGCAATTTTTGTGTGGCTTTATGTCGATTCAATGGGCTTTTCCCTTTACATGTGATAAGTATTTCTTGTCATGCCCGACAGGTATTAGCCATGGCCTTCATCCTTAATTGGACCCTTCGTGCTTCTTTTTTGTACATCTTCAAGGCTCTTTGTGCAAATGGAATTCGATAAGCGTGAGATAGTTTTTGCACAATAGTTGTTTTTTGTGGTGCTGATTCATATGGCTTAGCTACCTCTTGGTGTGGTAATCCGTTATATGTGTAAGGCTTTGTCACTTGATTGAACCTTCTTTTCGAGGAAGTTCATATGTTTCTTGCTTATCTATTGAATGGGTAGTTTCATTCAATATTTTTATGATGCTACAGTACTCCAGTGTTGGAACTATGGTGCTTCATAATGCTGTTGAATGCATGGTCATCCCTACTCTCTTATTGGCACAAACTTGGAAATCACTCGTTTCAATGTTTACATTCTCCACCAAAGAGGGTTGTCCTTTCCAAATGCAATTGTCGAGAGGCTATGTCTCGAAACTTAACGGATGGTTGCTCTTCCATTGTTTGATTTATCACCAGATATGATGAACGTGTTAATTCTAACATTGGGTTTTTCCTAGTGCTTTATCATTATAATGCTACTTGGTTGGTCTTGCTATTAGTCATATGCTTGTCTCAAAGGTTAATCCATGCATGTGTAAGTATGAACAATTTAAACCATGAAACTACATTTGACTCATTAAATTAGTTATAGTTTGTTCAATGGTACTTGTTACTTAGATAATCATAGTAATTCTAGAGCTAATACATGCACCAAACCCTGACTTTTGGAAAGTATGCATTTATTAGGTAAAAGATCCATGCAGTCTTTCACCCGACTCCATGATGATTCATGATAACTTGTCGGATTGCATGGCCTTCGTGCTGGCAATGTATCATCTAAGTTTTTGCCCTATCAACTTTCGATGTAGGATAGGGGCCTACCATGGTGGTGATGGGTGACCGAGAATTAGGGTTCGATTTTGAAGAGGGAACCTCAGAGAGGGATACCACATCCAAAGAAGAAAGCAGGCCTGCAAATTGCTCAATCTAGACACATGGAGGTATTGATAATAAATAACAATATCGAGCTCCATGTGTCTGGTAGTTGGAATGAGTAGAATCGAAATATCTTAAGGAAGATCCATTAGAGGGCAAGTCTGGTGCCGTAGCCATGGTAATTCCAGCTCCATTAGTTTATATTTAAGTTGTTGGAGTTAAAAAGCTTGTAGTTGGACCTTGGTCTGGGTCGGTTGGTCCACCTTTTTAATGTGGACTACCACCTTGATCCTTTTGTTGATGATGTAGTCTTGCCTTAGCTGGCTAGGACGTGCCCTTGGCATTGATAGTTTGAAGAAATTAAAGTGCTCAAAGAAAGTCCATGCTCTAGATACATTAGCATGGGATAGCATCATAAGATTTTGATTCTATTGTGTCGGATTTCGGGATCGAAGTAATGATTAAGAGGGACAGTCAGGAGCATTCGTATTTCATAGTAAGAGGTGAAATTCTTCGATTTATGAAAGATGAACCATTACGAAAGTGTTTGCCAAGGATGCTTTCAATAATAAAGAATGAAAGTTGGATGCTTCAAGATGATCAGATACCATCCTAGACAACCAAAAATGATGCTGACCAGGGATTAAAAAATGTTGCTCTTTGGACTTCATTAGCACCTTATGAGAAATCAAAGTCTTTGGGTTCCTTTTATAATGATAAACACTGAAGCCTACAAAGTTACCTCTTTATGGAGGTTTGAAAACATAATCAACAAACAAAAGCTTACTAAGTGGCTTAGGAAGGCGCATGCCCTGTTCCCACAAAAATTCAAAAGATAAGCCCTCATGTGCAATCCAATGTGCAACAACATTCTCTTCCCACAGTACATGCATGATTCTAAAGCCCTTCAACTATCGAGCATAGTAGATAGCATTCCTAAAAATAGAGTAGAAAGGATGGGGAGCATAACATGTGAGTGAATAACCCCATTGAATTTCAAAACCTCATCAGTGGAGTCTTATTCCAGGTTAATTACAATATAATTTGGATAATGGAAGCTCAAGTATTCCAAGGCATGTAGCTTTGCTATATGTTGTACCATAGATGAAGAGGCTGGTATGACTTTCCTCCCGCATGAAATTAGGGGATGCTCCTATATAATCTCTAACAATTATGTTAATAGAAGCCACATAATTTATATCCAATGCTACAACACAGTTGAATTCAGTCTAGCAATGAGAAGAGGAGTTCATTGTATCTTTACCAAGCCCCATGGGGCTGCTTGGATTCCTGCAATGCAAACTGGCAATGCTGGATCCTATAATAATAGGAGAGATAGCAGCAATAATATAGTAATGTAGAGTTTTTAGATTGAGTACACTTTCACAATTTTTCCTTTTATTCCTATTAAATGTCTCCATTGCAACTTATTATAAGGACATTTCCACACATCAACTTATACATTAAACTTAGTAAACCATGGCAACTTTGGCTCATAAGGTCAACGTTGTGCACATTTGTGGTAGTTTTTATATACCAAAACCATATGCCTTTTTACTGAAGATTTGCATGAGCATTGATTTTATGTGAGAGAAAAAATTAATCACTTTACAAGAGTTGACCATGATTATCTCAGAAGGCCTATTCTACGAACATTTTCTTTATGTGTTAACCCATGGAGGAATTTACTCTTAATGGTTTAGCAACCATCAAGAATAATCTTTATGAACTTTTAGTTTGCTAAAATTTTTAAAACATATTTAAATCTTCTTATGGAACCCATTTCATTCAACACATTACATCTCATGGATTCATTAATATTTATCACCATCTCATGAAGTTAATTGACAATAATTATGAATTGAAACTATAATCTTAAGGTCAAAACATTAAAAGCATCCTTAAGTATAAAACTTGTGTATGAGTGCCATGAAATACTTGTTACAATTCCATTTTTCTGACCAATGCATCTATCTTATTTGCTAAACTAATGCATGCAAAATTGGACTAATTAAATTTTAGAGCATAAAGATATGCCTTGAATAAAGATTTTGTAGTACAATGTTTGTAAATTGGGTGGTAACATGAGAGGAACAAATTTCAAGGTCACTTGGCTATGAATATTTTATTATATGAAAATGGAAAAGTATATGTTATAATAAGGTAACAGACACAAATAAGAGATATGTGTTGAAGGGCTATGAAAGTATGTTTATGTCACATTTGCATCAAGCAACCTATCATGTATGATAATAAGGAATGTGAAGTACTCCAATTTTTTGAATGTTTAAATAGATCAAGATTGTATGATAGGAAGCATAATGTCTTACAAATATGATTTGTTAAATGTTGATAGTGTCATGGTGCATAGTATGTTGTACACATTGGGATAATATATCCAACACGGCAATCTAAGGAAATTTTTAGTTGATGATTGTGAGTTTGGATAACTGTGTAGTATGATGACTTTATCATACTAGAAGGATATGTTGATACTAAATGAGCCATGGTTTTATAATTTGATAGGATTTATTCTAGCCTTGAAATTAAGATGCCCTACCTGTAAAGGTTAAGAAGAAGAAAAACAAGAGGTAGTAAAGGAAAAAGGAGACTACTCCATAAGCAAAACGGTGCCCAAACGTGAAAGAGGAAGTGCTTACTATTGTAGATGTTATATATTATGGTTATAAAGTAGGACAAGCTTTCGTATCATACATTAAATCTAACTAATACCTATGGAAAGATCAAAGGGCTATCTTATTAAGTTTCATGTAGAATACTTGGGAAATTGAATGCGATAATAGTTATCTAATTATCTTAAAAAAAATAGCTGTATAAATAAGGGTAAATTTTTTGTTGTGCCAAAAGATAGTAGTATCTACCTTGTAAGTGATTAATTAACATGTTTTTCTTTTCAAAATTTCTTAAGAGAATCATGCAAAAATGTACCTTAACGTGTAATCAAAGAATTTAAATTATGTTACATGAATATAAGCACTTTTATATAGCATAATTTGTTTGTATTGTTGAATATTGGACTAATGGAAATTTTTTTGGTCATATCATGGATGCTATTTATTGATATCTTTTCACAACCTTGCATGTATTCTATTCATAACTCTTATTACAGCATAATTCAAAATATAAAAGATAATTTAATGATTATATGATTTCATTGGTAGCTATACATTATTAATGTTCATGGGGATTCAATTATTAAACTAAAAAAAATGGTTATTAGTCCAAATTCCCACTTAACCAAGACATGATTTGTCATGAAAAGCATAATAAATTTTGTTACCTTTCTTATTATGTTAATATGTATGCAAAAATAACTTTATTCCTAATATGGAAAATTTTATGTAGTCTTGAACCATGAAAGTACTAATTTACGATTAGCACATCCTACTTAACTAAGACACAGCCATATGGAATAAAATAATATGGTCAATAGTTTAATTACGTTATTGGTTGTACATGTATCCTTTGTTTAGTATGATAGTTTCTATGAAAATGAAAACAATGAAAGAATAATAATTTTGACTATATTTTGCATGGGCATGACATGGTGACAAATTTCTTTTACTATATCTTGTTAAAAATTAAGATCATTAATGATCTCATCTCTCCATCTATATAAATTCTATGCATGATAACTTAAATTAACTAAAATGTTCACTACATTGGTGGGGTGAAAAACAACTAATAATTTTATTGCATGTTAAAGAATTAAAGTGTAAAATTGAGTTGATGTTTATAGTTACATGTAAATCCTAGTTATGTGATACATGTACTCAAGAAAGTGTCCAAGGGGTGCATTGCGATTCACATAGCACCACAAAATGCACTATAGAAAAGTGGAGCAAGTAGAGCAAACTTAATAGGATTTGTAAGCAACCAAGTGAGCATGAGTTGCTTTGAAACCTTTACGATGTCTATGTGTGTGAAGGGATGAAATAGCTATGACATTGTTTTGTATCTTTGTGGATCTTGACAACAAAGCAACTTTGCCTCTAATAATGTCTCATCACAAATTTAAGTCACTTAGAAAGGATTCCACCAACTATTCTTACTTAGCTAAAATTTCTTGTGATGCCTGTGTCATCTAAACATCTACAACACTAGACAAGCTCATGGCATGTACCATTGGGTTCAAAGCCCCACCTATCAACCAACATAAGAAATGTAGGTCCTGGTAATGCATCATAGTATTGAATCTGACTTAGAGGTATTCATTCATAGTCCTCCACATGATAGTTTCAGGCCACTAGCTTTTTAGTCAAGCACAATGGCCAATATTATTAATCAATGGTTCCCCTTATACTAGCTTAAATTACAACCAAAACACAACAGTTAGTAGGATAAACCTAACCTTCTCATAATTTTTTAAACCCATCTTATGTTACTTATTAGTTGGTGAACATTAGAACACTTGGTGAATTTTGCTTCATAATGATAGGAATTGCTTATATTAAAGGATTAAAAAGTAGTGTTGTTATGAATGCTTAGGTATCAAAAGCTAGTTATCTCTATGTAACCTCTTTGACACCTCATGCTTCAAATTCTAGAAGATTAATGGATAGATAGGCCATGCTTTCTTGATTTGTTTTCATATTGGAAATCAGAATCAAACAAGCTTTTACCAATTTGTCAAAAATGAGATTTCTATTCTTGTTGACTTCTTAAGACATCTATCTTATAATTTAGTAGATGAGCCATCATAGCAAAACTCCTCAGCTAACAATGTCCTCCACAATGATGGACCCATTGATGAAAGGCTTGGAACCAAAAGTAGAGGCTCGTCCTTGTCATTATCTAAAAGAATTAGTAAAATAATAATAAAAGCAATTGTATTTAAATTTCATCAGTATGACAACTCTCACTTATGCTACTCCTCTTATGTCATCTCACAAAGTTTGATTAGTCTTGAGCTCAACGTCATCTTCGTTCCCTAAGGATCCTACTAAGCTCATTCCCTTGGTGTGGCTTCACTAGATAGTGGATAGGGATAGTCAAATTCACTTAAATCCATTCTTGCACATAGTAGCTAGATAATGATTTGTTCAGCTACATTAAGAGAGTTTTAATTACTCCTACATCTTAGTCACATTATGTTGAATTTCTTTACTTTGCCATTTCTCGTACTACAGATAAATTATATAGCATGAGCATCCTCAATGACCATCATAATACTTTTATTAGTAAAACAATCAGGTTTCTCATGTCTTGTCAAGTCGATTATTTGATGCCAAGGGTAGGCCCTAATTGTGTTCACTACTAATTAGTCCCCCAACTGGAACACTTCTATCGTGTAACTACTTTGAGTTGTTTGTGGACAACCAATAGGTTGAGGACTGGGACCCCTTGCTTAACATTAAGAGCCAATCCTTTTCCAGACATTGTTGATCTAGTTTTTGGACTTCCCATACCTACATTGCTCCATTGAATGGGCATGGAAGGTACTCACCTATTCAAGTTTTCAAGTATCGAAGGTCCATCATACACCACTTAATTCTCTACTAACTACTTCACCCATCCTTTAGGCTGACCGTTCTTACGGCTGATAGGTTGTTAAGAAGAAATTGTAAATCTTTATACGACCACACAGACAACTTGACATTGCTATCAACCACCACCTCCAACTTAAATAATTTTAATTCAACTCTCTTTCAAAGTTATTGTCAATTGGAACACTAGAAATAATCTCGCTTTCTCTTTATCTCCATAGCAAATTTTAACTTCTACTACCACCATAATGTAGTTTTAACAAACAAACATACTTGGTGGGATCTAGGCAAGCACAAAGTTTACATCATAACTCTACTTTTTGTTCACCCTATTTCCTAAATGTTGCTGTTAAAATTAAAGCTTTTGGAGCCTGGAATTCTTTACTAAACTCATCAAAGCACCTAAGCCTTCCAACTTACTTAAACTTTTAGAATAGTTAAAGGGCATTATGACTTACTACCTGTAATCATTTTGCTTTACCAAATAGACCTCTAGCAAAAGGCTTCAATAATCCTAAGGGAAGCTTTGAAAGGAGCCAATTACAAGATTTATTAATTGGTCTTTTCTCCTAATACCCATGTCATGCAAATGATTTTCTTATCAATTTTTCCATATAACACCGCTCCAATTTCCTTGGGCTACACCATACAAGGCATAGTTCATTGTCTTATGTGTAGCAGTAGCAATGCTCTCCCTTTAGCCCATCACAAAAGATATGGGTCAATTCATGTCACACCCTTTGCAAAAGGATCCACCAAATGCTTCCTTGCATCTTCTAAGCTTGCTCACTCATTGACTCACAAGCATTTCATACTCCTTTATTCTTATATTAAGATGTGTTAGATGGGGATCCCATTAGCCTTAACCAGTACATGTGGTGTAGTGATGGCACAACTCAATGGGGTGAGCATTGTGACTAGCAAAAACTATCAATGTTTCCAGTTGCTACCATCGGGATGGCCCAAGACAATCTACTGGTTGAGTCATATAATAAACTATATGATCACAATTTCAAGAACTCTTTGATGATCATTTCAAAGTCATTTTCATTATTTTATCATGGTATTGGTTTACCACAAGTCTCATGTCATTATGTTGCCTTGGATCAAATTTACCACACAATTTGGGTTGTATTCCCGAATAGCTTGATTCATTGACAACATCTCAGGTAGTAAAAGAATTTAAGCTGAATCGGTCTTTCACCCGCCTTGATGTCCCCTTGTGATTTGTCCTTATCTACCACTAAGAAGTCCTCTCTAGACTTCAAATTTTAACTTTAGGTTGCTCTAAGTCCTTACTGGCGCTTGTCCCATTTTGCTTGCCAGTATAAACGGGACATTCATAATTTCCTTCTCTAATTGTTTATATACTTAAACTTAGTGGGAAGCCTCACCCAAAAAGGGCTCTTTTTTCTACACATGGTGTATGGAGTTGGAGTTGGGGCATCTACTTTTGCACTATAACATAAATTTCTATTTTTTAATGCCACAACACTCGATGGCATCCACCTCTTACTACATTGATAGTCGACCATCACCAAATACATCAGCACACCAGTTAATAGCATGGGGTGTCATGTATGACCTCCAAATGAGGTATGGGACCTAAACCTATGATTTTAGGTTCCTACAATTACAGATAAGTTGCGTAACACTCATGCAGCCCTCGATTGCAACTTGTGCTAAAAAAATAGGTGGTTCATGAGATTTTGCATTTCATAGCACATATCATATTTTATTACATTCTTCATCAATGTAAGATCCAAGATATCCATAGTTGAGATTCATTTGATTTTCAATTTCCAAGACCAAATGGACTTAGCAATGCACAACAATCTCATTGCTAACATAATATTTGCTCTCCTTTCGCATAGGACCATGCCCACAGGCTATTATTTATACCCAATAACATTGAACTCCATGTGCAAGTAAAAGAACAAATTATGGAAGAAGTCACATGGAATAGTCATCACAAAACCACATGTTGCATAGATCACTTGATAATTTATATCTCTTGCCAAAGATCCTTTCATAGGTTCATCAATATAAACCTTGTTATGACTTCTTCCTTTAAATGATTATGCTCTAGAACTTCATACATTATAATGATCTAAAAACTTAACCAGAACATTCAATTAATAAGATTTATGAGCAATGTGTATAAAACATTGGGACACCTACAACATAAGTTGATAGAATTCATCATTGAAAACAAGTAATTGTAATGATCTGTCCTAGTGATAACGAAGTTTTCATATGATTACCAAGGCCTTTTAACCAACAAAATGCATTTTTTGAATACATCAATTTAGCATGTGTGTAGCCCAAAACCTCTAAGGGCATCAGATACATATTATTGCATAAATTTCCAAGGCCTATGTGACCATAGTCTCCTTATGAACTAACCATAGGGCTTGGACCCCTCATTGCTCAAGACAAGGTCTTATTCATTAATATAAATAACCAAAACAATAACTCCTCTAATTAAAAATGGCCAAGCAACACTTCCCGTACCATCAAGAAAGAGCACTCAATCTATCAATCATTATTTTTTTGGCTTGGTAAGATTTCTTATGTTGGGTCATGTTAAGCCATATGCTCCACTCCTAGTTGAGCTCACTGATAATTCTTCTTAAGGAGTTGATGGTTTAGGCATCTATGATATATCTATTTTGTAGAAGGTGTTGGCTACAAAGCAATATAGAAAGCTGACAGCTCAGGAAGGTGGCCAATGGGTAGGGTATTGAATTTTAAATCAACTATGAAAAATAACTATTTCTATGTACCATTGGAGGCCACATACATTCACAAATTGTTTGTATGGTGAATTGTATAAGGTAAATATATCACTTTATATATCATAATTCATTATGATATCTCCTAGTTGTTATGTTGTTAACATTCATCAATGTCTTCATTAAGTATCCATTCAATGTGGAGGACCTAGTTAAGAAGCATGGAGAATGAGTTAGTGACAAAATTAAAAACATATTTGTAAAAGACATAACGTATTTTAGGCAAAATGAGGCCATGGTATTTGAATGTAAAGTAATATATTACAACATTCTTGTTTTTTTGAATATTCCATTGGAGGATATAGATTAGGCCTAGAACAAGAAGTTCTAGCCTCATGTCATTGTATTCTTATGGAGTTTTATTTTGAGTTTTATTCCAATAAACTCTTTGCTTTGTGTGAGCAACTTATTAGTGTAGGGCACATACCCTTGGTGATGCAAGGAGGAAAATTTAGCAAAGTATTCCTTGGAAAGTTATAAGGCAAAAGAAGCATGGGAAAGAAGCAACTAAATTTTGTTTATATTATTTAGGTAGAAGTACTATAGTCAGGTTAATTTAGTATAAGAATTATCAAGTTTAATAGGGAACAACTTTGGTATTCCAACGTTTCTAGTGAAGTGAATTATGTTACAATAGTGTTGACATGACAATTAGTCTTATTGTAAAACAAAGGAATATTTAATTGGATTTTATGGCCATTATTGTAATATTTAGTCTTCATAACCTATACAATAGGACCTATAGCCTCTTTAGGGTATGTGTAACCTCAAAATGGACTCCTGCACCAATTTGTTTTGTGAAATGCACTTATGATGTTGTCAAAATTGAAAGCCATAGTGCTGGGAACAACATATGAATGTTGGATCACTTGGTGAAACCTTTATTCTTGCTAGTAAAATGCATATGTTAAAAGCTATCACTATTGTGAAAACTCTTGCAATCCTCAAAGTATTGGAGAATTTAAGAACATTGCTTTTTAACATTCATGTTGTGGAGATATAATCAGATTCAAGAATAGGTATTATGGAGGTTACTTGACTGTTATTCTCTTCTTTTTGCAAGAAAATGCATCATGTTACAATTGATTTTGTGAATGGAATGTTATCCTTCAAGCTATCCCTTATATTTCACAAGGAAATGTTGCAACAAATTTCGCCACATATCAGACACTTTCATGTGATTTTATTAGTGACTAGGAATTTCTCTTTTCTAAAGAAATTTTGTTATCTCTATTTTCAAATGTTTTTATCAACCTCTTAAGAGAGTATATTATATACTTAAAGTAGTTATGTTATTAAGAAACCTAAAGAATTTAAATTTGGAATGACAACAAAATGAAACTATAAATAAATGGTGTATGGTAGATAAAATTGTCGGCAGATAATGGATGGAACTATAGTCAAGTGGAAGGGAAGGTGGGCAAAATTGAAGATGGATGTAATTACTACAAGGTTTTCTAGCATAATTGTGGGCTCAACGTCAAGGAATATTATGATAAAGGGACATGGTGCACTCATCCCTAGTGCGGGTGATAGATGTAAAGGTTCTGATCCAAAGTAGAAACAATTTTGGAGATCCCAACATTGTTCTTTTTGTGATTATTCTAGCATTGTTTGAAAACATACTTAGAGGAATGAAGGAAATTATTTGAAGACATCACTGGTTATGTATAAATCAAATTAGGTATGTTGTGAAGTGAACTCATCAATAAAAGATGATGGTGAATCAGCTATAGAAAAGGTTACATCAGCTATTCATTTGCAAACTATAACTAAAACTAGGGAGAATATGGAAGAAGTAAGCATCATTGATTATAATTTGAAGTACAACTAGTTTATAAAACCATGTAATGTACTAAGGGAGAATGTTATAAGTCTTAATTGTTTTGAATCATTTGATGCATAAAGGTGTTCAAAAAGTGTTTCTAATGATGCCAAAGTTGTAGGGAAGGGAAACTATCCAAATAGTGACCACACCAGAAATAATCCAACTAATGTACGTTTCAAGGATGCTCTTACATGATAAAAAAATGAGTAATGTCAACATGATTTCCACTAGAGGTTCATTTGGCTATTACATGGAGAGACTAGCAAATCTAGATGTGAAGATGATTGCTCCTAATAGAAGAACAAAGACAATGTATGAAAATTATAAACAAAAAATGATTCTTGTTTAGAGGAGGTTTGATTTAGGCAATGAAAGGGAGCACTTTAGTCCTAAAGCATTTATGTAAATGCAGATGGTTGTAGTCATACCAAATGTAGTTGGAAATTGTGTGGTATCATTCAAAGATGTATTTTTTGTGAATATTGCACTTTTTTGCAAGGGTGAATATGGAATGAAGTGGAATTCATGTTACAAGAGACATAACTATAGCCTTGTTGTTTCTGTGAGGCATAATTGGCATAGAAAGGTGGCCTTTGATAAGCTTTTTGATGATAAACTTACACAATGGGCATCTTTCTTTCATTCAAGTAAGGAAGTAATTCATTGATGCTGATAACATGAAACATGGCATAGAAATTAAAGTATTTTGGCGACTTTTTTAATGATGATCTTATTAGAGAATGTTCATAACTTGCTTAATAATGGATATATTGAAGATGATAAATGAGAATTATCATAGTGCTTGCAACATAAGAAGGATATTATTTATTAAAACTAAGGATGAACTAACTTTTGAGTTGTATTATGAGAAAAAATCTTGGAGAAATTATTGGAAGAGGAAACTACAAATAATAATTAAATGGTGCTTCACTAGCATTAATGAAGGTTATTAATTTTATATAGTAAACGAAACATGGTAGGAATGGAGAGCTATTCTAGATATAAAACTTATTTGGTTGGACATGGAATCACTAAGATATAATTCAAAATGTGTCAATGTCTTTTTTATTTCTTAGGAGTATTCTAATTATAAACAAAGGAGGACATCTACAAGAAGAGGACCTCTTTTGGAAGCCAAAATGTCTTTGTTAGTGTAAGTAGTTGTCAATGGTCTGAATCTTCTCTCCTATGTTCGATATGTAGAACTTGGTTTTGTTTACTATGAATAAAATTAAATTCACTTGGCATAAAAAATGGAAGTGCTCTAATATTTTCTTGAACATGATCTTATTCGTTAAGGTTAATGCTTTGTTTTTGCTAGACCACATGTATGAGTTAGGGGAAAATAACATGAAGTTGGGTCAAGATACTGTGGATAATAGGAATAAAAATTTACCAAATGTGTGCAATAGTGGAAGGATTCCAATTGGCAATATAAAGGATGAATAATTCATGGAGATCATTGTTTCATAAAATTTCTAGAGTTATTATAGGCAGTGGTGGTTGTTAATTATAATGATGATCATATTTTCTAATGGCTCATTGGCCAGTTTATATGATTTTTATTGTGGTATACATTTTTGTAACTTGCCCAAGAAGTTGAAGATTTTTAGGCAATAAGAAAGTTCATATGCATTGAAGAAGCCAACGTAGTTTTTTTCATACTTAGTCATGTGCAAATTTGGAGCATAGTAGTGCTCCTTTGATGTACTACTTCATTGGGTGGCCTTGAGAGTATTGAAAGAGATCTCTTATTAGGGAAAGGGTACTTTATGTACCTAGATTTCATATATTATTTGTAAGATAGAGAAAGAAGTCTACAAGGTGATAATTTAAAAAAAAGTTAGAAAACTTAAGGAAAAGAAAACAATAGTCTAATCATCCAAACTTCTTTCCTAATTTACAACTATTATAGGTGTTTGAGTTTGAGGTGTTGCTAAGATAGTGTTGGTGATGTTTGTAGGTTCCCTAGATGCATGTCTTTATTACAATTATGTAGGATATTGTTGTGTTAGTAGTTTGGGACTTCCAGGGGATTAGGGTAGTAAAAATTCATAGCCATTTATAATTCTTTATCAAAGAGCATGATTTATCCACTATTGCCATATCTGAAATTTAAGTAGAGAAATCTAAAAAGTATTAGGTAGAAAGCCTTTAATTAAGCATTGGATCTACTTTGTCAAACCTTTGACAACATTGTCTATTGGTATTGTAGTGTTATGAATGATTGGAGCGGAGCCTGAGATTGTGAAGGGAACCTAAAAGGTTGTTTTTATATAGGTGCAAAGTATAAGCAACCACTCTTGGTGATAATATGTGGTGCATATATCCAATGATCATAAGATCTATAGGATAGCATGGGACCAAATCAAAGAATTTTTAATATCTAGCAGCCTACTATTCGTTATAGAAGATTTAAATGTACTACTTGTGTAGAATGAGAAGAAAGGGAGGAAAAAATTCAATGGTGAGTTAGCTCTATATGAATTCTCCAGTTCCATATAAGAACTAGGATCATGTGATGCAACAGTAAAGAGGGTTGTATATATATTATATATTTATATATATACATATATATATATATATATATATATATATATATATATATATATATATATATATATATATATATATATATATATATATATATATATATATATATATATATGCTTATACAAATGACTTAAAGAATTCATGAACATTGATGGTATGAATTCATTCTCAATTACTAAAGTGACATATCTTCCTTATATTGGCTCAGCCCATTGATTTATGATTATTTAGTTTAAACAATTGGTTATGAACAAAATTGAAAAGAGATCTCATTTTGAAAACTTATGGTTTTCATGTCCTTATCCAACTAATGTTGTGTAGGCTACGTGGAATAAAACTATTTAGGTAAACCTAATGGCTGATTTTTCCTATAAATTAATTAAAACAACATTAGTTTCAAAAAGATGAAGTGTAACTAAATATGTAATATACTTAAAACCCTCACTTGTTTCAAAAAGAGTTTCAAAGGCTTCAACTTAAATAGTCTAAGTTGGGGTTGACTTGGCAAAAGCATGATCTTTTGGAACAACATATTACATCATATCTTAAGGGTGTAGGTTTGGAGGAAGCTTGGTGGTGACATCATGCCAAGTTGTATTGGGCAAACCTTGAGTATAGCAACATGCATTTCTTTTAGGCTAAGGCTACTTTTATATATGAAAGCAATTACATTAATCATCTTTAAAATTAAAATGAGGAATTGGTGGCTTCTCCAAAAAAAAATAAACAAATACTCACATAGTGCTTTAATAAGAAGTGGGGCATCTTTGGGCTATATATGCCTTTCCTGTCTTTGTTGTCTTTCAAAACAATTTACAAAAGAAATACACTAGCTGTTGTGGCACAAATAAGTGATGAGACGATTAGTATTATAGCTTTGTCTATCAAAAGAAAGAAAGCCCTAGACATAGATGGCATTTTTGTTGACTTTTTCCATGGGTTTAAAAATATTATTCAAATAGATATTGTTACAACTATGAAATAATTTTTCAATGATAGATTTATGCCAAAAAAATGGAACAATGCATTGATTATTCTTATTCTAATGGCTTAAGGTTCACAAAACTCTAAATATTACTGGGTAGATTGAAGATAGTGATTCCTAATATTATTGCAAGGAAACAAGTTACTTTTGTGCCTTGTAAAGCAATATCTAACAATATATCTTTTGCACAAGAGATGGCAACGCATGTGCACTTATCTACAACAAAGGAAGTGCTCTTCGCTACTAAGTGAGACTTGGGCAAGGTTTATGATAAGGTTAATTTGTAGTTTTTCCTTCATATGTTATAAAATTTGTGGTTTCCAAATATATGGTGTTACTAGGTTGAGGTTTGTATCACTACACCAAGATTTGGGATTATGTTTAATAGAGATCACCATCCATGGATTGATGATATAAGGGGGATTAGATAGGGGTGTCCATTACCAACAAACCTTTTCTATTATATCCAAATAGGTCTCTTATACTACTATGCTAGAAGTGGAGCTTACCACTATGATTAATATTAGAAGTGGTCGTTATTCACCTATGATTTCTCACCTTCTATATGCTGATGACATTCTAATCTATATTTTTGTAATTTGTGTTGCAACATGGAGTATTTAAAACATTATGAAATACTATGGCTTATAGTTTGGTTAGCAAGCTATTCATATTAGATATTTATGTTATCTTTCTTTTGATTGCATTGTGGCCTACTTATATCATTGTGGATGTGGAACACCTAATTCATGTGATAGAACTTGTTAAGGAGCATGGGGTTTGGAATTAGGTTATGATACAAATTTTTTTTATATCTACATCGGTTTCGAAGATTATGCACTCCTCTAAAGAAAAATCGAATGCAAGGAATGTGCTCTATTTCAACGAGGCAATAAAACAATGCTAGAATCAAAATTTATATATAGTAATGTAAATTCAAGGTGAAAAGAACTAGCATGAATCTAGAATTGGAAATTGTAGCCTTGAGTGAATGTGTATGTATGGAGATTGATTTTAAATTTACTTCTTACTCATTCCTTGATGTGTACATGAGGGATTAAGTAGTAGACATTTTTCTTATGGGGTTATATGGTGGAGGATGATATTATGCTTTACTTTTGATAATGTTACTAAGTGTAAGATATATAGGTAGTAATTTCATAATTTATAATCTTAGTGTTAGAGGGAATAATGACATGCATTCTAGATTATTAAAGAAGATGTTGAACAAGATGTAGATTAATATTTAGTTGCTAATGAATCATAAGGAATCAAGTTTATTTCTATTATACTATATAAGCTTTGGATTAATAGAAATCTACAAGAAAATTAGTTTAAATTTTTTAGCCTCATCACTCTTGAAAGAAGAATTTAGTTACAAGTTGCTACTACCATTCATCTTACCTTTAGGGGCTATATTTAACCTCTTCATGGACTCCTCCAATGGGGTGGGTAAAGCATAGTTGTGATGTAGTAGAGAAAGACAATCTTTATTATGGAATTGACATAATTATTTAGGATCTCTTAGGTAAGCCGATTACTATTGCCATTCATGAAGCACTGGCTTTCTTAGAGTGCTGATTCCTAATATTCATGTGATAAAAAATAGAATCTTACTTTACAACACCTTTTTCTAAGGTGAACAGGATACGAGTATCTACCTCTTCTAAGAGCAATTACAAAAGTGTTATAAATTTTTTGGAAGGTTTGAAGTCATTCAAACATCCCAATATCTGATATGAAGGCAACTATGCAACTCATTAGGTTATGCATCATGCTCTTTCAAAAGATTTTGTATGGGATTAGGGAATACATCTTCCTAAACCACTTATGTGTCATTTATTAAGGAACTTTATTTCTAAACCTCCATAAAGAGAGTATGTTGTAGGGTTTGTCAAATTCTTTATTCAAGAAGCCCAAAGATTTTGGAGATGTTGCCAGTGAGAAACATTGGAGATTTTGGCAGTATGAAACGTTGGAGATATTAACGATGTAAGAAGTTTGAGATTTTTCTAGCATTAGGAACTTTTGGTAGAGTATTCACAATGCGAAAGTGATATGTAGCTAGGAGGATAGTATTATTGGTGATGGTATGGACGAAATTTTATTCTAACTAGGGTTGGAACCTTGCTAAAATTTTTTTTGTTCCATTTTTGATGATACCTAAGTACACTGTGAGTAGTGACAAATCATAGGAATTAAATCTAGAAATATTGCAAAAAAATAAATAAAGGGATGTTTTGTTCAATTACACCCAACATCGGTGGCAAGTGAAGATGTATAAAACATTACTGGTGAAAATTCTATGGAAATTCTAGATCTTGGGAATATTCTTACGATTCACTCTTCAATTAATAGAGGTAGTGGAGATCAGGGAATTGTAGTGAACAAAGTTGCAACAATAATGGAAGCATCATAGTCTGAAGAATCCTACTATAGTGAGAGTATGTTTGTGGATGACGAGGGTGTTTCTTTAGGGCTACGAAGTTCATTAATAGTGGAATTAAGTATCGAATAAAGATAAAAAAAGAAGGGAAAGTTTAGCCATCTAAATAATAAAAGGAAGATGGTTGAACATATTGAATTATTTATTGCCTCACAGGTGAATGCTACATGTGTTATTGCTATTAATGAGAAGTTTTTCATAGTGATGCAATGTAAGTAGAAGAACAATTGTTGAATGGCAACCTCACAATGCATAGTCTAGGTAAGGTAAGCATCAAGGAAGCTCTTTTAAGAGGGAATATTAGCATTGATAGTAATACTCTTATAGGAGATACCTTTATTAATTTCAAAGAGAGAGAAAGAAATTTAGATGTGAAGATGCTATCATCATGGGATACTTGGTTTATAATTAATGATGAATTACATCTTTAAAATGATGCATGTTATCAACAGGTTCATGACTGCCAATTCAACCATTATAATCCATTTAATGTATTGCTAGGATTTCTACTTGTATTTTAATTCAATTAAAGATATAGCTTTAATTTGGTTAGGAGGATTGTGATAAGTTGTTGGACTTGCTTTGTGGTTGGATATGTAAGCACTTAAATTTAAACCAAGTTCTTCTACAATTATGTTCATTCAAGTTTGGAATTACCTTTTGATGGACAAATTTTTGTATTAGGACACATAATATTTTTTGCATTATCAAAGATGTGGGAGCTACTATTTAGAATGATGGCTCGATCATAGTAATGAAAAGCTTATATTTTGCTTGGATATGTGTGGGAATGGACCTTACAAAGTCACTTACAATGGGAATGTAGTTTTAATGGACCCTTGAGCCAATTTTTTCAATAGTTTGAGTGTGAGAGTCTTCCCTTTATTTGCATTATTTGTGGTGAGGACAAGCATCCAAGGCTTGCATACCTATGAGCTAATTCACACTGTCACTATAGTTGTGCGATAATGTCTTTTAATGATAGGATATGATCCGGATAAAAATGTGGGGGTTTATATTGATGCAAGTGGGAATAGAAAATCATGATGAGAAGAGACAAGGATTGAAACCCTGGATGGTTCTTCATCCTAGTCAAGGATGATTATTGCAGCACAACAGTAATGGATCATAATAGGCAAAGCAATGGACAAGTAGGAGATTGGTAAGCATTACAAACTTGAGGATAAAGTGTAACTAATGGAAAGTGGTAAATCCAAAGCCAAGTATGATGAGAGTAGTAAAGGTGCATCTAAGATTGAATAAGAATTGAATAAAAAACCATAAGAGAATGATGAACTTATTCTAATAAAAATCATAGTCAATCAAGTAGTAAGGGAGTGGATGAAGACCATATCAATTTGTAAGCTTAGGAGAAGCAGGTGGAATTCTCACAAAAGGTTATTGCAATTATTGCAATGATGTCCCCAAGATTTTTGGAAAATGTACTACGCAAGGTATTTGTTTAAGATAGTGACAAAAAATGACTAAAGGGAGGGGGTACTCCCAAATAATTTGGAAACTTAAAAGAAATAATTGTGATACGGAAAGAGAATATAGGAATTAGCAAACCATGGATCGATAGGTTCTCACAAAATCTTTTTGAGGAACTACAAATGGCTTTGTCGTTATTAGGATCACTTGGAAAATATATTTTGAATTCTCAAGGTTTTACCTTGACTTGAATAAGGGTACTACAACTAGGGTAGGCAATGAAAAAGGGGTTGTTTGTACTGTTGTATTGCAACTGAGTGCATGAAGCTCACATGGCGTATAGTTTAGACATATTCCATTACATTTAGTTGGTCTATTTGTAAGATAAGCTTTAGGCTAGGGTTGTGCTTGGGCATAGTTGTGATGACTTGGTAAGCAAGACATCTTTTGTACTGGTTATAGTGATAAACTAATATGTGAATTTCTTCATCTATAACAAAGGCACATTTCAGGTCGGCAACAGAGGAAGTGAAATTTTTGGGGCTATACTCTACATAGGGAAAGTATAAATTGTAGTAGATTTCAAGCTATGTGTTCTTAAATTTTGCTAAGGACTGGATATATAATTGCTATTATATGAATAACTATCATAACATCTAGTTTAACAACAGTTTTACCAACCTTGGGAAATTCTAGAAAACTAGTTGCTAGAAGTGTTATTCATGAATGGAACCTTTGTATAACAGTCTACTACATCAAGTGTTTATTGAAAGTAATGGTTTCCTGACTTTGAGAAACATCTTTATTTGGTGGTCTTAAAGGAATTATTTTAGTTTATAAGGGCTAGGGTTCCTCTTCAACTTAGACTCATGACTATCTAAGTAAGACCAAGCAGTGAGGTATCAGGAGGTTAAGCATCAATGAGACTTGGAGTCTTTTCATAGTCACAAACAATTGGTACTTATGTGAGAAGGAATTATAGTAATCTTGCCTACTAAAATACTATATATATTGTATAAAAGGAGATTATTTATGGAGGGCGCTCATTGAAGTATGTTGAATCTATTAGTGAAAAGGTGTCACATTATCTAGTTTGATTATTATAGAGAGTACAGTCCCGACATGCGTGTCTTCAGTTTAGTAAAATTAGCTACTAGGAACTACAAATAAGGATTACATGGATTAACCACTATGGATTAGAGGGCTTGGCAATGCAGCTTCCTAAGGTGGACCTATATGAATTTTACCAAAATATTTATAACTAATATGGATGGAGATATGTGGTGGTGGTATGGTTCCAAGAATGATTAGCTAGGAAGATGTCAGTTTACATCTATTCTATATGGTGTATAGATCAAGTTATTTATGCTTATGTTTTCTTAAAATTAGTTTTTGGGAGCTTCAATTCAAGTTTATATAGATCAATGACTTAGGATGGCAATATTTAAGGTTAGAGTATAAGCTACATACATGTGTGGGGGGAGACATATCAAGTAGTTAGAAGAAGTAGGTAAGATTTAAGAATAATTTATTACATTTATGTAGAATAAGCTTGCAATGTGAAACTTGTGGCTACATAACATGATTACTACTATGTTGCCAATGCTCAATTATTACATTTGGACACATTGCTATGTACAGTGTGAAGTAAATTATTCTTTTGATTATTGCAACATGGTAAGATGCTAAAATTCCACTTCTATAATTTGCTTGGATTAGGAATACTTTGTAATAAGAGATAAGGATTAGGATAGTCATGAATACATAAGAACTTTAGTTGCACATAATCAGCTCAAGAACTTCAAGTTCATCAATGAAAAAGGGAATATTGGTCACTCTAGCAGACAATATATGTGTAATTTAAATGTAAATTAGGATTAAGAGTAACATTTTTGGACAATGGTTGTGAATGGCTACTATAGTGAATGGTTTTCTATACACCAGCTGATCATTGTGCTGGTAGCGTGGGTTATATATTGTTTTTATTTCACAAAGGCAGTGTGCACATTTTTTGGGGTTAATGTTCAACAACTGTTAACTTCTACAAATTTTTTGGGAAGGTTTGTTATTTTCAATCTATGACTTATCTCATGAACTAGTTGACGTGTATGTACTATAATGGAATTCTTTTGTCCATAAAAAGTAAATTTTGCATGGATAAAATGTGTAGCAAGAGATCATTTTTTCCCAAGGACTATGTATTTTTATTAAAAAATTATGAGTTCTTTTATTGTGTGGAACATAAGGGTGATCGATTAAAGTAGTAAACATTTATGGATAATTGTTGCATTTAGTGAAGCAAAATAGGGTCTTTGAAATTGCACTACTAAAAAGTGGGATGAAGACCTTTAATCGGCATGGGGTGGGTTAGCTTTTGTTTAGAAACTAAATTAATTTTTGTAATCTTCAATAGGGCTATTTGGGGGCATTGTAGCATTATAAAGGTATTATGTCTAGCTTGAGATTATGTACTCTTCATATGTAAGGACTATTCTGGTTAGACCATGCATTAATGAGATTTAGTAGTTCTATGCTATGTACGTATCAAAATATTATATTAAATTATGAGTAGCCTAGGACAAAATTAGAGATTTTGCAAAGCTTTGTTTTTTATTACTTATTGTATAGGACTTCAATGCCTTACTTGCATAAGAAGACAAAAGCAGAGGGAAGATGTTTACCAATAGTATAAATTCTCTATCTCATTCATGATTTAGATTAGACTGGCTTGTAATTTCTTACAAATTGATGTTCTTAGTGCAACAATAAAGAGGAGAATTCTTGTATATTAAAAAGATAGGAAGGCACTTTCATCAACATTGGTGGTATGAAAGCTTTCTTAAGCATTACTTTGACCCATCTTTCTCACATTAGCTCAACAAAGCTCCACTACTTATATAGTTTTGAAATTTTTTTTTCGACAAAAGTAATAAAGGAACCCAATTTGAAAACATCTAGTGGTCCTCTCCATAATCAACTAATGTGGTATATTCATCTTGGAAGGTGAAGATTTGAAGAAACTCTATAAAAAATCTATTCACTAAATTTAGTAGAGCCTTGTCAACTTTAAAGAAATAGAGTACAACTGAACTTGATAGTATCCTTTATAAGACTCACTAGGTGGAATACGAAATCTAGGAGCTTCAACTAAAGGAGTTTGTAAATGGCTCAAATGAGTTGTTGGATGAGCTTTTGGTACAACTTATTACTTCCTTTCATATAGTTGTGGCTTGAAGTGAAGCATGGTGGTAGCAACAAGCAAAGGTTCGTTGGCCACCCTTGTGGATTGGAACAAATGCAATTTTTAGGAAGTTGCTACTTATTTGTCTAGAAGCAATTGTATGCACAAACTTAAAAATGAAGTTAAAAATTGGTGGCCTCCCCAACTCAAATTAAAGACATTCTCATTTGGGTTTTTAGTGAGAAGTGTAGCAAAAGAAAGTATGAGCCTCCTCCGTCTTTCTAGCCTTCAAGAAATATAAATAGTGATAAGGCAGCCATAGTTGTGCATCTAATTATTGATTATGAGATTAGAAATGTAGTGATATCTACATAAAGAAGTAAATCACCTGGTATGGATGACATCTTTAATGAGTTTTGTGTATGACTATTAGAGCATTACTTAAGTGGATATTATTAAATAATTCTTTAAAGATGGCTTCATGCCTAAATAGTGGAAAGAAATGTTTGTCATTCTCGTTCCTAAAGTTTAAGGTAGTTCTAAACCTAGACGTTTCAAGCCTATTAGCCCATGCAGTGTGATTTATGAAATAGTGAAAAAAATGTTTGTGGCTCAATAGAAGACAATGCTTCAAGATATTTTGGTACGGAATAAGTAGATTTTGGGCTCTATATCTAACAATATATTATGTTCATAGGAAATGGTTTCCTTTTTGTATTTAGCTTCTTTTAGAGAGGGTTTGATGGTGGTAAACATAGATGTGAACAAGGATTAAGATAATATAAACAAGAAATTCATGTTGAATAAGCTAAAGGATTATGTTTTCAACACTTTGGAGTGATTGGATTAAGGCTTGTATCACTTTGCCAAGATTTGGGATTATCTTTAATGGTGTTTATCTACAATAGATTTAAGAGGTAAGAAGCTTAGATAGGCATGTTTTCTCTCACCATACCTTTTTAAGATTATGTGTGAGTATCTTTTTTGGCTTATATAGTACCAACTTTAGTATGCTTTCTTAACTAGGTTTAGGATTAGCCATTCCTCTACAATGATTACACACCTTCTATATGTCCAATCACATCATGATTTATGAATCAACAATATGTGTTATAGAGAGGATCATTCAGGTTATTATGAAGTAGTATAGGTGATACCCAGGTTAAGTTGTGAATCGTAACAAGGCTTGAGTGTTATTCAATAACAAGATGGAACTCAAGTGAAGGAAGATGATAACAAAGAAGTTACACATGCATTAAGTTGTTCAATTAAAATATCTAGGATACCAATTTCAACAACTACATTATGAAAAAGGACTTCAATTTTATCATTAAATGAATTCAAAACAATGTTAAGATTAATGGGTAAGTCATTGTGGATGTTGGGCCATATTGTCATGATTTACTTATTGTTAATTATTATTCCAATGTATTACTTAGCCTATTCTTTAATACTGAATGATACTATTATAAGGGTGTAGAAATTGTATTCTCTTATTTATGGAGTAATTCAAATGTTAGGAACACAATACATTACTTCTATTAGGAAATTGTTACTCTTTAGAAGCATTGTGGAAGACTTAGAATCAATAATTTGTTAACTTGGTAATCAGCATTTGTTGCAAAGCATTATAAGTGAGTGATGGCTCAAGAAGATTTTTTATGGGTTCAATCCATCAGGTCCATGTACGTTACATCTAAGTTATTTAGTATTACAACCCATAAGATAATTAACAATATGCATTGGAGGATTGCTGTGGTTAACACTATTTTATTCTCTTTAGATAATTGGTTTGGCATCATCATCACTATATCAACATGGCCAACATATCATAACATGGAAGTGGATCATTTGACACTTGTAGCAAAGCTAGTTATGAAGCACGATGTGTTAGATTTTAGCAAGATACTAAACTTCTTTTTGGTAGATTTTGCAACTCATATTCTACTTTCAATGTTTACCAAATAAAATGAAAGAGATATGTTGTGCTTAAAACAATGTGATAATACATTGTTGGTCTAAAGATCATTTATAATAATATTTATATGTGCCAAAATTCTATTAAAAATGGTAATGTGTGTTTGGAAATTGATGGTGAAGTCATGGGTTAGCTTGTTATCATGGAGATTAATACCAAATTAACTTCCTACATGCTCCTATCTATGTACATGAGGCTTTGAGATGATGGAGCAATTTCTATGGGATACTAATGTGATTGAAAATATTCAACACCATTTTTGGGAATTCTATAGTGTGAAAGATTTATGGTCTAGTAGGTTCATTAATGAAAATTTCAGTATGTGTTTGGTAAAAAGTATGAAAATTACTTCAATAATGGGAGATTCTTAGATTAATGTTTGTGAATGTGAGAATGGCTATTACATCTCATATAGTCAATTTTGCATCCTGTGTGTTATTTAATGTTTGCTATAACAAAAATTGTTATGCTCCTAAGGAAATGGATCTCAATTTTAGCTGCACTCCAAAGAAATATTGATTGGCTACTATGACTTGTTTCAACTTTTTGATCGCATATTATGGGAGCCCTAACGACCTCCATGGGCTTCTACTAATCTCTTATTGGACTCCTCCTTCAGTGGGATGCATTAAACTCAACTACGATGCAACAATACAAGAAGATGTTAATGTTCGAATTGCTATAGTTATTCCAGACAACATTGGTAGACCTATTATTATTGTACGTAAAACTTTGATTTTAGGTTTAATTATGGCAATGGAGACTATTGCTATTCTTGAAGTAATGGAACAGCTTAGAACTTCACATGCAAATATCTAGCGATCAAAGATCTAGTTAGACTCTATATGATAATTATAATAGTGAAGCAATTGTAGTTGTCTAAGGCAAATAGAAGCACCTAAGATCAAGCTATTCTTATTTTTAGGGTATGTTGCCAATCAAACAATCTTACATAAAGTACAAAGGTAACTGTGCTGTAGATTGGATAACTCAACATGCTTTCTTGTAGGACTTTCTTTGTGACAAGTAATGCTTCTTCCCAAATCACTTCAACTTTTACTTTTTATTTTTTTTAGGCATGAACCTTCTTAAGGAGAGTATGATGCAGTCTTCGACTTTTTTCTATCAAGGAACCCCAATATTTTATAGGCATGGTGGACAGAGATGTACACATGTAGTAGATGAGTGTAACGGGTGCAATTGATGGAGTGATACATATAGATGGTGATGTATGATGGGTTGGTTGGTAGCATCGATGGCAGATGGAGGCAAAAGTTAGAGTTGGATGGAGATTAGATTTACCTGACGTTTCCAACAATTTTAGTGCAAGCTTACAATTCTTTATTTAATCGATTTCCACTTAATTGCTTCAAAAATGGATTGAAACTCCTAATCATCTAAATTGGCATCGAGCAGGGTTAACAATGTAGTTAACTAAATCTCATAAGATGTTGAAGAAAAAAAAAATAATTTATTGTAGTTGTCCCCATCATAGATGCTAGGTGCTTTTGTCCTTCATTCAACTAAACAAAACGTAGTTCTAAACAAGCTTAGCATGATGGTCCAGGATGTCAGAATAGTCGTTAATGTTAGAGCTATAGTGAGTTTTTTGTGAAATTTTGCACTATGATGGGACCAATGTAGTTCTTTTTATGGAAATGTCTTAGTCTAAGGAGGCTGGCTAGAATGTGATTATGTTTTAATAAGACAAAATTGCCACATCACAGAAAGTGTTATAGGAAGATGAAAAATAAAATCCACAAGATAGTTAATAGGATTTGAATGAACGTATTGAAAATACATACTATTTAACAAGAGGAGTTTGGTGGTTTGTGTAGTTGCACACAACATAGCTCTATAAATGATGCAGTTCTCATGGAAGATAGTTATCAAAATGGCAAACATGGATCATATGGACCAGTTAAGGTCACCTTTAAGGAGGCACTTATTTGATAGAGGAAGACCATCGATAATATGAAACTAATGGGAGGTTTCTTTTTACTACAAAGAGAGAACAACAAATTTAAATGTGAATATGCTAGACCCAAAGGATACCTCATTCATTATTAAAGATGAAATGCATTTATTGAATGATGCATGTGAATGATGAATCCACTATCACCAGTTTAACCTTGTGGGTAGAGTGTATAATTATTTGTCTTTATAATAGATAGCGAGAATACTATATAGTGTAGATTGGGTAATTTGTGAAGATTTTGGGTTGTCTTTTAGATTGGTTGTTTCTATTTACAAGATTGTGTTAGGTTAGAAGAAGCATGGTAAGTTTTTAGCCTTGCATTGGATTAGACCCAAGGACACCGAAATTGATAATGATTATTTTAGTGATTATGTGTGCTTCAGTCTATATTCATTTTTTGGCACTTTTACTTGTGTACTGGGGCAAGCAGGAATATGTTGTTTATTGTAAAAGCTATAGGTGATCATATTCGATTCGGAGTTGGACAACACACATGCAAAGGACATCTTTTGCAAGGGTGTGTGTTTGAATGGACCTTTCAATAATACTTATAGTTGCACAATGGACTATTTGACCCTTTGGTTGGTCTTTTAATTTGTTTTTATACAAGGGATTATCTACTATTATGTTCACACGTGGCATGGTCAGATAGTATTATGGATAAGCTATACCTAGCTAACTGATTCAATATTATTGCTATATTTGAGAGCTCTTGCCCTTTAAATGCAAGACTTTATCAAGAAAAAGATGTGGTGGCTACCTCGATGTAAATGTGACTAAAGGAGCATGATGACAAGAGATAAGGACTTGGACCTTGGCTCGTAGTTCAGCCACGAAAGAGGAGGTTCATTACATTACATAGTGGTGGAGGACAAAAATAATTAAACTTATAATCTAATAATAGATATAGAAATAGTAGTAGTATGAGGCATTCCCATGTGTTTCAAATCCAACTTTTATTATAGTCCCACTAAGAGTCTGGGAAAATGGCAAAGGTGTTACGGAACGAATTTTTTAAGGCAAATAAAAGAAAACTGAATGATTGAATGGAAATTCCCTATTAATTTGGAAAATAAAACAAACAAATAGTGGTGACAAGGAATCTAAATACAATTTTGGGTAGAGCATTAAGTAGCGGCTTCATTTTCAAAAAACATTTAGAAGATGGTCATATGGATACACCTTTTTTGGGCATCACTTACAAAGCATATTTGAGATTGCCCATGCTTTTATATTAAAATTAAGGAGCTGCATTTTGTAGGAAAAAGTAGTTTTTTATGTTATTGCATTGGCATACATTACATTAGACTTATTTGTCACAGAATTTGTGTCTGTTGGATAACTTGCATTTGGCCTATTTTGTTGGTTAAGGATCAGGCTAGGCTCAAGCATTGCTATAAGTTATAAGAGGGGGATGCAATATAACAATTATACTAGTTATGGTTATTAAAAGCTTAGAAATGTTTTCCATATCCCTTTTTACTTTTTTTATGATTGAGCATATCGTAATGAATCAATATACATTGGAAAGCTATTTTCTTGTATAATTTATATTGTTTTTTGAAATCATTTTTTATTTAGTTATATTACTACATAACTCTAAATCTCCACTCAAATGCCATTTACTTTGCTTCAATTTAATTATGCTAAATAACATTATTTTGTCTTCTTTTAATTTTAATATATGTATACTCAATATAAAACGAATAACTTATTATTCAATATGCCTATTTATTCTGATAATTCACAATAATTGAAATGAGGTAATAACAAGAAAAACTAAGCATTACTGGAAATATCATGCAAGTGTTATCTTATTAAATATTTGTTTATGTTATTTCCAAATACTTTAATTTTTTTTTTGCATCATTTGTGAGGAATTTAATTTTTGTATTATTTGATAATTGAGTATTTTATACTAAAAGTAATTAGAGACATGAAATGTTACTTTCCCGTTTAACTTGTATAATTTCTTCAAAGTTTTTTTGAGTTCTTTAAACTATAATGTTTCTCAAACTCTCCCTTTGTTTGTAATTTTTTTTTCCAATTATAGTGGTCATTAATATAATTTATACTTTAATAAATATATATTTAAAAATTTGAGATGACATAAAAAATTTATTACCATATATGTATATTTGGTTTGATAATTCTTAGTAATTGCAAATGTTGTCAAATTGAGACAAAACAAATGCCATTGGCTCGTCTTTATGATATTTATTCAATTAAATATATAAATTTTTATTTTTTATGTATTGTTTTTATTGATTTTTAGGATCTACAAGATATTTTTATTCATACTTGATTGGAAAATTATGGATGCTACACTCAATCATTTTAGCATCTTGTAATAAATCTTTCTCACATATTGCTTTGATTTTATTGTAACACATTATCTTAATTAACATATTGTCTTCTTTAATATTTATTTGCTTAATATTAAAATAATATTTTATTAAGGTTCATTTTTCATTTCTTTTATAATTTATAGAAATGGCAAACCTAGTAAGATCAACATGAAAAGATTTTTATTGGACTCCTCTCAACTATCTGTATCTAATTAGATATAAAAATTTTCTAAAATGGTATTTTTAGTAGATTTGTAAGATTCATGAAACATTCAATTTGATACTTAATTTGATGACAAAAACAGTTACACTCGATCTCCTTAGTATATTGTAATAGATTTTTCCTATACATTTTTATCTTGTTTCTTAATTGTTTTCTATTAAATTTGGTTATTTTACTATGAAACTCTAATTCTTCTATGAGGTGACCTACACATCACTTTGATTTGGTTATATTCTATTTCTTCAATTTATGTCATTTTAACTTTAAAATATATTTATTTAATATTAAAATAATAATTTATTATTATTTGAACTTATTTAAATTGGTGCTTTATACTAACTCCAAGCTATGTCTGATGCATGTCAAGCAAAGATCATTAAACTGTTCTCCATAAACTCCACAAAATTAAATATATTTTTTTAATTATAAATATTATATTTGGTTAATTTTGTTTGCATTTAATGAGATATACATATTCTCATTTGATTTGGTGATCTAGGTTGTTATAGTCAAACTCCTTAAAATCTTGTAATAAAACTTCCTTTAAAAATTCTTATTTTTCTAAATGCTTTTTGCTCTGACTTGGTTGTGTTATTACTTAACTCTTCAACTTCTCTTATGTGCCATTTACAATAATTTTACTCAATTATACCATATTACATTATTGTATCTCACTAGAATCTTAATATATATATTTATTTTTAGATAAAATAATAATTTATTATTATTTATACTTATTTAGTTTAGATCTTCATTGTAACTCAAAATGAAGTTCAATGGATGTTGTTTAATTCATCATGCTGTAATTCAAAATGAGGTTTGTTCTAGACAAAAAACGAGCATCATTTGATTCATCTTTACACCTTGATCTAATTGAATATGTGTCTTTTAAGTTTTGAATAATTTATTTTTTGTGAGATATAGCATGTTTCGTGATGCCTTTTTGATTCATAACTGATTTGTTGACCTAGGATGATACACTAAATCTCTTAAGTGTTTAGGAATGTAGCTTTGTTATATAATTTATGTCATTTCAATAATATTTTAAATCTAAATTGGTTATGTTGCTATGACCTTGTTCCTTCGGTCATATGACCTTTAAATCACCTTGATTTAGTTAATTGAATTGCTTCAATATATCTGATTTTATCCTAATTGTATATTTACTTACTATTAAATTAATAATTCCTTTTTATTAACACTTATCTACTATTATAATTCATAGTGACTCCAAACGATGCTCAATTCTTATGAAATAGACACCATTGAATAACCTCTATCTAATTAAATCTTTATTTAGATATTTTCAAAATATTATTTTAAAGAGTTTTAGCATTTTTTGAGCCATTTTGATTTATTACAAAATTGATGTTCAAGGATGTTTCAATCAATCTTTTTAATATGTTAATATACAAATTAATTAATTTTTAGTTTAATATATATATTTACTTATTATTAAAATAATAATTTATTATTACATAAGTTCTTTACTTGTGTTATTAATAGTAATTTTCTAAAAAGCTTTGATCTACCTAAAAAAAAAATTGTTGGACATGTTTTTTGTGTGATCTATTTAATTGAGAATTTATTTTTATATTTTTAAATAATGTTACGTTAATTAAATATTTTTTATTAATTATTTCTATAAAACTTAATTTGATGATTAAGGAAGTTGGATTTCAACACTTTAGTATCTTAGAATGCAAAATTCTTATACAATATTTTTATTTTTTAGCTTTGACATATATATATATACATAAATATACTTATTATAAAAAAGAATTAATAATTTTTATTTTTGTTTAACTTTTTATTTTGTAGTAAGTTCAAACGTGGTTTAATTTGTACCTTATTCCAGTATCAATGATGATACAATTGATGTTGCAAGATTCAGTGAAATCTTAGAGTGCAATTTTTTCATACAAATTTTCTTATTTTTTCAAATTTGTAGCTTTGATTCTGTTATATTAGTATGTTACCCTAGTTCTACTTTCACTTGACCTTTACTTCACTTTTATTTTGTTGTATTTTATATCATCAATTTTTCTCTTTTAACTTTAATATATTTATAATGAATAGTAAAAACATAAATTTTTTTCTATGCAAGTTTACTTTTGATAATTAGTAGCCATTCAAGGTACAATTTATTTAGAAGGAACAAACTTTGTTGTTGTGTTAAGGAGCTTCATCAAATTTAATATGTATTTTCATATTTTTAAATGTGTTTTGGATATATTTGGAATGGTTTACCATATTTTTTAATTGAAACTAGATTTGACGATCAAGGGTGTTACACTTGATCACCTAAATGTCATGGAATATGACTTTCTTGTACAATTTATGTAATATTCTTAAACTTTTTATAAATATTTTTCTATATTACTTGGTAACTATAAATTTCCTCTCATTTAGCATTTACATTCTTTTATTAGATTTAATTTCATTGCTTTAATTAATCTAATTTCAACTTTGACTTATATTTGCTTTACAATAAAATAGTAGTTTGTTATTATTTACGTTTATTTTACTTTGCAATTCATTATAATTCAAAAAAGGGTAAAAAATGGACAAAAGGAATGCCATTGAACTCATTTTATTTAGCTCTATTGAACTAAATATTTAATTTTTACCTTAAAATTTATTTTCTTCCATGTTTTAGTTTTGTTTTATGAGGGTTTGTAATTTGTACTTTATTTGACTATCACGGATGTAACATATGATCTATATAGTATTGTAGGAATGCAACTTTTCCATATAATTTATCATATTTTAGCTTTTAACAAATATTTACACTATATTAAATTGATAAAGTAATATTATTTATGTTTTTTACCATTAACAATTCACTATAATTCCAACTAAGGCCCAATTTGTAGCTAATTGGACAATTTTTAACGTTACACTTAATTTCTTTAGTATCCTTGAATGCAACATTTCCTTACACTTTATCTCATTTATTTAAATTTTATTTTTTAATTTAATTATTATATTTTGTAAACTTAAATCTCCTCTTATGTGACCTCAACAATAGATTAATTTTATTGTACTATTTTGCTTAGATTATTCTTTTTTTAGCAATAACAAATACACTATTTATGTAAAAATCATATTTTATTTTTTATTCACAGTTGTTTATTTTAGTTTTTAATAGTAATTCAATACTAAAGCTTGATTAAAATGAAACAAATGAGATTGAACTCATCTAAATGAGACCTATCCCATTAAAGATTAAGTTTTAAATTTCTAAATGTTTTAGCTTCATTTTTTTGGAGCCTTTAAGAGATAATTTGGTTCATTTCTAATTTGATAATCAAGTAAGTTACACTGAATCTTTTTAGTATTATATAATAATAAATCATTGTATAATTTTTCTTATTCATTCAAAGTTTTCTCTTTGTCCTGTCATTATTGTTATGCAAATCTAAATCTTTCTTTTGTGGACTTTACATCTACTTTATTCGGTTAAATTACTTTGGTTGAATTTATCTCATCACAGCTATATATCTATTTACTTAGTATTTAAATTTTTTAATTATCTATGAATATTTACCTTTTTAATTTGAAGTAATTGCATACTATTTATGTTTGAGATGAAACAAACTCTATTAAACTAGTCTCCACAAGTACTATCCAATTAAAAAAAATATTTTTTACATCTTTATCGATCATACTTTTATTATCATTCCTTAAATTTTTTTTTTTTAATTTTATTACACTACTATGAACTCTATTTCTCTTATTATGTGTTGTTTACAACATCTTGATTTTGTTTTGTTGTATTTTTTTAATTTATCTCATTTAAGTTTAATCATATATTTTCTTTGTATTAATATAATATTTTTCTATTTATGTTTATTTTATTTTAGAATTTGTAGTAATTCCTAAGAGCATGTGATTGAGATTAGAAAAATGTTATACGAGTCTTCCTGAAGAGCTCTATCAATGCAAAAGATTTTCATATTTTTAGATGTTTTAATTTTTTCAATTTTTGCATATTTTTATAGGTTGTTTGAGTGCTTAGTTGATTTGATGATAGATGATGTTATAGTCTATCTCCTTAGTATCTTATAATATGACATTATTATACAATTTGTATTATTTCATGAAATATTTTATTTTGATTTATGTATATTCTTATTTAACTATAATTCTTCTCTTGTTTGACCATTGTCTTACTTTATTTGATTATATTGTATTTATTTATTTTATGTTATCTTAGCTTTGATATATATATACTTTGCACTAACATGATATTTTTTAATACTTTATATTTTTTTCCTTTTATAATTCATAGTAAATCAAACTAAAGTTTGATTGAAACTACGTAAATGTCGTTAGACTCGTCTTTACAAGATCTCTAAGGTTATTTGATTTTATTCATGTTTAACAATAAAAAATCTCATAGTCGATCTACTTAGTATTGTGCTATACACTTTTTCAACAATAAGTTATCTTCATATTTTATATTTCATTTGGTTATAGTCTTTGAACTATTATTGTCCTCTTGTCTAACCTTTAGATCTCTTTTATATTGGTCTCATTTGGTTATGTTATATTCCTTTGATTTAACTTTTCTAAATTTTAATATATAACTTCTTCATGATAATTTATTTCTATTTTGTAGTTTGTTGTTCTCCAAAACAAGTTTCGAACAAGATGAAACAAATATTGTCAAGTTTAATAAGATGAAGCAAAATGAAACAACATGAATGTAATTTTCATATACAATGTGTCTCAATTATTCTAAATTTTACTTTAATATTGTTAAAATTTTACGTGACTAAAAGTTTTCTTTCTAGTGATTTTACAGGACATTGATTTGGTTATATTATATAATTTAAATTTATATAATACAACTTCATTATATATTTAGTTGATATTAAAATAACAATTTATTTTTATTTTTGTTAATTTTTAGTATTTCAAAATGAAGATAGATCTAGAAAAATAACGAGCCTCATCTGATTCATCTCAACCACCTCTATCTAATTGAAAGTGTGTCCTTTTATTTTTAAATAATTTATTTTTTGTGAGATTTAGCTTGATTCATGATGCGTTTTGGCTCATAATTGATTTTGTTGATCAAGGATGATAGACTAAATCTCCTTAGCATTTTAGTTTGTAGCTTTTTATACAATTTATGTCATTTCATTAAATTTTTAAATTTAACTTGGGTTTTTTATTCTGACTACATTTTCTCCTCTCATGTGAACTTTAAATCACCTCGATTTAGTTAATTGAATTGCTTCAATATGTCTAATTTTAGCTCTATTATGTGTTAACTTACTATTAAATCAATAGTTTCTTTTTATTAACACTTATATACTTTTATAATTCACAGTGACTCCAGATGAGGCTTAGTTGTCATGAAACAGACATCACTGACTCCAGTGAATATCCTCTATCTACTTAAATATTTATTTTGATATTTTTAATATATGTTTTAATGAACTTTTTTCATTTTATGTGTCATTTTTATTTATCCTAAATAAAAGAAAATAAAATACTTTAAAAAAGATAAAAGTGAATATTTAGTTAAATAAAGGTCGTCGAGGTGAGTCTAATAACAATTTTTATCTCGATCTAATCTCATTTGAAATTGCTAAAAATTACAAAAAGTAAATAAGAATAAATTATAATTCATGTTAATTTCCAACAAAGTTCAATGGAGGCAAAACAAAAATTATTACAATTACCTAGACAACCTCTTTTTAATTAAATATTAAATCTATATATGTTTAAATATCTTTATTTTTAATTATTGTGACACGCTTAGTATGGTATTCTATTTTGTACGTAATCGGATCATCTAGGATATTGTGTTCGAACTCCGTAGTATCTTGGAATACAATAATCATGTACAATTTTTCTAATTTGTAAGCTTTTTCACATATATTTGTTTATATCACAAAGAAAGTCTAATTCTCTTATCAATTCACGTTTACATTGATTTGTTTTTGTCACATTAATCTATTTAATTCTAACCTTAACATTTATTTACTTAATTTTAAAATAGTTACTTATGCAAATTACTTTGCTAATTAATAGTAATATCAAGAAACTTGACTTAGTGACCTATTTCTTGTAAAAAAATATTTTTTATATTTTTAAATATTTTATCTTTATGATTTTGGCATGTTATATTGGATACTTTTATTTATACATGATTTTACAAACGAGAATGTTATACTCAGTTTAGTATCTTAGAATAAACATTTCTCACACAATGTATTGAACTTAATTAAGTGTTTTTCTTTGATTTGGATATATTATTATGAAACTCTAAAGCAAATCTCTTATGACCTTTGAATCACTTCTTTACATTGCATATATGTTCTTAAATTACATTGGCTTAAATTATATCATTTTTATATTAATATATATTTACTTCATATCAGAACAATATTTTGTTATTATTTATGTTTATCGAATTTTTTAATTTCTTGGTAATTAAAATCAATGTATAATCAAGATGAAACAAATGTCCCTCGAATGGTTTGAATGAGTTCGATGTAATTGAATGTTTCTTTTTATATTTGAAAATGTTTTATTTTTAGGATTTTTTCAAGCCTTCTGAAATATATTAATTTCTCCCAGCTTTGATAAACATTACACTCAATCTGCATATTTTCTTGGAATGTAACTCGCATAAAAAATATACCTCATTTCTTCAAATGTTTTGCTTAGATTTTCTTATATTACTAAAAAACTATAATTCTCCTCAAGTTTACCATTTACATCACTTTCATTTGAATACAATTTTGTTTCAAAATTTCTCATTTTTGTCATAATATATGTTCAATAGTATAGAAATAATAATCTATTTTATTTAAGTTGTTTCTTTTTCTAATTAATGGTAATTCTAGATGTGGAACTATTAAGGAGAAAAAATGTCATTACACTCATCTAAAGAAACACATTCTAGTAAAATGTACATTTTTATATCTTTCAAAAACTTTATTTTCTAAGGTTTTTGCATGTTTCATGAGATATATCACTTTATACTTGATTTGATGATCGAGAATGTCATAGTTAATCTCATACATATCTTTGAATGCAATTTTCTCCATACAATTTATCTCATTTATTCAATTTTTTTGCTCTCATTTGGCTATATTACTTCGTAACTCTAAATCTTCTCTAAAGTGGCGTTTACACCACTTTCATTTGGTTATGTTAGATTAGTTAAATTTTTTACATTTCTATATTAAGTAAAATTTTCTTTACATTAAATTAATAACCCTTTATTATTTAGGATTATTCCATTTTTTAATTTTGAATAATTTTAAGTGACATCCCCTAGAGACAAAATAGATATTATTGAAATATTATCAATGAGTTCTTCTCAATTAAATATTTATTTGTTTTAATAATTTAACACTCCCTGATCTTGGCATGTATTATGACATAAGGGATATTACCCTTGATCTTCTATCTTGGAATATAACTTTCCAATTCGATTTATGTCATTTCTTAAACTTTTTTGCATAAATCTTGTTACATTATTTCAAAACTCTAATTCTCTTCTTAGGTGTGGTTTACCAGTATTTGATTTTGTTATATTACATTAGTTCAATTCATTTCATTTTCGATGTAATACATATTTTTATATTCTCAAAATAATAATTTGTAATTATTTATATTTGTTTGCAAGTAGCTTCTTATATTCCTTCTAAATTTTTGCTTAACATTTAATAATTTTTTTAACATTATTTCCTATTTCTATTTATAATTCTTAATAATACATTGTGAGGAATGATGGAGAAGTAAAACACGTATCTCATTGAATTATGTCAAATTAAAAATCAATTGTTATATTTTTATATTTTTTATTTTCTATTGTTTTGGCATTCTTAATTATGTATTTTGATTCATGCATCATTTTGTGATCAAAGATATTATAATTTTCGAATAAAAGTTTCCAATGTAATTTATCTTTTTTTAAAATTTTTTACTTTTTTGTTCTATTAATACGTACTGAAAAACACCTCTCTTGTAAATTTTTTATCAATATGATTTGTTATGTTACATTGAATTAATTTATCTCATTTTAGATTTAAATAATATTTTCATAATATCAAAAATTATATTTTTTTAAAATTCAAATTAATTAATTTTTGCAATTCAAAATATTTTAAAATGAGGATCGATTATAATTGACCTAATGTTGTTGGAATCATCTCCATCTATTCTATCCTATTATACACTTCATCTTATATTTTCAAATTTTTAAAGAATTGAAGTTCATACAATACAATTGATTCATATTAATTTAATTATTAAAGATATTATGCTTGATCTCCTTAGTAAATTGGAATGTAAATTTTCTTAATAATTAATCAAGTTTTTTCAAATTTAATATTTTTATTTAAGTAGATTAGATTTCTTCAATTTTTTTATTTTTGCTTTGTTACACAATTATCAGATATTAAAATAATAAATTATAATATTTTTTATTATTTATTTTTATAATTCATAGTAATTCTAACTATTATATGATCATGATAAAACAAATGTACTTTGACTCAGATAAATGGGTTTTATCCAATTAAATATTCATTTCTTGGTTTTTCTTTTTTATTACACTTTTGCATGCTTACGAGACATTTAATTCATACCTTATTTGATGTTAAAGGGCGACACTTGATCTCTTAAGTATCTTCGAGTTCAACATTCCCAAACAATTTGTCTCATAACTTCAAAATTTTTCACATTGATTTGAATATGTGATATTAGTTGAATTTATTTCATTTTATCTTTGTTATATATTTACTTAAAAGTTAAATAAAAATTTACTATTGTTTATGCATATTTATATTTTTAACTAATGGTAATTCAAAAAAAGGTTCAACTGAGATAAAATAAATGTTGCTAAACCTGTCTTGATAAGCTGTATCTAACTAAAAATTCACCTTAGTACATTTTAAATTTTTAGTTTGGAAGATTTTGGCATGCTTTATGAAAAACATTTACTTGTACATGTATTGATGATCAGCAATGTTATGTTCTAACTTATTAGTATCTTAGAATGCAACTTTTTAATACATTTTCTCATTTCTTCAAATATTTTGCAATAGTTTTATTATAATTTTGTACAACTCTAAAAATTTTATATTGTGACCTTCATGATACTTTCGTTTGTAGTATTATATTACTTCAATTTATGTTTTTTTCTTAAATATTTTTTTAAAAATAATAATTTATTACTATTTATGCTTATTTATGTTGGTAATTCACCATAATTATAAACGTAGTTCATGATGTAAAATGTAATTATTCTCATCTCAAGTTGCCTACCTATTAAAATTCATTTTTATATTTTTAAAATTTTTAATAGATGTTTGACATGCTTTACCAGACCTTCAATTAGTAACTAAACTAACAATAAAAAAATGTTATACATGATATCCTTAGTGCATAAGAGTGGAATTTTTCAAAAAAAATTTATCTTATTTGACAAACTATTTTTCTTTAATTTTTAATGTTAATATTTAATTTTAAAGCTCGTCTCGTAGAACCTATACATTGATTTGATTTTGGTATATTAAATGGCAATAATTTATAACATTTGAACTTTTATATACATTTGTGTAATATTAATATGCTTATTTTTTGATAATTCATTGTAATGTTGAGAGAGGTCTTGCATAATATAATTCAGTGTAATATATATTTAAGTTTTTTTTTGTAGCATGTTTTATGAGATTTTTGATTTGTAATATATAATAGGATCAAGAATCTTACACTAAAAATCCTTAGTAAAAAGAAATGCCATTTTCTTAGGCACTTTATCTCATTTCTTAAATTTTTTTAGTTTCATTTGGTTATGTCACAAAGAAACATTATTTCTCCTCATGTGTAACCTCAGCCTTATTTTTAATTGTTTATATTATGTTTCTTACATTTATCATATTCCAAATCTACTATAAATTCAATTATAATTTAAATGTTAATTTATTATTGTTTATACTTATTGAATTTTATAATTTATAACAATTCCAAGCAATGTTTGATCGAGACTAAATAAACTTATCGGACACATCGTGACAATGTTCGTCAAATGTCATATTCATTGTAAAGTTCCTCAAAATTTTTTCTAAGGATTTGGCATGCCATAAGAGGCATCATGCTACGTTTGATGATCGAGAATGTCACATTTTATATTTATATTATCCTAGAATGTAGCTTTCGTGCACCATCAATCTGTATTCTTAAAATGTATATCTTTGATTTGGCATTATTATATTGCTCCAATTTATCACATTTTGGCTTCAACAAATATTTATTTAATATTAAAAGAATAATATGTTACCATATATAGTTTTTTACTTTTCAAATTTGGAGTAATTCTAGGGGAGGACTAACGTAGATTTAAAAATAAGCATTAGACTTGTGCCAAAAGCTATATTATATTAAATGTTGTTTTTTGTATTTTTAAATTCTATCATGGTTTGGTATACTTTACAGGGCATTTGATTCATACATATTTTATCTCGAACAATTTGTCATTTGTTAAAAAGTTTCTCTTTAAATTAGTTATGTAATGTTGCTTCAATTCAATCCATTTCATCTTTGCCATATAATTATTTAACATTAAAATAATAAGTTTGTATTATTTATGCTTATTTATTTTTTTAATTGATCATATTTCAAAAATAGGTTTGATCGAGAAAAATTAATGTCATCACACTTACCGAATAAGCACTATCCAATTAAACATTTTTTTTCTATTTTTCAAAAATTAGGTTTTCTAGGCTTTTGCTCTTTTTTTGAGACATTTCAATTTGCACCTATATTAATGATCAAGAATGTTATAGTCCATCTCTTTAGTACCTTCAAAAGCAACCTTGTCATAAAATTTATCTCATTTTCTCAAATGTTTTACTCTAGTTTGGAAATATTATTGTATAACTCCAAATATCTTCTCAAGTGACCTTTACAATTCTTGTTTGGCTATATTATATTATTTGAAGTTATAATATTTTAACTTAAATTTAAATTAACTTGATATTTAAAAAATTGCTTTCTATTATTTATGCTTAATTAATTTACTATAATTTATTCTATTCCAAATCTAGTTTGATATAGACAACAAATATTATTCAACCTTCTCGATGAGATCAATCAAATTAATTATTTATCATGTGCTCATCACAAAGTTTTGATTTGATTATATCACATTGTTTTAATTTATCTCATTTTAAGTTCAATATGTATTTAATTAATATTAAAATAATAATTTTTTATTAGTTATGGTAATTTTTTTGTAATTCATAGTAATTCCAAATGGGGGCCATTGAAGAAGCAATTGTCATCTGAGTCCTCTTGATGAACCTTATCCAATTAAATATTTCTTTTAATATTTTTAAATACTTAATTTCCTTTGGCTTTTGTGTGCTTTATGAGACATTTGAATCGTCACTAATTTGTTGATCTATCTTGTCAAGTTTAATGATACATTTTGATTCATATTTGATTTGATGATCAAGGTTGTTTCAAATGTTTTTTGAATTGACTCATTGTGATCTATCAAATTAAAAAGTTATTTCCCAATTTTAAAATATTTTCTTAAGATTTAGCATGTGTTATGAGGAGTTTTTATTCTTACATGATTTGATAAAATAGTATTTTACACTTGATCACATTAGACTATTGGAAAGCAACCTTCTTGTACAACTTATCTTATTGCTAAAAATTTTTCATCTTCATTTGGATAAATTAACATGTTAATCTAGATCTCTTATCATGTGATATTTACATCGTTTTGATTTTATTATATTATGTTGATTCATTTCGCCTCATTTTAGCCATAATATTTATTTACCTAATGTTAAAATAATAATTTATTATTGTTTCATAATATTTATATTATAAATTTGTAGTAATTCTAAATCAGACACTATCGAGTCAAAACAAATGTTGATGTAGTCTTCTTGAGGAGATTTAACTAGTTATGCATTCATTATAAAAAGTTTTAAATATTTTATTTTTTTAGGGTTTTGGCAAGCTCAAAGAGATATCTTGATTCATACTTGATTTTTCATACAAGAAATTCACACTCAATCTTTAGTATGTTGGAATGAAACTTATTTATATAGTTTGATTCATTTCTTCAAAACTATTTTCTCTAATCAAACCATTATGTCTTGAAACTCTAATTCTCCAATGTGTCCTTCATAATGATTTGATTTAGTTGTATTACATTGTTTGAATTTACCTTAATTCAACTTTAATATATGCTGACTTAATGTTAAAGTGAAATTTTATTTTTATTTATTCTTATTTTTTTGGAAATTAATAATAATTCTAAATAATGTTCAATCAAGATGAAATAAATGTCACTAGACTATGCCATAATTAGCTTTATCCAAGTAAATACTTATTTTATATTTTTTTAATATTTTATTTAACTAAAGCTTTTGCATGCCTTATGACACTTATCAATTTGTGCCTAATTTGTAGACCAAGGACATTGCACTTGGTTTTATCAATATATTGAATATAATCTCTTATAAATTTTAGCTATTTTTGCCAAATTATTATTTTTTAATTTTTTTTTATTATTAAAGTATAGTTCTCCTCTCTTTTGATCATTACTTTAATTTTATTACATCACATAAATTAATTTAATTTAATTTTACACTGTATATTTACAAAATATTTAAAAAATATTTATTATTTTTTATGCATATTTACTTTTGTAATTTTTAATATTTCTAAATGAGGTTTAATCGAGATAAAGCCAAACTTAGATTTGATTAATGATCTATATCTAATTTAATGTTGATTTTTTAAATTTTAAATTATTTTATTTTTAAAATTTAAAATTATTTTATTCTAACTTGACGTCCAAGAATGTTACTATTGATCCCCTTAGTATCTTCAAATGTAACTTTTCTATACAATTTATCTTATTTCTTCAAATCTTATGCTTTGAGTTGCTTATATTATTATGTAACTCTAAATTTCCTCTATTGTGACTTTTACCTCATATTTTTTTTATATTATGTTATTTCAAATTATCTAACTTTTGCATTAATATATATACCAAAATATTAAAATAATAATTTAGCAAAAGTTTTTTATTATTTATTTTTTTAATTCATATAAATTCTAAATGTGGCATAATGGAGATGAAACAAATATTGTTGGGCTTTCATGTTTATTTATTAAAAATCAACTTTGATATTTTTAAATAATTTTTCCTTAAGTTTATGCTTGCAAAACTTTTTAAATATTCACTTTGCTATATAATACTGGTTTTATATATCATTATTTATTTTTAAAATATGTTTTCTCAACATTAAAAATAATAATTTAAAATTATTAATGTATATTTATTTTTATCTAATTAAATGCTTAGTTCTATATTTCTTAAATATTTAAGTTTTTAGAGTTTTTGAAAGTATTATTTGAAATTTAAATCCATACTTAATTCAATAGTAGAAAAGGTTACACTCCAAGTCCTTAACAAATTAAAATGCAATGTGCCTATAAAATTTATGTCTTTTCTTCAAATATTTTGCTTTTGTTTGGTATATTAATATCTAACTCTAATTCTCATGTTATGTAATATATACATTACTTTTGTTTGGTTATATTGTATTGATTAAATTAACATCATTTCATCCATTTATAAAATTTCCAAAAAAACAAAAAAATAATACATTATTATATATGTTTCTTTACTTTTGTAATTCACAATTGTTTGAAATATGGAAGAATGTGCAAAATAATTGTCATTGGACTCATTTCAGTGATCTCTAACCAATTAAATAATCCTTTTTATATCTTTAAATTTTTTTATCTTCTATGATTTGGGCGTGACCCTTAATACATTTCAATTCATCACATATCTGGTAATCGAGGATGTTACAATAAATGTCCTTAGTGCCATGGAATGCATATTTCTCATAAACTTTTCCTCATGTCTTATAATTTTTTGTGTAGATTTTGCTAAATTATAATAAAACTCTTATTCTTTCCTCATGTGACTTGTGCATTGTTTTCGCTTGATTACATCACATTACTTTAATTAATCTTATTTCTATTTAGATATATATTTGCTTAATATTAAAAAACTTTATGATTATTTTTCTTTATTTAACTTGGTAAATCATAGTTATTACAAATGTCATCTTATGGAGGTGGAAAAATTGCCATTAGACTCACCTCAACTACCTTTTTCCTATTAAATAATCATTTTTATATATTGTTTAAATATTTTACTTTCTCAAGTTCTTGCACCGTTTTTGATGTGTTTTAATTTTTATTTAGTTTGATGATTGACTGGGCTATAATTGATCCCCTTAGTATCTATGAATGTAATTTCTCATAAACTTTATCTATTTTTATTAAATTTTTTACTTTCATTTGGTTATATTACTCACTCTAAATCTCCTCTCGTGTGAACTTTATAATACCATGATTTTGTTATATCATATTGCTACAACTCAGCTAATTTAAGCCTTAATATACATTTTCTTAATATTACAAATAATAGTTTATTGTTTCTTATTATTTGTTCTTTTGGCAATTCATATGAATTTAAAATGATGGTTTTTAAAGAAAGCAAACATCATTGGAATCTTTTGATAAGCTCTATCTATTTAAATGTTCTTTATATTTAGAAATATTTTATTTTAAGGCATTTTATGAAGCATTTTTTTCATACTTCATTTGATGATTGAGGATCTTACACTATGTCTTTATAGTATCTTGGAAGTTAACTTTGCCATATTATGTTTCCTTAATTTATCCAATTTCAAATTTAATATATATTTTATAGATATAAAATAGTTTATTCTTATCTAGGTTTTTTTAACTTTATAATTCATAGTTGTTCTAATGGAGAACCGATCAAGACAAAAAGAGATATTTTTGGACTCATTCTCAAGAGTTTTATCCAAATGAAATATAATTATTATATTTTAGATATTTTATTTTTTTTTGTAATTTTTCTATCCTTTGCAAAACATTTCATTGCCTTATATTGTTGGAAGGCAACTTTCACATAACATTAATTTCATTGCTTCAAATTTTTTATTTGGATATATTACAATGAATGTTGAAATCTCATTTTGTGTGGCCTTTACATCATGTTGATTTTCTTATATTATATAGCTTTAATTTTTCTCATTTTGATATGTATTTTATTAATGTTAAAATAATATAAAAATTAATGCTTATTTGGATTGGTAATTCACCATGTTTCAAAAAATGGTTCAATCGACTCATCTCAACATCTTTATCCCATTAAGTATTCCTTTATAATCTTTTAAATATTTTTTATGAGGTTTATGGTGCTTGTCACATGACACTTTGACTCTTACAAATTTTACAATTGAGGATGCTAGACTTGATCTCCTTAGTACGATGGAAAGAAATTTTTGCATACTATTTAACTCATTTTTTATTTTTTTTCACTTTGGTTTAGTTATATTACAATAAAACTTTTGATGTCCTTTTATGTGACTCTGAAATGTTATTAATTTTTCTATATTATTACTTTAATTTTTCTCATTTCAACTTGAAAACTAGTTTACTTAACAATAAAATAACAATTTATTATAATTTATTCTTATTTTCTTTGGAATAATCAAAATGAGTTCAACGTAATCTTATATTTTTTTCAAAGTTTTATTTTCTTAGTAATTGACTAGCTTCATAAGATATTTTTATTTCTACCTCATTTTCTAATCAATGAAGCTATAGTTGATCTCCTAAGCGTCTGTAAATGTGGCTTTCCTCAATAATTTTAATAATTTATTCAATTTTATTTTCTTTGTTATATTATTATTCTTTTCTCATGAGACTTTTGCATCACTTTTATTTAGGCATATTGAATTGCATCAATTGACCACATTGCAACCCAATTATACTTCTAGATAACATTGAATTAAAAATTTATTACTCTTTGTGCTTGTTTACTTTGAAAATTCATAATAATTCTAAACGACGTCTCATTGAGAAAAGCTCCATCTAGTTAAATGCTCAATTTTGTAACTCACAAATTTCATTTTATACGATGTTTGTACTTTATCTGAGATTTCTTTATTAATAGTTGACTCAATGATTTAGAATTTTATAAACGATCTCCTTAATTCATAGAGTTCTACTTTATCATTCAATTTATCTCATTTCATAAATTTTTTTCTTCATTTTATTATGAAACTACAATTTTCGTCTCATATATTATGTTATATTATATTTCTCTAACTATCCTAATTTTAGCTTTCACATATTTTTCTAAAAATTAAAATAATAATTTCTATTACTTAAGTTTAGTTTCACCTGTTATTCTCCATAATTGCAAAAAAAATGCATAAGAGACGAAGCAAACTATATTGGACTAAACTCATGAAGCTATATCATATTAAATTTTTTTATATTTTTAAATATTGTATTTTCATTTCTATTGCTATGCTTTGCAAATCTTTTTGAATCATTCTGATTTAATTGTTGAAGATGCTACACTTGATCTTTTTAGTATTTCAATGCAATTTCACTAATAATTTACATCTTTTCTTTAAATGTTTTTCTTTGATTTTCTTATATTACTTACTAATGTCATAACTCTTTTGATGTGACCATTAGATTGGTTCAATTTTATTATATTACATAGCTTCAGTTTATGTCATTTAAACTTTAATATACATTAGCTTAATTTTAAAGAATGGTTTATTGTTATTTTATGGATATTTATTTTTTTAACTCATAGTTACTCCAAATGAGGCCTAATTTAGATGAGAGAAATTTCATTGTACATAAATCGATGTGCTTTGCTCAAAGTAAATATTCTTTTTTTATATTTTTTAATATTTTATTTTTCTAATTAAAATTTTTTAGGAGATATTTCAATTAATAACTTAATAGATGATCCGGGATGTTACTCTTGGTCACCATAGCATTTTGGAATGCTATATGATCAAAAACTTTTTGTTTTTCCATTAGCATTTTCGCATTCCTTCAGTTATTCTACTATGGACCTTTAATTCACCTCCCCAATGAAGTTTATGTCCTTATGTTACTTTATTTTTGTTATTACTTTTTGCTTATTTACTTTTTCAATGCTCATTGTTTCAAAAGGGGGTCTAATTTAAATGAAAATAACATCAAGGGACTCTCCTCAATAAGCTCCATCTAATTAAAAATTAATTGTTATAGTTTTGAAATATTTTCTTTTCTAAGGATTTGATATGCTTTAAGGTTGATTTTGATTTGTACCTCATTTGACGTTCGAGGATGTTACACTTGATCTCCTTGGTATGTTAGAAAGCAACTTTCTCACATAATTTCTTAATTTTTAGTCATGTTTTGGTTTTGTTTGGTTGTATTACAATATAACTATAATTCCCCAGGCATGTATCATTAACATTACTTTGAGTTTTTTATATTACATGCTTCAATTTTTCCATGTCACATTTGGAATACTATTTTAAATATTTAAAAGTATAAAAACATACACTTAATTACATAAATCTCACAAAAACTTGTCCAACAACTTCGGTTTTAAGTAGATCAAAGCTTATCAAAACTTACTACAAATAACACAAGTAAAAAACTTATATGATAACAAATTATCATTTTAATATTAAGTAAACATATATTAAAGTAAAAATGGGTTAATTTGTATTGTAAGATGCAAAGGAGATTGATTGTAACGTCCCATAACATCAAATTTTTAATAAATCAAACTAGACCAAAAGATGACAATCTTATTTAAAGTTGTAGTATATAAATTTAAAAAATATAATATATCCAAATCAAAGTATTGTAAAACTCACTAGAAAGAACAATTTTATTTACGCAAAATTTTGACAATGTTAAAGCAAAAAATGGAATAATTGAGATACATTGCATCAGAAACTTACATTCATCTTGTTTCTTCTTTTTAAATTTGAAAATATTTGTTTCATCTTGTTTGAACCTTGTTTGGAAAAATAAGATAAATAAAAGGAATATAACATAACTAAATGAGGCCTATATAAATCATAAATAATAAATTCAATATAGAAATTGCAAGAAAAATAATTGATCATAAAATAATGAGCAAAACATTATCTCATAAAATTTTGTACTTAGATAATAAAGTTGTAATAAGATAAATTAAAGGATTGTAATATTGCTTACTTAACATGTCACAAAGGTAACACAAAAGTGATTTAGAATTACACCAAAATATAACCAAATCAAAGTAAAACAATTGAAAAAGAAATTATGGGAAAGTAGCATTCCGAGATATCAAGGACATCAATGGTAACATTATTGATCATCAAATTGTCTAAGAATTGAAATGTCTGATAAATTGTGGCAAAAATTATTTTATAAAATATTTTCAAGAAAAGTATGTCAAATCAGTAAAGCTGATTTAGGAGAGTCTATGACATTTACTTCATCATGGTTAGATGTTGTTTAGAATTACAAATTGTTATCAAATTAAAGGGATATAATAAATATAAAAATATTATTTTAGTATTAAGAAAATGTACATTAAAGCTGAAATTTACTAGATGTAAACAATATGATCTAACAAAATAGAATACTTGTAAAGTCATGAGATAGGATAGTTAGAGTTATATAGTTACAGACCAAATCAAAGTGAAACATTTCAAGAAAGAGATAAACCATATGGAAAAGTTCAATTTCATGATATGGTTGAGTTTAAGCATAACACCTCGATCACCAAGTAAAGTATGAATCCAAATATCTGGCCCAGCATGAAAATCCATAAAAAAGTAAAACATTTTAAAAATATAAAAAATGAGTATTTGCTTAGTCGAGCTTGTCGAGATGAGTCAAACAAACCTTTTTCCCCTCATAAGAAGTCGTTCGAATTTCTTACGAACAATGGATATAAATAATCATAAATTGTTATAAATTTTTTATTTTTAAATTTTGTAAATTTATAATAATGCTAAAGTGAGATAATTTCATGTAATATAACATATGTAAATCAAAGTGATATAAAGCTTACATAAGATAAGAAATATAGTTTTATAATAATACAAAAAAATCAAAGTAAAAATCTGAATAAATAAGATAAAGTACATTAGAAAGCTACATTATAAGACATTGAGGAGTTCGAGAGTAATATCCTCAATCATCAGATCAAGTGTAATTTAAAATACCTCATAAAATTTTTAAAAAACTTGTAAAAATTATTCAAGAAAACAATAATTAATAATTTTTAAATAGAACTCGTCGAAGCAAACCCAACGATGCCCGTGTTGCCCATATTGAACCTTATTTCAAAGTAATACAACTTACTAAAGTTGAGAAGCATCAATAATATAAAATTAATACTTTAATGTTAATTAAATATATATAAAACCAAAAAGAGGATTAAATGAAGAAATGTAACATATCCAAATAGAAGCGATATAAATGCTACATAAGTGTACATTTAACTACATATTAATTTTAACATGTCAAAGTGACCAATTATAGGAGTGTTATATTCTTTGTCAATTAATTGAGAGTAAACCTAAATCTCACATAAAAGATGACGAAACCATAGTAAACTAAATATTTAAAAGATATAAAAGTGGAAGTTTAATTGCACAAAGCTTGCCAAGTAGACTCCAAAAACGTTTGTTAAATGTTAATCATATATTTTTTTAATTACTACCAATAACAAAAGTAAATCAGCGCAAATAAGTTTACTTGAGAAGAGAATTGGAGTTTCATAGTGATATAACTAAATGAAAGTGAGACATTTGAAAAAAGGTGATCAATTGTATAAGATAGCTATACTAAATAATACCAACAAGATTCCATATAAAATTCTCAATTATCGAATCAAGTATGAATTATTTTGTTAAGCAAGCCAAAACAATTGAAAAAAATTATAAAATAAAAACATAACTATTTAATATAAGGGGTCATCAAATTGTGCCAAATGATGTTTGTTTCACCTCAGTCAAGCCATGTTTAATATTGGTATGAATTACTAAATTAAATAAAAATAGATAACTATAAATTTTTACTTTTATAATAAGTAAATTTATTATAAAATAAAATAAGATATATTGAAATATTTTAATATATCGAAGTAATGGCCTTTTAGATAGTAGATGATATACGATTTAGAGCAACATAGTAATATAACCAAATAAATGCTACGATTTTTAAGTAATCATATGGATTTTTGGGGAAAGTTGAATTCCAACTTGCTAAGGCGTTCGAGTGTAACTTTGTTTACTATCAAATCATATACAAAATAAAATGCAATCTTAACACTATAAAAATCCTAGAAAACAAAATATACGACAATATAAAAATATTTTATCAAATAAAGCTTTTAGAGACAAGTCTAAGCTAAAAAAAGATAAATTAAAAAAGCATTTCTTAATAAAAATAAGGATAAATAAAAAAAGATTATTATTTTTTATTAAGTAGATATATATAAGTCAAAATAGGATAAACTAAAATAATTTAATATTGCCAAATCAAAGTGATGCAAGCAGCACATGAGAGTGGACTTAGATTTACATTATAAATTACTAATTCAAAGTAAGAAATTCGAAGAAATGTGATACATTGCACATGAAAGTAGCACTCAAAAATGCTTTCGAGATCAATTGTAAAATCTTTAATCAACAAATAATGTTTGAATCAAAATGTCCATAAAGCATGTCAAAATCCCAAAAAAATATTTTTTTGGAAATTAATATTTAGTTAAAAAATAGTCATTGTGTTGAGTTAGTGACTTGGTTTCATCTTGATCGATCTTTGTTTGGAATTACTACAAGTTACCTAAGTAAATTATCATAACGAACAATGAATTACAATTTTTATATGTAGTAAATGTATAATAAATTATAGCTATATAATATAATGAAATCAAGTTAACAAAAAAGACATATGAGGAGCAAATTAGTGTTATAAAGTAATATAACCAGTTGTAAAATAGAAGATTTTAAGAAATAAGTACAATAATGCTACATTTCAAGGTTATAATGAGATCATGGGTGAAATTCTTAAATGTGAAATAAGGTATGTATCCTAATATCTCATTAAGAATGCCAAAACAGGATAGACTAAATTTTATAAAAATATGAAAATGAATATGTTATTGAAAATAACTTGTTGAGATGAGTCCCCTTATATTTATTCTCTTTTTCAAAGCCAATTTGCAATTATTATGAATTATTAAAGATAATGTGCATAAATAATACAAAATTATTGTTTTAACATTATATAAATTTTGATTAAAATTGGATTAAGATAAGTTAAAGCATTATAATATAACAAAATACATGTGTTGTAATGATTAAAAAATAGGAGTATTAAATTATGGTGATATTCCCAAATCAAAGAAAACTTTTTTAGGAAATAAGATAATTTTTTTGAAAAGTTGTAATGCAAGGTGCAAAATTATGACAAAATCCTTGATTATTAAATATGGTACGAAAAAAAAATTCCCATAAGATATTCAAGGAACAAAAAATTAACAGTAATTCATTATTATAATATCAGGTTAAAAAATATTAAATCCAAAATTAAATAAGTTGAATGAAGAAAATATAACAAACTCAAAGTAGCATAAAGAGCACATGAATGGAGATTTTGTTTTTCATTGTTATTCCAATAGGTGGTGTAGTACCACACCCTGGGGCTACTTTTCCATATTTTGAATTTAATGGTTTTAATAAACTCCCTAGGATAGTTCATCTTGGCCTAGAACTAGAACTACTGTCAACGGTTTTTGTTGTTATAAACTCCTTTTCCATATGGTTTGAAATCAGATAACTTTGTATAAATTAAATAAATTACATAAGAAAGTTGTTTTTCATTATACTAAGGAGGCAGAACGTAACATCCTCTAGCATTAATTCTTATACAAATAAAACTTTCTCATAAACTATTTAAAACCATTACAAATAATACAATTTAAAGTCTAAAAATGAATGTTCATTTAGACAATAATCATTGAGGTCAGTTAAACGACATTTCTTTGACCTCTCTCAAACATTATTGTAATTATTGTAAATTGCCAAAAATAAAAAAGTAAAAGATAAATTATATAAATATAATAAAAACATGTAAAAGTGATGTAATTCTCATATGATAGAAGATTCAAAGTTACAATGTAATCTAAAAAATTCAAAGTGAAGAATTTGAGAAACTGAGACAAATATTCAAGTAATCAAAATATCTAAAAAAGAGTTTTTTGGGTAGAGCTTCTTGACACATTTCCAATGATATATGTCATGTTTTAATCAAAACATGATTGGAATTATAATAATTTGTAAAGTAAATATACATAAATAATAATCAATTTTCACTTAAATATTTTTTAGTTATGTATTAAAACATAATTGCAACATATAATGGCAATGTAATATTAAACAAATAAAGAAGTATAAATGTCATAAGTGAAAATATTTAGAGTTGCATATTATATAAGAAAATCAAAGAAAAATCTTTGAAGAAAAAAGAATAATTATACGACAATGTAGCATTCTAAGGTACTAAGGAGATCTAGTGTAACATCATAAATTGTAAGATAAGATGCAAATAAAATGATCTCTTAACACATATTTAAACCCCAAGAAAATAAAATATTTAAACATATAAGAATGAATATATAATTAGATAAAGCTCTTTGAGATGAAACAAACAAGATTTATTTCATATCAATCATACCCCATTAGGTATTTCTAGAAATTACCAAGGAAGATAGATATAATAAATAACAAATTTTTTGTTAATGTTAAGTAAATGTACATTATGTTTGAGAAGAGAAAAATTGAAACAATGTAATGTAGCAAAAGTAAATGTTCACATGATGGGCGATTTAGAGTCAGATGATGATATCATAAAATAAATGGAAAAACATTAAAGAAATTTAATAAATTGTAAGAAAAAATTGCATTATAAGACACTAAAGAGGTCAAGTGTATCATTGAACAAAATAAAATTTGAAATTTTTTGAAATACCTCTTAAATCATGAAAAACTAAAGAACATAAATTATTCAAAAATACAAAAATTTACATAAAATTTGATATTACTTATCTAGTTTAGCAAATGACTTTTGTTTCCTCTTAATCAAAATTTGTTTGGAACTACTTTAAATTACTGAAGTATATATGCACATATAATAATGAGTTATTATTTTGATATCAAGTAAATATATAATAAAACTAAACAAGATAAATTTAAGTAATGTGATATGATTAAATTAAATAGATGTAATGGTTCCATGAGAGAGGATTTTGAGAGGCATAGTAATATCCAAATCAAGCAAAATATTTTGCAAGAAAATTACATTCGTTGTTGGCAAGGATTTTGAGCAAAATATCCTTGATCACTAAGGTACAAATTATAGTGCATCATAAAGCATTCAAAAAAACCTAAGACATGTAATATTTAAAAATATAGAAAAGAAATATTTAATTGAAATGAGATTAATGAGATGATTCCAATAACGATTGTTTTATCTAATTGAAACATCATGAGGCAATATTGCAAATTCTAAAATTAGATAAGCATTTATAATGATAAATTATTTTTGTAATATTTAGTATATCTAAATTAAAGTTGAAGTAAGATTAATTGAAGTAATGTAATACAGCCAAATTAAAATAACTTAAAGGTTATACATGATTAGATTTATAGTTACAAAAATATATAACCAAATCAAAGTAAAAATTTTGGAAAAATAATTTATATTATAAGTCAAAGTTGTCATATTGGATGCTAAAGAGACATAGTTTAACATCCTCAATTGTCAAATATGATACAAATAATATATAAATATCATAAAGCATGCCAAATATTTAAAAAATTAAAAACATAAAAAAATAGAAATGAAAATAGTTCTATATATAACGCATTAAGATGTTCCTAATAGTGTTTGTTTCATGTTAGTCAAACCTTGTTTACAATTACCATAATTATAAAAGTAAAATGAAATAGAAAATATAGATTAATAGAGTACTATTAAGAAAATATATGTTGAAAATTAAAATCAAATAAATTCAATCAATGTAATATTATCAAATCAAACAGCTGTAAAAGTCACAAAAAGGTGATTCAAGGTTGCAAAGTAATATATCAAAATCAAAGTGGGAATTTTGAAGAATTGAGCTAAGCTACATTGGAAAGTTACAATCCAAGATACAAAGGAGATGGAGGGCAATATCCTCGATCAACAAATCAAGTTCAAATTAAAATATCTTATAAATGTTCCAAAACCTAGGAATTCTTTTTACAAAAACATAAAAAGGAATAATTATTCTAATTGTGCTTTTCAATTGGAGTCTAAAATTATTTGTTTCATATTCAATAGATAATGTTTAGAATTATAGTGAAATTCCATAGTAAATAAATATAGGTAGTAAAAAATTATATTTTTAATACAAAACCAATATATTTCAAAGTAAAATGAGATAATTAAAGCACTACAACATATCCAAATAAAAGTGATGTAAATGTCAAATGGTTAGATAAATAATGTTAGATAAATATAACAAAAGAAAAGTGAAACCTTTGAAGAAAAAGATAAATTATATAAGAAAGTTGCATTTAATGACACTTTTGAGGTTGATTGTAAAATCATCAATTGTGAAATTATGTAGGCATGGAAAATCTCATAAAATGTACAAACACATAAGAAAATAAAAGTATTAAATACATATGAATTAATACATAATTAGATAGGGCTCATCAAGTTGACTTCAACTATAGTTATTTAATCTCTTTCAAATCTCATTTGGAATTATTAGGAATTATGAAGGCATATTGGGATAAATAATTATAACTTATTATTTTAAAATTAAGTAAATATAAACAAAGGCTAAAAGATATAATTTCAGGCATTGTAATATAACTATATAAAAGATATTTGAAGGTCACATTATAAGATGTTAAGAGTCAAATAGTAACATAACAAAGTCAAAGCAAAAATGATAATGAAGTAGGATAATTTATGTTAGAAGGCTGTATTCAAAGATGCAAATAAGATCGAGTGTAACATTCTCGATCATTAAATATGGTACAATTTGATATCACATCTTAAGGGTACTAAAACACTAGAAAATAAAAAAATTTATAATATAAAAATTAAATTTAATTTGACAAGTCTCATTGAGACTGTGTGAACGATTAAGAGAATCAAATAAGAAAAAAAATTATAACTTTAATATGACTTAAATATATAATAAAAATGATGTGAGATAAATTGAAGTAATATAAGTTGACCAAACCAGAGCTATGTAAGGGTAACATAGCAAATGATTTAGGGTTACATGGTTTTACACCAAATCAAAGCAAATCATTTCATGACATTAAATGAACTTTATAGAAAACTTCCACTCTAAGATACTAAGGCATGAATTCAAGTGTATCATAAAACATGCCAAAAACTTGGAAAAAAGAATGTTTAAAAATATAAAATAGATTATTTAACTAGATAGAGCTTATCAAGATTAGTTTAATGATGTTTGTTTTAACTCAATTAGACCTCAATTAGAATTATTACAAATTATAAAAATTAAGAATAACAAATAATAATAAATTGTTATTGTGATATTGAGTATATCTAAATTAAAGCTAAAATAAGATAAAATGAAGAAATGTGACGCAAAAAATCAAAGTAATATAAAGGTCATATAAGAGGGGATTTAGTGTTACATCAAAAGATATCAAAATAAAGTAAAAAAGTTAAAGAAATGATAGAGATTGTACAAGAATGTTGCATTTTAGGATACTGAAGTGATTACATAAAATACCTTCAATTGTCAATTTAAGTGCTAATCAAAAAGGGTAGAAAGCTATACTAAACCTTATAAAATTAAAGGTTTAAAAATATAATGAATTAGTATTTTTTGGAAAGATTTGGGCGAGTCGTCTTCAACAATCTTTGACTCATCATGATCATAACACTTGTAGAATTACTATGAATTATAGATTTAAATATTCATAAATAATTATCATATATAATTCAAAAATTATATAAATATATACTGAAGTTGAAATGAAATAAATTGAAGTAATCTAATATAGCTAAATAAAAGTGACATGAATCTCGCATGAGAGGAGATTTTAAGCTAGTAATATAATCTCATAATATAAAAGTGATATAAATTGAGTTGTAAAGGTTTTTCTTAAATTCTAAGATACTAATGAGATTAATTGTGACATTCTTGATCATCAAATGAAGTAAGAATTAAAATATCTTATAAAATGAGTCAAGAACTTCGAATTGGATAAAGCTAATTAAGATGAGTGCAGTAAGGTTGGTTTTTTTCTTAGTAATACTATCTTCGGAACTTCTTAATACTTCCAAATGAGCTCTAATAAAGGAAAAATAAAAGTTATTTGTAAATCTCACCAAGCTTTATCTACTAAAATATTTAATTTAATATTTTTTAATATTTTATTTTCAAGGATTTTGCATTTTTTACAAAATATTTTGATTCATACCAAATTTTACATATAAGTAAGCTATTCTATATCTCCTTTCTATCATGGCATATAGCTTTCTTATATGATTTATCTAATTTGTTAATTTTTTTTTCTTTTATTGCTCATATTATAATGAAGCTGAAATTGTCTGCTCCTAAGAATTTCACTCCACTTTCATTATTTGGCATTATATTTCCATAATTTATCTTACTTTATCTTTAATACATATTTACCTAATATTAAAATAAATATTTATTGCTTTTTATTTTCGAAGGCCAATTGTATTAATTCCAAAGGCAGTCCTATCAGCATGAAATAAATATTATTGGACACATCTTTAAGAGATTTACATAATTAATTATTGAATTTTTCATTTTTCAAATATTTGTTTTGTATTTTTCCATGACTATAGTGCTTTTATATTCATACATAATTTGATAATCATGCATGCTATACTAAATCCCTTCAATATTATGTACTGCAACTTTATAGCATAACTTATCTCATTTATTAAAACTTTTCACTTTGAATTTGATAGATTTCTATAAAGCCTTAAGTTTCCTTTGGTGTGACCATGTGCATCGCTTTAATTTGGCTATAATATGCTGCCCAAAGTAATTCAAAGTAATTCAAAACTCTAATTTTCCTTTGGTGTGATCGCCATTAAATATTCGTTTTTCTTTATTTTAAATATTTTATTTTTCTAACAATTAATTTTTTTATAAATTTTTATTTGTAACTAACTTGGTTACCGAAGATGTTACCTTCGAACTCCATAACATTTTTGGAATGCAATAGTCCTACACAATTTATCGAATTTCCTCAAAATTTTTTTTATTATTTTATTATATTCGCTCGAAACACTAATTCTCCTCTCTTGAAACGATTAGGTCACTTTGATTTGGTTATATTACAATTTTCATTTATATGTTTATTTTATAGCTTTAATATATAAGACTTAATATTAAAATAATAATTTATTAATTTTTAAATTAATTATTTTATTGATTGACAAAAGTCCAAACTAAGTCCAACCATGATGAAACAAAGACAATGAGCCCATCTCAATGAGGTTAGTCCAATTAAAAAAACATTTTCATACTTCTTAAATAATTTTTTTGTAGGTTGTTGGCATATTTTACAACATATTTCAATTGATTCATGTATTATAAATTAGAATGTTATACTTTAAAATGCGGTCCAATTCTAACAAATTAAACGCATTTTTTTATTTCATCAAGATAATCTCAATAAAAAATATCAAGTATTACATTTTTTAATTATTTTTTTAATATTTTGGAAAATTTTATGATACATTTTCGAAGTGTCTACTTTAGCGATTGAGTATTTTACAGTTGATATTCTTTGTACCTCAGAAAGTAACATTTTTTGTATAATTTTATCTCATTTTATCAAATTTTTATCTTCCATTTTCTTAAATTACCAAGAAACTATAATTCCGTTTTTGTGTGAACTTCTCATCACTTTAATTTCCATGCATTATAGTGCTTCAATTTTATCAATTCAACTTTATTAAATATTTACTTTATATTGAAACAATAATTTCTTACTATTTATTTTAATTAATTTTCATAATTTGTAGTAAGACCTAACAAGGTCCTTTATGATGAAATAAATGTTTTTGAACTCATCTCGGTAAACACTATTTAATCAAATATGGAAGTTGATATTTTTATATAATTTTTTTAATTTTTGACATAAAGGATTAGACATTTCTTATCTTATATTATTTAATGACGCATCAAATCGTATTTTCTATTTTTAGTATTTTGTAATATATCTTTTGTTTCTGATTTATGTCAATTATTCAAGTGTTTCTTTTGCATTTCGTTATACTATTATCAGTCTATTATTTTCTTATCACGTTATTTTTGTATATCTTTGTTTTAGTTATATCATATGACTTGAGTTTATATTTTTTTAGAATCGTTATCAATTTATTTATTAACAAAAAATAATTTCTCATTTTCTATGATTATTCAATTCCATAATTTAGTGTGATTTCAAATGAGGTTCTATTGAGATGAACCTAAGATCATTGGACTCATCTTGTGGTGCTCAATCAAACTTATTATTCTAATTTTATATTTTTTAATATTTTATTTTTTAATATTTTATTTTTTAATATTTTGAATAATTTTTTAAAATAATTTGTCTCATTTGTTGATTTGTTTCTTTATTTTAGATCTATTTCTCTTTAAAACTATAGCTCCTTTCACATGGATTTTAAATGTCTTTGTATTCGCTATCTAAGGTTGCATGAATTAATCAAAATTTAGCTTCAATATTTATTAATTATTTCTATATACTTCTATTTACTTTAATGCTTCTCAATAATTTCAAATGAAGACAAATAGTGGAGAAACAAAGTCTTTGAACTCGCCTTAATTTGCTTTACCAAATTAAGAACTATTTCTTTTTTTAAACTTTTATTATTTAGCGTTTTGACATATATTACGAGACAAATTTTTTTCAACATGATTTGACTATTAATGATTTTGAATGTAATCACCTTACTACATAAGAATGAAATTGTTTCATATAATTTATCTAATTCCTCTAAATTTTTTAAGTTCATTTCGTTATATTATTATTTTACTCAAAATTGTCTTTTGTTTGACCAGTATGTTGCTTTGATCTTGATATATTATATTTTTATAATTTTTCATATTTCAACTTTAATAGATGTTTACTTAATACTAGAATAATAATTTATAGTTATTTATGCTAATTTACTTTATCATTTATAGTATATCCAAAGCAGGTCAAATCGAGACAAGACAAAGCACATTGGACTTTTCTCGATCAGATTTATGTAATAAAAGTATATTTTTCATATTTCTAAATATGTTATTTTATTATACCTTATCAAATTTTTTGGGACTTTTTTATTCATATTATATTTGATAATCTTGGATGTTACACATTATCTTCTTAGTGTTTTGTAATATAGCTTTATTTTATAATTCAATTAATTTCATCAAATATTTTACATTGATTTTGTTATATTCGTATTAAACTCTAATTTTTTCTCTTGTGTCGTGTTTATATTTCTTTAATTGGCTTAATTATATTTCTACAATTTATTTTATTTCAACTTTGTTGTAAATTTAATTAATATTCATACAATAATTTATTATTGTTTACATTTATTTTTTCCAAAATTATTAAAAATTATGACTTAGTTCTTATTAAAGAAAAATAATGTTAGGCTCATCTCAAAAAGCTCGATCTTGTATACATATATTTCTATTGTTTTAAATGTTTTCACAAAAAACTTTCTCATGTTATATTTGAAATTTTGATTCATTTCCAATTTGAAAATATAGGATGATACACTTGAACTCTTTAACACCCTAGAATGTAGCATTCATACCAAATTATCTTATTTCCTTGAATGTTTCACTTTCATTTAATTATATTACTATGTTTATATTCTAAGCTCTATCTAACTAAAAGATTATTTTTATATATTTCATTATGTATTATCTTCAAGAGTTTTGGTATGCTTTATCAGTCATTTGCATACAAAAATGATTTCATGATCAACAATGCCACACATAGCTTCTTTATGACTTAAATGTTGCTATCTCAAATTATTTAACATGTTATTTTGAAATTCCTTGCTTTCAATTGGCTACATTATTATAAAACTAAAAATCTCTTATCATTGACCTTCACATTAGTTTCATTTAGTTATATTTTACTTGTTTAATGTAAGTAATTTAATCTTTGATATATATTTATTTAATTAAAAAATAAATTTATCATTATTTATATTAAATTACTTTTTGTAAGGCACACAAAGCAGCTATTAAGATGAGAATACATTTGTTTGTAGTGGGTATGGTTGTTTATCATTGATTAGCTTTCCTTTAGGCATAAGTTGTTTCCATATTATCTCATAGAAATAGTTAATAAGTTTCAAGGGAAGATTAATACATGATGAGAGAGGGTACAGGAAAATGATGAGGAGTGGGGGTCTCTTTCTATTAAGGAAAAAGCATTGACTTTCTTCCTTTGATTCTTCTCCCTTACATACCATGGAAAGAATTCTTCCCTCAACCCCAAGATTTTTTTTCAAATATTTGGGTACAATTGCAACCCATCTTTACCTAATGTTGGCCTAGCACATGACCTCCTTTTTTGAAAGAAACTTCTTATTGCTTGGTGTTATTGGTTTAACAGACTTGTTTGACACCATATTGTAGGGCGGATCTCAAATAACATGAAAACTCTACCTCCAAGTTGTATATAACACTTTAATAGCCCAAGTTAAATCTTGCTATAACTTCCCACTTGAAAGCCCTCTCAAATGTTTCCTCTGGTGAATATTGATTGGCTTTGTCGGGACAAAAACTGCGGCCTTATTTGTGGCCAATTAGTCTTTTTGCTTCAAATGATACAAGGATCCATGTCTACATCAAGTTTCAGGACATCAACCTAGTGTGCCACAAGTATGAGTTCCTTGCACTAAAATTATTATGTGAAATTAAGGCACTCAAAATTTAGAAGTGGGGGATTAATGCCAAAAGTGGATTCCTCTATCTCTTTCTTAATATTTATGTAGATGTAGCAGAAAGTATCCAGTGGTGGAAGTTATTCCAAATGTCTTTTACTCATAAGAAAAGGTTTCACAATAGATAGTCTCAGAATATCATAAGCTCCTTAAGTGTGACCGTCTGAATTCATCTATTTTTGAGAAAATAACATTGCCTTGAGTATGCATAGCAAGACAAGGGAAATGTCAAAATTCTTTCTCTCTTTAAAATTTAATCATATGCATCTAAAGGTCCATAAAGAGTTGAATTGATTTCCAAAATCCTTTTTTGTAGGATTGTTAGAGCCATCTTTAGGTAGCACACTATCATCTAGTGCACATTGTTTGTGTACTCCTAACTAAATCAATCTTGAGAAAACAAAAAGACTCAAATGTATCAACTAAATTCCATGTGTTCTTTTGTTACTATTTTTAATAAAAATGGAATTTGGGGTTAATATAATTCTTTTTCTTGTGATTTGTCTTCTAAAAAAAATAAAATAGAGTTATATTACATTTCAAGTGACTTGTTAATGAAATCGACAACTCCACTTGGTTTTTTCCATTATTTATGAACACCCAAATTTCACAAATACTCTATTGGAATAAATTTAATTTATTTATTGGCATTATTTCTTTTATTTCTCCCACTATTACTAAAATTTTGCAAACCATTTCTTCTCATTCTTTTTTAAATTCGATAAATGTTTGTTGATCATATGGAGTAATTCAATGATGCATTGTGGGTGTAGAGCCCGTCATGTTTTGAGCTAGTGATTTCTTCACATCTTATATCTATTTATAAGAATAATAGATCTTGTTAGGTGGGCCTCAAATAAGCACTTCACTTTTATATTGGGTTTGTTGAAGTAACCAAAACATTTTCTATTTCATTACACAACCTTGGCAAGAATGGCATTTGGATAAAAAAGTATGCAGAAGAATAATTCACTCATGGAATTAATGACTACGTAATGAAGCTTTGCCTTTGAATGGATCAATATGCTTTCACAGTCATATTAGTTGCGATAAAGGGCCCTCAAGAGAAGCTAGGAAAGAAAGAGGGTAGGAGCCCCATGTTGCCTCTTTTCTGTTTGGGTCACATAGAATTAACACCTTAATCAACGTTAGGATATGGAATTAAGTTGTTTTATTGAGATTCTTAGAGTTATTTTTTTTAGATTGTTAACTAAGGTTGGCAGTTAAATGAAACTTTTCATTGAGATAAACATTCATTTCCTCTGAATCTTTGAAACTCTCATTGAGGAAATGTTATATCTTTTATTATTCAAAATACTAAAAGAACAAAGAGATAAATATATATTATTAGTTCAATTATTTGATAAAATTATCTTTTTTATTTTAATTAAAGAAAGAATATATCATTTCTCTCTTTTGCGAAAATGAGAGAGGCAAAGCAAAGGATAGGCATGTATGACAATGATATAACAATTTTAAACAAGTATTAATAAATATTAGACAAATGTTATTGTAGTAATCTCAAATGGCATCATCTCATTAAATATTTTTTTATATTTTAAATTATTTTTCCTTGTTTGGCATGATTAAAATTACAATTCAATTTATACCACTTCCAACAAATAATTGGGTTATACTTGATCTACTTTTGATCTATTAATGTAGCATTCTAGTACAATTTGTCTCATTTATTAAAATTGGTTTCATCAATTTACTTACACTATTATCAAACTTTAATTTTCCCTTCTAGTGACCTTTACATCACTTTCATTTAATTATGTTATATTACTTTGAATTATCTTACTTTTTCATAATTATATATTTAATTTAATTAAGGTAATAATTATTATGATTTATTCATATTTAATTTTGTAATTATTAGAAATTCCAAAGAAGATTTCAATAAGATGAAATAAATGGCATTATGTTGTTCATGATAAGTTCAATCTAATCAAAAAATTATTTTAAAATTTTTTTTTGAACATTTTTTCCCATTTTAATAAATATTTTGATTCATATCGTATTTAATGTTCATGGGTATTACGTTCAATATACTCACTATATTTGATTGTAACTTTCCAAAACAATTAATCTTTCAAAATTTAGCCTAAATATGATTTTATTACTATGTAAGTCCAAATCTGATCTCACGTAACCATTACATGCCTTTCATTTGATTATATTATATTTCTTCAATTTATATCATTTTAAATATAAAAAATATTTACTTAATATAAAATAAATATATTATTTACTTTTTGTTACTTTGTTAGTTAATTAATATTCCAAATGAGGTTCAATCTTGATGAAGCAAATGCCACTAGACTCATCTCAAAAAGCTTTGTCATATCGGTTAATTTATTTTAAAGATTTTATTTTCCAAGATTTTATAGATTTTACTTGATGATTGAATAAGCTACACTCAATTCTTATAGTGTTACGGAATGCATGTCTTTCATACAATCTATATTATCATGTAACTGTAAATCCTATGTCAAGTGACCTTTAAACCACTTTGAATTTGATATATTATATTTTTTAATTTGTATAATTTAAACTTTATTATATATTTACTTAATATTAAAAAATTAATTTCGAATTATTTATATTATTTAATTTCAAAATTTTTAGTAAAAGCAAAATGTTGTTTAGTTGAGATGAATAAAAGGTTGTCAGACATTTCTTGGTGGGCTCTATCAATTTAAAAGTTGATTTTTCTAATTTTAAAATATTTGTTTCTATGATTTTTACAAGTTTTATGAGATATTTCAATTAGTTCCTGATTTGATCAAGAATGTTTTATGAAATACTTCAATTAGTTGTCCAACTTTCCTAGACAATTTATCAAATTTCTTCAAATATTTTCTATTATGTGATTTTATTATAATGTAACTTTAAACCTCTGATTATTTGACAATTACATATCCTTCATTTGCTTATATTACAAATTTTCGTTTTATCTTATTTTAGGTTCAGTATTTATTTACATAATATTAAAAAATAATTACACATTTTTTATTTTTATTTACTTTAATTACTTATAGATATTTTGAACAAGCACTTATCGAGAAGAAAAAAACATCACAAACTCATCTCAACATTCTTTATCCAAATGATTTTTTATATTTATAAATATTTAATTTTGTAGATTTCTGGTATGTTCTAGGTCTTATTTTGACTTCTACTTGATTTCATGATCGAGCATATTACACACGATCGTCTATCTATCTATTATTACTACTTTTTCATATAATTTATCTTATTTATTAAAATGTTTCAGTTTGATTTGATTATATAACCATGAAGCTCTAAATCGTCCTTCATGTCTTGTTTACATTACTTTGATTTAGTTATAATTTATTTCTTTAATTTATCGTATTTTAATTTTATTACCTATATCTTTAAAAAATAAAATAATAATTTATTATCATTTATTCTTCCTTATTTTAGTTATTCATTGTTATGCTAAATAAGATCACAAAACAAGTATCATTAGACTCATCTCGATGAGCTTTTTATAATTATTACTCATTTTCTTTTTTAAAAAATTTTAGTTTCCAATAACAACAAATTTTACGACATGTTCATGTTCTTCTAGATTTTATTTTTAAAAATAATCTACAAGCTTCTATGTTTCTTGGAATGCAACTTTCTCATAAATTTTGTCTTTAGTAATTAAATGTTTTATTTCAATTTGGTTATATTACTATGAATCACTAATTGTTGATTCATTTTACTTTTAAATCAATTTTAATTTGTTATGTTGTATTACTTCAATTTGTCTTGTTTTATTTTTAATATATATTTACTAACTACAAAATTAACAATTTTTTTTTAATTTTTATACTTATTTAATTTTATAAATTTTATTTATTAATAGCTAAATCAAATTATTGGCAAAACAAATGTCATTTGAGTCTTCGCAAATTATCATTTTCTTCCTTTTAAATATTATATTTTTGAATGTTTTTGTCTTATTCTTTTGTGACATTTTGAATCATAATTTATTTGACGATCAAGAATATTGCTCTAAATTTGTATAGGATCTTTCAATGCAGCTTTCCAATAAAACTAATCCCTTATACTAAAAATTTTTACTTTTTATTGGCCACATTGATTTTGTTATAATATATTTTATTTAATTTTATGATATTTGAACTTTTTTTAGATTTTTAATTTATCTTAAAATAAATACTTATTATTATTTATGTTTAACAGATTTATGAATTCATAGTAATTCCCTATGTTGTCATATATAGAAAAAACAAATATTATTACTCATTTTGATGTGTACTATCTAACAAATTATAACTTTTTATTTTTGTAAAATTTTATTTTCTATGTTTTTGGCATATTTTAACTAGTATTTTATCCATAAAGTATTTGGTGATTAAGGATGTTACACATAATTTCCTTAGCATCGTTGAATGTAACACTAATTTAACTTATCTTTTTTCCCAATTTTTTATTTGGTAGTATATATTGCTATGCAAAAATATATTTTCTCTATTGTGATCATTACATCAATATTATTTTATTGTATTACATTATTTCAACTTGTCTCACTTCAAATTCTGTTTTAATTTTATTTTATATTTAAATAAAAAATGTTGTCATTTCAACTTAATAACCTTATTAATTTACTCTAATTCTAGAAAAGTGCAATAAAAAAATATCTCTAAACTCATCTCGATGAGTTAGAAAAAATTAAATATTCTTTTTAATATTTTTAAATATTTTATCTTCAAAAGTTTTTACATGAATTAAGAAATAAATTCTCCTTTTATTTGATTTCATGAATGAGGATATTAGAGTTGATGTTCATCATATCATGGAATTTAGTTTTATTATGAAATTTAGCTCAATTATATAAACTTCTTACTTTTATTTTATTATTTTATTGTCTGATTCCAAATCCATTTAGTTTTACTTGCTTGTAATTTAGTAATTCAATTTATCTTATTTCAACTTTCATATATATTTTCTTAATAATATATTTTAAAATTACTTGTAATTAATAACATTACCAATTTGTGGTTTTTCTAATTGAGTATAGATCAAGATGAAAGAAATATTGTGGAACTCAAGTTGGCAACTTTTGTAAAACAAAATATAAATTTATATATAATTTTTAAAATATTTAATTTGATAGGGCTTTAGCATTCGTTATCACACATTTGCAATAGTATAATATTTGATGGTTAAGGATGTGAAAGTTTGTCCACTTACTATCATGGAATGTTAATTTCTAGAATACTTTTAAGGTTATTTTCAAGCATTTTATTTTAATTTGTTATATAATTTTGAAACCGTAATTCTTGCTTTGTGTCATTATCAAGTTGCTTTCATTTTATTATATCACATTTGATTCTACAAAAAAAGATATTGTGGAAAAAAATGACAACATAGACCCATTATGAAGTCTTAAACTAGAATCAATCAATAAAAAGCAATAAAAAATTAAATAAATTCATGATAATTGTGAGACTACATAAATGATAGCATTGAAAAGTCATGATTCATTCTTGCATCATCATGATTAGATTGTTGGCCAGACTTTAATGGAGGTGTCCAAATTTTAATCAAAGCCATTAAGGAGTAGGTTGGAAGTATGCTTTTTTTATTCAAAAAATTATTTAAGAGGAAGGTAAGAAAGTATGGTTGTGTATTAAAAATTATATTAGCTAGAAAGCCTTTAAGAAGTAGGTAGGAAGCTTCTTTTTTATAATAAATAATTATTTGTCCTCATTCATTTAAAGGAGCTCTCACAAATGAATGATTAGTGAATTTGTTGTGGAAAATAAATGTTTATTTCTTTGATGATTGAGCGCTTGACTTGGCTTGGTTTCATTCTCTTAGAATCTATTTGGCATGTGAATCCTTGATTTCTTCTCCATTCTTTATAACTCTATTCCTCTTCCTTTAGACTCTTTTATCATAATTTTTATTCCATGACCAAATCTTCTCTTTCTTTACAAAATTTGGTAATAAAGCTAAGAACCTCAACATCTTCTTAGGAGAACAATGCTCTTTGAAGAAAAAAAGAACAACAATAAGCATATGAAATCAATGATTTATTTTTGGTACTTCAATATTCATTAAGCCCAATTTTAGTATTGATATGACTTATAGGTTCCTTATTCATTAAAAAAATTAGCAACAATGTTGAGGTACTTAGACAACACATTAAGCATTAGAAAAGCACGTTCCATACATCTAGATGATTTCCCTAACTTCAACTTTATAGCATAGAATTCAATTTTGTTAAGAGAAAATGTTAGAGTAGAAAAAGAATGAAATTGTTGCAAAAAAACAACATTGACCCATTATATGGTTTTAAACAAGAATCAATAAAGCAAAATCCCTCTAACATTTTATTCATGTATGAAATATGGAGACCACTAAAATGATAGTCTTGAGATATCATGGTTCATCCATGTAGTACCATGAGTGCATGGTTTTTGTTACATTAATGAAGGGATCCTAATTTTAAATAAAAATCTTTTAGATGTATGTAAGCATGCTTTTTTAATTGGGCATAAAGTGTTCACGTGGTAGGTAAGAAGCACACTTTTGAACTAAACAATGCCAAGAACATGAAAGTCGTCAAAAGTTAGGTAAGAAGCATGACGATGTACTAAAATAATGACATGGGTATGAAGGTCTTTAAGTTGGTAGAGATTTTCTTTTTTGTAATAAATAATTACTTGTAATCATTTATTAATAAGAGCTCTCATAAAGAGATGAACATTGAATTAGTTGTGACTAAAGAAAGTGTAATGATTTGTTAATTGAGTGCTTGGGTTGGCTTGGTGGCCTCCTTAGGGATTAACTTTTGTGTGTGAATATTTCCTTTCTTCATCATCCTCTTGAACTCTATTCATATTTGTTTAAAGCATTTTTCCATGCCATCCACTCCATGACCCAATCTTTTCTATTTCTCCGTCAATATCACTTCAATTATTCGTATTTGTACTTATTATAGCTCAACTTAATATTTAAAGGATAACTTACCATTATTTGAGCCAATCTAGCTTTGGTAATTCATAATAATTCTAAATGGGATTAGATAGAGTTGAAATAAACTTTATTGCACTTATTTAATTGAGTTATATATAATTAAATATTTACCTTTTTATATTTTTGTATATATGTTTTTTTAAAGTTTTTGTATTCCTTATAAGACATTTTGATTAATAACTATTCTTATGATCAAGGGATTTACATTCGATCTAGAAAATTTAACTTATATCTTCAACTCTTTTGCTTTTATATAGTTATATTCCTACAAAACACAAAGTTTTTGTTTGTGTGATCATTAAATGCCTTTAATTTTATTATATTGTACTTCTTTAATTTATCTTATTTTTAATTGTATTATATATTTATTTAATTTTAAAAATTTACTTTTTAAATTTATTGTTAATTATTTTTGTTACTTATAGTAAGTTCTAATGAGGATGAATCAAGATGAATCAAGCATCACTAGAGTTATCTTGGTAAGCATTGTCAAATTAAATAATAATTTTTATATTTTAAAATATTCAACATTTAATTATTTCAGAAGGTTTTGTGAGACATTAAATTTTTATTTGATTTGAAGAAAAAAGATGTAACAATCAATCCCCTTGGTTTTTTGAAATGTAATTTCTTTTGTACTATTTATCCAATTTCTTGAAATATTTTACTTTCATTTTGTTTTACTATCACAAAATATTATTTTATTTGACTTATACATTGTATCTCTTTGGTCATATCCAATTTCTTTAATTTATCTCATTTCATCCCTATGTTTTAGTTACTAAAAATTAAAAAACATAATTTATTATTTTAATTGTTTTTTATTTTCTAAAATTCATAGAAATTCTAAAATGATATGTGATTGAGACAAACAAGTATTTTTGAGTCTTGTTGGAAAGCTATATGTAGTTAACATAAGATCTTAAGATCGAGAATGTGAAGCTCGCACCTTTTAGTATCATGGAGTCCTACTTTCCCATAAAGTTTATCTTATTTCTTTCAATTTTTTACATTGATTTTTTTTATTGTAATGAAACTCTATATTTACTATCACTTAAAATTTACATCATGTCAATTTTGATGTATTAAAATGTTTCAATTTACCTCATTTTTAATTTAACATATATTAGGTTAAGATTAAAATAATAATTTTTTATTATTAATGGCTCTTTATATTTGGAATTTTGAAAAACTCAAAATGTGGTCTGATCAAGGAAAAATAATTGTCATTGGAATCATCTCAAAAATATTTATCAAAATTAAGTATTATTTTTTAAAATTTTTTTAGATATTTTACTTTATAGTATTTTGGTATATTTTATAAACACATTTTGAATAATGTTTTAACTGATGATTGATGATATTGCACTTAGTCTTCTTTGTATCTTCAAATAGTACATTCTTATAGAATTTACCCTATTTTTTAGATTTTTCACTTTCAATTTGTGATATTACTAAAGCCTCTTTTTTTTGGCTTTTTTTTTTTTTTTTTTTTTTTTTAAAACAAAATATATTCCACCCCACAAAGTACAAAACTTGGCACAAAAAGGAAATGCCAAGGGGGAGGAGGCAAACCTAAAACAGGCCCAAGAGGGAAAGAGAGTAGTTTTCCAGCATGTTGTCTTTGCGGCGCCTCGCCAAATAAGCTCTCCTTAGCAGATGCTGTGTTTCCAAAAAGGGCGCGCTGGCCGAAACAGAAAGGCCAGAGATGGTGGCGGCGTTCCATGCTTTCCAGACCGTCCAGCAGATGAAGGCTGGAATGGTGAAGGCTAAGCAGCTAATCTGTGTCTTGAAAGCCCACCAGCTGGAGATGTCGGTGGAAGAAGAGTGGGGGACGTCGAGCTTGACCTCAAACCAGGTCCAGATGGGGCGGGAGATGGAGCAGGACCAGAAAAGGTGATCCGGTTCATCCCGATTGCTGCAAAAGGGACACTTCGAGACGAGCGAGATGCCAATCCGATTTAGAGCTTTTGGGAAGGGGAGGGCGGCGTGGTGCAGGCGCCAGAGGAAAATTGAAACCTTCTCAGGAATGAGTCGGTGCCAGAGGAGGTCGTTTAGGAAGGAGAGCTGACGGGGAGGAAGCAAGAGGTTGTTAAAAAGGGTGTACGCCCGGTTCGGTTCGAACCGGTTCACGGTGCAACACCCGAACCGGATGCGGTGGAGCAGTGAACCGGTCTGATCGACCGGGTCATCGTCCCACGCCGCAAGGGCAAGCCACCGAAGGCGGAACGAGACCATACGGCGCCAGCCCGGGGAATCGCCAGCGGAGGACCGGATTCCGTCTCGGCAGTCGACGTAGCTGCTCCGAATGAAGTCTGCCCAGGGAGAACGAACGTTGAAGAGGCGCCACCAGAGCTTGGCCGAGTGAGCCATGACCTGTGAACCAAGATCGCGGATGTCCATGCCACCGGTAGACGTAGGTTTGGCGATCTTGCCCCACGCCGCCCAGTGATGGCGGCTGGAGTTGTCGTTGCCGCCCCAGAAGAACCTGGAAAGAAGCCGTTCGACGGCTTTGATGATGGTTCTCGGAGGGAGGAGAACCGCCGACACGTATGCCGACATCGACGTGAGGACGGAGTTGATGAGTATCTTCTTCCCGCCCTTGGACAGCAGCCGGTTTTTCCACGAGGCGATGCGGCGAGCCATCTTCTCCAGGAGGGGTTGGAAGTGGATCGACTTCGAACGGCCATTGGGAGCCTTCCGCTTGCGGTCGATACGGTGGACCATCTCCTGGGTTAAGAGAATGTTGTCGGCAATGTTCCGGCCACGGATGAACGCGGTTTGCTCGGGGGAGATCAGGGAGGGAAGAAGAGGGCGGAGTCGGTTAGCCAGCACCTTTGAAAGCAGCTTCCCGAAGACCGAGCAAAGTGCGATCGGTCGAAGGTCAGAGAGGGAGGCGACCGCCGAGCCCTTCGGGATGAGGAAGAGCCAGGCAGCGCCGGCAGAGCGAGGGAGCTTCGTGCCGACCAGGAAGTCGTTGACCGCTGCAGTCAAGTAGTCGCCGATGACGTCCCAGCAAGCTTTGAAGAAAGGAACCGTGAAGCCGTCGGGGCCGACAGCACTGGAGTCGCACATGGAGAGGATGATGGATTTTACCTCAGAAGGAGTCACCTGGCCGCAGAGGATAGAGTTGTCTGAGGCGGAGACGGTGCGAGGGATGAGGCGGAGCAGCTCGGACGTCGATTGGGTGGATCCGCCCGAGCCGCGGAAGTGAGACATGAAGTGGTTGGTGAGGGAGTCACAGAGGTGGTCATGTGATTCCGTCCAACCGCCGACGGGGAGCTCCAGGCGATTCAGCTTAAGGGATTGCCGCTTGACGTTGACGGAAGCGTGGAAGAAGGCCGTGTTCGCGTCACCATCCCGAAGCCAACGGAGGCCAGCCTTCTGCTTCCAGAACTCCTCCTCCCGAGCCAAGATAGAGTTGAGGTTGTCATTGGCGACCTGCAGGGCCGATTCAGCCTCCGGGGAGAGGGCCGAGGCGAGCAGGCGCTCCGCCTCGCGGACGGTCGCCTCCGCCTTCGCCTTGTTGGCGAAAACATTGCCGAAAACGGCTGAGTTCCACCTCTTCAGGTCATTCTTGAGTCGTGTGAGCTTACCCGAGAACCTGTAAAGACCCGAAGCCGCTATTGGGTCCCCCCAGGATTTGGAAACCACCTGCAGGAAGTTCGGGTGGGTCAGCCACACGTTAAGGAACCTGAAAGGCCGAGCGACCCGATTGCGCGGGACTGAGGAGCAGAATAGGATCGGGGCGTGGTCCGAGCCCGTCCGGGGAAGAATATAAATGTGGCCGTCCGGCGAGAGATCCAGCCAGCGAGGGTTGCAGAGGAAGTAGTCCAGCCGTTTAAGGAGGGTTTTTCCATTGCGGTTCCCCTGCCAGGTGAAGATGCTACCAGAGACCGGCGGGATGAGGAGCCCGGCGCCGTCAATGAGTTGGCGAAAGTCCTCAGCCGCGGACCGATAGAAGCGAGCTGTCCGAGAGACGTCGTCGGAGTGCAAGGAGACATTGAAGTCTCCGCAGATCCACCAAGGGTCAGACCCGACGGACGAAGAGTGGGCGAGGAGGTCTTCCCAAAGCAGTCGCCGGAGGGTTCTGGAATGTAACCCATAGACGGCCGTGAAGAAGGAAGCAGGGGCGCCGTCCACGGAGAGGTGGCAGAGGATGGATTGGGCAGAAGGGCCTATGGGCCGGACAGAGCATCGATCCGACCACAGGACCCAAATTTTCCCGTTGTTGGAATGGAGCCCGCCACCGAGCCCGAGCTTGCGGCAGACGGAGGGGATTTGGTCGCCGCAGATGAAAGGCTCCAGAAGGATTAGGACGTCGACTGAGAAGGAAGAGATGAGACGCTTGAGCCTGCCAATGGTGGCGCTGTTCGCCACCCCCCGGACATTCCACGTCAGCGAATTGATCATTGGAGAGGGGAGGGGGGGGGGGGGGGCGGAGCCGGATGCGCTCCTGGTGACCGGTACCGGAAGGTCAGGATTGAACTCCCATTTCTTTTTCCGTCTCTTGGCTTTCGACCGCGGCTCCAGGAAGGGTTCATCTGGAACAGAGGAAGTTGACCTCGATTCGTTGTCACTGGCCACCACATCAGTGGAGCGGGGGATATGGGACGGCGAGGAAGGGGAAGGAGGGGGAGAGGGAGGGGGAGAGGGAGGGGGAGAAGGAGCCGCAGCTTGCGACGGAACAGAATCCTCCAGTTGAACCATCAGTCCACCGGTCGGGGACACCGGGCAACTGGCAACGAGAGATTCCGGTGAGAAGAGAAGCTCTTCTTCTTCGGGCGGCGAAGCGGGAATGGGAATAGGCCTGTAGGGCGCAGGAAAGGTTGCAGGAGGAGAAACGGTACCTGGGGCCAATTCAGGGGGCGGGCCCAGGATGCCCACGCCACAGTGTGGAGGTGGAGCAGGGGGAAGGGTGGCCGGAAGCGACGACTCAGCATCAGGCAGAGCGGAAGAATGGGAACATTGACCAGGGTCGTTGAAGGACCGGGGGGCTGGGGGGTCCGGCTGATAGCCGGGGCTTTACCCTTGTCAGTCGTCGACGCCGACGTCGAAGTCAAGAGCACCTTCTGTCCCTTAGATTTCGCCTTGCCAGATTGGTGCTTGCAGGCCGACGGGGCGTGGCCAATGGTGAAGCAGTTGTCGCAGTAAAGGGGGAGGTTCTCATAGGTGACGCGTTGGCAGAAGCCTCCCGCCTTCACCCCGGGGATGGAGGAGATGCGGATCCGGTCAGGTAGTTGAGAGGCCAGGTCAAGCTCAACGCAGACCTTAGCGACGTTGGGGCGGGACAGGGCCGCCGTGGCCGTGTTGACCTTCAAAGGCTTCCCTAGAGTCGCCGCAATAGAGAAAAGGGAGGCCTTGTTGAAGAGGTGAACGGGGAGCTGCTCAAAAGCCACCCAGACCGGGACCTGGGACGGCTCGGCGTCGAAGCGGAACGATGGGGACCACTTAAGGTGTCTCATCGGGAAGTCGCGGATGAACTATACCTTCTTCATCCAGCAGAGGAGGGAATCCTCCTCCGACAGGAAACGGAGAAGGACGTGGCGCTGGTTCAGAAGCCCCACCTAGACTTCGTGTTGGAAGCCGGACTTGGCCAGAGCGGAGCGGATGGCGACCAAGGGAGGTCTGCCGTGAGAGAATTTACCGACAAGCGAGAACCGGAGCGGCTCCGCCAGCTTTTCCACCTCCTCCGACGAGAATGCGACTTCCGGGGCGCCTTTGCAGAAGGTGGAACCCCGGATCCGACAGGGAGAGGTATCCTCGGCCTTGCCGAGAACCTCGGCGAAAGACCTGCGGAGGGGTTGTTGAGCCATTAAGGCGGCGTCCCAACCATCGGAAGGGCGCCGGCGAAGGCAGAGGGAGGAAGACGAAGGCGCGAATGCCAAGACGGGTCAGATCAGCCGGCGAAGGACCACTCCTTCCGGGGCACTTTTTTTTGGCTTATGTGACCTCTACTTTTTCTTTCAATTTTTTATAATGCATTACTTTAATTTATCATTTTTTGGTCGAATATAAATTCCCTTTATATTATAATAGTAATTTTTTAATTATTTATGTTTAATATTATTACAAATTTATAATAATCCTAGGTAAGGTCTATAGAAATAAATTAAATATTGTTGCACCTACCTTTATTATATCTCTACTATTAAATACTTTATTTTAAATATTTCATTTTTTATAATTTTGGAACATTTTAAGAGAATTTTTTATTCGTACAAGGTTTCATGTATGAGGATATTATGCTTAGTCTTCCTAGAAATTTTTGAATAATTTTTCTTCTTTTGTTAACATTTTTGGGTTTGATTGGTCATACAATTATGTAACTCATGCTCTCCTCTCTTTCATGTAGTTTTACTTTTTTGCTTCAATTTTTTATATTTCAAATTTAACACGTATCTACAAAATATTTGAATAGATATTTGTTGTTATTTATGTTTATTTCACTTTGTCATTCATAATAATTCTAAAAAAGGTCTGAACAAGTTGAAAAAAATATTTGTATACTTAACTTGACAAGCTCTATCCAATTAAATATTTAGTTTTACATTTTTGTTTTCTATTGTTTTGAATGATTTTTGAGATGCTTTTATTCATGTCTGATTCGGTAGTTTAGGGTGTTATAGTTGTTCTCCTTACTGTCTCGAAATTTAGCTTTACAATAAAATTTGTCTTGTTTCTTAAATTGTTTTCTTTTGATTTTATTGTATAACAATTTAAATATATGTATCGTCACAAGTGACCATTATATCACTTTGATGTGGATAAATTGCATTGCTTTAATATATCTTATTTGATCTTTAAATTACAATTCTTCAATTTATTATATTGTTCATTAGGTCCATTTACTTTTTTAATTCATAGTACTAAACAAGGTCAAATGGAGATAAAACAAACATGATTAGACTTGCCACAATGAGTTTTTTCTAATTAATATATATTTTAAATATTTGTAAATATTTGGTATCATACAGTATGCTTTGCGTTACTTTTCCATTTGTAAATATTTATTGCTTGAAGATATAAAAATCGACCACAATTGTGTTTTGAATTCTGGTATTTAAGTACAACTTATATCGGTTTTTCAAATTTTTTGCTCTAATTTTTTTATATGACATTAAAGCACTATTCCTCTTATAAAGTGAATTTTCCCATGCCCGAATTTGATTATTTTATAATAATCTAATTTATCATTTTTTTGTTTATTATATATTTTCTTAATTCTTAAACAATAATTTATTATTATTTGTGCCTTCGTATTTTCAAAATTCGTAGAAATTTTAAATGACATAGATCAATATGAAATAGACTTTGTTGTACTCATGTCAATGACATCTATATATTTACATAGTCACTTTATATTTCAAAATATATTATTTTCTAAGGTTTATGCATTTTTTAAGACATTTTAATTTTTTTGAGATACAATAATCTCATATGTCATACATTGTTGTATTCTTTTGCTTTCCAATAAAATACATCTTATTTCTTGAAACTTTTTTATTTGACTTTGTTACATTCTAATAAAAGTTTACTCTATATGGCTATAGTCTTTGCAACACTTTAACTTATTCCATTACATTTTTTAAAATTATCTTATTTTAAATTTAATAAACATTTATTAAATATTATAAGAAAAATATGTTATTATTTATTTATATTTAATTTTTTTCATCATAATTCTAAATGAGGATAAATGGAGATAAAACAAAAAAGGTTAGACTCATCTTAATGAGCTCAATCTATTAAAGAAACGATTTTTTTTTAAAAAAATTGAATTTTAAGAGTTTTAGTATTTTTTATGAACCATTTTTATTTTTAATAGAATTAATGATTTATGTTTTTACACTCGTTCTCTGGAATACAAAGGACGTCAACTTGCTTGCATAATTATTCTAATTTTTTTAAATGTTTTCTTTTATTTGGTTATATTATATTTCTTAAATTTATCTCTTTTTAGTTATACATATATTTGCTAAATATTAAAATAATAATTTGTTATCATTTATGTTTATTTCATTCTATAAGTCTTAGAAAGTTGAAACAAAGTTCGATCGAGCCAAAATGAGCATAATTGGTCTCTTCTTAACATGCTTTATCTATTGAAATATTAATTTTTATATTTTTTTAAAAAAATTATGATTTTGTCACTCTTTGCAACACATTTTGATTCATATCTGATTTTATGGTCAAGTACCTTACAGTCAATATCTTTGTTCCTTGGGGTCCAACTTTGCTAAACAATTTATCCAAATTGTTCCAAATTTTTAGTATGATATGGATTTAATGTTATGTAACTTTGAATCTCATCTTGTTCAACCATTACCAATATTTGAATTAGTTATATTATGTTCTTTAATTTATCTCATTTTAACATTAATATATAAATTTATAATTAATATTTACAAATAATTTATTACTACTGATTATTTTACTTAATTTGCTCTTACTAATTCCAAATTACAACTAGCAAAGGAGAAGCAAATGTCGTTGGAGTTCTCTTCATGAGTTCTACCTACTTAACTCTTTAATTTTATATTTCTAAATATTTGTTTCTAGTATTTTTGTACGTTTTAAAAGAAATTTTTATTGTTATCACATTTGATGATCTAGAATATTACATTTGATCCCTCAAATATGTAGGAAACCAACTTTTTCATACAATTACTAAAAAGCTTTTAGTTTGATTTTGTTATATCAACATGAAACTCTAAATATTTTCTTTTTTGACCTATACGTTATTTTTATTTGGGTATATTATATTTCTTTACTTTATCTTATTTTAGTATTATTATTTATTTTTTAATATTAAAGTAAGAATTTCTTCTATTAATGCTTACTTAATTCATAATTCTTAGTAATTCAAAGTGAGGTCTCACCAAGACTAACCAAATATCAATCGAATAACCCAACATGTTCTACCTAATTAAAAATTCATCATATTAGTTTTTAAAAATATTTTAGTTTCAAACACCTTTACATTTGATCTTCTTCATCTCTTAGGATACAACTTTCTTCTATATTCCATTTCATTTCGTTAAAATTTTTTTTGAATTCATTATAGTTCTACAAACGTCTAAATCTCACAACATTTGATATTTAAATCACTTTTCTTTATTTAAATTACAATGCTTCATTTTACATCATTTTTTCTTTAATATATACTTACTTAAACAAACACCTTTAGACTTGTCCTATCAAGATTTTCTCAATTATTTGCCAAAATATGAAAAGGAATTTTGGCATGCTATATTACGATTTGATGTTTAAATTTTGTAACGTTGCAAAACTTACATGTTTCTTATTTTAGCTTTAATATTTATTTTCATAATGTTAAAACAATAATTTATTATTATCTATGCATATTTATTTTGGAAATGTTTAGTAATTTCAAGTGAGATAATTTGGAGACGAAATAAACATCCTTAGAGTCACCTTCATGAACACTATGTAATTATATATTTATATATTCAAAAAGTTTCTTTAGATGGTGTTTGCATGCTTAATAAGTTATTTTTATTCTATTATTTGATAATCAGGGATGTTACACATGATCCCTTTACTATGTTTTAATATAGCTTTAGAAAATAATTTTTCTTTTTCTTTTAAATGCTTTTCTTTTATGTTATTATATTACTATGAAATTGTAATTCATCTACGATGTGTTTTTTCATTGCTTTAGGTTTGTATATGAAACTCCATCAATTTTTTTCATTTTAGCTTTATTATATATGAACTTACCTTTGAAATTATAATTTGCTCTTATTTATGCTTATGTATTTTTTAAGTATAGTTATCAAAAGAAGGTTAGATCGAGTCAAAATAAAAATGTTATACTTGCTTCAATGAGCCTTATATAATAAAATATTTACTTTTATGTTTTCAAATGCATTATTTTTTTTTGGAGTTTTGGCTTCCTTTATAAGGTAATTTTTTTGCACTTAATTTTATGATTGAGAATGTTGCTTTCAATCTCTATAATATCTTCAAATAGACTCTCTCAAATAATTTATCTTATTTCTTCAAATTGATCACTTTGATTTTTTATTTTCCAATAAAACTCTAATTCTCCTCAAATGTGACCATCAGATTTTATTCACTTTGTTATATTATATTTGTTTAATTTATCTCACTACAACTTATTATATGTTTACTTGTTATTACAATAATAAATTCCTAACTTTTGGATTGGTAAATAGTAGTAATTCCAAACTAGATTTGATTAAGACAAAATACATGCACTCAAAATTGTATCGATGAGCTCCTTTAGAGGGTTAAGTTCTATATTTTTAAATGTTGTTTCTAATGTTTTGGTATGTTTTACAATATATTTAACATTTTATTAGATATAACATTAAAGAATTTTACCCTCGATCTCTTTAGTATTGGAATGCAACTTTTCATGTACGTATCTTTGTCTTTAAATGTTTTGTACTAATTTTATAATCTTAAATATATTACTTTTTAATTTTTTGCTTGCTTTACTAGGCAACCTAATTTGATGATTGTGAATGTTACATGGTTTCTCAATAGTGTCATGGAATACTACTTCTTGTAGAATTTATTTTTTGTTCTTGAAAGTTTCCTTATAATTTGATAATACACTTTTAAAACATGTTCTTCTCCCATGGGACCTTTATATAACATTCATTTTGTTATATTACCTTTCTTTGATTTATCTCATTACAACTATACTATTTATTTTCTAGATATTAAAATATTAATTTATTATTAGTTACTTTTATTTGCTTTAGTAATTAATGGCAATTTTAAATAAGGTTTTATCTAGGCAAAGTTATTGCCTCCATGAGCTCTAAACATTGAAATTTTATTTTCATACTTTTAAATATTTTCTTGAACCTTTGTTATGTTTTATGAGACATTTTAAATTTTACAAGATTTAATGATGAAGGAAGCTTCATGGATTTCAATGGAATCTAAGAATAAAACTTTTCCATACAATTTATCTCATTTCTTAAATTTTTTTACTTAGCTTTTTTTTTTTGAAGGTATTTTTTTCTAAGGTTTTCTCTTGCTTCACGAGACATTATGATTGGTACAAATTTGATGATCGAGAATGTTACAGTCAACCTTTGAAGTATATTGAATATTGCTTCTTTCATACATTTTGTCTTATTTTCTTCAAATGTTTTACTTTAATTTAATTATCATCCTGTAAAACTCTAATTCTTATTTTGTGCAAACTTTAAATAGTTTTATTTCTTTTACATTACATTTCCTTTATTCAATTTATAATTTTAGTATTATATATTAACTTAGAATTAAAATAAAAATTTATTATTATTTTTTTTAGTTCGATATTTAATAGTAGTTCTAGTTAAGTTTTCATCAAAATGAAACATATGTTGTTGGGTTGGTCTGAGCAACTACTTTCTTAGGAAGTATTAATTTTGACATTTTCAAAAATAATTCTCTCAATTTTTGGTATGTTTTGGTTGACCTTTAAAAATTTACTAAAATTGACAGTCACTGATGTTGCACTCGAACTCCTTAGTATATCGGAATGCAATTATTTAGCAATATTTATCCCATTTTTTGAAACTTTTTTCTTTGATTTTGTTATATTACCAAATAACTAAAAATCTTCTATCACATAGCCTTTACAACGCTTTCTTTTTACTATATTGCATTTCTTTAATTTTTCTTATTTTAGTTTTATTTATTATTTACTTAGTTTTAAAATAATAATTTTTACTTATTTTGTCTTATTTTTTGTAATGTGTAACAATTTAACATGAGGTCTCTTTATGATGAATTAAACATGATTGGACTAATGCAAACGAGCTTTATATAATTAATTTTTTTATATTTTTTTATATTTTTGAAATTTTTTCTTTGTAATAACTTGACTTTTTTATTAGATACTTGAATTATACAAAATTTCATAATTAAGAATGTTTCACAAAATATCCTTAGGATCTGAGAATGAAACATCATAGCATATTTTGTCTCATCTATTAAAATGTTGTGCTTTGATTTTCTTATATTACTTTCAAAAAAAATCTCTTTTCATGTAACTTTTAAATATTTTTTATTTGGTTATACTAAAAAATTTAAATTTGTCTCATATAAATTTTTATATTTTTTTACTTAATATCTATACAATCATTCATTTTTTTTGTGCCTATTTAGATTAATAATTCAAACTTTTCTATATAAAATATGATCGAGATGAAACAAGTTATCTTAGAACTTATTCAAATGAACTTTGTCTACCTAAAACTTCCTTTTCATATCTTTAAATATTTTACTTACGAATGCTTTGGCACATTTTTATCGATATTTTGATTCATACATTATTTCATGATTAACAATGTCATACTCGACCTACATTTATCATGGAACATAGTTATCCTATACTTTTTTAGGTAATTTCTTTAGACTTTTTTCTTTCATTTTATTACATTACTTTGAAACTATAAATCTTTACGTCCATGACCTTTACATTACTTCAATTATGTTTTATTGCTTCAATTTTATTATTTTAGCTTTAACATTTATTTACTTAAAGTTAATATAACAATTTGTTATTATTAAGGTTTATTAAATTTTAAAATTTGCAATAATTCTAAATGAGATCTAATCAAGAGAAAATAAGCATCATTACACATCTTGAAAATCATTATCCATTTAAATATTAAATTTTACAATTTTAAAAAAGTATTTTTTAATTTACCATGAAAGACATTACAATTCCATATGTACGTGGCAAGATGGTCCTAGAAGTTATAATCGGTCTACTTATTATTCAATGTGGCATCCTAACACTATGTTTTTCATTTAATCAAATACTTCTCTTTCAGTTAGTTATATTACTATAAAGCCATAATTATTTAATTGTGTGACTTTTACATTGCATCATTTTGCTTATAATTTATTATTTCAATTCTTCTCATCTAAATTTTTATATATGATTAACTAAAATTAAAATTGTAAATTTTTTATTTTTTATAATTTTTAAATTTTGTTAAATCTTAAAATATTCCAAATGAGATTTGATCGAGATGAAACAAACTCGTTGGAATTAACATGATGAGCTCTATAGAATTAATCATTTGCTTTATAAGCTTTTAACAAGTTTTACAATTCATTTTGATTTGATGATCAACATTATGATACTCAATCTACTTAATACATCGGAGTCCATCATTCTTGATAATTTAACTAATCTCTTCATTTTTCTTTGTTATTTCATTATATTAGTTTTTAACTCTAAATATTCTCTTTGGTGGCCGTTATTATTTTATAAATTAGTTGTCCTACTTGCTTCAATTTATTTAATTTCATGTTTTATGTTTTCCAATTTAGTAATTCACAGTAAATCTAAATGTGGACTAGTCGAGATGAAGCAAATGTTGTTGAACCTACATTGACAAGCTCAATTAAAGTATGCATTCATTTTAATATTTCTTTATATTCAAATATTTCAAAATGACTTATAAGAAACTTTTATTTCTACCTTAATCGATGGTGATAAATGTTACACTCATTCTTTTTAGTATATTTGAACTCAACTTTCTTAGACATTTTATCATATTTCATTAAATTTTTCATTTCAATTTGTTTACTATGATAGTCTAAGTATCCTATCATTTGACATTTACTTACGTAATTTATAATAAATCTTGATGATGCCTTATTACATGCAGTAGATGCTCTTGTACTCATCCAAATGAACTATCAAATTAAATATTCTTCTTTATATTTTAAAATAAATTTAAAATTTTTGTGAGCTTTATGAAACAATTCAAATCATACCTAATTTGTTGTTCAAAAAGGTTGTACTAGAAATCCTTTGTATTTTGGAATGAGACGTTCTCGTGAAATGTAACATATTTTTTAATATTTTCTCTTAACTTTTGTTGTTTTATAATGAATTAATAACTCTCCCCTGATATGATATTTATAATACATTACTTTGTTTATGTTATATTATTTTTATTAATGTCATCTAAAATTTAATATTAGTTTTTCTTATTTTTAAAATAATTAATTTTTTTTATACTTATTTAATTTTGTAATTCATTAGTAATTCCTTAGAGGTTGAATTGAAAGGAAACAAATGTTATTAGACTCTTGTTGAATAGCTCTATGAAAAGCATTTTTGTATATTTGAATATCTTATTTTCTAGGTTTTTGGCATGTTTTACGAGTAATTTTGGCTCATACGAATTTGATGATCTAGGGTATTACACTAAATCTACTGAGTATCTTGGAAAAGAAGTTTTTTTATACATTTTAATTAATTTCATCAAATTTTTCCTTTTGTTTTGTCATATTATAATACTAAAATTTTTCTAACTTCAATTTTAAAATATATTTTCATGATATTTAAATAATAATTTGTTCTAATTGAGGTATGATGAATATGAAAAAAAATTAAAAAATAATACAAATAATCATGTTCTTATTTTGAATATTTATTTTCAAAATTTTTATTATGTTTAGAAAGGTTTTGATTTATACAAATTTGATGATTATGGATGTTACATTTGATAACTTTTCTATCTTGCAATGCCATATTTAATGTAATTTATTTCATTCCTATAAACATTTCATTTAGATTTTGTTATATTACAACAAAACTCTAAGTCGCTTCTCATGTGACATTCACATAAGTTTTCTTCACTTATATTATATTGATTTAAATTATCTCATTTTTACTTTCATATGTATCTTTATTTAATAATATAATAATTCTCTTTTATGATTTTTAAATCACTAATTCGTCATAATTTCAAACAAGGTCCCACTTAGAGAAATCGAACATTATTAGAGTCATGTTGATGAGGTCTCTACAATTAAATATTTATTTATTTTTAAAAATATTTTTTACATTCTTCTTCCATGTTTTAGGAGACTTTTTATTAGTATAGAAATTGATGATTAAGAATATCATACCTAATCTCCATTGTATCATGGAATGCTGCATTTAGATAGAGTTTATATCATTTCTTCAAATGTTTCACTTTGAACTTTTATATATTGCAACATGACACTAAATCTCATATCATGTGATATTTTACATCAATTTGATTATTTTACATTACATTTCTTCAATATACCACATTTAATCAATTATATATATTTGTTTTATGTTAAAACTATAAAGTATTATGATGTATTCTTATTTTCTTTGGTAATGTTAAGTTTTTCTAAACTAGGTTCACTCAAGAAACAACAAACAACTTTGGACTAATCATGATGAGCTTTATAAAGTGAATTCTTTAAATTCATCTTTTTAAATATTTTTTTAATAATGTTTCTTAAATTTACAAATCTTTTTTCATTCATATATGATTTGATTGTTGACTCTGTTACACTTGACATCTTAACTATCTTGGAGAGTAACAATTTTATACAATTTATATTTATTTTTGAAACATTCACTTAGATTTTCATATATAGCATTCATTATGTAAACATACCTCATAAGGCCACAACATTATTTTTTTTATTGTATTATATTTCTTAAGCTTCACCAATTTTTGTTATGACATATACATATATATTTAACATTAAAATTTTAAATTATTATTATTATTTAGTTTTTTTAAGATTTTGTTATAATTTAAAAGAGGATTAATTGATTACAATAAAGGACACTATAATCATTTGAAAGACCTTTGTTGATTTAACTATATGTTTTAATAATTTTAAATATTTTTTATTTTTTTTCTTGTTATTTCTAATAAAATTTTATAATTCATACCTCATTTAACTATCATGTATGCCACACTCAGCTTGTTGAATATATTGGAATACAATGTGATGGTAAACTTTATCTCCAATGTTACCCTTATTTCTTGTTTATTTGCTTATACTACATTTCTTTAATTTAGATCATTTTAGATTTGTTAGCTATTTAATTAATAATAAAATTATAGTTTATCTTCCTTTTTATTGATTTTTTTTTATAATTCTAAGTAATAAAATTTGTGGTCAGTTCAAGACGAAACAAAAGTCATTAACTTGAGAAGATTGAAACCATATATTTAAACATTCTCTTTTTATCTTTAAAAGTCTTATTTTATACAATTTTGGAATACTTTAAAATGCATTTTATTTCTTTCCTAATTGAAGGTTTATTAATGTTACAGTCGACCTCCTAATCATCTTTGAATTAATTTGTCCTGCAAAATTAATCTCAATTCTTCAAATAATTAGTTTTGATTCCTTTATATTATTATGAAACTATAAATCTTCTTTCATGCAACCTTTAGAAGACTTTGGTATGGTAGTGTTGCATTTTTATTAAGTTATCTTACTTTTTCTTTAAACTATATTTGCATAATATTAAAAAAAATTATTAATTATAATATATGTTTAATTACTTTTGTAGTTTTCCATCTTGAGTAGTCCCAATAAATTAAAATTTCATTTCTTATATTTTAAAAAGCTTTTTTCAAACTTGTTTACATGCTTTACAAGTCATTTTTGATTCATACTAGATGTGATGGTCAATGATATAATAGTTGATCTTCTTTATCTTGTACTACAATTTTCATATAATATTTATGACATTTCTACAATTGTTTTGCTTTATTTGGTTATATTATTTATTAACTTAACATTAACACTAACATGGGCTTTCTATCAAATTTATTAGTTCTACAATATTGTTTTATTTTATCTTATTTTATATTTAATAAATACTACTTATCAAGATAATAATTTATTATCATTTATTGTTATTTATTTTCTAATTCATATTTTCTCAAAACTAGTTTTGAAAGAGATGAAACATAGTTGTAATTATTTCTACTTGCTTTATCACATTAAATATTTATTTTAACATTTTCTTTTCTTTTTAGTTACTTTATAAGATATTTTGTCTATCACTTGATTTTGTTGTTGAGGATGTTGCAATTCATCTCGTTAGTATCTTGGATGGTAGCTTTACCAAGCAAGTTTTCTTTTTTCTTAATAATTTTGTCTTTCAAATGTTATATCACAATGTAACTATTAATCTCATCTCATGTGATATTTACATGTGTTTGATTTGGTTATACTAACTTACTTTCTTTTATCTCATTTCAACTTTAATATTTTGTAATTAATATTACAAGGATAATTTAATATTTTTTGCAATTTTAAAAAATAAATAATGACCATAGGCACCTATCAAAATAAATATTCAATTTAATAATTATAAATACTTTATTTAATGATCTTAGGCACTCTTCAAGAGATATTTTGATTTAAACATAATTTAATATTTTAAAGTATGACACTCAACCAACATAGTTCCATGGAATACAGCTTTCCCATAAACTTTCTCTTATTTCTATGTAGTACCTTAAAATATAGTTTTCTCTTGAATTTTATCTCCACTTTGCAAATGTGTTGGTTTGATTTAACTATATTACTGTTGAACCATACAACTCATCTCACATGAACTTTACACTACTTTGATTTATTATACTGCATTATCTAATTTTATTTTATTTTTGATTTAAAATCTATTTTCTTAATATTACGAAGTTAATATACTGATTTATTTTAGTAGTTTGTAGATACTTCAGCCAACCTTTGATCTAATCAGAAGAAATGTAGTTGCACTCATCTCGACATGCTCTATCTAATAAAATATTTATTTTATTATGTTTTATTTAATTTGAGTTATAACTAGTTTTAGAAAAGAAGACAATATACTTTATCTCTATATTTTGTTTAAAAATAAGCTTCACTTATAATTTATCTCGTTTAATTCAAATTTTCTACTAACATTTAGCTATATTATTAGGTAACTCTAATTCTCCCATCTTGTGTCATTTACATCAGTTTGATTTCGAAATATTACATTTCTTATCTCTTTCTAACTTTCTTATATATTTAGTTAATATACAAAAATAACTTATTATTAATTATTTTTATTTTCTTTGGCAATTTAAAAGTGGTCTAACAGAGATGAAATGAACATTGTTGGACTCTTGCCAACAATCTTTATCTAATTTAGTATTAACTTTATAATTTAGAATTTTTTTTTCAAGGGTGGTGCTCCATCTCCTTGTATCTTGGGATATAATTTTTCATACCATTTAACTCATTTTTTTAAAATGTTTTTAGTTTTTGTAATTTCAAATTGCCTCAATCTATCTCATTTTGAGCTTTATTATATGTTTAAGTAAATTTAAAACAAACAATTTCTTACAATGTTTGCTTAATTTCCCTAGCTATTTGAAGTTATTCCAAATGAGATTTGATTATGACTAAATAATGGTCATTTAACATGAATCAACGAGGTCTATGTAATTAAATATTTATTTTTATTTTTTTTACGTTGAAGTATTTTATCAGTAGTTTTGATTCAAATACAATTTGATAATGTTGATGGTACAAAAATTTCTCAGTGTGTTGCAATATAGCTTTCTTATAGAACTCATCTCATTTTTTAAATTGTTTGCTTTTATTTGATTATATTTCTATGCTAGTGTTAATCTCCTCACATGTGATATTTACTTAAATTTTATTTGTTAACATTATATTAGTTCAATTTATCTAATTTGTATTATAATATGTATTTATTAAATATTAAAAAAAGAATTTTTTATTATTTATGTTAATTTAGTTTGGTAATTAATAGTAATTACAGATGATGTTAGAATGAGATGAAACAAAAACATGTTTAACTAATCCCAATGAGCTCTTTCTAATTATACATTCTTTTTTATATTTTTAAATTATTTTATATTGTGGACTTTATTTAGTCCTTATGACATTATTTATACATTATTTTACGTTTTAACATGTCAGACACATTCTCGTTAGTATGTTGGAATGTAATTTCATTAAATAATTTGGCTTTTTTATTTTGATAAGTACAATACTTTGATAGTATTATATTACATTTCCTTAATTTATCTAACTTTAGCTTTAAAATATATTTACTTAATATTAAATAAATAAATTTTTATTAGTTATGATAATTTATCTCAATAATTCAAAACAATCCCAACAAGATCTCAATTAGGTAAAATAAATGTCATTTTATTGATTTTGAAAAACTTCGTTGAATTATTTGGCATACTTATTGACAATTTTGATTTGTACTAGATTTGATGATCCAAGATGACTCTTGACTTACTTATATCTTCAAATGTTATGTTCTCATACAATGTGCCTTTTTTCTTCAAATATTAATTTTTTATTTCACTATATTACTTTTTAGCCATAAGTCTCCTCTCATGTAAACTTTGCTTGTCCTTAATTTGGTTATTTTATATTACTTGAAATATATCATCTCAATTTTAATATATATTTAATTAATTAAAATAATAATTTACCATATTTTCTTTTCATTTTCTAATTTCTAAGCAATTACAAATGAAATTTGATCGAAATGAAATAAACAACATTAGTATTGCCTTAACTTGCACTACCTAACTAAATATTCAATTGTATGCATTTTATTATTTTATTTTCTATTATTTCGAAGTGCTTTGCTAGATAAGTTTTTCAAACCTAATCAAATGATCGAGGACATTACACCTATTCTCATTAACATCTTGGATTGCAGCAGTATCATATAATTTATTCTGCTTTTTAAAGTTTTTACTTTTCTTTAGTTATCTTACGTTGCTACAAATTATCTCATTGAAATTTAATATATATTTTATTAGGATAAAAAATAATATTTTATTATTATTTATGCATATTTACTTTGTTAGTTCAAAGTAATTATAACCTAGATCTAGTTTAGATGAAGAAACATCATTTTACTTTACTTAATAAAGTATACATTTGCTATTTTTTTATAGTTTTGACATGCTTTATAAGACATTCTGATTAGCACTTTATTTGATAATTGAAGATGTCACTCTATAACCCATTAGTTTCTTTGAATGTAACATCTTAAAATAAATTATATCATTTCTTCTAATATTTTCTTTTTATTTTCATATTTACTGTGAAACTTTAGTTCTCCTCTCATGTGACCTCTACATTGCATTTTTTTTTGTTATATTGCATCACTTTAATTAAATTAATATTAACATTAATATATTATAAATGTATATTAAAATAATAACTGATTATTGTTTTTACTTATTTAATTTAATAATTCATTTTAACTCCAAATAAGGTCTAATCACCTTGAAAGAAATATCATCAAAGTTATCTTTGTTAGATTTATAAAATTAGATATTCAATTATATATTTTCGTCTACAAGTGAATTAGTTTTTCTTATTAACATAATTAAATAAAAGAAAAAATATAAAAAAATGAGATTAATTTTTTGGTGAAGTTCAATTCCAAGATAGAAAATCGAGTGTAGTGCTTTGGTAATTCAGAATAAAGATACTGTTGGCAAGCAAATTAAAGTAACTGTGAAGTATAACAATTATTAAAAAGAATCGAGTTGGAACTATAGCTATGAGTTCTACAGATAGTCTAATGAGAGGAATGAAAGTGATTGGCACGAGAGCTCCTCTAGGTGTTCCACTTAACGAAGCTACTCTTGGACAAATTTTGAACATGCTTGGGGAACCTATTGATAATTTTGGTCCTGTTAATACTCGCACAATATCTCCTATTCATAGATCTACACCTGCCTTCATACTGTTAGATACGAAATTATCAATCTTTGAAACTTGACAGGCACATGTCGGGATACCTTTTAAAGCATGCCAAAATCGTAGAAAATAAAATAATTAATGATATAAAAAGGAGTATTTAAATGGATATAGGCCTTGTCAAAGGTCATTTACTTCATCTTCATTAAACAACATTAAGAATTTCTATGAACTATAAATTTACATAAATATAATGAACATTAAAATATGATTTCATTATTATGTAAATATATACTAAAACAAAAATAAGATAAATTGAACAAATATAACATAACCAAATAAGATAAACATATAGGTCACTCAACAAGTAATTTATAGTTATACTCTAATTTAACCAAATTAAAGAGAAATATGCAAGAGATTAGATAAACTACATATAAAAGTTCCATACCAAGAAGCTAATGAGATCAAGTGTAAAATCCTTTATTATAAAATTAGGTATAAGTTAAAATATCTCATATTGCATCACAAAATGAAAAAAACATTTTTAAAAACTTTTTAAGTTGATAAAGCTTACCAAAAAGAGTCCAAGGAATTTTTTTCACATCTATTAGACCTTAGTTTGGAACATCATTTTTTAAAAAATTGCATAGTTATTAATTGTAAAAATTATTAATTTTACATTAGCTTAAAATATATATTAAAATTGAATTTTATAATTTGAAGTAATATAACAAAACCAAATAAAATAAAAATATTTAAAAAAATGATATAAATTAAAAAGAAAATTTTAATTCAAAGTTACTATTGAGATCGAGAATGACTTCCTCATTTGTCAGGTCTTGAACAAATAGAAATTCCACATATAGAATTACCAAAATTATGGAATAAATACTTCAAAACATAATAAATGATATTTAATTAAGTTTAGCTTATTTATGTGAGTCTAATGGTATTTATTTCATCTCTATTGAACTTCATTTGGAATTATTATGATTTCCAAAAATAAATAAGAATAAATAATAACAAATTTTTATTTTTATATTAAGAGAATGAATGTTATTATTCAAATAAGAAAAATTATTGAAATGTAACATAACTAATTGAGAGCGATGTAAAGACCCTAAACTATATAAAATTCAAGGTTACATAATCATATAACAAAATTTGATTATCAAATCATGCATAAAACGAAATATTGTTAAACATGCCAAAACCTACTAAAATATATTTTTTGAAAATACATTAATGAAACCTCTTTTGGAATTACTATGAAATATTGAAGTTAATTAAGATACATCAACTTAAATTATTAATTTATTAATAAGTAAATATGTACAAAGTAAAAAATGAGATATATTAAAGTAATTCAATCTAACAAAATAATTGTGATGTAATTGTCACATAAATCTAGATTTAGAATACCATGGCAATATAACAAAATCAAGGAAAATAATTTCAGAATTTGAGATAAATTATATGAGAAATTTTTTCTAAGACACTTATGACATCGAGTGTAACTTTCTTGATAATTAAATCAATTGCATATGAAAATGGTTTGTAAAAAAAGCCAAAACTATAAAAAAATATAATATCTTAAAATATAAAAATGAATAATTAATTTGGTATATCTCGTCAATACCTTATTTATAGTTTCCATCAATTAAAAAAGTAAATAAATATAAATGATAATATATTACTATTTAAATATGAGGGTGATATACATTAAAGCTAAAAAAAATAAATTTATGAAATGTCATATCATAAAATCAAAGTGATGCAAAGGTCACACAAGATGAGTTTTAACATTAAATAGTATAATAACAAAAAATATAAAAATAACTATTTAATTACATAAGGTTATTGTAGAAAACTGAAATGGCTTTATTCTTTTTATCAAACTTTATTTGGAACTAGAATGAATCATTAAAAAAAGAAACATAAAAATATAAACTATTGTTTTAATAATATGTAAATGTATATGAAATCTAAAAGATGAGAACTTGAAGCAATATAATATAACAAATCAATTGAAATAATGGTCGCATGATAAGAGAATTATGGCTACATAGGACTATAACAACATAAAAAAATGTAAATAATTGAAATAAACAATTTAGCTAATGTGTTCCTCTATATTAAGGAGATAGAGTGTATTAGCATTAATCATCAAATCGACAAATGAAATGAAACTTCTCATAAACCTTCACAAAATTCCAAAAACTAGAATATTTAAAAAATATAAAAATGAACAATATAAGAGTTAATTAGTTCTTCATTATGTAAATAAATAATAAAGTAGAAGTTATATAAATTGAAGCAATGTTATAAAACATAGATGAAGAGATTTAAAGACCAAGTGACAAGAGAATGATAGTTTCTTTAAATATACAAAAAATAAATAATATTTTAAAATGTCTATGAACCTATCGAAGCCTAAGAAATATACAAAAAATAAATAATATTGTATAGAGGTTGGCCAGATGGGTCCGATGACATTAATTAAGCCTTATTCATATCATATTTTCAATTACTATTAATCACCATAGTAAATAAGCTGAAATAAAATTAAATTATTATTTTGATGTTATATATGTATAATAAGGATAAAATGGAATAAATTGAAGTAATATAACAAAACATTAAAACAAATATAAGGGCAACAAGATGTGTTTTATTTTTGAAGGTAGTGGCATATTTTATTATTCATTTTAATTAATATTTAATTTGATAACCAAGGTTGCTATGCCTGATTTTCATAATAAATTGGAATGTAATTTTTCCATGCCATTTACATAATTACTTCAATTTTTTTTACTTTGCTTTATTATGTCCTTATGGAACCCATTTCTCCTATCATGTGACATTTATAATGATTTTACTATTTTAATATTAGATAGATTTAATTTATATCATTTTAATAATTTAAAATAATAATTTTTTATTATTAATGTGAATTATTTCTATAATTTGTAGTAATTCTAAACAAGGTCCAATCAAATGGACACAAATATCATTGGACTTACTTTTATGAGCTCAACCTTATTAAATATACATCTTTGTAAGAATTTTAAATATTTTATTTCTATTATTTTGACATGAATTAAGAGGTTTTTGAAATTTTACCGAATTTTATTATCGAGGATATTACACTCTATCTTCTTGTAATGTAGTTTTTAATAATTTTTTTATTTCATCGAATGTTTTAATTTTGTTTTCTTAGCTTACAAGGTAACTCTATTTATCAACTTGTGTGACCTCTGCATAGCTCTAAATTTGCTATATTTCATTTCTTCAATTTGCAATATTTTATCTTCATGATATATTTACTAAATATTAAAATAATAATTTATTATTATTTTAACTTTTTTACTTTTATAATTCACAATAATTATTAACAATGTTCAATCTAGATGAAGCAAATATTAATAAAATATGTTTGAAAAGCTATATGAAATTAAATATTACCATTTATCATTTTAAATATATTTTACCATTGTGTTTTTGTATGTTTTATTCAATATTTTGTTTCATTTTTAATATGATGATGTTCAATTTTACACATAATCACCTGAGTTTCTTTGAATCTAACTCTATCATTAAATTTGTCACATTTTTTATACTTTTTTACTTTAACTTGTTTATATTATATTGCATCAAACGGTTTTTGGTGAAGAGAAAAGAAACTTAATTGTAATCATATCGATGGGGTCTATTTGATTAATTATATATGTTTATGTTACTAAATATGTTTTTCTATGATTTTAGTTCTCATAATGATAATTTTCATTTCATACCTAATTTAAAGGGCAAGGACATTACACTTGATCTCTTTAACGCCATGGAATACAACATTCTTAAATAATTTATCTGACCTCATCAAAAGTTTCTTTTGTTTTGTTATATTACATCAGGTTATCTTATTTTAACTTTAATCTATACCCATTAACATTATTATAATAACTTGTTATTTTTTTATTTACATCGACAACTTTCCATAATTCAAAAGGTGGTTCGATGGAGATGAAACAAATGTCCATAGACTATTTTTGTTGGTCTAAATCATGTTAAAAATTCATTTTTTTATATTTTTAAATGTTTTATTTTCTTTAGATTTTGAACACTTTATGAGTCATTTTAATTTTGTTATGATTTGATTATTGACCATTTTTAATATGATATTCTCAATAACCTTTAGTATAGCTTTCACTCACAAATAATATTATTTTAACAAAATTTGTGCAATAACTTGGTTATATTAATAAGAAACTCTATTTGTCCTCTTATATGAGCTTTACATCACTTTGATTGCTTTAAATTATATTTAATGAATTTTTGCCATTCCAAATTTAGTATAAATTTAATTAATATCATTGTTATTGATATTTATATTTTTAACTTTTGTAATATATAAAAATTCAAAATAACTTCAAATCAAGATCGAACAAACATTACTAGAATAAAAACATAGAGCTCTACCTAATTAGAAGTTTAATTTAAAATTTTTATTTTTTCTAGTATTCTAAAATTTTTGAATAATTACCTAGTCATTTTGATTCATACTTGATATAATGATCGAAGATGTTATGCTCGATATCTTTAATATCTTGAAATTTAATTCTCTAGCACAATCTACCCCATTATTTTATTTTTTTTTTGCTTCAAGTTGTTTATATTTACGTTACTTTTAATTTGTTATATTACATTTGTGTAACTTATCTCTTTTCACCATTAATATAGATTTATTCAATATTAGCAAAATTTTTTATTCTTATTTATTTTGGAAATTCGTAGTATTCTAGACAAATTCCACTCAAGTTAAGAGGACCTTCGTTTAGGTTATGTCAAGTAGCTATATACCATTAAATACTGATTTTTATGTTTTAAAATATTTTAGTTTTCTTAAATTTTTTCTTTCTTTGCATGTTATTTTGATTTGTACTTGATTTTACAATTAAGGATGGTATGAATGATAACCTTAATATGTTAGAATGATGTTTTTCCATATTATTTATCACATTTTATCAAATTGTTTACTTTAATTTGACAATATTTCTACAGAAACTTAATCCTACTCTCGTGCGAGATTCCTTTTGAATTGGTTATATGGTTTTTTTTATTTATCACCTTTCAGTTTTATATATATTTTCTTATATGAAAATAATAATATATTTTTATTTATGCTTATTTATTTTTTGTAAACGGTAGTTATTCGAAACAAGGTTTGATTGAGATAAAGAAAGTATCATCAGCCTCAACTGAAAAAGTCGAATTCTTTTAAATATTTATTTTTATTTTCTTTGGTATTTACAATGTTTTTAATAAATTTTAATTCATACATGATTTGATTATTGAGTAGGTTTTACTAAATCTCCTTTGTTTCTTAGAATATAATTTTCTTATGCAATAAATCTTATTTCTTCAAATATTTTATTATATTTTAGTTATTTTACTACATTACTCCAAATGTCCTATTGTGTGCCCTTTGCATTAATTTTATTTAATTTATTACAATTTCTCAACATAATGCATTTTTTACAAAACTTTACAAAATACTAATACACTAATTTCTTATTATTTATGCTTATTTCCTTTTGTAACTCTCAGTAATTCTAAATGAAGTTAGTATGAGAAGAAAAAAGCATCTTTCGATTACTCTCATAATGGCCTAAAACTCAGTATTAATTTATATATCTTTAAATATTCTATTTTCTAATCTTTTCATAAGGTTTCCATGCATTTTTCTTTTTACCTAATTTTAAGAAAAAGGTTGTTGCACTATACCTGATTATTTTTATAGTGACATTTTCTAGTATGTTTCTTCTAATTTCATCAAATGGATTGCGTTCATTTGGTTATATTATGAAGAAACTGTAAAATTACACAAATTAAATTTATCTTATTTTGATTTTCTAAATTATTTTTAATATTTAAATTTATGTTATTTTAGTTTTTTTCATATTTAATGCAATATATCAGAGTAATTCGAACCATTGATTGATCGAGAAAAAATGAACACTATTGAAGTGTGATCCTTTCATTACTTTCATTCGATTATATTACTTTACTTGAATTTATATGATTTTAATTTTATTATTGATTTACTTATCCACAATAATAAATTATTATTATTTATAACTTTTCCTTTTTAATTCATAGTAATTCCATACAAGACGCTATAAAGACAACAAATATTATTATCCCTATGTCAATAAGCTCTATCTAGTTAATTATTTATTTTTATATAATGGTTCTAAATATAATATTATTTATGAATTTGGTGCACTTTAGTTAACATTTCAAGTTACACATCATATGATTATTGGGGACATTACACTCATTTTCCATAGTGTCTTGTAATACGACTTACCCTCACAATTTTCTAAATTTCATAAATTGTTTTGCTTTAGTTTTGTTATATACTACATAACACTATATCTATTTTTTTGTGAATTTTACATTACTTTCATTTTTGTGGGTTACATAATTTCAATTTAACATATATAACCTTTAATAAATATTTACTTAAAATTAAATTTTAATTTATTATTTTTACCCATTTAAATTGGTAACCTGCAATTATTTCAAAGTAGGTTTGATGAGATGAAATAAATGCAATGGACTCCTCTTGATGAGCTTTTACAAATAATTTTTTTTCTATTTTCAAACATTTTTTTTCATGGCTCTTATGGATTTTCACAAGACAACTTGAATTTTACCTAATTTTATAATGACGAATTTCGACTAAATCTCCTTATTGCTTTAAAATGCAACATTCGAGTAGAATTTGTCTCAAAACTTTTCACTATGTTGCTCTAAATGTCCTCTTGTGCCTCTTTTTCAAAACTTTTGTTTGGCTAGATTACAGTAATTCAATATTTCTCATTATTACTTTAATATGATTTAATTAACACTAAAATTATAATTTATTATTATTTGTTCTCTTTAAAACATTTCAAGCTCAAGTAGAGGAGAAGAAGGAATGATTTGCTTTATGGCAAACGAGGCATCCACATCATCTTCAAGTGAAGAAGAAGAAGAAAATGAGGTAAGCTCTTGGACAAGAGATACTCTTGAAAATAATTATAATGAAATTATGAATGCATTAACTTCCTTAATGAGTGCACATAAAAAATTAAAAATGAGCTACAAAGAAAAGGTTGAATTGCTTGATTTTGTCATGAAAGAAGATGAAAGGAAAAAATTAGAAAATCAACATATATGTGAAGAAAAGGCATCTCTTATCATTGAAAATACTTCTTTGAAGCATGATATTTCCGTTTTAAAAGAAAAAAAACAATCTTTTGATCATGCAAGAGTAAATAAAACTATACATGTTTCAAATGCTTATTATGATTCACATGCTCTCAATTTCAAAAAACCTAGATATTTGAGCATGCCTAGGCCATCAAACATCGTTTGTTTTTATTATTGTAAACCTGGACATACTATGAAAGATTGCTTCTTTAGAAGAAATATGTATACACAAACACGAAATGTTAGATGGATTGTTAAAAAGGAGAACATGCAAGTACCATTTAGGATTCAACCCAAGTTTTCTTGGGTTCATAAGAGCATGACTTAGAAGACTAGAAGAAAAGGTCTCCAAAATATTTGGAGACATTCTAGGATAGGTCTAAGATATTTAGAAAACTTAAATCGATGATTTCAGTTAGTGGTATACTTTCTAATTTAAATTTTACACCTCATAAAGTCAAATCCTAGGAGAAAATAAAAATCCACATCTTGGGTATTGGATAGTGGATGCTCAAGACACATGACTGGAGACAAAAGTAAATTCAAATCATTGAGATCGGGTCCAAATAGGAAGGTGACCCTAGGAGACAACACAAAGAAAAGAATAATTGGAATTGGAGATGTAGGTACGACAAACTTTACCCTTTCAAATGTATTTTTGGTAGAAGGCTTAGAATTTAATTTTATTAGTATTAGTCAACTTTGTGATAATGAATTTGATATTGTTTTTAATACAAAAGCTTGCAAAAACATGAAAAATAATGTTGAACTACTTATAGGTAAAGGAAAATGTGATACATATGTAATTAGATTTGGACAACTAGAAGCTAGTGGTTTGGAATGCCTAGTGACCCAATCTAAAGAGAATTTATTATGGCATAGAAGATTAGGCCATGTGGGATACTCCACCTTGAAGAAGATTTCAAAATTAGATGTAGTTAGAGGCCTTCCAAAACCAAGCAAGTCAAATTGGGAGTTGTGTGAATCTTGCCAAAAGGGAAAACAAGTTAAATCCTCTTTCAAATCTCAAAATGAATTAACAACTAGTAGACCTTTAGAAAAAATCTACTTAGATCTTTTTGGTCCAATACAACCTTTGAGTTTAGGAGGAAAACAATACGGATTTGTTATAGTTGATGATTTTTCTAGATATACTTGGGTGTTTTTTCTTAGACATAAAAATGAAGCCTTTGAGAACTTTGAAGATTTGATTAGAGAGTTAGAAAGACAACATAGTCTAAAATTAATTTGTATTCAAAGTGATAATGGGAGTGAATTTAAGAATGAATATTTTAGTGAGTTTTGTAAAGAGAAAGGAATCAAACATCAATTCACATGCCTATATACACCACAATAAAATGGCATTGTAGAAAGAAAGAATAGAACATTAGTTGAGATGGGTAGAACCATGTTAGCCAAATATAACTTACCCAAATATTTTTGGGCCAAAGCTCTTAGCACGGCGTGTTACATCATAAATAGGGTTAATTAGAGACAAAAGTTGAAGAAAACTCCTTATGAATTGCTAAGGAAGAAGAAACCAAGTCTTAGTTATTTTCATGTTTTTTGTTGTAAGTGCACTATTCTTAAAAATGAGAGAGCAAACTTAGGAAAGTTTGATGAGAAGGCAAGTGTAGGAATCTTTTTAGGTTATTCATCAATTAGAAAAGCATAGAGTTTTTAATCAAGAATCACATAAAATAGAGGAAACAATGCATGTTGTATTTGATGAGACAATTCAACTAGTTAGTAAAAAGCATTTAGAAGATGAAATAGAATTAGTAAAGAATCTAGGTTTAAATAAAGAAAAAATAGAAAATCTAGAAATAGAAAAAGAAAAATAAAAAGAAAATAATTTATCTAAAGGATGAAAATTTGCAACCTCACATCCAAAGGATTTGATTATAGGAGATGTGAACCAAGGAGTGAAGACCAGAGCTTCAATTAGAGATATAGATCATAATGTCTTTGTGTCATTTTTTGAACCCAGTTCTATAAAAGAACCCTTGTGGATGATTATTGGGTTCAAGCTATGAATGAAGAGTTAGACCAATTTGAAAGAAATCAAGTTTGGGAATTAGTACCAAGACCTAGTGATCAACAAGTAATTGGTACTAGATGGGTCTATAAAAATAAATTAGATGAAAATGGTGTAATAATTAGAAATAAGGCTAGACTTGTTGCTAAGGGACATAGTCAAATAGAAGGTATTGATTTTGAGGATTCATTTGCACCCGTAGCTAGGTTAGAAGCAATTAGATTACTTCTAGCATATTAATGTTATAAGAATTTTAGATTGTTTCAAATGGATGTAAAAAGTGCTTTCTTAAATGGAATAATAGAAGAGGATGTGTTTGTAGAACAACCACCAGGTTTTGAAAATCATACACAAGATAATTATGTCTACAAGCTTAAGAAAGCTCTTTACGGCCTTAAGCAAGCTCCACATGCATGGTACCATAGGTTGAGTAATTATCTAGTAGAAAGTGGCTTTAGAAAGGGTAAATCAGATACTACATTATTTCTAAAGCCTTTAGGAGATGATTTATTAATTTTTCAGATTTATGTTGATGATATTACTTATGATAGTACAAAAGAAGAAATGTGTAGAGAATTTGGAGATCTTATGACTATGGAATTTGAAATGAGCATGATGGGTGAGCTAACATTTTTCTTAGGATTGCAAATAAGACAACTAAAAGATGGTATTTTTATTTCTTAAACAAAATATTTGAAAGAAATGTTTAAGAAATATGGTTATGAAAATATGAAACCTAGAAAAGTTCCCATGAATCAATCTATTCAATTAGACCTAGATGAACAAGGGAAAACCATAGACCAAAAACTTTATAGAGGACTTATAGGATCTTTATTATACCTTACAGCTAGTAGGCCCGACATTATATTTAGTGTTGGATTATGTGCTAGGTTCCAAGCAAACCCAAAGGAAAGTCACTTAAAAGCTGTTAAAGCAATCTTCAAATATTTGAAGGGAACTATAACTCTAGGATTATGGTATCCTAGAAATGACCTTTCTTGTGAACTCATTGGCTATACAGATTTAGATTTTGGAGGATCTAAAGTGGATAGGAAGAGCACATCAGGGACATGTCAAATCTTGGGACATTGTCATGTTTCATGGTCAAGCAAAAAACAAAATTGTATAGCCTTGTCAACAACAGAAGTTGAATATGTTGCAGCTAGAAGTTGTGTTGCTCAAGTACTATGGTTAAGACAACAACTTCAAGAGTATGGTTTAGAAGTCACACATATACCTATTAGAATTGACAATACTAGTGCATTAGCATTAGCCAAGAATCAAGTTCATCATTCTAGGACTAAGCACATAGATGTTAGATATCACTTTATTAGAGACCAAGTGGCCAAAGCATTAGTAGAATTAGAGTATGTTCCTACTAAGCTTGAATAGGCTGACATTTTTACCAAACCCTTACCATCGAAGCAATTTCAAACATTGAGAGAACAATTAGGAATTTTAGACATTGCTTAGGGTTAACTCCCTATTTGATGGTGTCAAAGGGGGCGAATAGTTAGGAGTTAGGGGAGCATAAAGATAGGGGGAGCATGATAATTATTAATCTCCTCATTTAGATTTCTCTTCTTAAAAGTTTATTTTTATTCATTTTATCATTTTTTTTATAAATTTAAAATATTTATGTCTTGTCATCATCAAAAGGGGGAGATTGTTACACCTTTGTGTTTGATGAGTCAAGCATAAATGTTTATATTTTATTTAGGCTTGATTTTAAGAAAAATTGTTAATATTTAATTAAATCAAGCCATGTATTTCACATGTCTAAAATAGTGGTCTCTAAGGACCTTGAAGCCATGGCATACTTCAAGGAAATTTTAGACATGTACTAGAATTTTCATATTTGAGTTTTTAATAATTTTCTTGAAATTGAGATGTCCAATTTTTGAGATTATGAGGCACACTAGTAGTATTAATATTTAAAAATGTTATAAAATTAATAATTATTGAATTTTTATTTTTGGGCCAATCTTTATTGACAAAAAGTATAGACATTAGTATTTGATTTTTTAAAATTATTTAAGAATTATTTTTCATAAATATCTTTTCATAGTCATTTAGAAAACTTATATTACTATGATAATATAAAATTATTTTGGTACACTTACATTTAAAATTTTAGCACAAAAATTCTTCCAATCAACCTTAAAACAGCTTAAGTCTCGGGAAAATTCACTGTAGCACTGGGCGGGCTGACACGTCACGCAATTAGCCCGTCCAGGTCTTTTAGAAATTAAAAATTGGTGGACCCAAAAAGGGCGAGCCAAGACCGCCCAAAGCTCGCCGAGAGGAGCACGGTGTGGTCAAACTACAGTGGTGGTCAACGGTCAAATGAACAGTGCTTGGCTAAGCCAAGCCCGCCCAAAGCCCGCAGAGAGGAGCTCGGCTAGGTCAAACTACTGCGACAATCAACAGTTAATGAACAGTGCATGGTCAAGTCAACCCGACCAGGTGATGAAATCCCGGTCAAGGAAGGGGGGAGCCAGCCCCACAGAGGCTCGAGAATTAAACAGCGCAAATTCCTTATAAAGCGGTGCGCCGACTTTAGTTCTGCAGTGTGGGACTAAAAATCCCACCTTATAACTTTAGCAGGATCCAAAGGCGCAGATCAAGCCCGCCGAGATCCAACGCGCAAGATTGAAATCGAACGGCTGTTTCACGAGTTTAATCGGGGCCGTTCGTTCATCGCGCGGAACCAACGCTCCAGATCAAAATCGAATGGCTGTTTCGTAAATTTGATCAGCGTCGTTCGATTTTGGGCCCGGAACAGACGGTGGCTGCTTTCCGTCCGTTGCCCAAAAGGTTAGTTGTTTTTTTGGAGCCGTTGAAGGTTTTTTTTTGAGCTCAATTTTAAGCTCTATAAATAGGGAAGAATTAAGACTTATTTAGTTTTACCTTTTGGTAAATTCTTTCAAAGATTTCAGATCTGAAATTCGAGCAATCACAAGCAAAAACGGTGCCTTCAAGCTCAAAAGGAAAACTGCAACAAGGCTCTTGAAATTAGAGGTTCATGATTCCATTTTTCCCATTTCTTTCCTTCTAATTTTTCAATTGTGTGTGCCCCCCTTTTCTCCTATTTCTCCTATGCTCTTTTTGCCAATCGTTGCATTTTTCGTTTAGTGGATTTTTTCCCAACATCGGTTGGGGGTGGACGTAGACTCGGTTTTGAGTCGAACCACCTAAAAACTTTTGTGTTCAAATTTCTTTATTATTGCTTAAAACTTTTAAGTTTTAATTTCGAAAGTTATAAAAATTTTTAAATACACAATTCACCCCCTCTCTTGTGGGATTTCCTTAGCACGAAACACTTCATTCCTCGACCTAAAACAAGGCTTTTTTTCAAAAGTTTCACTACTTCTCATTCTATCTTATAATTTTCTCTCTATACCCAAGTGTCTTCTTTACTCTTTCTCCTTTCCTAAATGAAAATTGTAACACAGTAACGATGCCCTTCTCAAATTTCTAAACACTATCGATCACCTCCTCTTAATGGTTCTTGATGATGCTACTCAGCTCTTTCATAACCTTGACACACTCAAGTTCTCAGTCACCTTCACTCATATAGACTCCAACCAAAATTCTCTTCCATCAGATTTTATTAGTGAGCTGAACGCGATCATTATTAATTTCATACTGATTAAGGAAAAACATGTAGGTGATTTGATTAAATGCACGTAAAAAAAAATTATTCTTTTATTTTATTAATAAATTATGTCACATCTATTTCAACCAAATAATAATCATTAAAATGCATTTCTACCACTGTGCCAAATGTCATAAGAAGCTAGTAGAAAACTATAACCATAGAAATTAATATTTTATGATTCCAATATTTTATTATCTATAATTCTATCTTCTATCCAGCTAATTATAATTATGCTAAAATTCATAAAATTATAAATCTAGCTTAGTATGATTTACTTTTATTGTTTATGATTCTACTCTCTACAAATTTATTTTAATCAAACACAAAAATTCAAATATTATAAATCTATCATAAACAATATCTTAGAAACTATAATGAAGATTATTATAGAAAGGAGGGCCCTACTACATATGGAGAAGCCAAGAGGGAAGAGAAAGACCATCAAGTGAGAAAGAGGTGTAAAGAGAAGGGAACTATTAAGAGGGTCTCCATTGGAAGAGAAGAGACTATGAGAGAGAAAGGGGGAAGAATCAATTGAAAACAAAAACAGAGAGACATTAAAGCAAATAGAATAAGAGAGAGAGAAAAGGAAACATAATAACATGTATGCATTAGGAGCATATGGGAGCAAGGAAGAGTTTTGACCAAAAGGAAAAAATGAAAAAGGAAAAAATAGAGGAGAGAGAGAGAGAGAAGCACGAGAAGTATTATAACAAAGTTTTGGGAAAAAAGAGAGACATTGTGAGAAATATTTGTGGGGAGTGGAGAAAAAAGGGAATTTTCTAAAAATGTTTGAGAAAAAAATTGAGGAGACAAGCCAAAATCAAAGTAAAAGCAAAAAATAAATATTTGTGATGTTATCATACAAGAGAGAGAAAGGAAGAAAAAGAGATAAATCAATTATTGGGATAATGGGGAGGATTTTGAAAAAAATCCAATAGCAACTAGTAAATCAAGGAAGATAATTAATTAAAGCTAGTGAAGGCTTCATGAATACAAATCAAATTGTTTGGTGTGACTATTACGTCAGAAAATTAGTCACCAATGTTGCGTATCATTGGTGCATTATGATGATGTATTGGTGGATGTTGTTTTATTACTTTTAGTTTGGATTTTAAGAAGAAAAAGATTATTTGTTCACATAGTTGCACATGCATTACATGTATGATATATTACTATTAGTGACATGTTCATAAAATATTTTCATATTTATGCAAATTGTTTCATGGGTAACTATTTGCTTGGATGTGAACCAAGTTTGTCAGTCATAGTTGAGATTATCATGTTTTATTTCACATGTTAGTATTGGCATGCTTAAAACTATTATGGGATGTTTCATATGTTTTAGTATTATGTGAGTTATATTTATAAAAAATTGAGACATCATCATTAAAATAACTATGAAATTATAAAAGAATTATTATGAGATTCCTCACAAAGAAAACAAATCATATATGAAAATGACTCAAGGGTGTTACTTAGGTCAAACAAGGCCTCTCAAGTGTGCATCCTAAATTTAATATGAGATTTCTTAAAATAGAAGTGTAAATTTTCATGAGAAATTGAATAATGAGTCCGACTCTAATAGAATGAGGCTCACTAGAGTGCACTTTTAGTTTGTTGTTTGATCATAAGGTGTTGCTAAGGCTCCATGGAATTTTAAACTTAAGGTCAAGAGATCATTGATGATTAAGAAAAAAGATAAATTGATCCTTTGAAATATTAAAATTAACAAAGGGATTGTATTTCATTACATATAGTGAAAGCATTTCTTTACTATGTTTGTTTATGTTATTAATTTTAATATTTTGTAAATACTATAATATTTTACTTGGCCTAACATGTGGCATAAGCCAAAGATGAATGCTATATAGTTTTTGTTTATTAAGCTCATGTCATGTCCTTAGTTTTTCTTTGGTGTTAATAATTTTAGGTAAAACCTTAAGCACATCATGAGACTTCAGGGGATAAGTAAGAGGTCATGGATTTTTTGCATTTAATTTTTCTTAGAATTCTTGTATTAGGAAAGTTTTATTAACGTATAACACTATTATGAAATCAAGGATATGGGTCATATTTTAGTGCTTATAATTTATTTATATTGCAAATGTTGTTGTATGAACATAAATTTAAAATAAAAACATATATCTATTATTTGGTTTTAATTAGAAATCAAACCTAACTGATATGATTGGATTTAAAAAACAATGATTTGACATGTTGGTAATGCTAATGTGGACTACAATACATCATACAAATGCTCTTACGATACACAATATTTCTTACCTCTATTTCTACTTGTAGTGGTCACACCAAAGATTTGATCTTAAAAGTTATATCAATCTTCTACTTTCCAAGTTATAGTAGTTGTTATAATATTTCTCCTAAATTTTAGATCTCTCTTGTGATTCCTTTATTTGGCAATCCCAAATGCTTCAACAGCACCTCCTCTTACCGTCCTTTATCTAAACTCTAGGACAAAGAAATTTCTATCCCTATCACTTATCAACTCTCCAACTCCCTCTAAATAGTCATGTCTCTCCAAAGAAAACCATGCCACCCTTTTACTTAGAATTTGAAAGTTTGTCATTGATTTGGGCCGTTAACAATTGTGTTTCTTCCATTGGTTCTTGGATTAGGTTTTAGGGTAATTAAGAATTTTTAGGAGTTTTGGAATTAATTAAATTCTTATTTAAATCAAAACTAAAAAAAATATTATATTCCATATACTTTACAATCAATTAAGTCTCCAAATGTAAACTAGTTAATTTTGTGTGATTCATATTATTGAGCTCTACTTGTTAACCAAATTACATTTAATATTTTCAATAATTTTTTAAACTAAAAATCCCCAATAAACTTATTCTATTATTTTTCTCAATTTATTTTATACTTTTAATTCTACAATCGTCGAACTTCTTATTGGAGTTAATTTTATTAATCTTATTCTTTTAAGCTCTAGTGTTTAGCAAAATTTCATAATCTTTTTAGTTCATTTATTATTTTTTGAATTTTTGGGATTTTTCTAAACTTCAAAATTTTTCCTAATTAATCCAAAACCCATTTTTTTAATACTTAAAACATATTTAAATTTTAATAATTTCGTTTCATTAAATTCCAAATAACTCATATGTTTTTTTTTCACTTCATATCTATTTTTGAGATGTCATACCTCCTTTTTTTGATATACGATTATTTGAAAAAGTATAAAATAATACTTAAAAATTATTAAAAAATCTCAAAAATCCAATTAATTCCCAAAAAATAACAATTTTTTTGGGTTGGTACACACCATCACGACAGTTAGGTGTTTAAAAATGCTTGTTGGGGAAGAATTTTAAAGCATTAAATTAATTTTAATTTTATTTTAAAATTTTTGTCAAAATGGCTTCTCAAATTTTTTTAATTTTCCATATTAAAAACTTGATTGTGCATGCCTGTCATTCATGTTTTCAAAAATATTCTTTTTAAAATATAAGTTTATTAAATTTTGCATATAACATGAAAATTTCAATTTATTTTAAAAAATTAGAAAATGAAATGAATTTTATAATAATTGTTATTCTTTTGAAATAGTATTCTTTAATATCATTTTAAAATAATATTTTTTATTATTTAACTTGAATTTCAATAACAGTAATATAAAATTTTACTTCAAATATATAAATAAAAAATTTAAATATTTGTCAGCTGACCAATGGAACACATGTTGATCTCCTTGTTTCCATTTAAAACAATTCTCAAAAAACTTCATGACAATAAGACGAAAATAACACGAAAGTATCGAAAACATCAACATATCACATACGAAAAGGTAAAGGATTCTTCAAGCTTGACCTAAAACTAGAACTTGCTCGCCTGCTCTTAGTCATCATGGCTTACCCATAGGCTTCACCATTGTCCATCCACTTGTTGTTCCTAAAGCCACACGCAAAGGCGTAAACCACAACGAGGATGATTAGGATCATGATGTTTATGACCGACACCTTCCTCCAGCTATGTCGCAGCGTTGCCAAGACCTTTTCCACTTCAAAGAGAAGGCTTTTTTGACACAAAAGATGAAGTACGTGGAGTTGCCTCATCCTCTAGCCATTACGACATGGAGGATCAAGGCAGAATACACTCCCTCAGCACCAAATCTTGACCAGTGGTCTGGTACCTGAACAACGGCGGTAGGAAATGCACCAGGAGCTAGGCTTAGGGAGGGGAGAAGATTATGCACCCCTGGCCACGAGATGACCGACTGTTGTAGCAAGAGGCTAAAAATATACCATTAACCATAAATTTTCTTTAATTATTGAATTCATTTTTTATATTTTATAATTTATTTTGATATATGAAGTTCATGTTTAACTATAAATATTAGAGTTCATATGCCTTTTGTGTGATACCTCTTGAGCTAGAGCTGCTTATATAACCTTGGAGAGGTTTAGTTAACACGAAGCCATGCAATGTTTCTTCAAAGAAGTATTTTTGGAATGAGATTTATAGGATTTCCCCAACTAATCATATCACACACTTGATAGAGGAGGGAGGATTTGATTCATTCATAGATTGATTGCAATTTGACAAATGTTTTGTAGCTCAAAATCACTTTTCTAACTTGTAACAATTTCTTCATCATATATATGTTTTGTTTCTAATTGATACACTAGAGAGATTTTTATTTCATTCAAATTTAAAAATTATTAATCTAAAGGTCATAACCTCACTTCAAAATAATAATCCAAAGAAATGGGCATTCAAACCATAGAGAAATAAGTGATCATTGTTATAAAATATGAAGTTAAACAAACAATAAGTGAGAGGTAAATTATGCATTTAATGAATTTTTTGATTCAAAAAATTAGAAGAATAAATTTTAGCTTTAAAATAAAATTTTATTTTATAAATATTATCAACAAAATAAGATTACTAAATAATAAACATAATGCATGAAAAACTTTCATGTAGTTGAGCCAAAATCTTTGACTATATCCATCCCCGATCCCTGATCGGGTTTCTCAACTCAAAAAGTTCAAAACATGCAATCTTCCTAGAGACTTTTAGGTAAGTATGTATACTTTCAATCTTAAATTTTTTCAAAAATAAAACCTAACACTAAATCAAAGCAAAATTATACCTTTCATATTCTTATAGAGCATTGATGTTTTATGCAGAAGTCCATTACCCCCAAAACAGAAGTCAAGGCATTATCTATTTCTTCCAAACCTTCAAGATATTAAACACCAATTAATATTATTAGTTTGTTTGTGCTTAAGATTATAAGCAGAGGCCTCCCTTTTTCTTTTGATTAATGGATATGCAAATTAAAATTTTAAAAGACAAAGAAGAAATTAAACATAGGGAGAAAAGTTAGGATCACATCTAGCAAAAAAAATTATTACCTAAATAAGAACATTCAGAAGGTACCAAAATGATATTGAAGAGATGAAGAGATACGGCATATAGAACGTATTACTGATGGATCTCTAGCTCCAGCTCCAGCTCCAGCTGTTGCTGTAATTAAAAAAGCACTTTTTTCAGCAGCTACGTGTGCTTTAGGACTAGTAGCTATAGCAGAGTGCATAGACTCAAGAAGAGCCTGTTCACAATGCAAGCACCCAAGAAGCAATAAGAACAAGAATTAATTAAAAAATTATAAAAAATATTTAATAGGAAACCCATTTTACGAAATGACATGAATCCAAGTATCCCATGGCCTTGATGATAATTAAAAAGTTGAATAAATAAAAAATTATAATGATTTATTGGGATGTCTCTTTTAAGAACAAAATAGAATGACTTTACTATTTACCTTGATGAACATGAAAATATTTAGGCCACTTATAGTGCATAAATGATTAACATTAAAGTAAAATTAACATAAAAAGATATAGATTAATGGCAAACTTGAGGTGTTAATAGCATCATTTATAATCTATTATCAAGGATCTGATTGAAAGTGGATAGCACTTTCTTAATGAGATCCTTAGAACTAGATGAAACATTTGCCAAGAATTGCAAGCTGGAATGGTCGTCCTCGTCGCATGTTCTTGTGCAGCTGTTGGTTGAAGGTCCCATAAGACTGATGCTTCCTATTAGTATAATACAGGTAAGTGAATTATCACAAAAAGCCCGTTAAAGAGATGCATCAAAAGAACAACACCACATCAGTTTGTATGTTCAATTGTAAAGTGCCAGATATAATCAAATGAATGCAATCAATTGTTTAAAGCCTTCATGAACCACCATGAATCCTACAGCTAAAGAACAATTGGACTAGCTAATTTAGCTACTCTAAAAATTTCATGACATTTAAACAGAGATTATCAGTGATCAATTGTCTTTGAGTAATTTGTAATAAACTTTTCAAAAATAACATTTATGATGTTGTACTTCGAAATGAATAAACATTTTATGACGTTATCAGAACCAACATAAGACATGGAATGGCTTGTCCAAAAAAATCTTTTTCAAGTGGCACAACAAGAAACTAGTGAGAAGAATAAGGAAACATGATGTAAACAAGATATATATGAAAACTCTAACCATTTAATTAAAGAAAAACTTAAAGAAATTAACTTATAAAACATATTCTCCAGCTCTTGACAATAATTTCAAGGCCAAACCACCTCTCATACGGAGTAGATACCCTCAATACTCTCGACCCGTAGCCACATGTTGTGTTCATGTATCGAGCAACTCATATCAATACTAAAACTTTACCTAATGTTCCCATTTTATTAACCGAGTTATTGGAACATTATGAAATAATCGATGCACATTATAATTCCAATCATAAAATATTAGGAACTAAATATGTTTAAATACAAACATTTTTAAAAACAAAAATCAACCAAACCTTTGTTTGATGCAGTCAGGTTTCAAATTCATGCTTATCTACAAAACTCTTGCACAGTTATAGTAAAAGGAGCATAACCTTTATGAATATTGAAATTTGATAATCCAAAAAGCAATGGGAAGCAAGAAAAATTCTCTTAAATTTTCTAGATCATAACTCGACCAAAATTCAACTAAAATGTGTCCAGAAAGCCTTGCCTTGACTACTCTTAAGGACACTCCTTGAGCTTTGTCTTAGTCACCTCGAACACCATCCTTTGTAGCAATGTCTTGCATGGCGTTTCTTCTCCTCTAGGACTAAGCCTTAAAAACTTCAGTTAAAAAGTCAAACATACCCTCAAGATGATAATTTACTTTAAGCATTGAGCATTAAATCCACCTCAAATATACCCTCCCATAACCAGAAACATCTTCTTCAAGCTTCCTCTTGAAATCTTCATTCACCTTGAATCTCAAATATCTCTCAAGAATAACCTCTCAAGGTACTTTTTTTTATCCTTGATCCTTCACTAGGCCTACAACATAACCTCTTGATGTTATTTTTATGATCCTTGAGCCTTCACTAGGCCTACAACATCCTTTCATGATTTCTTCCTTTTAAGACCCTTTTCGAGATAACTTTAAGATTCTCTTAGAAGATGTACCCCTCTTTTGAAGGAGGGATTCACTCCAATATGATGTTTAGAGCCAAGGAATACTAAGTTCTCATAATACATTTGTTGCCTCTAATGGTATCCATTGTCGTCCAATGTGTTGCACAATCTCCTTCTACTTGCTGTTGTCGTTCATGCTCCAATGCCATTCTCAATGTCAAATTAAATATTTCCTTGAATCTACAATGCCAACTAGCATACTTGACAAAATTATTTTCAAACGTCTTGTAGACAACACTTCTCAATCCTCGTCAAATGAGTAAATCTTCTCTTCTTTGTGAAGCATCATGCTTTGTTGTCATTAAAAGTAAATTGCATCATGGTGCCACATGTACCCATTATCAAAATCATTTGACAAGATTGAAGTGGCACACATTAGAGACCACCATGTCAACTAAACTAGCTTCAACTTGACCTTTGCACGACAATGAATCCAATTATCATACACGGATGCAAATTCAACATCATCTCCAAATCAAGCATAGTTACAAGGATTGATTGCAATAGCATCCATCATTAGAGATAACTTTCACCAATATCTTCTTGACTTAGATTTGAATAGAAACAACTCAAGGGTAGTCCCCTCCTCTACAACCTTATTGTCTTTATAACCTTCTTATCATTAATGATAGACTGCGATCATGTTCCTTTAACTTAACAAAATTCACATTATTCTTAATAACAACACCCATCCCATTTTCCCTTTTTGATTATCATCCTTGCCCCTCAATCTCCTCAATTTAAAACTTAATTCCAAAAAAATATTTCTTGATATAACTAAGACTCCAAGAAAGCAAAAATTAAAAAAATTTAAAAAAAATGGAAATGCCTGAATCTAAGGATTCCTTCTGTTTTTTGCTCTTGAAGCCATCATCCTTTGGCATCCAAACTCAACCATAATTCTTGTCAATAGCAATTATAAACATGCTGGATTGCCCGTTTGTTTGAAGAGATAGAATGATAACTGTGAAAATCTATGTAAACCTATCAAATGCTTCATCAAGAAGCTCTTCTTTCCAAGATTCAACATAAGAGACCACTCATCACCAAAATTATGAGTTACAATCTTTCATCAACTACCATCATGGCTATCAAGCTATGCTACTTCCTCTATCTAGCTTCCTTATAGCTGGGATAAAACTTCCATAGAAACTACTTGAATTGACTCCAACTAAAAATCCTTAAAACTCTAGAATAAAAAAGATTGTTTCGTCACGCTAGTGCATAATAACTTAGTTTCTCAAAGGATACCTTGCTGAAACTTGTACACTCAAAGATTCCAAAATACATTTCCAACTATCTAGCCATGCATTCTACTTCCTTACATCAACCACTACAAGATAGCATGCTTATCTTAGCCACCACTTGGAAAGATTTCAAGATATCATTGTCACTTGGAGCCATAAGATCACAATGGTCATCATTCCATCACCTAAAGTTTTTTCTTCTTCACCTCTTATCATCATCTATGCTTCTTCTTGAAGTGGACTCATCTCTAATTATCAATGATCCTCAAAACTACATTTCATCACCTCCTGTCCCATCATCTCCATCAAAAGTTGAACTTGTTGAGTTAGAAAAACCACATCCTCTTACAATGATATAAATAGTTATCTTACTAAGTCATTTCTCTTTTCATGTTTCCTTTATCCTCAACAATATTTCAACATCTCAAGTAGACCATCCATTTTCCAAGATCTGCACTACGTAAGATCTAATACTCTAATGGCAAAACATGATCCATCTTATAGACAGAATGATTACATTGCCACAACACAAACATGTAGAAAGAAATAAAATGTAATACAAATTAGTTACATAGAGAAACTTCAACTTTTCAATTAAAGAAAACCTAAACTAGTCTACTTCTGAAGTAAATTCTAAAAAACTTGGCAACAAGTTCAAGGAAACACCTCTCACCTAGAGTAATTATTCACAATACCAAGCCACTAGCACCAATATGCATAACTCCTCCACAAATCATTTTTATAGTCTAAAAGCTCTTAGTAACAAGAATTAAGAGATATACATAAAACATCTAATCAAAACTAACTATGAAATAAATAAAAACAAAATCATGGCCATCAAAATTCAAATACTAATTTGATGCATTCAAATTCTTAATTTGCACTTACCAAATGTCCTTGCACAACTATAATAAATTTCGAGAAACTTCTTCCACAAATATTTAAATTAGATTATTAAAAATAGAGATAGAAAGCCAACAAGATTCTCTAAGACTTTCTAGTTCATTACTCGATCAAAATCCAATTGAAATGAATCCAAAAATCACCAAAAGTGTTTGATGTGATTTGATTCCCATGTGTACTTGCCTTGATTGCTCTTGAGGGCACTCCTTGAGCCTTTGTTTCCATCAGCTCGAGATCTATACTTCCTTCTCAACAATTGTAGAAAGTTTCGTTACACATTCCTTATACTCAAGGCCTAACCCTCGAGAACTCCAACTGACACCTCGACTATGTCCCTCAAGACCATAATCTATCTTGCATATGCCCATTGATTGTCAAAACTACCTCAACCAAGCTTTCTCAAAGAATACATCTTGCTCAAGCTCTCTCTTAAAATATTCATCCATGTTAAGCCCACTAAAATGGGCCTCAAGGCCAACCAACACCTCTTTAGAATAATATCTTAAGGTACCTCTCATATCTTCTTTCAGTGTTCTCAAGACCTACAATATCCCCGAAAGATGTCTTTCATTCCTCTTAAAGCATCCCTTGAGAACAAAAGTAGATCCAAATTATTTGCAATCAAATTAAGTAGCATCATCAATATTTAACAATTTATTATATGGAAATAACAAAAGGTTTGTGTTAGGGTAAAGTTTTACTAGAAATTCATAAAAGAATAATGATTCTTAAAAATTAAATATGATATATTTGAGAACTAAAAAAATAAAACAATAAAAAAATTTATATTTAATCCTAATATATCCCAGTTCTACATAATATAATGAGTTATTAGGAATTTAAAAAAAAATGTTTCAACAAATGCTTATACAAGTAGGACTCATGATCAATGATACTTTTCCTTGTTTACAGATATTTAGAACATATAATTGTTGTCACCTAAGATGAATTTTGATACTAAAATGCAAAAGGTAGTCCTTCTCTATTCTAATTTTTTTTTGAGAGAAAGTAATAATTCTACTTCGATTTATATTGTCATTTCCATCTTTCGTTTAGATAAAAAAAATCTTTTTTCAATATATACTAATTCTCAAATTCAAAAAGCAAAGCTAAAGATAAAATGCATATTTGGTGTTCATTAATGGAATATATGATAATCAAAAGTTTTTCCCCTAAGAAAACTCATTGAAAACTTCAAGTTTTAAGGATTCATAAAAGATCCCCTCAATACAAATATAATAATTTAGTTTTAGTTTTTACAACAAAAAAATATATAAGATTATAATATCATGAAAAAAACTTAGCCACTCTAGGAGTGCTCAATTCTCATGTGGCATTAGTCCAGAATTGGATATCATATTTGTGTTGTTATAGCTTATAGCTAAACAGTACCATATTCCGACTACCACAATCACCATATGCCTAAAGTAAGATCACACATGGTGGATCATCTATGTCCTACACTCCTTGAAACCTAAGCATCTTGGAGCTTTTATGCAATGCTTGCCTCTAATAGTACAAGTTCAGGTACACTATAAAGCGTTACTTATCTGATCCTAAAAAAATGTGATTCAATAGTTAAAAAATTAATAATGTCAGTACATAAACACTTTTGGATCTGATAACTAGTACACTAAAAGATTAACTCAGGTATGCCATTCAAAAACACAAAACACAAATAAACAACAAAAGATGCAATCAAAAGATGATATAGTATGCAAGATACTTAAAAATGTTAACACAAAGAAATAAATTACAAATCAATTGTAAAAGATGAACTTAAGCAGTGTACATATGAAGAAAAAGATGAAGTCAAGGATCTAACTCAATAACACGTCAAGTTCACATAACAGCAATATATCATTTGAATGAGGATATGGTGTGCAAGAGACTTAACAATGTTAGCACGTAGAAATGCAGTGTAAGGAGACTCAAGTTCTGATCTGTGAGAGTCAAACCCTTCAATTTTCTTTCATTTCTTTCATAAAGAATCTTCTACTTCTTTCCACTCCAAACACAACTTGTTCAAGCATTGAACCTCAGATATTAATATATTAATGCAAGCTTTTATTCCAGCAACATCTCTTTCTTTAGCCCAAACATCCAGCGAAACAATACATAATACAGAGTGATCAAGACCATGGAATCAAGGTAAGGGTTCATTGCATTGCAAAGGAAGATTGCATATATAAAACTCCTACAGTGCAATAATCCTCTCATTGCTATTTTATGTTTACAAATTGAAGTTAGAAACACTATAAGCTAAGCTATAATATAATTCGATGCAGTTTCAAAAAATTTCAATGAGAACCATGATCAAAATCCTTAACTTTTGAACTGAAATAGTAATGAATATAATTGGATGAAAATGCTCAACAAAAATGCACTCTTTTTTGACAGAATATATGTTTGCTTTCCATGATGATTAATAAAAAAGCAACATTCATAATGTAATCACCGAATATCCAAAAATATGGTGTTAGTAATATATAATTTCAAAACACTTATGGTAGGTACATCTCCATTATGTTTGGCATGTTAAAGATTGACAACACTTAGCATCAGAACAAAAACATGAATAAAGAAAATTCACAAAATTCCATGTCAATGATGCATAGCAATGATCGACATTATAGTTTAAAGCCTTTCTACAAAAAATCCTATTTTAAGAAATCGCATGGGTCACATCACCTGAAATTGCCTTGTGTTACCAAGGTTCTGTGACTGGACTCCAAAATGTAGTGTTGATGTTGGGACTTCACCATTTCCATGTAACCGCTTCACAAGTTTCTAGCTAATGCTTTTAGCTTCAGCTGCCTTGCTCAATGTATCTTTAGTGGCCAAAAACTACTGGACATGAGCTTTCTGAAAGGAAAATGGATGCATGATATACATCATTACGAGTTATAAAATGAAACCAAATAAAATTCCAAAAATATGATTCCTATGAGATGAAGCATTTCCATAAGTGTTTCTATTTGAAACAATTTCATTAGTGTTATGTGGATATCTTCATAACCATAACTAAAAGTGTAGAAGGTTATCTAAAGTAGTCGACACGCATATGGCTTTTAAATAAACCAAACAAACTTGTCTATGAGCAGTACCATAAATGTTCACATCAATCTCATTAAAACTTGGGAAAGGAAATACCGAGAAAAGCTCCATACTATAGAGCATAAATGTCCAAGGAAAATGAGACCATGAAAATTATCTGGAGAACGAGCCCCTTAACTAAAAATTTACTACTCATTTTTCTAGTTTCTTTAGTGCATGGCTAATTTTCAAAGCTGACTATTAAAGGCAAGGTCAACTTCAAGCACGTTGTTAAATCACAACTTCACACAAACATAGCTTGTAGTTTAAGATTTTGGCAATGAAACTTTTGACATAGGATAACAACATGCCCAGCCATCATATTTGTTACAATTTTTTGCATTGAAGTTTTAAATCATAGGCTAAAATCACAAAATAAACATTTAAAAATTAATTGGTCATATGAGAAATTTGTTAATCATGTATATATTTCCATGTTAATGAAATAAGAATCCCCATTTTGTAAAGGTCTTAAGCTGTCACAAACTACCAACTATCATTTAAATGGAAGTATATGGACCAATTTGAGCCATCCCAACCATTTGTTTTAAACTACATGTTGATCTATGTAATTTCAATCCATTCGTCATGTAGATAACCCTTACAAGTGATTAAAAAAATTAAGAACAATTATATAGTCAAAAAATAAACATAGCATTTACTATCCCCTCATAGAAATATGTTTACATTAGCTAGTTACTTCAGTTAATGACAAAATTGTCCACTAATCGAAATGGATAAAAAAAACTTTTACGTTTATTAGAAATAAGCTTGCAAAAAAGTCAATAAGTTAACTAACCTAATTGATTAATAAAATAATATAAATACAAATATTAATAATAAGTTTGGATGATTAAATTTAGTCGATTAATGCAGATTAAGTTGAGTTACATAAAATATGTAAATTGATAATTTAACTACATACATACATACATACATACATACATACATACATAGATACATACATAATACATACAAAGACACTACAAACCACCTTAACTCATTTAATCTTTTATAACAAAAATGACAATATAGATTTAATCAAGATTACCTTACAAACTACAAACAAACTTCAAGTAAAAAAAAAGCTTAACAACCCATAAAGTTTATGTCATACTGAATAATTTGATGTTGAGGTACCCATAAATTTTATGTATTATGTTATCATGTAATATTAACATATAATCTTTTTCTATATAATATTTTAATGAAAACATATGAGAGATTAAAAAAAAGGATCTTGGTTAAGAGCAAAAAACTTTAATTCTTGTGAAATTAGTAAAATACCACAACGATTAATACAACAATCTCTAGTTGTCCAAGTTTCTTGTTCAAAAGAACCAAATAAATTAGAAAAGAAAAATTGCAGAAGACAAATTCTAAGCTTACATTTGTGTTCTTCCTGGCACAATAAATATTATACATGTATCTACTAAATAGAGGAAACTATAATATTAGCTGCATGAAACACAATCACAACTCAAGTAGTACATCCCTAATAAAATTCTTCTCCATTTAGCACTTGATTCTTTTACTACTAGCTCATTATGCCATGCTTCCCTCATTGCTTTGCAAGCTTTCCCTTTGGTAGAGAAGAAGGGCAATGAAAATATCCTTATGGTAGGATGGAGATATGCAATGTTTTCTTCTCAAAAGACTTCACGAGTCAACTCAAGGTCAAGTAATTTTAATAACAAGGAGAATGATGTGCAAGCCAAAGCATTGTCCAACATATGCTTAATTTTCTTTGTTAGGCAAGTTACTTGTTTTTTGGAGTAGCTTTGATGACTTCTCAAGCAAGTTTAATGTCTTCTAATGTAATTTTGAACAGGTTGCAAATGGAATTAGTGCTTTGCAAACATGCTTTATTAAGAAAAGGGACTATTAATTCGATCACTTGGTAATATTTCTAATTAGAAGGTACAACTCTTATAGTTATAGTATTCAGTAAATGTATCCCTTACCCTTGTTCAACATCCATTCCCCAAATTTAGGCATTTTATCACTAGACTATATTTTGTCTACCAAACTTTCTAAACTGTTTTGCCATAGATCATTATGAAAATCACTCAAGGGCAAAAGTCCCATCTTCTTCGCAAGTACCATATTTGTTAGAATAGTAGATATTTATAATTCAACCATCGAATATTTATTTCATGAGTTATTTTAGTAATTTCAAAAAAGACTTACTTTTACTTATGGTCAAGTAATTTTTTAATGGATTCTTAAGTTACTTGCTTAAATATTTATTATTCTTTCTTCATTAGGCTAAGATTACCAATGTCTCTACAATAGCAACATAGAGATGCTTGTGGTGACAATAGCAAAAAAATCACTAAAAAAGCTCCTATTTTAAATATAGCTTGTAAGATCCCTTGAAAATAGCTAGTGGTAGAACCTATGAGAATAAATAATAAAAAAACCCAAATCACTTTGTTAAGCACTCTATCGTAATAATCTAAAATTAAAATTTTGTTGTACGTATGAATATTCCATATGAAAAGGGATGACCTTATGAATGAAAAAAAATTTAAAGGTGCACATAAAACATTAATCACAAAAAATGGTGTAACAAAATACCTGAAGTTAATAAAAGTGACAAATAAGGAACAAAAACAAAAGAATGTGAGAATGACTATAAAGTCTCCTTCGATAGATAATCACAAATAAAATTTTAAAAAATATAACCAAATATAGGATATGAAACAATAAGTATAAGTAATCTCTGATATGAGAAATAATAGGCAACTACAATAGCATACTCTATATTATTCTACATATAAGGAGAACCCATACTTGTCTTTCAAGTAGTTGATTGTAAGTTCCTTGTAAGGATAGATCTGTACCACTCTTTGGACTACCATAAACCTGATATAGTAAAGGTGAACTTGCATCACGAGTTGCAGTATCTGTTACTATATCATTCTCATATTTGTACCTGAATGGAACTGTTGATAATCCATTTAATATGATAGACCAACAAATTGGGTATTTCCAAACTATAAAGTCATTCACAAATGTTATAAAAGATTCTAAATCTTAATTTTAAATTAGTTGTTCATAATTAATTATTAAATAAAATATTTTGTGGTAAAAAGGTAAAACTAATAATTCACAAAAAAATTAACCTTTTAACCAAAAGATGAATAAATAATAATTATCCTAAAATATTGTTTATACTAGTAAAATTTTAATATTTAATTATATTCTAAAAATTTATCGACATAACTTCACCAAACACAACAAAAAATATCATAATCATTCGTTAACCATTTTATTATATGCTATTTTTAATTTTATCTTAAGGAATGATTAACCGTGCAATTGAAATGAATAAATTAACCAACTTCCTACAATAGCCAATAAAATATTTCATTCATCACAAATCTACTTCTTAATAAAAAACTATAAGAAATAGAATTTAATTAAAGAGAAATAAACACCATTATCAAAACTCTTCATAATACAAGTCTAACATCGATTTGGCACTAACAAGACATTTGCTCTACACATTAATTTGACCTTGACATTAGTTTTTTACAATTTTGGCAAGAATACAAATCTGATCATAATCCTTAACTTTCTTTAATAATAAAAAAAGATTATTATATTCAACCAATCTACCATCCTTTCTGAAGACTTTTCTAACCTCTCTTTTTTACCTTAGTTCATGCTCTTTTAATTTTGTATCCCTATCTTATCAATGCTTCATGAACAAATTCTTAATTAAGTTGACATCATCAAACCCAAATAACCAAATGCTGACAAGCTACACAGGGAGTTAACATAGACTACAAATTTAAGAAAAACATTTCATAATAACTATAGATTAAATGAGTTTATAAATGGAAATAGACAAAGATTAAAGAAAAAAATGAAAGAAGTTTGTTAATGTTTCACTAGTGCAATTTAATGACAGCACCCTTAGATGATTGAAATGACATCAATATGGCCTTTGCATGAGTTATACAATAAAAAATAAAATTAAAGTGTAATATCAATATGACAACAAAAAAAAAGTAGCTCTTAAAAAGTATCAAACAATAGCCATAACAGTAGATACAAGATTTCCATAAGGAAACAATTGGGAGTGCAACATTGACGTTGAACTTTTTTCCTATCAACAACCATTATGCTCCAATGTATTTTTGAAGCTATAATTATATGCTAACTGCCTCACAGGACTTCCAAAACTTGAGAAACAAACAAAGATTTATCAAAGATAAAGAAAATATTTTATAAATTCATCCTATGTGGAAAGAAAAATTAAAACAATGATTTGAAGATAAAAAGAATTACCTCAAAAGCTCTGCATCAGCTCAGATGTCAATATTTTCAGTCTCCCTACGGATCAATTTGTTGTAGCGCAATGTGTATGCAGTGATTGACTAAAGTAACTATGAAGGATATCTAAGAGACTCAGTAATCACAGATATTACATCATCTGATGATTTGCTATCCTTAACCATTGTGTAGACTGCTTCTTTCTCACTGTGCGAATGGATCTCACCAATAGAATCAGCAGCACTATCTGTAATCAACCTCCTGATGTCTCTTGCTTGGCTTACATATTGATGAAGCTGTTTTTGGTACTCGACAAATATCTTAGTTGCCTCATCATATTTCTGATCATAAGCTTCTAACATCACCTGTTTGTACCATATATGTTAACCAAAAGAAAGGAAATAGTTATTCTTTAAACGAGTACAAACCTAAAGGTAATTAGCAATTACGCCATTATTCTAATGGAAAACACATTAGCAATGTCACACAACTTCAGAAAATGTGCATTTAGTAAACAATAACATGAACAATAATGTATTCACGACCTCAAAAAGCCAAAAAAACCTCTTCTCCAATTCCAAATTCGAACATTTTGTTCTGTATAATCTACCTGCTACAAGAATCCCCTAATCTGAAAACCAAATAAAAAAAGTAGACATCTCACCTAGCATTGGCCCTCTCGTCGACCATTCGCTTCCGCTCCGACTCCGCTCTTTCAACCGCTGCCATTGTGGACCTCAACTCCTTTCTTTACTGCCTAATGACATTCCTCAACCTCACCGCCTCCTCCTCCTTAAGGTCCCTCTCCCTCATCACCACTTCCTTCACCTCTAGAGATGATCCATCCTCGAAATCCAAGCTTCCCTTTTCCTTCTCCAACCTCCTCGCTTTCACCGCTTCAGCAGGTGCTGTCATTCCATGAACCAAAATATTCGGCGAACCGTAGCCGTGGTTCTCTTCGACCGCACTCTTTGAAGGAGAAAGCTCCACAAGGCGACAATGTTTCTCTGACAAATCTTGTGGATGTTGTCAACAAAAGGAAATTAGCCTGGGTATCCCATTTTGTTCTGAAGCCCATCAAAGATCGCCTCCAGCCTTGGGACTTTACCCTCTCCTGGAGCCTGCATAGTGTACATTGATGGAAAAATACTCCATTGGAGAAGAATGCAATCTTGACGGTTGCCGTTCAGATGCAAAGAAGCACCGACGGAGAGTTGTAAAACTGAGTAATGTCGACACGAATGCTAAAGGAAGACGCAGATAAAGCGGCAGATGAGTTCTGATCTAGAAGGCGTAGGGATAAAAAAGGGTTAATGGAGTAGAGAAAAATGAAGGTATTCGAGGCGAGATTGAGGAGAAGGTCGCCGAAAAAACTGAAATGAGGAGTGTCAGGGTCTTTGATGCTTAGTCCGTGGCATTAGTTCTTTGACCGCAGAGGCAACTGAAAAAATCATGTATTTTGATGATATTTTTTATAATAATTTTATGTAAAATATTTAATTAATTAATTAAAATAAATTAAATAATATTATTAAAAAGTATTATTAACAATTTGATGGGTTTTATAAATTTGTTATTAATTGTATTGAAAAATGATCAAAAAATATTTTATCTCTTAATAAAAAGTGAATTAAACTTTTTAATGTTATTTTATGATGATAAAACAATCTTTTATTTTTTGACATTATTTTCTGTTTTTTTAATTAAAAGTATGTTTTCAAACATAGCTAAACAAACATTTGATAATTTTTTGAGAAGCAATTTCATTAAAAAAATGTTTGAAATTAGTGCTCCAAGTAGTCTTCATAAATATGGTACTAAAAATAGATTAATAGAATGGTTAAATACTATAATTATATATATATATATATATATAATTATAGTATTTAACCATTCTATTAATCTATTTTTAGTACCATATTTATGAAGAATATTAAGTAATTTTATAATTTTTTCATCTTTTGAATTAAAATTTATATTTTGAAACATTGACAAAATTTTTTTTATACAAGATCTTAGTTTTATGATATACTAAAAAACTTATTCCTATAATTAACTATTAATTAATAGATCACTTTAAATAGTTTTATGATTGGCTAAATTTATAAACAAAATAAAATATTTAATCAAATATTATAGTCATGCTTAACAATAAAAAAATACATACATTAAAAACATTTCATTATAAATCTATTTATTTCATTGTAAATAAATAAAGATAAAAAATAAAAAATTGTATTTTAATATTTGATTTATCATAAATTAAGAAAAATCACTTTGTCTCAATTTAAATATCTAATTACCATTTGAAAGATCAAAGACCCCTCCATCAATCTCATATTAAAATTTTTGTCGAATTATAGTAAATCATAGTTTCTTAATAACCCATAGTTTTTATTGAGTAACTACAAAAATTTTACAAGTCTTAATATGTTCATCGATAAAATTTGTAATGAATAATGATGATTTGTTTGTATATTTTTCTTTATTTCGATAATATTTGTTTTTTATTTTATTCATGACATGTATATATATAAATATAATTTTTTTGAATAATACTTAAAACTTGATATTAAATATTTTTTATATCATTTTTTATTCTCTTAATAATAAATTGTTATTTTTATTTTAAGAGGATTAATGTTTTATTTTGACTATCACACATAGTCTAAAAATTATGTGAATATTTTTTATTATGATATAATAGATGATTTATATTTATATACAACTCAAAAAGTTTAAATTGTTATTAACAATTATATAAAACTTTAATTGATTATTATGGAATGTATCGATTGGTTTTATTTACCCACATAATTTATTTTTTTCTTTTGTTTTTGTTTTGATTTTAGAAATGTTTTTTTTTGTTGCTACAATCGTTGAAGCTTTGTTTATGGAGTTACAAGTTTTTCAGCAGGCACAAGCTCTTCCTTTCCCTTCTCCTTTTCTCGCTTCGAAGGCCCTATAGTTAGGATTTTGTCTGCCACTGTCGATCTCGAACTCCATGTACTGAATGTACTGAATGCCACTATTTATATGCGTTTCAAGCTCCACGACTTGTGTGTCTCCTTCGACCCTCACCGCTTCTCTTGTGTTCTCCAGGTGTTCGAAGGTCAAAAGTTTTTTCCTCTCTCTCGCTCTCTCTCGCCTTCCTTCTTTCAGGCCAATGGTTCTTGTAGGAGTTTAAATAACTTACTGTCCATGATGATTATAAGTGGTTATTACTCTTTCCTACCTGCACTCAAGTTGATACTAGTATTTTTGTTCTAATATTTTGTTATCTATCCAGTGCTTCACATTGTGTTGTATTCTTGTGAGCCGAGATTATGAATATCTTTCTATGTAGAGTTTTGTTTTTGCCTATCGTAATTTGTTTGTCTAGATCAGGAAAGAAGGGCTAATTTAGTTTCATGTTGATTAATTTGTGCAGAGTGGGCCTGGTTCCATGTTGATATTTAGACTGCATGGTTTTTCATTAAATCTATTTTATTGTTAAAATATCATTTAGGAAAGGAATGCCTTGCACTTTTCAAAACCAAAAGTTCCATGAGGTTTGAAAATGCTCCTTACTTTTAATAGTGAATCACTTAAGGCCTGATTTTTCAGTTCTATGATGATTTGTCTCATGCCATTTCATCGGATCTTGAAATTAAAATGTGCCTGGTTTCAACTATAGTAGCCACTCTCAGTTAGTAGCACAGTATTATGACTAGTTTAATAGAGTGGTCCGAGTTCTCTATTTGATTTGTGAATGATATGTTTGATGGTCTTATTATAAAAGCTAGGTAATGTAATTTTCTTATTAATCAAGTTGGTGTTGAATGAAACCTTGAAGTTGGATTGTTTAGCTTTTATTAAATTGCTCCATTCTTGGACACAATGTATTTATAAAAGCTTAATTATTTAATATACATTTTGTGATTACTAGGCTTTGTTTTTTTTTGTGTTTTACCTTAGTATTTATCTTTAGTTATCTTGAGTCATAATCATTAATTATTCTTTTCTAGAAGCTCACAAATGCCATGCAGATTGTATAGTTCTAACATCTTGTACATGTTTTTTTATTATGTTATTATTTCTACGTGTTTGGCTTATGGTTGTCTTTGTTTATCTTCAATAAATTATATTATATATATTTTTAACAAAATGCATAAGTTATTTTTATTATTATTGATTTCCTTTTTTTCATGCACACATTTTTCCTAAACATTAATAATTGAGATTGTTTATGTACCTGATGTGTCCTTTTAATACATTCTTTTAAGTATGATCTAGTGGTTCAGAAAAGGCATACATGTTTAAAGTATCAATTAATATTCATGATTGTAGTGTATATATGCTTTTTTAATATATCAATTAGTGTTCATAAACATTTTATGCTCACATGCTTGTTTTAAGTCTCAAATATTTAACACGTGCCAACTTGTTTAGTTGATTGTATGTTGTCTTTTTTACAGCTCATTCACATATTTCTTGATCAAGTTGCTTCTTTGGGGTTTTTGATCTTAAGCATTTATGATTTAAAAGAGACAAGCTTTAATACCATCCATTATACTCGAATTGAGTTAAATCATGTTTAGGAACATATATATTTTTTAAGGCATCAAAGTTTATAGCAAACTAAGTTAAATCATGACAACAGTTTTCCAACTTGGCCACTTTCTCAATCAAGAAAATTGGAAGGTTTTTTATGAATAAAAACTGTCACACTAAGAGCACAATTTGTGAGAATGACAGGACTCATGTTGTCCTTTCCTTTTAAAATTAAGTTCTTGCACTATGGTAAACTAATACCTGATATTTTGATCCATACAAGTATTGTAAATAAAACAAAATATATTATAGAATGTATCACTATAAAGTACTTTCTCAAAAATACTAGCATGCATATGCCAATGTATGCATCCTCATAGACGTGCATATACCGAAGCTAAGATAGATCATAATCAGATTATAACATGGAATTTTGTTCCTGATTTGAGTTGAAACCTTCATTTTTTAGTTGATACTAGGGATAATACAGAAAGTCTAGGAACATATAGTAAAATATGTTGGCAAAACAAGCAAAAACATGCCAATTCTTGCAATTTTAGGGCATAAAGGACTCTATATAATTACAATTCTACAATCTAATTAATAGAAGACTTTAAAAATTAAAACAACCTCACAAGGTCATTTTTTTAATAACATATAATTTACAAGGGCACAACTTAGATTGACAATGGTTTCTCTTTGCCAAGGGTACAGAAAAATATCAAAGGCATAAAATATCATACTATGCACAACTTCAACAACTACTTTGTAAAAGAAGATGAATGCTTAGTTTTCAGAACAATGGGTGATGAAAAGGAAGATAGTTCATCACCCAATACCATACACGATGATCACAAAGTAGTAGATCAATCAGATGTCGAACAAATTATTACATCTGACATGAATATTATGGCAATGGAAGAGGAAGCAATGATCAAATCCATCATCTGCAAATTACATTGTGCCAACACCAAATTGTTTTAATGGCTTGGGGCAACAAAAATGCATTGCTTTAGTTGCTGTTTTAGAAACCCTCATGGACAAATGTACTTTAATTTCTCAACCAAATTGTTTTAATTGCTTGTGCCAAAAAATAATGCATTGCTTCAGTTGTTGTTTTAGAAACCCTCATGGACAAATGTACTTTAATCACTCAACCAAATTGTTTTAATGGCTTGGGCCAACAAAAAATGCATTGCTTCAGTTGCTATTTTAGAAACCCTTGTGGACAAATGTACTGTACGAACTCAACCAAATTTTTTTAATGGTTTGGGGCAACAAAAATGCACTCAGTTGCTATTTTAGAAACCCTCGTGGACAAATGTACTTTCATCACTTCACCAAATTGTTTTAATGGCTTGTAGAAACAAAAAATGCATTGCTTTAGTTGCTGTTTTAGAAACCCTCGTGGACAAATGCACTTTAATCACTTAACAATTGTTTCAACTGGAATCCGTTGGTCGCATCTGGGTTTGACGGTGAGGAACCCCAATCTCACAGGCATTGACAAGAGCAGCAAATCGGAGCCAACATATCGATTCACTGGCTGATGAAACCTTCGTAGAGATGTTAAAAAACATCAATGTTTTTGAACCACCCCCAAGGCAAGGCTTTAAACACCAAGAGATTATATAGTATGATGAGAATGAAGATGGTGAAAGTTGAAAATTGATTTTTTTAGTCAACAAATAGCTTTTTTTAGAACGTTGTTAAAACTAATGTTACAAAATTGTACACACTGTAATATACTAAACATCCCAGAAATCCAATGGCCATGTACCTGTAGAAGGTATGTCAATTTTTTAGTTTCTGTAAGGAACATGATCCTCCTTCTTGGCAATTCCAAATATAACATCGCTCAGTGAAGACAAGCTTTTGTTAATTACCTGTTTCAAGGACAAAATGAATTTCTTCATATGCATCTAAAACAAGAATTTTCAACATAAATGAGAAGTAATTCTTGCCTGGTTTTCCTTTAGACGATCTCCGGTCGAGCCACTTTTAGGAAGACGCTTGCTTCCGGCAAGATCGATCAGGTTCAAGACACCTTGAACGTGTTGTTATGTGGCCTACAATGAAAGAGTCAGGTCAACAAATGTCTTAGGTAACAATCTTTATGGTTCAAAGGAACAAGGAATAGCTAACACTCACAACATTCATCCCAGATATTCTTAAGGTGAAAAAAAATTGGCTTCTTGATGATAATTCATTCATCTAAGTCTTGCCAACTGATATGATAAACAAAGTAAAAGCTGATCATTAGTTCTAATCTCTTGCAACGATAGTCTTGTGCCTAATCAGGTTGGGAAAGAGAAGAATGATCTAGAAGTGAAGAAATGTTGACACATAATCATACGTTTAAAAGAATGCAAGAAAAACACAGCTTGGTACCCCAGAACATGGAACATTAAATGAAAGCATACACATGTCGTATTCAGTTAGCCACCAGAAACCAGAAAGCAGAAGATGAATGCATGCATGCAAGCAAAACAAAGCTTGGTACTCAAGAATATGGAACATTTGGGAAACTGAATACACATGATGCATTATGTTGGCCACCAGAAACAAGAAAAATAAAAGATGAAAGCATGCTCCAATTGTCTATGCTCATTTCAATTACCTGCTCCTTGCAGCTTGATCAAGTAGAAAGGAAATTTCCTTTATGCTACACACATCGACAACATTAAGGTCTGGCATACGTGTATTACCAGCTGAATCGTTCTTGATGGTATATTGCTTGTTAAGAAGAGTTAGACAATTGCTTGTGCTACGATTGGGTGATAACAAATCACGAATTGTTTCATTGTAGATCTCTAACATTGATGGCTGTAAAAGATGAAAAGCATGGTTTGAAAGCAGGAAAGATTTAGCACAATTTACGTTTTCATGTACATTTACATTCACACCTGTATTTTGTAAGTCCAACCCTTGCATTGTAGCAATTGGATAGTCTCAAAGATTTGCTCCAAGGAACGTGGTATTAATCCGTTCTGCTCAGGGGCTTCAGGTTTGCCCATCATGGTATAAGTTTTAGCAGAACCAGTTTGTCCATAAACAATGATACAAACCGTTTTAAAGAAGAGATAGTAAAACAAGGAGTTAAGAATAATGAATGAGTGCTAAAGCTTGTTATATGCATTTTCTCCAAGATAGAGAATCAATGTTGAAGACCAAACTAGCATTCAACTAACTCAACAACCATTTTGATCATCCGATTCAATCGTGCTGACCTATTGATGTGAGCATGGCCATTTAATGTTTTTAATGTCCATATTTATGTTTGCTATAGGAATAAGATATGAAAAGATTTTTGAAGAAAAAGTTAATGAAGAAAATAGAAACACATAAAAAAAAAAAACTGAAAATTGATCTCAACTATAGTTTAAACTTCTAGATTCATTTACTCTAAATTAAAATATTTGTTAGATAAAAAAAAATACTGCTAAGTCACTACTCCTTGGCTTAGCTACTTCGGTTAATCCTTTTTTTACTATTTCAGCATTTAACAGGGTAAAATAAACAAATATACTTGACATGCTCAACAAGCAATTTCTACCAATCATACATCAGTTCCTTCCAAGCAAAGGCCAACCCACCCCAACACGCTTAAAAAACAACAAATACGAACAACAAAAGTATAATTAAGTTCATAAGTCAAGAAACATGCCAAAAAACCCATTCAACGGAATAATAGTTTTTATTTTGATCTGTAACACGAAATAAGTTGGCAATAAAAATTGATCGATTATATGAATTTTCTAATCTTACTAGAGCATCGGATGATATATAATGCATTTTATCAAAAGCTATAGTAGCTTCTTTAAAATTTAAAAAATTTTATATGGTTTTAGAAATTCAAAATACCTTCTCATAAAGCTTCATTTGATTTAAGCACTTATACTCAAAAAATTTTAAAAATCACTGTCTTGACCATCTATACTAGCATCCTTAATGTAAACTATTGAGGCTAACTATAGATTTTAAGAAACTAAAGAGAATTTGAGTTGAAGAATTACTCGTTGCAGTGGGGTACTACAAAAAGGAAGCTCTTCCAAGTTCACGATTTGAACTTAGAAATAATAAAGAGATAAATAAAGAAAAAATTACCATAAGAGAGAAAATCAAATATAGCCAATTAAATATTCTCCTTTCTCTCTCTCTCTCTCTCTCTCTCTCCTCCCTCCTCTCAACTCTATATGCTAAATGGCAAGAATATATTTATGGACAATTAAGTCATTAGAAAACCCATTAACATGACAAGGTAGTATTGAATTCCATGACAATAAAAATAATATCTTATTTTGATAATAATAAACACTTTAAACATTTATTATGTAATCTAATTTATCTATTTAGTATATTCTATAAATTATCATAAGATAGGTAGACTCAGAGATCACTTATTGTGGAGTAAATAAGAATACTCTAAAGTGAAGACAGAGATTTTTTTACTACTATGATAATTATGTGTCCAAGAAGCACCTCAAAGAACTTTAGAACTTCATAGAAAATGTAAATGAATTAAAATCTAATTTGCTATGTTATTTCAAGAGCTTGCAGTACATTACACAAGCATTCTAAAGTTCATTTAGCTCTTCTCTTTTAACCAAGGATTTTAATTGATTCTATTTTGTGAAGCAATCAACTATCACAATAAAATACCAATGTTTGCCCAAGAAAAATTGTTTCATAAACTAGGAAATGCCATAACACATTAATATCTTTCATTGATCCTATTAGTCAATGAGGCAAATGTCTATTAAAATATCAATTTTTATAATCTCAACGTATTGTGCAACATTCTTTTGAATTGTTGGCCAGCACAATTCTTGTTAAAAAAACTCATGGCTAGGTTATAACCAAAAGAACTACTTCAATAATCCGCAAAATAAATGGATTTAATAATGTCAAACAGCTTGAGAGGTTGGATAACATTATTCCAAATTTTAAGAACATGAAAAACTTAACATATGAGCTTCTTAATTCCATTGCATTCTCATAGTTTTTTATAAGCTACAGTCTGATTGTGCCTCTCAATGGCTTGAAAATGGTTAATGCTCGACTTCATAACAAGTTATGATTCTACAAAATGTAGCAATATGACCATCAAACTTATATAAGTCTCAAAATGTCTTTGGTGAATGCATTTTCAAAAAGTCCCAAACACCATCAGGGTTAGCTTCATTTATTTTCTTTAAACGTGCTTGATAAGATGCCAAAATTGCACTTGAGTAGATTGATATGCAATCTAAATTTTCATAATTCTTGAAAGTTCTCTTTAAGATCCTCAACATAGACAAAGAATGATTGCTTTGACTAAAAACTCCTCAACATATGCATCAAGATTCATTCCTCATTGATGGCTAAAAACTATATTAACCATGTATTGATATGTTGTCCTTTTAGTTTTTAAAACAAATGACATGGCCTTTTAGCAACATATTGAAAATTGATGATAGATGATGTTTTTCATTGTCTAACTCAAAAATCCTTATCTATTGTCATCCAAAGAAGGCATTCAAAAAAGCTTAAATGATTAATAGTTGCAATCAAGCTCATTGAATCATCAATTCTTGACAAAAAGGAAAATTTTGGTCAAGCAAAATAAGATAAAATAAAGGGTCATCACAAATGTGTCATTTGTCATACTTTTCTTGACAAGATAAAACTTTTCCAACCACTTGAGCTATTGCACAACAACAATGAATCAAACCTTAAGAATATAAGCTAGTTCTCTTTAGCTAGGGCTTGTTTTTCTTAACTAAGTGTGTCTTCTTCTATCATATTCTTAAGCATTCAAACTTAACATTAAGATGTTGGTAAAACATAACCCAAGTAAAACCAACCATATCAAAACATGACCATGCAAAAATATCAATGAGCTGAGCTAGGAGAGAGAGAATGGTCTCCCTTTGATATTAATTCAAATCCTTTACTCTCCATTGAAGTTAACAAATATACGTATAATTTGGAGGGAACTAAAAGATCAACAAGAAAAGAAAAAAAAATTTTATGAAGAAGAACCAAGACATCCAATAAATAGACGAAATGCCACGACTTCCATAATTGTACTCAGGTAGCAACTCTTCAATTGAAGCAATACTCCTTAAAAATACGAAACCTAATGGCGTAAGACTTTATTTGAACACAAGGGATCAAAGAGTGTGAGGAGTACTTGACGGGTGATGACCAAGATTTAAATTACTTAACAAAGAGTAATTTTTTGTAGGATTTTAGTTTGAAGGGTATAAAAGTAAATAATCCCACATTGACTATAAAGAAAATGATTTGGAGATTTATGTGATAATTTAGCCTCCAAATGTCTAAAAACCTTTGAGAATAAAACCCTCTTTTGTCTGAATCGGATGGTCAAATGAAACAATATCTCGACAGAATAAAACTAGGTAGTAAAATTTATACACAGAAGGTGTTGAAGCCATAATGTGAAATTTATTTATTGTTGGTAAATAAAAAATTTCAAATAATGATATTGTCATGTTCATAAAATTTTCCATCTGCATGACTTCTTATATTTCATTCCCATATGCGAAAAAAGAAAGCTAACTTTAAGCTTAATTTATTCTCCCAAGAAGCTGATTGGAGAACACAACATAGGGGAGAACATGACCTAAACAAATGCCCATCTTATTGAAGGCATTCCAAAATAAAGTATCAACAAAACTACGATATCCACAATACTGAACACACATCAATGTTTGCAATAAGTCATGAGAACATAATGGTGGTTTTAAGAAATTCTAAATAACAAAGATGCTTTGGCACAAAAGAGATTGGAACCAAATAAAATATTCTCATTATTAAATTTGACAAAGTGTTTGCCTTAAAAGATTTTAGAATTAATTTATAAGGGCATGCTTGATTCCCTCCACATATCACCAAAATAATATTAACATGTACTTAAACTGGTCTCCATGGCCCTAGAGAGAGATGAAAAGTCTCGATAGATCTTAAATGGTTTTCCTTCAAGTGATGCAACACTAAATATGGAGTTTGAACCTCCTTTAATCCATAGAAGCTACATAAAGCATAAACCAATTACAAAGCTACTCAAATCAAACCTTGCTTCACAATCTTCGTAGATGATGACACATAACTTGGTTAATTTCATATGATAGCTCTTCATGATTTAAGAGTGCTTTAACATAGTTTATTATAGTACATCATATTCAATTCGAATTTTCATGGTTCTTTCACTTGACACAACATTGGACATCTTTCCATAGATTAAGACCACAGGAGGCATGGTTTGGAGCCTTTCATTGATTTTCAATCTCTTTGATACTTTCTTTGGCTAGGTAAGCTCTACAAACCCTTGGTCAAGCCTTGCTTCCTCTTAAATAAAGCCAATTAACCATCCAACAAGGACCTAAGAGAGCTACTTTATGTCTCTCTTTCGCCCTTCTTACGATAATATTATTGCAGCTAACCTTCTTAAACAATTTTTGTAATCAAAGAATTCATGGATGATAACCAAAGATAATGTGGCAATAAGGGTTACTTGAGAGATACATTCAATGGAGTATTCTCAAACTCTTGAAGAGGTAACTAATTGTCTAAGATGGATGATAATGATGTTATCAATTACTCCCTTAATAAAAATATTTATATTTTTTCATTGTTGAGGTGAGCTCATTAGTAATTTCCTTAAGCCTTCTCTTGCTTCAAAATGTGTTGGAAATAGATAAGTCTTCTTCATTAACTAAGAGTAATAAAAGTTTTTTAGCAAGATATGAGATGGCAAACAAAGCTTTGACTTCTCAAATTCATTGTCCCAAAGAAAAAAATACTAAGGATGCTTGAGTCACATGGGTTTCTTCTAGCTCCACCTCACTTAGGCTTTCTTGGAAACATTGGAGGTAAAATTTGGGGCTTCCATTTTAATTTTGACTAAGATCTGGCAAACATTCAACCAAAAGTTTTAGGCTTGACCTAACTAGCAATGGAAGAAGCAAAGATCCTTCTCAAAAACTTGAAATTAGGAATAATGAGATACCTTCTAAAGCCACTTCGATGTTGCATCCATGCATCAAGATGGAGAAAATTGTTCACTTTATTCCACCAAAAAGCAAGAAAAAAAAACGTAAGTGTCTCGGATTCACATAGCAAAATTTATGGGTCTGATCTATCATAACAGAAAGTAGGAATTTTAAATTTAGAAGGGAAAAAAAAAATCCCCATTAAAAGAGGGGCAATTACAATGCCAATGTAAGAAGAATAGCTAAGATGCATCATACATCATGCCACACTCTTTGCTAAATGAACACATCCAAGGACAACAAAGGTAAAAAGGAAATTAAGCAATGGCACAAACAAAAGGTATCCCACTTGCAGAAATTAATTAACTAGCAGAGGAAAAAAAGGAGATGAATGAGTTGAAAAAAGATAGTTCATCATAAGAAAATGAACAAGCTTATTTAAGACAATTGAAACTTGAGCTAGAATTGTAGACTTTAGTGGAACAAGAATTTCAAATGGATAGAAATGACCTTCACAAAAATATTCCAAATGTTACTAAATGATTTGATGGAATGGCTGAAAAGGAGGATCATTCTTAAGAGGTGGAGGGATAGAATTAGTGATCACTTACATTGTTGAAACATTAAAAACAAGATCATGAACAAGAATAACTATTTGAACTGTAGTTCTCATCTTCTATCTACTCACTAATTCCAACATGCAATGTTAGAGAAGTGTTGAAACTAATTTTAAATTCCAAGAAGAAGAAATTATTTACTTCCCTTTAGCTAAAGAATCACAAGAAGGTAATTTAGAGTTATTACAAAAGGAAGCTCCTTCAAGTTCAAATATAAGACTTAGGTAAGAACAGAGAGGGATTAGCAAAGAGAAATTCCTTAAAAGAGTAAAAATTATGTTTAGCTAAATTTCCCATTGCACCCAAATGGTACATAAACTAAACCATAATGGAGTGGCAAGTTAATTATAACAAAAGAACAAGGCCCTTTGCACATGATAAATTTGCAAATTTCATTAATATTTTGTCCTTCTGAACTAAGTATTATCGTATTCAACTTGAACAATGATAATACCAATCATGCTTGATGTATCCTAATCAATCTGGACATTGAGAGTGATCTGTGTGACCCAACACCTTGAGAGCTATTTCTCTAACATTTGATTTCTAGAAATCCTACACCTCTTAACCTTGTTCTCATGAAAAGGTTTGTCCTGGAAGGCTAGTCTTATTTTAAAAAGACATGCCTCATGTTAATCATCAAGCATATGATGATCCAGTAAATTGTAACCTAACATGATAACTTTGCATATTCATGCAACATAAATGGTAAATAACTATCAAAACACTTACTAATATAGAATTAAATAAGTGAACTACGTTTTCTCTTGCATGCTATACAAATAACTAAAATAAAAATATCTAAACAAATACCTCTTACTCCATATTTTGGGATAATATATGTACCATCTATTAATATTTATGCATCCATGAACATAAGGTTTAATAAAATCTTTTTTAGATTGCATACTCACAAGAAGCACATAAGAAAATATCTAAATTTAATTTAGTTACTAATAAATGATGAAAAAATTAAAAATGTGGATAAGATAAAATTAACAAAAGAAAACTAAAATAAAATATATTACATAATGGATTTAATGCCTAGAATATACCACCTTATATCCATCAAGTGTACTTTGCACTAGCTACGAGATTTCTAAAAACAAATCCTCCTGAGATGACACGTGAGAAAAATTTTTGTCAAAAGTGAAACAATACTTTTCAGCTATTTACAAATAAAGTAAAAGTAAAAGCATCAGCTATAGAAGGCTCAACCTTACAGATTATAATTTCCATAAGACATTATAAAACAGATAAAAGCTTGCATGTAATAAATTAGAAAAAAAATTCCTTACCACTATACATCAAATCAATGCCTCTCCCAAGAGACTCAACACTTGTTGGATATGAAATAACTAAACCATCTGCTCCGTTGGCATCAACGTCTGACAAAAAAGGTCGCACTCTACAAAAAACTCAAATGTTTCCTTTTTGTTCCTGCAAAACATTAAAGCTCAATAAAAGTACAATATGTGTGGTATAAATATTAGATATGAATATGCATTTTGGACATGTTACTTTTACAACTTTCCAATGGAATGGCTATCAAAGGCTCTAAGATTTTAAGGAAAAAAACTGCAAAGAAAGAAGAACTATTTCTTTAAGACAACTATCTAGTTTTCAAATGCCAGATCGCTAGTCAAATTTTAAGTGTTTTGCTGCCGAATGATGCAGCTTTTATGAAAATATCAAAATATTATCAAATACATTGGCATGGAGAAACATATCCTTGGGAATGGAGACACATACATGGCTAGTGAAAAAGAAGAAATTGAGTGGTACACATGCATGTTTATTGGTTTGGGACCAAAACCAGAATTTCAAATAGTTTAAAACTGATTTCAGTCCAACACTCAGCCGAATTATTCATTTGGTTCAACTCAAGGTTTCAGCTAATCTTGGCGAAAATCAATCTCTACCACCCTCAACATAATTTTTGCTTCCAAATCCATTACAAAATTACCTAAATACCTTCATTTTCTAACAATAAAAGAGCTCGAGTGGGTAAGTTAGAAAATGCTCTTGATAGCTACAATAATGGTTCTAATGGATGAGATTTACAAGACTTAGTGTCACCGAATTTCAAACACCAAAGAATGGTTTCACATTCAATTTATCTTCTGTTAATATTTCTCTTGCTCAATTATCCATAACATTACTTTTATGTTTATTCTTTCAATAATTTGCTAATTAATAACATAAATAAATATTGCCCAATTTAAATGCTTAATTATATAACATTGATTTTGAATCTTATCCTTTTATTGTATTACCTACTTTTATCTTTTCTACAATACTGTTTTTAGTCACTTGGATAGATTATGGCCACTCAATTTTTTAACAATATTTTTTTATAATTTATTTTTTGCATCACCTAGCCACACAAACAAGTGATCGTCATTGTTTTTAATTGTGTTATTTATATCATTTCTTTTTTAGTACCCAACCCCATAACTTTATGGAAAAATGGTGACCTTATTAATTTTACAAAATATCCCATTTATTTTCAATAGTTCATTTCTTTTCAATGCTGCACGTGCACCTTATCAACATTAAGCGCATTCGTGTTCTACATGCACAAGCTACCTGCATGCATGGATAGACCCTTGGCTCGGTCATAAATTTGTGCACCTTAGGATGCACAATGTCAAAGTCAGACGTTGATAGGTGCAAAATTTGTAAAATTTGAGAAATTTTTAATTTTCGATCAAAACCATATTTTTTTATTTATATTTAAAAATTGTATCCCAACCACTATATAAAAAGAAGGAAATAATGAATCAAATAATTCAAAAAAGTTCTAAAAAAATAAGAGGCTCCAAAACTCATAGAAAGTCAGAACTTCAGAAATTCAACAAGTTTTGAGAATCAGAACTAATTAATTTCAAAATCCTTTAAAGGAAATCTTCTTTGGGAATTCAACCTCCTTGTGGTAAAAAACCTCTTGTCCTTCTCTTTCTCCTTCTTTCTTTGCTCACCATTATTAGACTTCCACTTTTGTTGTTATCTTTCTGAAAAAAATCCTGTTGGCGAGGGTTCAAGACGAGAAAACCTGACAAGCAGATAATTGATGATTGATTCTAATTATAATGACAACTCTATTATTAGAGTCACAATTGTTGAAAGTCACCAAACATAATTTATTAACAAAGTTTCTAAACAAGTGCTACTTTGGAAGCATTAACAAGTGGCATGGCTAAGGATTGTCAATAACAACTCATCATGTTTCTTTGCAATTTAACATTGGGAAACTAAGAAGGAAAAGAAGTAGCATGTCAACATCCCCGCTAGCCTTATGCCCAAGCACTCACATCAGAGGAGCAAGCACCTGTAAGCCCCAAGTTATAGGGATCATGGTTCCATTTGCAAGAGGAAAAGAGTAGATCTAAGAAAAAATCAATGACCAAAAAAACCAATGATATCAAAAGGTACCTTGTTAGAGAAATATCTAAATCTTTTTGCAACTCACATTGCTTTTGTTGTTGGTAACTCATAGTACTTCTAAGGCATTGTGACTACTATAGAGATCACAATAAGCTCTTAAGTAAAGTCACTCACAACTTCAAAGGTTGTCAATTTTTGTTTGAAATGGAAAAACATAACATGCAAACAAAAAAAATATGCAAAATAATGGCATTTGCATCCAACATCAAGTGTATTACAAGAAAAAAACTAATGTCATTAGGGTTTTTGGAGAAGATCTTTTGCAATATCGATCTTTGATTTAAAATGCAAAGTTGTTGCTTACGTTTTCACTCTATTATAAATATAAACTTTCTCTTTTATGTTCTATTTTTATTGCATTGATTCTTCTTTTAAAACTACTTTTGGCTCAAGTATGGGATCTTTTGATCTATTGTACCCCCTTTGAGTTGCATAATGAACTATAGTATATAACTCTTCTATGGATTGTTATGAATTTTTTTCTACCTACTTTTACAGAAAACTACAATGGAGTAAGTTTGATCTTTTATAATTATGAGTAAATATAAATAATAATTGTACACTTAAAAATTTCTATTCATTATCTCATCCTTATTTTTTGTTAGTTATACTAAAAGTGCACACACTTTTTAAAAAATAATATTTTAAAATAAGGCTGTCTTTATCTTTGTATATTTTTGAAAAAAATGAAAAAAATTACAATTCAACTTCCTCTTGTGCACGTCTCAACTCTTCAAAAACAAGCTAGCATTCAACAATATTGTTACTACAAAAATTTCAACCATGTTTTATGGCAAATTACTACACTAGAAAATGACTACTGATTAAAAGGCATTTGTTAGATGACAAATTAAGAAATTGACAGATTGATTTAAGCTATGATAACATAACCACTAAACTCTATTTCTCAATATATAAATTAAGAGTGGTAGCATACCAAATTTTTAACAAAAATACAGAATTGGAATGAAAATAATTGAGGCAAAATTACATGAAGAAAAGGTTTTGTTTTTTAATTTGGTGGAGTGCATTTATATTGTAGTAAACTCAATTTAAATTGATGATCATGCCCTTATATTCTCAAGTTAATTCCTAAGCAAGTAGCCTGATCCGTTAATCTTGTAATAATCTCCACCAATGCATTTTTCTCCTTCAGCAACTTTGATATAATATCACTATTCTTGATAGCATCAGCGTGTAGCTGAAGGTTTTACTGTGGCAAGCTATTGTTGTGCTCTTGTAGTAGTTTGTTTGTCCCTTGAATCATTTTTATCTATGCAGTAACAAAATATAGAATATATCAAAAAAACAAAATATAAAAATATTTCTTTCAATTAAGTTCAACAATGCATGTTGCTCTACTTGACTATTATGCTGATTTATTTCTTGTGTAGCTTTCTCAAGATCTTCCTTGAGACCATAACGTAAATTTTTAGAAGCAGCCCTTGCTTCAGCTTTTTTCTCTTGGGCTGTAATTGTAACCTGATATGTTTCATGAGTATTGTCGTTATATATAAGTCAATAAAGAAACTATATTTAATTTTTAGAAGGTACCAATTTGTTGGACTCCTCCCTCTTAAGATTCTTCTCTTAGGATAACTATTGTTTGGTATTCCTCAATCAGCGAAGTAAACTCTTCTATTTTTGAATTCATTTGGGATTCTAAAAAGAAATGAATTTTTCCAAAGTTTAATAGTAAAAAGAGTTCATCATCGCGTGAAAATGTAAATTGAAAACTTTCACGAATTTCAGAATGCTTTCTCTTTTCTGACTCCAAAAACTATTGAGCTTATCCTGTATTGCAAGATAACAATCTTCCAGATCAATGTACCATCTAATACATGACTTTAGCCTCTTGATGTAGTTTCTCAAATCATTCATCCTTCCCTAAAAAAATAAAACTGTAAAAATTAGAATAAACACAATTACTCGAGAAGAAAAAAGAGACAGATTGTTATTGTAACATAAAGATTAGGAAGCCTAGTTGCCTGAACATCTGCTTTGCTTCTGAGCTTTGATTTCTCAGATAGTAACTTCGTTACATCATCCCTTGAGTTAAACACAACCCTGGTTCCATATAATCACTATTTGAGCTGGCAATAATGGGAACACCTCCATTATCCCCAGATATTGCATTCATACTCGATAGAGATAGGAGACAATGCGTAGAGTTTGCTTTTCCTACCATATTCCCACCTCCAATCTTCTACCGCCTATTTAACAGATATTCGTGCAAGTTCTCACTCTTCTGCAAATCAATCAACACGTAAGAATTCCAAGCCAAGGAGAACACTAGCAGTAGAACGGATTGAAATTGAATGTGGGGAGAAGTAAACCTTACATTTGAGCAGTTTCGAGAAACATTATACCCAGCAGTCAGCGGGGGTTTGTTTTTGTTCCTCGTGTGCATTGTCAATGAGAGAAAAATGATCCAACAGAGCTATGTAGGGGTAGGGCTTAAGTGGATCGCAGATGAGGTGCAGCGGTGGGATGAGGAACAGAAGACAGAAAGCATCGGACAAAAAAATTACAAACCAAAGAAGAAGAAAAAACCATTTCTTTATCGTTCTGAGGAAATTTTTGGTCTCGAGAATGACGACACTCTTGCACTTCCCTTCTGTACACGAGCAAAGGGGTGAGCTTTGGGATTTGTAATTTCTTGAAACGAGAATGCCAGAGATTCTAAAATGACCTAAACATGCCCAGTTAATAATTACACGATGAACGAAGCAGCTATATGTATTTTCTTTCAAATAAATATTATTCAGCAAAAAAGAAAACAAACAGAAATAACATTTAAAAACCCAACGAAACGAAAAAATGATTGCATTAATTTTTTTAGCTTAAATTTGAAAATGAGAGATTACAAAATAAAGCTTTGAAAAAAAGAATATTAAAAAAGAGTTTTACATAAATAAATAAAAATTAGATAAATATATATATTAATTTTTAATAATTAGAGATTGAGAAAAATAGAAACAATATTTAAAATTTTGTTATTAGTCTAGAAAAATTTTATCTTTAAGTTACTAATATTTTTTAATATGATATTAAGATTTAGTCTTATTATTTTAATTTTTAATAAATTAATAGCTAAGATAATAAATATGTAAAAAAGTATTATGTTAATATTTGAATCAAGATGAATTATGACATCATGGTCTATTTAATTGATCATTCTTGTCTATGGTACTGATGATCCATTAATCATTGCTCTTTTTCCATTGTTCTCTTAGTGATAGAATGAAAAGTTACATTACACTTTAGCCCAATTTGAGCATAATTTGTATACTACAACAAATAATATCTCATATAATGATGATTTTTCTACTAAGCAGAATACCTTTATGAGTATTAATGTTCTCCAGTATTTCTATTATACCCTTGTGTTTGATGAGTCAAGTATAAATGTTTATATCTTATATGGGCTTGCTTTAAGTGAAATTATTAATATTAGAGGAAGTCAAGCCATGAACTTTAAATGTTTAAAATAATGGTCTTCAAGGCTCTTGGAGTCACGGCAAGCTTCAAGAAAATTGAAGACATGCACTAAAATTTTTATACTTGAATTTCTCTTTATTTTTCATTAATTTGATATGTCCAAATTTTGAGATGATGTGGCACACTAGTAGTATTAATATTTGAAAATGTAATAAATTTAATAATTGTTGAATTTTGTTTTTTTGGCCAAGCATTATTGGTAAAAAGTATAGACATTGGTATTTGATTTTTTAAAATTATTTAGGAATTATTTTTTATGAGTTTCTCCTCATAGTCATTTAGGACACTTATAACACTATCATAATATAAATTTATTTTGTTTACACTTATATTCAAAATTTTGGCACAAAAATTCTCACAAGACACAATAGAACTACTTTAGTTTCAAGATTTTCGCTATAGCATTGGGCGGGTCGACCCGACCCGACCGCTGGCCCGTCCAGGCTTTAGGGATTAAAAAAAATAAAAACAAAAATTGTTCGATTGACCCGAAGGGGTGAACGAAGCCCGAAGGAAAAGGACTAAGGCCGTAGGCAAAGCTGAACAGAATAGCGCGTAATCAGCCCGAAGGGAAACTGAACGAAACAATGCGGCTTCAAGTCAACCATGACCAAGTAATTAAACCTTGCTCGAGGCAGGGGGTAGCCAACCCCAAATAGCTGGGGAGATAAGCGAGCCAAAATCCTTATAGAGCACAATGGCAACGTATTTTCTGCGATATCGGACTAAATTCCCATTCGATATTCAAAGAAAACGGAAGGGATAGTGTGACCCGACGGCTTATGTTAATCTTGGTAAAATGATGCAATTAAAAAGCACAATGACAAGCAAGGGAATCGAACTTGAGTAGATTTATGAGACCATTAGAAACAACCCACAGCAAACGTTTCAATACGAATAGTTTTTGGACAGCATATCCTAATACATGTTGGAGAAACCTACGCTCGATCCAATTGCCTAGAATAAGGCTGCCTTAATCCAGCGTCCAAGATTGATCTCGAACTATAAAATTGAAATTCATTCAGAAACATCCATTTTAGGATCCAAATCAAATAGTGACAGCTAGTGTCCATTACCAAATGGCTAGTTCATTTTAGAGTAGTTGGGAGTGAATTTAGATCTCAAATTTGAGCTCTATAAATTGGGAAAGATGAAGAAATCCAAGAGGTTATAATTGCTGACGTTAATCAAGAACTATCAAAAATCTATAAAATCTCATATTTTGAAGTTTTTAATTTGGACCATTTGCCATCAAAATCATTTTACGTCTATGATTTTCTAAATCGAGAAAATTGTCCATTTACTCCACTTAAATACACTAAACTTCCCCAAAATGAAGATTATACTACACATTTCTTTAAATTTTCTTAACATATTCATAGCCACTAGTGGCTATTTCACGAGTATTTGGTCACTGATTAATTTTAGAATAAATTGGATTTTTAGAAATGGGAAAATACTATATTTTAATCAAAATTTTATACAAAATCTTGTTTTCTTAAATATTTTGATATAAATGATGTCCAAATATTTTAAACAAATTGTAAAAGTTATAAAACTATACTACACAGTTTTTTTCTAATTTTTTTAAATATTGTTTAAATTTTTTCCATAAAAAAGAATTTCTTTTCTAAAAAATGTATCATTTTTTATAATTTTTTATTTTTTAATGATCATCATTTATTTTAATATTTTCCTCCCAAAAAAAAATTAAAGTAATATTTTTCTATAATTTTAATCTTTTGTTTAGTGACAAATTTAATTCCCAATTTTATGATATTACAATAATGAATTCTTAAAAATTTGATATTACTTATTTAATATTCTTCTTCTTCCTCTGTAGGACTCGTATCCCATCTTCTAAAAATTTGTAAAGTTTTATAAAGTAGTAATAAATCACTAAAAGTTGCAAACTTTGTAAAATTATTTTTTAATATAGCTTTTGACTTTTAATGAAATAATGTATCTCCTTTCTATTTAATATCTATTTCACCATCCAATAAATGCACTTAATTAATTTATATTGTAGATAATGATATTAATCATAATAAAAATTTGTTAAATAATACTCATACTATTAAAATATTATATTATGACCATTAATTCCATAAATTGAGTCCTAATAGATCCATCATATTAAAGTCTACTTGTTCGATTGGATCATCTAAAACCTATTAGATCATTTGATTTAATTCATTTAATTGTTCAATGAATGTGTAATGGATGATAGATTTTTCCAACTTCTCTATTTGACTTGTGTTAATTCCACATATGTCCAAGTCATACTATTCAATCCGCATGTAAGATCATTAAATGCTCATTGAAAGATTATTGGATTGTCTATCGAGCATTCGATAAAGACTCACAACACAAATGTTGAAAAATTATTAGATTGTTTGATATTTTTCATTAGATCATCCAATCTTTTGTTGGTTTTTTGATGGTCCCATTGAATATATAATGAAGACTTTGTTTATTTCTTGTATTTTCTTTAAATCATCAAGTTTCCTTCTATAGTTAAGATTTCTAGCACATAAGGCTTAGTTCTCCTTACAAATCTTTCATACATGACTCCTAAGCAAGTTTATAGCTTGCATGAAAATATCAATACTTTTAGCTTAGATCTTAACTAGATCTCTTCAAAATCATTGTAAATCATGGGGAAAAACTTACTTTATTTCTTCTAATAAGATTTTTCATATAGAGATCCTTTAATTCATTTTCTTTTCTTCTCTACAACTAATTAGGAGTTATGACCAAAGCTTATACAATCTCTATTTTTGATAACAAAGTGCATATGTAATAGTCTTTTTTATTAACTTAAAAATTCCTTCTAAATAAGTTTAAATTATTTACTTTGTTTATGTCATATTTGAAACTCGAGAATTTATTGATGAATAAGCTTTTTAAAAAGAATGCCACGATAGTAATGATAGAATACAAAATCTGTGTATATTATCATGAAGGTTTCAATTTGAGAAATCTATATGTATATGGTTTATATTTTTCAAAAACTATTTAAAATTTGTATAAATATTTAAAATTAAAAAATATAAAAATGAAAGAAATTTGGATTAAATAATAAAATAATTCTTTTATTAAATAATAGGATGCACTATGTTGTCTCAAGCATTTTGGCAAAGTTCAGTAGTGCATAAATGAAGCATGAAGAGAAAGAGCTTAGGGAGAGTGTTAATGGAGATTTGGCTTGAGATCTTGTAGGAATTCAAAGAAAACATAGAGGAAAAGAAAAAAAAGCAAAATGAAGAAAAAAAATTTTTGACCTCACTTTACTATAATCACATCTTAAGGTAAGTTCCTAATTGAGTTCATCTTCATAAATCATATATTTGTTATTTGGGGTGTTTTGGAAGTGGATCTTGTGTGATTTTGCTGGATTTATGGTTGAGTTTGTTATTTTTTTAGTTGTTATGATTCAACAAAACAATCAACCAAATCATTTGGTACAATCTACAAAAGATGATGAGTGATGGGGCTTTGGCTTTGTGTAAATGGCACAGTTAGTTGATCATTGTTCTAGTACACTAAATTAACCAGACAAATACAAATGATTTAGGAAGGACATAACAACAATTGCCTTATTTAATCTTTTCGTTGACAAGTGATCATTGACATCGTACAAGTATGATGAGCTGATCAGATGAATATGATGGGTTTAGAAGAAGTTCTAATTGAGATTTCCCATATAATCGATAATTTGGCCTATGTATGCCATGGATCATACGATGTGATATAGAGATCATACCATATGATATGAAGCTAAAAATGTTAAAGTATACAACCTAGTTTTAAGATTATTTGAAATAGTTTTGGTAAGTGCTTTTTTATAAAAAGTGACAGTAATAACAAAATATAATATGAATGGTATAAAAAATGAGAAGAGAAGATAAAGGGAAAGCGGTGTCCATGGAAGCGATATCTCAAAAACTTATCGATATGTTAACTAATTAATTATGATATAGGAGAGTTGCTTTATTAAACTCCAATCTATCATTATGTAATGACATCATGATATGAGCATTAGCATGGCATGTTATCATTTGCATATGTTTTAATATAAATAGTCCTTTATATATAAATGTATACAAAAAGATTATTATTTAAAAATTAAGTAAATATTTATTAAAGCGTAAGTGAGGTAAATTCAATTGATGTAATATGACTAGATTAAAGAGATGCAAAAATCACATGCAAACCAATATTGATTTACATTGCAATGTATCCAAATCAATTAAAAAATTAAGAGAAATAAGATAAATTATATGTGAAAATTGTATTTCAAGGCACTAAGATAAATGAGTATAATATCCTGAATCATCAAATTAGGTATAAATCAAAATGTTTCTGAGAGCTTGCAAAAAACTTAAAAAATAATATTTAAAATTATAAAAAATAATATTTAAATTGTTAAAGCTCATGGAGATGAGTACAACCACATTTGTTTTATCTCGATCCCCTTGTTTCAAATTATAGTAAATTACCAACAAAAATAATCACAAATAATAATGAAATATTCTTCTAATATTAACTAAATATGTAATAAAGCTGAAAAAGTTAAATTGAATCAATGAACATAAAAAAATAAAAATTATATAAAAATCACATGAGAAGAGATTTAGTGTTACACAATAACCAAAAAAAATTGATGAAAACTATTTGAAGAAAAAGAGATAAATGGTACAAGAAATTTACTCTCCAAAATAATAAAGAGATTGAATGTAATGTTCTTAATCATGAAACCACATAGTAATTAAAATGACTTACAAGTTTTTTCAAAACAACAAAAAATAAAATATTTTAAAATATAAAAATTATTTTCTAAATAGATCGAGTAGGTGAAGCATTTAGATCAGACATCATTTGGAATTACTTTAAATTAACATAATAAATAAGCATTAATGCTAATAAATTATTATTTTTATATTAATAAATATATATTAAAGAAGAAATGAGACAAATTGATGTAATATAATCTTATAAAATTGAAGCAAAAATGTGAAAAAATGAGATAAATATTTCAAGATAGTTATATTCTAAATTACTAAAGAGATAAAAAATAAAATACTCAAACTTGAAATTATGTGAGAATAAAATGTATAATAAATTAGGTCAAAACCTAAAAAAATTTTAAAATTATTAAAATCACAATGTAATAGGATAAAGTGCATCATGATGAGTCAAAAAAGTTTGTTTCTTCATGATTGGATCTTGTTTAGAATTATAGTGAATTATAAGAAACAAAATAATAAATAAAAGCTATAATATTAACTATATATATATATATATTAAAGATGTAATAAGATAAACTGAGACAATGTAATCTTGCCAAATTAAAACCTTGTCAAGGTTATAAGAGAGGTGATTTAATGTCAAATATTTATATAACTAAATTTGATGTGGAAAATTTGAAGAAATAAGGTAAATTATCTGAGAAAGAAAAATTCGAATATTTTGAGGAGATAAATATTTCAAAATATAAAAAAATAATTATTTATTTTGTGAGAGCTTATACATATTAGTCAAACAACTATTGTTTCATGTCAAATGAACTTATTATGGAATTATAATGAAACATGATATCTTCCATAGCAAATTTACCCTTCTCCACATTTGCATAAAGTTGAAATTCTCTAAATTTAGACAGCATTTTTTACAATTGCACAAAATGTTCTTCAAGAGAATTATTGCAGATAATAATACCGTCAAGATATACCATAATAAACTAGTAAAGATACTCATAAAGAATATTGTTCATTAAATTTTAGAATATAGAATGTACATTTGTTAAGCCAAAAGGCATGACTAAAAGCTCAAAAGATACTTATTAAGCCACATAAGTAATCTTGGCTTCATCTTTAGCCACAACTTTGAGTTGCCGATATCTTGATCATAGGTCTAGCTTAGTGAATCCTATTACCTTATATAATTGATCCAACAAATCTTGCACTAAAGGAGCTTGGAATTTGTTTTTCATTATCACTTTCTTGAATACGTGATAGTCTATGCACATTCATGAGGAACCATCATGCTTTTTTGAAATAACACTAGGGCACCAAATAGAGCTTTAGATGATTGAATGAAGCTAGAATCCAACAACTTATTCAATTATTTGAGCAATTTTGTCAACTCTAATGGTGACACATAATATAGGAGATAGGCAAGAGGAACAACACTAGGTAGCAACTTGATTTTATTATCAATCTCCCTTTTTGGAGGCAGCTTTTTAAGTAACATCAGAAGCATGACATATTCAAATTCTTTGAGAACTTCTATAACAACATCATGTACATAATGATTTAATACTTCTTAATCTCAATCAATGTAGCAAAGTGTTTTTCCTCACTTAATTTCAATCCTTTTCCAATCTCATTGTTAAAATACATTCTAGCTTATTCTTCATTTCAATTATCTTCTTCCCATAAGGATAACAGTAATGAATGAAAAGGAGTGTCTTCTTACATCACCATGATATCATCAAGGTGTGGCATCGGGGCTATCTTAAACTTCCTATGAATGTTGACCCCAAGAATCAAATCAAAACTATCCAAAGGATTCACCAACAAGTTGATCTTTCATGTGTAACTTTCCAAAGTTAAAGGTACACCATGGGCCATTTCTACCACAACTTGAACCTTTGCATTTATTATTTTTAGATAATTAGAAAACTTTCTCGCTTACAATCTATATTTCTAAACAAGATTAGTATACACAAATGAATGTGTCGCACCCATGTCAACCATGGCCATAATTTCTTGTCCATTTGCTTTCATCAAGATGTGCATCAGCATAGAGTGTGTAACTATCACATCATTACTCATTGTGTTTAATAGTTGATTAAACCAACCATTAAAGGATTGAGCATTTACAAAAGATTGACAAGTACAACAACTTCTCAATCAAATTCCCCATTTGTTTTCTCAACCATAAGAGCATTAAGCTTCTCTCTCTTAGGACAATCTTGAGCATGATGAGGTTCATTACACAAGGAATAACCTTGTTGATTATTAGAGTTATTTGTACCTTGGAAAGAAGATAACTTTTGCTTTCATTTCGTTCATTTTTCTCGTGCCTACCAAACTTCTTGGCATGGCACTTCTACTCTCTTTTCTTTTCTATCATTTCCTCTATATTTTGAAGGGCATCTAAAACTTTGAAGACTCTTAGTCTACAAGTGCATCGACAATAATGATTATTCTTGATAAGTCTTTCACATTTTACCAAAAAAAGTTCCAATTATATCCATAGTTGTAGCCAATACAAGAACTTGAAAATCTTATCTTTCTTAGATATATTTTAAATATCTAGATTCAAAGAACTAAATTTCTTTACATAATCTTTCATGAATCCACTATGCTTTAACGTTTTGAAGGCATCACAAGCCATCCACAAAATGTTGTAAGGGAGAAATTTATCTTTTATTTCTCTTTTGAATTTTTCTTATATATAAATTTTCATCCTTACATCATTTGAATTATCAACACTCTACATTTTTCATCATTCTTTTGCATCTTTGATGAGATACATGGTAAAAATGATCACTTTCTATTCATCCAGCACATGATTAGATTAAGTATTGCTCCATGTTCTATGACAAATTCTCTAACTCCTTCACATTCCTAATGCCATTGAAACACTTTTTTTCAAGAATTTGCACGAAGTGCCCATTTTCTTTTCTTCTCTACAACTAATTAGGAGTTATGGCCAAAGCTTATACAATCTCTCTTTTTTATAACAAAGTGCATATGTAATAGTCTTTTTTATTAACTTAAATATTCCTTCTAAATAAGTTTAAATTATTTAATTTGTGTATGACATATTTGAAAATTGAGAATTTATTGATGAATAGGCTTTTTAAAAAGCATGCCAAGATAGTAGTGATACAATACAAAATCTGAGTATATTATCATGAAGGTTTCAATTTGAGAAATCTGTATGTATGCGGTTAATATTTTTCAAAAACTATTTAAAATTTTTATAAACATTTAAAATTAAAAAAATATAAAACTATAAGAAATTTAGATTAAATAATAAAATAATCTTCTTATTAGATAACATAATGTTTTACCTATTGTCTCGAGCATTTTGGCAAAGTTCAGTGGTGCATAAAAGAAGCATCAAGATAAAGAGCTTAGGGAGAGTGTTAAAGGAGATTTGGCTTGAGATCTTGTAGGAGTTCAAAGAAAACATATAGAAAAAGAAAAAAAAAAGCAAAATGAAGAAAATTTTTTTTTAACCTCACCTTACTAGAAGCACATGTTAATGTAAGTTCATAATTGAGTTCTTATTCAAAAATCATATATTTTCTATTTGGGGTGTTTGGATGTGGATCTTGTGTGACTTTTGGTGGATTTATGGTTGAGTTTGTTAGTTTAGTTGTTATGATTTAACGAAGCAATCAACCAAATTATTTGATTCTATATATAAAACATAGCCAGTGATGGGGCTTTGACTTTTGTGTAAATGGCTCAGTTAGTTGATCATTGTTCTAGTGTACTAAATTAACTAAAAAAATACAATTGATTTAGGAAAGACCCAATAACTATTGCCTTATTTAATCCTTGCTTTGACAACTAATTGTTAACATCATACAAGTATGATGAGCTGATTAGAAGAATATGATGGGTTTAGAAGAAGGTCTAATAGAGTTTTCCCATATAATTGATAATTTGGCCTATATATTCCATGGATCATATGATTTGATATAGAGATCATACCATATAATATGAAGCTAAAATTGTTAAAGTATATAGTCTTGTTTAAAGATTATTTGAAATAGTTTTTGTAAGTGCTTTTTCATAAAAAGTGGCAATGATAACAAAATATAATATGAATTGTATAAAAAATGAGAAGAGAAGATAAAGGAAAAGGAGCGTCCAAGAAAGCAATATCTCAAAACCATTGGATACGTTAACTAATTAATTATGATATAAGAGAGTAGCTTTACCAAACTCTAATCTAACATTATGTAATGACATGAATATATGAGCATTAGCATAGCATGATATCATTTGCATATGTTTTAATATTGAAAAAGCCTTTTACTATTATTAATATATAAATGTATACAAAAAGATTATTATTTAAAAATTAAGTAAATATTTATTGAAGCATAAGTAAGATAAATTCAGTCAATGTAATATAACTAGATTAAAGCAATTAGAAAATCACATGCAAAGCAATAAAGATTTACATAGTAATATATCCAAACCAATTAAAAAATTAAAAGAAATAAGATAAATTATATATGAAAGTTGTATTCCAAGGCACTAAGATAAATGAGTGTAACAACCTAAATCATCAAATTAGGTATGAATCAAAATGTCTCTAAGGGCATGCTAAACCCTTAGAAAATAATATTTAAAATAATAAAAAATAATATTTAAATAGATAAAGCTCATGGAGATGAGTACAACCACATTTGTTTCATCCCAATCCCCTTGTTTCAAATAGCAAATTATCAACATAAATAATCACAAATAATAATGAAGTATTCTTCTAATATTAAGTAATTATATAATAAAGCAAATTATAGCAAATTACCAAAAATTTCCTTTTCATCATGGAATTTACATAACTTTATTTTGCCTCGGTTGTGCATTAAGACTTACCTCAACTTTAGACATTTGCCCTTTCTCTTTATTGTGCCAATAATTGCTTAGGTGGTGCATTTAGAGGTGTCAACGTGTTGAGCTTAGTAACTTTGAGGGTGGTGGTCACTTGGATAAGCTTTTTGAGGAAAGTTCTTATCAAGTCTTTGTCTTTTTTTTGCCATTGGATGAGACACTTTTAAGGCAAACATGCATTTCCTTTTGGCTTCTCAATAAGTGCAAAGGAGAATTCTTTCTCATTAATGAGCCACAAAATTCTTCTAAAGATTTCTTGTGACGACAATGGAGAATCCATGTTAAAGATTTCTCACTTGTGTAATGCAACAATTTTCTTGATTCGCTCCCTTAAGAGCATCATTGAAGAATTAGAGAAAGGCTTGAAGGGGCTCAAATTAATGTTATCTTAGATTAATGAGTGATTAAAAGAACTACTTAGGTTTAATGCAACTAGCAAAGAAGATAGTAAATATGCTCTTGTATTACTTAAGACAGAAATTTGATATTGGAGGCTACTTCTATAATCATTTGGAAGTTACATCTTTCAAAAAAGTGAAAAAAACTTGCATTTATATGTCTTGAAATGACTTGTAAAGAATTAATAAGCTTGAACTCCTTTAGAAAATTACAAGGGTTTGAGTTAACAAAATAAAAATAAAAGTTAGGTAACTAGAGTTGATAAGATCTACTTCTTATTAGGAGAAGTCTCATAAAAAAATTGAAGACTATACTCGTATGCCAACAATAGGATGGATTTCTCATCAAAGTTATAGTGGAATCCTCAATAAAGTTGACTTGGTAGAATCTTAATGTCAGATACCAACCTAATCACTTAATTAAATAAAAAAATCAAGTGTTTTATGCATATAAAATATTGAGTGAAGAAAGTAAATTCTATGTAGAGACATGACGATATCACAGAATCCTTAGTACTAACTAAACTAAAATCATAAAAATAAATTATCATCATAAATATAGATATAACTTTTATAACAATATATATAAAGTGTAAATTGATGTTTTATTTTACTTTCAATTACCCAATCTATACTAAGTATTGCTCACTCTGAAATCTTAAGAGTTTTGTCTTCTCTCTTGGTGTCAAATCCCCAAATCTCAATTTAATGGATGCATGATGTGTGATGTAAGCACAAATGATGTTTAATTATTTCAAAGATAAATCCAATAAGACAACTAAACAATAAGGAATGCTAAAATAAACAAATATGTTTAATTAAATAAAATCCATATCATAAGCATGATAATAAACGACTTGTATCAGTTTGAAATCATATTAAATGTCATGCATACTATAAGTAAACTAAATAAATTATAAATACTAGTTTTTTAATTCTTCCTAATTTTTAATATTTTATAGAATCATCAAGTTTAGTATTCTTTAAATCATTATTATCATTAGATCCAATAATTATATCAATGTATAGCCTCTAATCATCATCCATTTAATGTATCTAAATAATGTTAGGTAGATGTCTAATCCAAATATTGATACTCTATGATAACTCCTTAGGTTTAATGCCCTATGGTAAGTATGGTAGCTATATCTTATGATAAAATTTTGTTGGCTTAGTATCATCAATTATAAATAATGATGTCATAACACATACACTAAGCATATATTTAATGTGAAGATCAATACTTTATAGTAACATTTATTGGGTTTAGTGTCATCAATATCATAACACACACTAAAAGATGTCTAATTTGCAGATCGATACCATAACATCTCCTAGGCATAATTTTGAGGACAATATCTTTAATAAGCTATTTTTTATTTTTATTTTTCAGCTATATAATATAGTATGATATGTTAATCAAAACTATTGAAATATATATATATATATATATATATATATATATATATATATATATATATATATATATATATGTCAGCCTGTTTATTATTATCAAAACTAATATACACTATTTATATTTTAAGTGTTTTATTTTATATTGCTTTTATTTACTTTTTTATGATGCCATGTAACAAATACATGAACAAAATAATGTAAATCATGTAATTAATAAAGTCATGTACCAAGTAATATAAAAAATCATCAATATCATACTAAACTATAATATATAAGTATTTTCCATCATAATATATAATTTTAAGGAAAAAATAAATATTATGTTAGATCACAAATTATATATTTATTTATCTTTTACAATTTTTTTATTTAAAAAATTTTTTAACAAAATTTATGAAAAATAATATTACTAAAATAATACTATCATGTTACATAACATGTTATCCAATTTTTCTACTAAATATGGCAGTTATCTTCCCTTTTGAATTTTAATTTTTTAAAATATTATATTTATGTCAGGGTCAACATACATCCTAATTATAAGTAATTAAAATCATGTAAATTCTCTTTTTATCATTAAGTTGTTACTAATATCATACTTTAACCATTCTTTAAGTTGTATCATACAATTATCTTGAATTAAGTAATCTATATTATATCGTACATATATGATATCATTATTGTATTACATGATTCGCTTTATTTCTCATTACCTAATATATTAGTTTATTCGAATCTACAAATCTAATAAAACTGTCATACTCTATGATAATAATATTGTATTATATGTTGTAATTCGATTCTTTATAATTTAATATATTTTTTATGTTATACTATGATCCATATAATCTAAATATATGATATGGGGACTTCTTTAATGATTATATGATATGATTAATCCTACTTTAATAAATGGTTTTATTTCTCTCTGCTAACATCATCCGCTTTTCATACTAATTTGATAAATGCATCATATTATACGATTCAACTCTGTTAAAATTATATAACTTGAAATTGCACCTTACGATCACCAACATTGTACTAATCTACCTATTTAGACTTATGAATTGTCTTTCAACTAATAGATCATACAATATGATGTTTATATTATTTTGTATGATAGATTCATTTATGCAACAATAATTGTGCTCTTAGAATTAGTGTAATTTAGCAAAATGACAAATACAATTATTATTGACAACCTTCTCATAGCTCTATCATAAGCTTATCGTATATTGTGATACCACAACTCCTCTTTCTTCAATGAATTAAACATATTAACATAATACAAAAATATAGAACTTACATCATTGATGATTCAACCTTTGCAACTCTCCTCTAATGGCACAACTCTGCTTCTCAGTTTTCTTATATAAAGAAGCTCGTTGGAGCTCATAGGTTCACTTGAACTTAGCCTCTATTGGGACGACTAGACCTATTTATAAGCCGAGAGCTTGGGAAGTGAGGGCGCTTAAAATCATTTTTTATCCTACCCATACAATGACTGTTGGGAATTTGAAAATCTTATTCTCATGGGTTTCAATATGACATCTTTATAAAACACGTAAATATTATATTATTTACAAATATGTCATCTTATTTAATAATTTTCTATAATGATATCTAGAAATTACATATACACCCCATCAAAATCTAATATTTATATATTTATAAATATAATATTCACTAATTAGTTTTAATTTAAGCCAAAATTTCTAAAATTATAAATTTAACATGATACATTTTATACTTTAATATTTATAAATTTACCAACTACTAATTAGATTTGACATAAATCATAATTTTTAAAATTTCAAAACTATCTTACATGTCCATTAGATAATTACATTTATACATGTATCTTTAATAATTGATAAGAAATTTTTTAGATCTTTAAAAATTACAAACTCTGTCATTGAGTTCATCCCCCAAGAGTTCTATTTATTGATATGCTTAAATAATATATTTTTTTACTAAGTTTGAACTTATGATATATTATGAGCACTTTATTGTTATTTTAATAATTTTATATAATACTAATATATTTGAATATTTTTGTATAAAAATAATATATTTTTAAGAAATTAATTTGATTAAGTTTAATAATACTTTGTCACAATCTTTTTGACTTAAATATAAAATTTTTCTATATGAAATAGTTTGAGATTTGAGGGTTGTTACATTTAAGATTGAGTTAAGGGCAAAAAAATTTATCAAGGGGAGAGGTGTTAGGGTTTGATTCATAAATCATTGTTGTGGTGTCAATAAGATGATGTTGTGAGGGATTATAAGGAATAAGATTTGTGAAAATGGAAGCAAAGTGATTATGTCAAAGAGTGATACTAAGAGCCTCAAGGGGCTCTTGATTAGAAGAGAGGGATTTGGTGTTGTCTCCCTTGCTAGAGTTATTAAATTACCTTATATGCCCCTTTAAAGTATAACAAGAAATAAATTTTGTAAAATATTTTATTTTTTATTGAAATAAATGGAAATGATTGTTGGCGGATGAAGGAGAAAGATTACAAACTAATGAGTTGGAAATGTAAGGAACTTTACTTGCTTAACCAAAAGTGTTGAGAGATTCTCTTTAAAAAAACAATATCATAGATTCTTAGTCTCCATTTTAGCTTTCTTATCTAGTTTCATACAAATGTTGTTAAAAGATGTTAATGTAAAACTTAGACTCAAGGGAATCAACAAAAACTTAGTAAAGATTTTTATTGAGTGCGATTATTAAAAAAATTAAGTAATAACTTGGGGTCTCCTAACTCGAGGATCACATAGGAGGGCGAGAAAAACTAGGGGAATAAACTAAAATTTTATTTCTCTTTAGAACAATGTTTGTTCTTCAAGAAGGCAAATTTATTGCCTTCAATTAAACCCTAGGTGTCACTTCCTATTTGAGTTTGTGCATCAACAAAGAATTACCAAATATTATCTTTCTTCTTTTATTTCCTTGGAGGTTGTGTTGCATGTGGTGTCACAAGAATTTATCAGAAAGATAGCTAAACTTTACACTTACGTCCTTAGGTGCCAACATTACTAGAAGACATGGGTACGAGATGGATGAATCATGTGCATTATCTCCTTAGACAATAGCATTGTAAGCGATGGCAATTAAGTCTTAATTGTCCAACCTCCAGCTGTTAGTATTATCAATAAATGTTCTCAAACTTTACATCTCTATCATTTATCATATAATTATATTATAGATTGATAACAAAATTTTGTGATGCACATTTATGCATCTTAAAATTGTAATAAATATTATCAATAAAGGTGCACTAATTAATAGAATATAATTTAATAATAATATAACAAAAAATATTATTGTTTTCAAAATTTAGTAATAATACCCCAATATTTTTATTAAATATATTATTAAATTTATTTTTATTAAAATATTTTTAAAATTTTAATCCCGTACTAACGCGTAGAGCAATCCTAGTGCTGCTTATCAAATTCAAAATAATACTCCCTTTTTTAGATTAATAAATTATTAATATATAGTAATTATCTTTTTTATTTAAACATTTGCCATCCTAAAACTGCATAAGCTCCTTAGCTTGGTTCGTCTGAGCTTCCCTTCGAATAGGGTTTTGTTAATTGATCTATAGAAATGGTGATGACGACGAACCTCCTCTTATTGGATTCCTTCTCTGCATCTGGAAAGACAGCCGATAGGCTGAGCTTTCCTCTGCTTCAATCCAATATGATGCTGGACCCAAAAGGATGCAAAGTAGAGCTTCTTTTTATCAATACCCACTTCGAATTGTCCCTACGTCTCTTCCTTCAACAATCCGTGCTCAGTTCGTCGTCGGACCCGGTGGTCTCAAAGGATCTCGATGACCTCAAGATGTTCATGGCGCACATGACCCAATATTATCCCTGACACCTAACTGAATTTCCACATTAGTCTCCCATGTCCTTCAATCCGAAGTTCGGACCCTCCCATCTTCCCTTTGTTACAATCTAGCACAAGCCATCATCTTCCTTGTAAATGAGAAGGTTCGTTATTTTATTTTATTTTTTGGTTGAATCTGTTATAGTGTTCAGTACACTTCATTTTTGAGGGCCACCGTTGTTCAACATATTTCTGCTCAGCATTTTAGTTGGTGGAAATATCTTTTGTTTGTACTGATTAAAGTTATATTTTGAACTGGTTATTGGAGAAAATGGGAAACTTTCGCTTCATTGAGCTTTAAGAGAATATTACAATTGTTAATAACTTGTTAAACTTGATTAGGCCTTTCTAATTATTGATCAAGGTAGAATTTTGATTTCCCTCTTCAAAGAACAAAATATGCACTTTTTCCCATGATTTCTTAAATATAGAATCTTAACTATTTCTTGTGAGGCTGTATATTTCATTTGGTAGATTCTTATATTAAAAATGTTTAGGCTGCCAACACAAAATTAATATTTTGTTATTATAATTAAAAAGACAATCCTTTAACACATCAAGTGAGGTCAGATACATTGATTCTAAGATGCTATTGTTTCTTTCATTAACAACCTTTCTTTTGCATCCAAAGTTGTTAAAGCCATTTCCAATAGTCAATTAACATTTTTTAGTTCTATATATTTTCCTTTTTTATAGGAAAGATTTAGTAATCTACATATCTTGTAGAATCAAAAAGTAAACTTCTTAATATAACCAAACCATCTAGATTGATTTTCTTTAGGCTTGTCTTCAATTAGTAGAATGTCAACTTTCTCTGTTATAGTAAGTTACTCTTCAAAATTAAAAGCTTTATCTCTATAGCAATTATTCTATTTGTGTGTTTGTACTCATACATTAACATTTGATACCATTAAATCTTATAAATTTGCCTTTATTCTTGAGTGTAATTTTTTGATGACACAACACTCAGAAGTATGTTTTATTTTCGTCTTATTTGTTTGCTGCTTGGATTATATTAGTGATATTTTTTTGTTAATTTTTCTATCATTTTGAAGTATAGACTCAAAAAAAGTAAATTTTGTATTGTTCCTTTTTTTTATAACTATTATAATCAATATGTTTTTTGAATTACTTGTCTAAATATAAATTCCTTATATTTATTATAAGAACTAGAAATGCGATACCATTTAAATTTCAGAGTCATTGTTCATAGACTCTACTTTTTTATCTATTTGCTTAGTCTCAGTTTTGATTTATCTCATTCCTTAGTCTTATCAATTGGTATAAAATTATTAGCAAAATGCATAATAATGGTTTATCTTGAATTTTACAATTTCATTAATAATTAGTGTAAAATTAAAGCTGTCTTTTATTGCTTATGCTGTTAGAATGTTTTATGAAATGAGGAGTGCAAAAGTACTTATGAAGCGTTATCTTTTTATGTGCAAAAATTGGAGTTGTGAGAAATTTTCAAGATTTTTTTGATGCTTTTAGTGTATAGGTAGAAAATGTTTTTGAAGTTAAGTTTACGGAACTTAAAAGCATAGCCATCAATTCGATTGTAATTAAGATTTTTAATATGTTCTCCTTAGGCGTGCAAAATTATTTTTAATATATAAAATTTTAATTTATTTTTATTCTTTACTAATGCCTTATCAATATAAAGCCTCCTTATATAGTCATCATTGCTTTGTTATACATGTTTTTCATAATTTCAATATGTACAATGCAAGCTTCATTTTTTTCCTTTTCTAATGCTTTTTTGAGCATGTGAGGGAAATATCATAATAATAATTAATTTGAGTTCATGGTGATTCCCTTATAGAATTAAGAAAATGTTTTTTTGTTCCTTAAAGTAATGATAAGAAAATTTTACAATCTTTTTATGTTCTTCATTAAGCTCTTTAATCGCATAACAAACATTAGTTATATAATCGTTTATAGACTTATCCAAAATTGTGCTAACCGATTTCTATTTCAATTTTTACTGGAGTATTGAAGCTTGAATATTAAGATTGGTAATACCTTGCTTTTCTAATAATGTTCCTAGTTTGTTGAACAACAGCAACATTTATCTTCTTATGAATCATGACGTTAATTAACTTGGTGAAATTTATTATTTAATTCTAGTTTCTTGAAATTATTTCTTTATACTTATCCATCCATGATGGTGCAGGAATCCTTACTTGTTTTCAATTAACTCTGTGTTGATATTACCATCTTTGTTAATCGTTTAGTATATTTAGACAATATATCACATTACTTATAGGAAGTCTTAAGCATTAGCTTTAACACAATTTTGGGCATACATTGCCATGGTTTGGCTTCCTTGAGGACGATGGAGATGTACAAGTCATAGAACTAGATGGTTGGGAGGCATCTGAGATAAATGGAAAGATACATCATAGACTTTCCTAGAGATCAACTGAAAGAATTGGGAAGGAGAGATGGGTAAGTGGGGTTTTTAAGTGTATACTATAAGCTAAGAGAAATGGCTTATGTGAAATCTTATACCAACTTCAAATGCCTTGATGAAGGCTATGAAAGTTTATGGGCTTAAACCAAATGATCTTAAAATAACCAAAATGTATTTTTTTTATAATATTATTTAGTATTACAAGAGGTATGTTGTTCCAATGATTCTATAGAAATTGAAGTTCTCTAGTATGTTACTGATTTTTCTTGTTTGTTTTGAAAGTTTATGCTTTTAATTATGTTTTGCTTATTTGTAAAGGCATATTGTGGAGTTGGATGCGCCTCTTGAATTATATATGGACGTTCAGATCGTTAGTGATCCAAACCTCAGAAAACTTGCATTTTCCTATGTTGTGCACAGTTTCGACACATGAACAAAAAACATAGAAATGAAGCAAAAAATAAGAAGCTTAAAAATATTGTTTTCTCATTGCTACAAATGCGTGATGTCATATATATTCTATTTTTTCTGATTTTTCTTTATTTTGTTGATTATAATAACTGATGCATGATTTCTTGTTTGAAAATTATGATTTGATGATCGAACTGCTAATGCTATTTGCAAAGCGTGCTTTCACAGTTCTTGAAGGTTGATATTTTCCTTATCTCTGCAATTGGTTAAGTCCCATTAGTTATCTTATTTAGCCTTTTTTATTGTTTCTTTTTTCCGAGCACATGGTCATGGTATCGGCTCTGTGTTTCCTTCTTGGTTATTAGCATGTTGATGATGATGATGATGATAGTGAAGCCTTAAGTGATGAGGATGATGAATATATCCAAAATCCACAAATCGTTTTAAGGAAGCTGTTTATAAGGCATGTAGTTGGTGTCTACAATTTATTTATTTTTCTTTCTTGTGTGGAGTGATGAAGATGCAATAAGTATGATGTGATGTCATAGTTATTCCATATGGTAATCTAGGTGGTGTTAGAGTCCATGATATGTTGTGGTGTTAATGGTCAGCAAACAATGATTGACATATATTACACTTTAACTTTGAGAAGATGATGGGGCTTTCAAAATATTTGCATAAGGTCTTGGATTTTGGATCGAATAGTTTATATTGAATCTATTGTGGAAGTCTTGATTCAATAAAGTAAAAGGCTTTTTGTTCTAGTTGCAAAAGTTTCAACTGAGTGTTTAGTTTTTAAGTTTTATGTCGATTTCCATCTACAAGGACGGTCATTCCAGCAAGTTATTCTTTCGTTTGACTAATAAATGCTCTTTATTAATGTTACAAAATTCCCAAATAATTAAAAACTAAAGTGTTATTCTAATCAGACCTTTGCAGTTAGGTAAATTGGGTAAATTTCTTTAATATTGTTCAATTTGACTTGAGGACATCCAATCAGTTTTTTGTTCCTAGTCATTGACTCAAAGTTTGTGCTTTGTTTAAGACATGCTTGAGTTAGTATAAGTGCTTCTGTCTATTTTTCAAATGTTTGAATGGAATGCTATGTTGGAAATGGTTTTCTTACTTGCTGATTTGCTATATTATTCTGATATTTTTTCCCTTGTGTATTTAGAAGAGCAGTTTTTTGAGACAATGCTCATTCATCATAAAGAATAACCTAGTAACTTGGAGGTGGAGAAGTTGATATGCATAAATTCGTAAATTTTCAAATGTCATCGTTATACCTTAAGTAAAAAAAATATTCACAGATGGCCTCTATAATTTGGTTGGGTGATATAAGCTTACCAAAAATATTTCAAAGAAATTTGTCATCAGAACTTCGATATGTATCTTCTCAATTTTAGCACTAATGCATCAATTCCATCTGTAGATTTTCATGCTGCTCACTCTATTCTGTTGAAATTTGAGCATGAGTTTACATTTTTGTTTTAACTAAAGTTTATGCTATTAAATTGAAAAAACATGCTATTTCCACTAAAAGGTAAGCTCTCGATAGTCTCTGAAGTTTTTGTAAGATTTTGTTTTCTTTTACCTACAGTCTATGTGATTACAAAAATGTTCGTGATGGTAATTGTATTGTAAGGAAAAACTTTACTTATGGAACACTTACATTGATTAACGCATGTTCCGTATGATCATTGATGTAGAATTGGGTTAGGTACTAGAATTCATAAATATTTTTCTAATAGTGATATCTTCGTACATATTTGGGCACAACACAAGGGCACTACTTCGACCAAAAAAAAAATTAAAAAGCAAAATTGCAACATGTTGTACACTGTATGAAAATGTAGCAATGTCAATCATCAAAAAATGAAGTAGCACACTCCTACCCTCCTCTTATTCATCTTAAAGATGCACTGGTTAAAAAACCTTGAATTGAAGTCCTGCTTTTTTTTTGAAAATTCTTGTTCCAAGCCATAATTCATACTTTGTCTAACTCCACAGGGCTTTGCTGAGATGCTCTTCCCTCATCTTCATTTATGCAATGAACGATTTGAGGTGGTTAGCTTTTTTGTTGATCTCCATGTAGCTATTTTATGTCTTTCATATGCAGGCACCTATTAGATAATCAGATTTATACTTCTTGGCCATGATTGCTTCTATAATGGTGTTTTCGCCCTATTGTTAATGATGTCTGCTTCCCCTTACTTGGTTGAATGGTGATACCTATAGTTTGATGGTAGATTTTTGCCTCTCTTACATTTTCCCTTTTCATTCTTTCCCTATAATTTTTTTGCTTATTTTTAAACTTCTTTTTGAGGTTTTAGATTGTTTCCATTCGTGTGTTGGGGTCATTATTATATATATAATAACTAAAGATTGAATGAGGAACATTGAATTAGATTCATAGTTCATATGTATTGTTAAAAACTACTTAGTTGGAAAATTTATAATTGTACAATATTATCTAGTATTTTTAAATATTTTTGGAGTTTTTGGCATTTGTAAACATGCTAAAGAATCTATGAAAAGCATTAAAATGGGTCCATTTTTTGGTCAAGAGAGGTTAATTCCACATAAAGCATAATATATCAGCATTTCAAGTAAAAAACGTTAAATATTCCTGTTGTTGAATTAGTTTTTTTTTAAACAAAATGGTCTAATTTCAAGGTCATGATCAGTTGAGCAGTAGCTAGTGCTTCCTTTTATGATATTTTTAATTTTAAAAATCTTTATTGAGAATTGTTGAAATTTTGTTTGAAGCCTATGTTGACAAAAGGCAATTATCAAATTAATTTCTTTCTAAGATTAGAATCGTACTTCTTTGCATAATCATTTTGATTCTTCTTTTGGCTGCTCAGAGATTGAATCGTAAAGTGGATAAAATCTTAGGGCTGGTATAGAATGTCGTCAAATATGTTGGATTGAGGTGTGCATTTTTCCCACTGCACCAATTTTTAAGAGTTCTGATTGAAGAAAAATTTTAATCTCTGTTTCTTGCCACTACTAATTCCTGGAGTACTTGGCAGGCTATTACATTTCATTTTCCTTCCTGAAGTGACTTCTGTTTTGATATGAATGTAGTGAGTTATTCATAGTAGATACTAATACTAAAAATGATAGGTTTGGTTTTTGATTCCATTAACTTTATTTTCTGGTGGAGCTACGTTTAGTTATGGATGGACTAAATTTAATTTCCTGCCAATTTGTTATTCGGGTAAATAGTGAATCAATTTGTGCATGATCATTCTCATTTTGAGGTGTTTTATACTCTTTTTAGATATTGAATATTTTGTCATTACTGAGTGGTGTAATGATTTCAATATGTTGCTTGTGTTCAATTAGGCAATTGCTGTTTGTGTAAATGTGGTACGTGAGATGTGCTTGAGGCTACCATTGGTATGTGTTCTGTTCATCTGATTGGGTTTCTATTGAACTTGTTATGCTTTGAAGCAATTTTATTTGTCAATTGTTTTGAACTGTCAAGTATTTTTGTGTTGTTTTAATCGATGCTTTTGTCCTTGCTTGGTTTCCTTTTGTGATGAATTTTTTTGTCCAATTTAGTTTTTTCATAGATGGTGCTGGCTTGCAAGTGGCTCCCCTTGAAAGCGACAACATTGTATGCTTTTCTGCCAGCATCCAATTTGTTGTAGGTGGAAAAGAGCTGTTGGTAAGCCAACAGTGACCATGCACTCCGAAAGTTCACATTTATTGTATTAGCACTTTTGAGGGTCTAAATGTCACTCATCGTTTGGCTTAATATTAAAATATACCAATAATATCAGAATACTGTACAATAAAGAGAGCATGTGACAAATCTAAAGGACACAATTCCATAATTGAGTTGGGGTGATGAAAAGGATCAAATATCCAATATAATATCTTAAGATAAAATAATAGCATAGAAAGCAGCAAACGTGATCTCCAGCTATCAAATGAAAGATAAGTTGAAAGTATATAAATGTATTTTTTGTCAACTAAGTATAACAATTGTCTTCACATTTAATGTCTTTCACAAAGTTTAAAAAATAATATGCTATTTAATTCAAAATTTTAAGTTATATTTTAAGAACCCTTAGATTTGAATATGAATGTATCTTGGCTTATAATATAAGTAAGTAAGCCTAATATACTTAATTTATAAACTACTAATTGCAAGAAAATAAAATAATATGGATGTGTGGTTAAATAAAGATGGAGCAATACTTAAGAATAATATATGCTATCAATAAAATATATAAGATGTTGAATCATTTTTTATATGCTCATAATACACATAATTCTCGTATAATATTAATATCATATATTTATTTTTTCTTGTTCTCGTATTTGTATTTTTTTTATATTTTTTTTTTTAAATTTTTTTACTTATTTTTTTAATATTTTAATTTTCTCATATGATCACTATCCTCACTTAGGATTCCATATCAGATTACATATCATGGAGCCATCGCTCACATTGTCTAGTATTTGGTAGTCACATGGTGCTGTACTTGTAGTGCTATGGCTCACAATTTAGCTACTACAAACAATAGGGTGATCATATCATATACCATTATACCATTGCAAGCATTATTTAGAATCCTATATTCATGGTGGAGGGTTTTTTGTTTTTTCGTATCTCATAATTTAGGTACCAACAATACAAAAGATGATTCTCTTATATCGAACAATCGCGAGATGGGGTCATAGAGAAATCATCACTTTCTTATTTCATCATTTTGGTGTTCTAGATTTATTTAGCCAATCATTCTCTCTTTTTTTAATTTCTTTTTCTATCATATATTTCAATTTTTTATTTTACTTTTTTATTGCCTTATGTGTATGTATATAATTATAGTATGTTGTCATATAAATCAAAACATATGTATAGATAAATATACGTTATGTAGTACACTCATATCAAAGTACATCACAATCCAAAATAATATTTTAAAATAATTTCACAAATTAACTAACTTATATTATAGTTTCAATTTGTTCATATGATGATGCACTTTTATTGCCTTTTCATTTTTTTATAATTTTTATTACATGCTGTTAGTAACTATTTATATTTTATTCATAAGATTTTTGAAATCCTTAAACATTATTTTAAGCTTTCCATTTTTATTATTTTTCTAAACTATATATTTTTTATACAATAAGTATTCACAAACATGGCTACAAAATATTTTTTAAGTCCTTTTGCTTTACGGAACCATCGCCCAGATTGCCTAATATCTTCTAGTAATGATGATAGTGTCCTTGTCGTACCGTGGCTCATAATTTAGCTACTAATGACAATAGGGTTGATCTTATCATATATCATTGTAACATTGCCCATAATTCATGTGCCAATGATTGTAAAGGTGATTCTCTCATATCGTATGGTATATTTTTGCTTGTCATATTGTGCGATTAAGCCTATTCTATGGTATGTGACATAGACTTTCTTAACAACACTACAAATTCAACCTAGTATTTGGTTACATCAAAACCATCGCTCGAGCAGCTCAATAGAAAATTTAACACATTCCAAGGGAGGAAAATCTCAGTCAAAAGTATCCTTTTAATAGTCCTGTTTATGCAATTCAAGATATGAGCTCTTTTATGAAACTCTTTTCCCAGATTGAAATAGTTTCTACTGTGACTTTCTTAGGCGAAGCTTTGCTTATTACAGCCCTCCAGACCCAAGCATAAACTATTATCTTTTTGTTTTCTCCGAAGTTCTTTTTTTTCTCAAACCTCCTCATGTGTAGAGCATAGCTCAAAAGAATTGGGGATGGTAAGATTATTCTTTTTATAATAATAAAGAGGATTATATAAAATATTGTTTTAACTTTCTTTTTAAAAATTTATAAAAAAATTTAAAAGACTTAAAAAAATCACAAATAATGTACTAGCAGATATCTCATTTCAAGATTTTCTAAATGGTTTGCCCAAGTTTCAAATCTCGCTCTTAGCCACAAGATGTTTTTTTGAGATGCATCAAAACATATTGATTTCATAATGTTGGATTTGTACAATTTACATTCAACATTAAATACACAAATGCGAATGTATTTTATAATTAAATAATTTTGGCTATCATACTAATGCTCTTGCATTTGATGCAATTGGCTTTCAATTATACCTAAATATGCAAACATATTTAATTAAAATGGCTTGGATACTACAAAATGCACTTTTCGAGAAGTAGCAGCATGTGTAAAAGACTAATAGTGCACGTGACGATATAGTAATAAATACTATAATTTTTCATGAATTACACCTTTGAAAAGATGGAAATATATGTGATTTAAGTGCCTGCATATCATAAACAAGTATTCAAAGGAAAGGAATAGTAATATGGTTCAGATGCATGATAAATAGATAGTTGGAACTAATGCATTATGAAATTGCACCTTATATATTTACTCATGCACTTTTGTGACCATGAATCCTTGTCTTTTTACATGATGATTTCCTTTCATATTTGCATATCAGTGGTAATTTGTGAACTATTTTTCAGTTTGCAATTCTGATATAGAATTTCTAATCGACACTAAAAAAATGCTTCTAGGTGATCAAAACCTAGGAAGCAAGATTTATTTGTATTTACAGACTACCTAAACTGAGCTGTTGCTCTTTCATTCTTGGTCTTCATAGCAACATAAGAATATTTGGATTCCTTTACTTTTTTTACTACAGCATGAAAGAGCAGTTACCATCATCTTTCTTATTTTTTTTGTTTTTTTTTCATTGTGACTTAGTTGATGAATGAAGACCTTCTTCAAGACTTGGTCTTGTACAAAAAGTCGCATGAGAAAGCTGTTTCAATTACTATGCACTCCTTGATCACATTATTAAGAGAGGTATGTTTTTGACTTTGCTATTTTTTTACTGCATCCTTAATGGTGCAATGAAAAAAGAATGACAAATTTGTTATATTTTGGAAAAAAATCAATTTTCTTTTTTCATTTCTATAGATATGCTCTTCATTTTGGTCAAGAAAGTTCGAGGTCATCCCATTGATTCAAAAGCCAAACCAAAACCATTTGGAGAAGTCAGTGTTGCCAATGACGTGCCCGATGTTGAGTTACTTAAACAAGACGATGATAAGCTTTTATGTAGTAGTTCTGAGGATGATATGGCTGCTTATGGTTCTAAACCTGAAAATGATTCCTCACAAGTTGAAAATGATATCTGTGCTAGAGTTGCATTTGTACAAGATGAGGATTCTGTAGAAAATGATGGAGAGAGTGACAATGAATTTTTCCCTAAAAGATGACAATCTAGTGGTATTGATGGTTTGGAAGATGATGCCTATAGGAATGACAGTGATGAAGAACGTTCAGATGATGGGGAATTGGCTAATGTTTGTGAAACTAAAGAATTGAATGAAAAAATAGAAGTGCAAGCAATACGTATTGTTGGCAAGATAAAGATGCTGATGATGGGAAAGATCTGTCAAATACAAAGAAGAGGAAGCTAGGTAGTTTTGTTGAATGTCTGAGATGCAAGTCTGCATTCTCTTAAAAGACTTGTAGTAATCAAGGCTGTTGAAGTTTCTACTGATGAAGCTGATGGTATTGTTTCTAATGAAGACTTCCAACGTATGAAAGAACTTAAGTTGGACTTCATCTTTTATCTTCTATATTCAATTTTCTTAGCAGCTCGTCGATTATCTTGTATTTATTGATAGCATGGCTCCTACTAAGATTACCTTGTTCATGTAGATGTTCTTGACCAAGCTTTAAAGTTGAAGGTAGTCTCCGTTGTTATCAAATAAATGAGCATAAGTTATATGCAGGGTCTTCATGTCTTGACTAGAAGTTTAACTTCAGAAATCATATTCAAATGTTTGTCAGGAAAATAAAGAGGCAAAGAAGGCCTTGTCTCAACATGGTCTATTAAGAAACGATGAAGGCTATAAAGCAACAACTTCTAAAATTCCATCTTCTGAGTAACTAAGTGCAAAACGTTTGAACCCTATTAAACTTGAGGTAATCTCTAACATGGTTGGTTTCTATTGCTTTGATGGCCCTTCTGATTTCACTTCTCGACGTGTATTATTCATGCATATTTCATGGCTTTTAATGGCCTGATGATGTTAATGTTGATCTTGTCTGGAGAAGTGAAGCCAGATAGTTAGCCCTACAGGTGTATCAGTCGACTTAGTATTTCGAAGATGAAATGCTGATGAGGTGGTTTTATTGGAAACATAATTCTTCATAGGATATAACTTAATTTTATTGTGAGGGGGATTAACTTATGTTTTATACTTTGACCATGCATTATTTGAAGTAAGATTGGGCAATAGCAAGTAAGTTCTTATACAAATGGAGTTTTATTTCATCCAGTAAAAGCATCAAGTTATATTCAACATAGAAATTAGCTAATGGAAGCATTATTATTGAGTTGTGTCAGCAATTTTATTGTATTAAGCATGAAGAAATCTGTGCTCAATGCTACACAAATATAGTTAATAGGTTCCTACTTTTAATGTCTTATAACATGGTTGCTTTCTTTGATGTTTCTCACCAGCCATTCTTTGGGAATGATCTCATTGAAATGGCAGGAATAAGAACAATCAAAACATCTTTGATGTATTCAAGTTTATTTTACTTTTGAGTTGAGTGCATATAGGGATGTTTAACCCATCCAAGTTGGTTTGGCATTTTTAAAAGCAATTTACTAAACTTCATTAGTTAACAAATGATAATCATGTGTTGTGTTTAGGTGCACATTAGGAGCAAGCTCAATAAATAGGATAGAGTAGCTCTCATTCGAGCAGGCAGAGGGGATATAGGAAACTACAAGGCTAAAACTGTGGTGAAAGAAAAAAAGGTATATCATAGTTACATTTGCCATTTGTAATTGGAAGAGCACCATGTATTTTTCTATTTTGTTACGTGATTTTGTTATTTCAAAGCTTATTTCTATCTGGCTGAGCTTGAGATAAGTTGCTATTATTGTTTAACCAGACTGGTAGGCTAAGCAACAGGCTGAAGCAGCACTCAAAGGCGATGCCACGAGCTACCAAAAGAGCAAGAGCAGCTCGTTCTCGCTAAGAGAAAAAAGCAGCAAAGACAAGGTGGTAAGCAGTTTGGGGGAAGGAAAGCATGGAAGTGAAGCTTGGGAACTCCAATCGATTTCAGCAATTTGGGATCACATTTTTTGGCAGGACCTATATCTTTACTTAGCTTTCCTTTTATCATTCTCATTAGTTTCCAAATCGTTAAAGATATATATGCGATGTTTGAGGCCAATAATTATTGGTTAAGATTTTGAGTTAATTAATATTTTCCTTTTAAAGCGGTGTAAATGATGTGTAAACCAAGGCCGCCTTGAAACAATGTTTCAAATTTCATTTAACTTTTATATTCAACTTCTAGTATTACAATGATGTGGACTTTTTAATTTTTCAATGTCTAGAAATTTTTATGTGAATATGAATAAAGACTCAAGTTAATAGAATAGATGCCAAGACACTTTTTTAAATCATAACGAAGGATAAATGATAAAAAAAATTGGTTCATGATATTTGTTTAGTAGTTGAATTTTTAGCTTGTGGTTCATTAAATATTAGATAAGTAATATAACAACATTATTTTGTATATTTGAGGATGAATTGTGTCAATGAGGTGTTTTTAATAAAAAAAATTCATATTAAAAGTAATGTATTTGTAGTAGAGGTTAAGAATAAATCTTTGTTGTGATATTATTAGAATGATTATTTGTATTTTGTTAAATTTAAGTTATAAAATAAAAAATATTGAATGACATTTTTTTATTTTTAATGTTGATTATATTTGTGAAAGTTATATTTTTGATAAGCACCAATAATCATCATTCTTAAGTCTTAGAAAGTTATGTAGTCTCTTGAGTTAGTTCATGTTGATATTTGTAATAAATGAATATTTTATTTCAAAATAAAAATAGATATTATTTATTTTTTAGTTATGACCTCATTCATATGAGTTGGATATCTTTTGTAGTTCATAAATTAAAGGTATTTTAAAAATATAAGGAATTTGAAGGTCTTATAAAAATAAAAAATTTGTTTAATATAAAATTATTTGAACTAACAGAGAAGAAAAATTTTTATCAAAAGAATTTGATTTTTTTGCGCAAAGTCATGAAATTCATAAGCAATTATTTATTAGAAAGTACCAAAATAAAATAAAATTGTAAAAAAAGAAGAATAGAACAATTGTTGAGATTACTTATATTGAATGAGAAAAAAATTATAAAATAAATTTTGAAAAAATATTACCGTTTTTGTTATATTTAAGCTTTGATAACTTTAAATGAATACAAAAACTTGAATATAAAGAGTAAAAAATATTGTTTTAGTTCTTTCATTAAATATAAGATTTTTTTGCCACTGATATTATTAATTTATTATCATAGATTATTTCTATGTGATTATATTATTCTTTATGAAAAAATGTCTATATATTATTTTTTTTTCAATAAATTATATTTTCTTTCTTTCATCTTTCTCAATGAGCAAATGTACAAAAACTATGCTATCAAAGATTGTTTATTTTGGAGTGTCATTATCTTTAATATTGCTATGACGACAAATTTTTTTAGACCAGATGAAGGAGAATTTGTGATTTTACAGAAGTTTAATCCATGGATACAATATTCACACTTGTTCACTATTCGTCATCAAAGTGGACGATTTCTTAAATATAGTTCAATGAAGGACGGTAGCTTTTTGGCTGTGTCCAGCACACCACCCGTCATGTATCCGCCAATATCCAAAGCATCCACCATTCCCACATGCTTCGCAAGTAGCAAAACAAAAGTTAGAATGTCGCCTCCCCTGCTGTGCATGCTTGCTCCAGTATTCTTCGCTCCTGGCATCAAAAGCTCCACCCATGCCGATGTGAATATGATGTTTAGGATGAAAATCCACTGGTCTAGCTCGGGAACAATATCGCTACCTCCTAAAATGCTCTAATGGGTCGTCTAAGCTTTGATTCTATTATGCGTGCCCATTTGTTTATCCTTCTGTTCTTTGGACTGTCTAGTGATACATGTTCCTTTAGCTGTATTGCTGCATTCATGAAGCAGTTGTTGATCAAGTTGAGTTGCGGCTTCTCTAAAGGACTCCATCTTCTTTCAAGCCATAATCTTCTCCTTATTCTGAGAATGAGCAGGGCAAGAAGCAAACCCCACTTGCCCAATTTCTTAAATTCGAGAAGGAAGATCACCGGCTAGTCAGAAAGCAGGAACATGAGAGAGGCAACGGTATCAGGACACATGGAAGCTCCAAGCAGGACATAAGTGATCGTGACGTCACTAGTGTCAAAGCCATGGTTTGGGGAGAAAACGAAAAGCAAGAAAGCGAGAAGGACGCCAGAGGAGCAGATTGCCCTGAGGAGGATGCCAGCATGTGAGCGATTAATGATGCCCTTCGTGTACATCTCATCATAGGCATAGCTGAGTTCCATGCTTGTCAGTCCCAAAACTTCCTTGACATTCATCGCCTTCAACATGTCTCTGATTACCTTGTATACGTCCACAAGTGGAATAACATCCATGAAGAAAGGCTTGTAAATCGTGCATATATCAAAAGCTCCTTTTAAAGAATTCAATTTGCCTTTTTCATTTTCGTGCTACACACGTGCTACCATTGTCCTACGATTGGAAGAAATCTTGTTTAATTGACTTTGCTTGCTAGAAATGACCATGGAGCTGTGAAAACAATCAGTGTTGGCTCTGTAGAGCGAATAAGGCCGCTTTGCGTACTTGACGATGGTGACAAAGAATATGAGTAGGGTTGGAGCGAGCAGGAGGTTACTTGGAAGAGACCGGAATAGAACATAGACGGCAATGATGAGCTCGTAGGCAAAGGCAAGAAGGTGTCGAGCCCACAGCTTATTGTCCTCCACGGAATTGGTGGTGATGGTGTCTGGGCCACCAAGGTGAGGTAGAAGGAAAGGAACCCAAAAGGCGATTGGCCTTGTTGCTATTGTTGTACATGCTGCTGCTTAACTAACCAAGAACGAAGTCGGTAACCCAGTTGGCAAAAAGATAGTTGCTCCAAACAGCCATTCTTATCCATGCTCTCGATGCTGATGTGTTTCTCAATCGTCCAAGGAAGATGAGCACAATTTGTATCGCGAGGCTTACAATTATCAAAATGCTTACATCCTAGTTGCTCCAGAGTTTCTTATATTTTCCCGGAATATCCATTAATTTTGTGTCTTCTATGAGATCAACTGATTGCAAAAAGTAAAAATAATTTCACTTTCTCCATTCATTTTGATCTCCCTGGTCCTTTTTCCAGTAGGTGAGTGGGAATATATATTTGACGGGAAACTGAAGTTAGTTTGGAGCAACAGCCAAAACATGATCAACTTTCTCATGTCAAAACAGCACGAAAAATACATTTGTTTAGGGCACACCTCGTATTTATAATTGACACGCAAATGTTAAATAAATTCCTTGCTTGTGTGGGAGACCGCTAGATTTTTAACATCCTTTCCTTCATGCCTTTCAATCTTTCTTACAGTCATTCTAAAAAACTTACATCATCGATGACTCAAACCTTTGCAACTGTTCTCTATGGCAGAACTTTGCTTCTCAATATTCTTATATGAAAAAGCTCGTTGGATTGGGCCTACTAGACTTATTTATAAGTCGAGACAACAAGGTTGGGATGACCAAAAATCTTCAAAGTTCATTATTCAATTAAGCTTGGGAAGTGAGGGTAGCTAAAATCATTTTTTTATCCTACTCGTCCCATGACTATTGAGAATTTGAAAATCTTATTCCCCATTAATTTCAACATGACATTTTTATAAAATACCTAAATATTCTATTATTTACAAATATATCATCTTATTTAATATTCTTCTATAATGATATATAGAAATTACATAACATATTGCCATTAAGGTTGTAGAGGCAAATATTTTTCATTTGTATTAGAGTACAGCATAGGCGATTTGTGCATGCTATACAAGATGCTCAACATATAGTACGTTAGATTATACAAGTTAAGGAATAAATTTTATTTTAAAATAATACATTTATTAATTAAAAGAAAATAATAATAATTTTATTCTGAGAGGAGTGCCATATTTTAAAATGAAAATAAAATTTTATTAAATCATATAATTAAAAAGAACTTTCTTTGAAGAATATAATTGTACTGTGCTAATAATGTTTTATGACCTACATAATTAATTACAATTTTTTTAATAATACATATACATATATTATGAATATTTAAATGACAAATAATACTTTTTAATTTAAGCCAATTATCTTTAATAAGATTAGTGTTAAATAAGTTATTACTAAAAGTTTTATTTTGTTTAGAGATGTAGCTAATGAAAGAAAAATGGAGGGAGAGAAGGAGAAAAAGGGAAAATAAAGAGAACAGTGAAGAAGAAAGTTTCAATTCAAGAGGACAACAAGAAAGAGAAGAAAAGAATGGTGTTGGTCATAAGAAGAGCTGCAAGGAAGACAGAAAGGACACTTACTGTTACAATAAGAATAAAGAAGGGGAAGAATGTACTAGAAAGCTACTACAATGAGTGAAAATAGGGCAAAAAAAAGTTCAAATTATATTTTTTTGTTTAATTTATTCATTTTTACAAAAGAATTAGAGGTTTTGTTTTGTTGTACAAGAATGCTATGATAATTAATTATGGGGGTTTAGAGTCATCTTATAGTAAAATATTGTTGAACTTAAGCCTCATGGTTTTGTTTAGAGGTGAGTCTACTATACGTTTAGACTCAATATATAATATGATTATCAATAATGTTTTTAGGGAGTTAATAAATATATAATACAATTAAGAGAATATATAATAAAATTAGATTTAAGTTGGGCTTCTGATAACCATATATAGGGAGTTGGAGGAATCATCCTGTTTGATTGAGAGGCCATATAATACAATAAGTGAAGAATCAATAACAATGATTTAGTGAGATGCCAATTATACAACATGATGGGGGAATCATATAGTTGAATTTTTACAGTAGAGAAAGTAGAGAGAATGCTTTGGGTTATATAATCTTAAAGAATTTTAGATATTTTCATTATTAAAGATTATATAGTAACTCATGTGCATGCATCTATGAGTTTGTAGAAAAACTAAAAGAAAAGAAAAGTGGATTAAGAATCTTCACCTTTAATTTAGGTAGAAAAGTTTAATAATGGTAATATAAATATAATATTAAATTACTAGATAATTTATTCTTAAATTAAGATATCTTATATGCCATTTTATATTGTGTATTTTGATATATGACATAGTTATCTTGATAAGAAGTATTTGTATTACATTGGCTCATAGTTTTTAAATTTTTGTGGATCTTTTATATGTTTATTTAAAGATAAGGTACATATATTAAATCATATAGATAGCATGAGAACTGGTTTATATTAGAAATATAATATTTATAAATTTTATTTTATGTTATGGCATGATATTTAAAATAAATTTAGATTAACTAAAATTAAATAAAAAATAAAATTGAGTTTTCTGTTACACCGTTGTGTTTGATGAGTCAAGCATAAATATTTATATCTCATATGGGCTAGCTTTAAGTGAAATTGTTAATATTCAATTTTCTCAAGCCATGAACTTTAAATGTCTAAAATAGTGGTCTTCGAGACTGTTGGAGGGATGGCATGCTTCAAGGAAATTGAAGGCATGTACCAAAATCTTTGTACTTGTAAATTTCTTTATTTTTCTTGAATTTGATATGTCCAAATTTTGAGATTATGTGGCACACTAGGGGTATTAATATTTGAAAATGTTATAAGTTTAATAATTTCTAAATTTTTATTTTTGGGCCAAGAACTAATTATGAGAAGTATAGACATTGGTATTTCATTTTTTAAAATTATTTATGAATAATTTTTCATGAATTTTTCATCATAGTCATTTAGGACACTTGTAATACCATCATAATATAAAATTATTTTGGTATACTTATATTGAAAATTTTGACACAAAAATTCTCAGAAGACACTATAGAACCGCTTTTGTCTCGGGAATTTTCACTGTAGCGTTGGCCGGGTTGACCCGACCCGATGGCTGGTCCGTCTAGGCTTTAAGGATTTCAAAAATAAATAAAGTAAAAATTGTTTGATAGAATCGAAAGGGGCGAGCGAAGCCCAAAGACTACAGGAAGAGCTGCTGAACGGAACAAGTGAGAAATCAGCCTGCAGCTGCTGAACGGAACAAGTTCGAACTCAGCCCGCCGAGAAAGCTGACTGAGCAAGGACGAAATCAAGCCAACCAGGACCAAGTGATAAAATCTTGGTCGAGGAAGGGGGATCCAACCGCAAATGGCTCGAGAGACAAATGAACCGAAGGTGTTATAGAGAGCAATGACAAAGACATTTGGACGATGTGGGACTAAACTTCCATTCGATTGCCAAACAAGGCGGAAGGGCAGACGCGATCGGACGGGTTGGTTTAATCAAAGTAAATTGCTGCGTGATAACAGAGTAAAACGCCAAGCAGGAGATTCGAAAATGAGCCAGATCTATAAGAGGGTATGGAACCACTGCAGTAAGTTTCTATTTTAGTTGTTTTTTGGACAAATTGTTTTACTATATGCAGGACAACCAATGCACTATCCATGGCCCAGATCATGGCCACTTAGATCCAATGGCCAGGATTGATCTCAAACGATAAATTCGAGATTCAATTAGAAATGTCCATTTCAGGCTCCAAATCAAACGGTGACTGCTTTGTGTCCGTAACCTAAATGGCTAGTTCATTTTAGAAACATTAGGAGTGGATTTAGAGCTCAAATTAAGCTCTATGAATAAGAAATGATGAAGAACTCCTAGAGGTTACCATTGCTAAGATTTCAAAGCTTTCAAATCACAATATCGAGTAATTCTAAGTGCCTATGGTGCTTCCAAAGTCACAAAGGGAATGCTGCAAGAAGGAACCTAAAATTGGAGGTTTTTGCTTCAACTATTTTTCAATCTCTATTGCTCCCACTTTTTGGTTTTATTTGTGCCTCAAATTTCTTTTAAAATATTATTATGTTTTGCAAATTTTTTGTATTTCTTTCTATGGGGTAAGGGTATCCCAACAATTGTGTAAACACCTGGGGTTTTAGTTGAGTTTGGAAAAACTAGTGTAGGTTCGGGATTAGCCGTAGGTAAAATCCCAAGTATGTTTGAGGTGAACCGTATGAAAAACTTCACTTGTAATTTTTTTATTTTAGTGTTTTTTTCCCAACACTAGTTGGGGTGGATGTATGCTCGATTTTGAGTCGAACCACCTTAAAAATGTTTTGTGTACTATTCTTTCTAATTCTTGCTTAAAAGATTTAAGTTTTAATTGAAACCAAAAATCGAAAGAAAATTTTATTTACCAAAATTTACCCCCTCTTGTGGGATTGTCTAAAGCACAAAGAACTTCAATTGGTATCAAAGAGAGGAATCCCAAATTATGTGAGTAACATCATGTTGGAGATCCACTTGTGCAAAGTGATGGCATTCTCACATTCTTTGTGGTTTTGTTATTTTTTGCTTTATGGCTTTCAATTTGGTTAATATGGGTGCAACCTTGTGTGAAGATTTTGCTTCAATTCGGCCTCCCTTGTTTAGAGGAGAATTTTACTTAAATTAGAAAAACTGTTTTAGAATTTTTATTCAATCTATCGGTTTAGAATTATGGGAAGTTATGACTAAGCCTTGTGAACTTCCAAGAAATTCTTTTACTAATGAAGTGAAGCCCTTTAGTGAGCTTAATGTTAAGCATAAAACATTGGCTCAATTGAATGCTATGGCCTTGAACTATCTTCATTGTGGAATTTCTCCTAGTGAATTTACACAAATTATAAATTTGCATATGACATTTGAGGTGTGGGAAAAACTCAAAGTAACTTATGAGGGAACCTCGCAAGTGAAAGAGACGAAGATCAACATCCTTACCCATGACTATAAGCTTTGTAGAATTAATCCTGGTGAGAGTATTAAATGTATGTTTTTAAGATTTAATGATGTAACAAATGGCTTGATAAATCTTGGAAGGGCATTCTCAAATGGTGACCTAGTAAAGAAAATTTTGAGAATTCTTCCAAAGGAATATGATCTCCTTGTAATGATTATTAAAGCGGCTAAAGATGTCAACAAACTTTGATTGGATGAAGACCTTGGGCTTCTCACTGCCAAAATAGAGATGACTAGGTAACCTATGGAAGAAGCTTGTACAAGCAAGTTAAAGCATGAAAGGAAGAAGGAAGAACCCATGGCCTTCAAAGCCACCAAATGTGATTCAGATTCCACTTCTACCTCTTCCATGGATTTGGAGGATGAGGTAAGTTTTCATGTTAATGGTTTAGCACAAAATTTGGCAAAAAGAATTGGCAAATAATACTTTTTAATTTAAGCCAATTAACTTTAATAGGACTAGTGTTAAATAAGTTATTACTAAAAGTTTTAGGTGGTTTAGAGATCTAGCTAATGAAAGAAAAAGCGAGGAGGAGAAGGAGAAAAAGAGAAAATAAATAGAAGAGGGAAGAAGAAAGTCTCAATTCAAGAGAACAATACGAAAGAGAAGAAAAAATTGTGTTGGTCATAAGGAGAGTAGTAAGGAAGATAAAAAGGAGACTTACTATTACTATAAGAATCAAGAAGGGGAAGAACGTACTAAAAAGCTACTATAACGAGTGAAAATTAAAAAAATGCTGAAATTATATTTTTTATTTAATTTATTCATTTTTATAAAGAAATTAGTGGTTTTATTTTATTGTACAAGTTAAGAATGCTATGATAATTAATTATGGTGGTTTAGACTTGTCTTATAGCAAAATATAATTGAATTTAGGCCTTATGATTTTGTTTGGAGGTGAGTCTACTATATGATTAGACTCAATATACAATATGATTATTAATAATTTGTTTAAGGAGTTAATAAACATATCATACAATTAAGAGAATATATAATACAATTAGAGTTGAGTTGGTTCAAGAAGAAAGGTTATTGTGTGGTCCAACAATCTCATCATATCATAGTTGGAGCGATCATAATGTACCATGAGCTTCTCATACAATATGATTGGATAAAGGTCAAAGAGTAAGATTGGATTCTGATAACCATATATATGGAGTTGAATGAATCACACTGTTTAATGGAGAGGCCATATAATATAATAAGTGAAGAATTAATAACAACGATTTAGTGAGATGCAAATTGTACAACACGTTGAGGGAATCATATAGTTGTTGTTTTTGTAGTAGAAGAGAAAGTAGAGAGAATACTTTGGGTTATATAATCTTAAGGAATTTTAGATATTTTCATTATTAAACATTATATAGTAACTCGTGTGCATGCATCTATGACTTCGTAGAAAAACTAAAAGAAATGGAAAGTGGATTAAGAATCTTCACCTTAAATTTAGGTAGAAAAGTTTGATAATGGTAATATAAATATAATACTAAATTAGTAGATAATTTATTCTTAATTTAAGATGTCTTATAAGCCATTTTATATTGTGTATTTTGATATATGACATAGTTATCTTGATAAGAAGTATTTGTATTACATTGGCTCACAATTTTTAAATTTATGTGGATATTTTATATGTTTATTTTATTATAAGGCACATACATTAAATCATAAAGATAGCATGAGAACTAGTTTATATTAGAAATATAATATATAAATTTTATTTTAAGTTACGACATGAAATTTAAAATAAGTTTAAATTAATTAAAATGAAATAAAAATAATATCGAGTTTTCTTGAAACATTATCGTCTTGTTATATGAATACATAGTTTCATTGGAATGTGTAGGGTGTTCAAGATACTTATTGGATATTGGCTCATCACATTATTTTGTGTCATTAATACTTTGTGCTTGGTAGCTTAGGTATTAGTTTTCTAAATGGATAATTTAGATAATAATATAAGTATTTTTTAAGAAAATAAAACTATTATTTTATCGTAAAGATTATAGAGGAGATTGTTATAATCCTTTATCCAAACTAGATAAGGTTGTGTTGATAATCAAGTATGTTATCCTTGTAAGTGTCAAATATATGCCCTTTAATAACCAACTTCTTGAGGATGTTGGATGCATTAGACTACTTCATTAAATAGCTTACTTGTCAAATAATTGAACCCAATTATTAATCTCAATGTTATCAATTGTTTCATTATGAATCATCTTTGTCTCTATGCAACACGTACAATAACGTAATCATGTTGCTTGATTTGCATAAGATTAGGGCATAGATGTGGTGACCAAACTTGCCTTTCTTGGGATCAGGTGTCACATCCTCTATTTTTTTAGTTTTTCTTAATACTTTAATTTTGAAAAGTACTTTTTATAAAAAATTAAATAAATACATTATGTTTCAAAACATTTGGTATGCTCACATGTCCAAAACAAATGAAACAATATGCCTAACCTTCGAAAAAAAATTTATGTGAAGCCAAATATATGAAACAACATAATGATCATATTACAAAAGGCAATTAACATGTCCAATAAAACCAAGTAGATGTCTAATTTATTGTAAAACATTTGAGGCATAAAGAATAAGCGGAGATGAGTGAAATGTTTATTTAAGAAAATTTTCATTTCCAAAAATTAGTAAAAACACTTTTCGACCTTAAATTTTTTTATTGATGAAATAAAATTTCTCAATAATAAACGAAATACACGCAAGGTTTTTTAGGTGCTTCAACCAAAACATGTGCCTACATCAACCCTCAATCCCCGATCGGGCTTCCACCAACCATTTTCTTTTTGCTGAGGCTAGTAGAGATAAACCAAATACACATCAGTGTTTTAATTAAACTAAAATAAGAGTAATTTAGGTTACACAAAAAAAGTTAACACTTTACAATATTTTGTTTACAAAACTCCCAACATCTTTAAATCTTTAAATAAATTAATATTTTAAAATTTAAATGTATTAAATCTAAAATAAGATAAATGAAAAATATAATACAACAAAATTAAGAAAAAGTAGTTAAAAAACTACTAAAAATAAAAATATTTGTATCAGTTAAAAAATAAATATTTAATTAGGCAAAACTTATTGGGACGAGTGTAACCAAGTTTGTTCTCTCTCAATCTTTCCCTATTTTGAATTACTTCAAAAATACTAATTTAAATAAATATAAAAAATAATAAATTAATATTTCAAAAATAAATAAATCTAAAATATGATAAATTAAAAAATATAATATAACCAAATCAAATGAAATCGAGTGTAACATCATGGTTCATCAAATAAGATATAAATCAAAATGTCTCGTAAACAATTCAAAAAGCCAAGAAAATGAAACATTTGAAAATATAAAAATAAATATTAAAATGAAAATAACTCTTTGAGATGAGTCTAATGATATTTGTTGTATTTTGATCAGGCATTATATAGGATTATTGTGAATTATCAAGAAATATAAGCATATAGATTTACAAAATATTATTTATTTTTTAAATAAATATACATTAAAGCTAAGATGAGATAAAATGAAACAATGTAATATAGCCGAATAAATGCAAGATAGACCTCACACAAAAGAAGATTATAGTTTGATACTAACATAACAAAAGAAAGAAAAAAATTTAAAGGAAAAAATTAAAATGTATAAGAAAGTAGCATGCAAAAAACTTAAGGAGATAGTGTAACATCTATGATCATCAAATAAGATATGAATTGAAATGTTTCATAAATCATGCCAAACTATTAAAAATAAATGATTCAAAAACACATAAATGAAATTTTAATTAGGTAAAGCTTGTTTAAATGACTCAAATGACTTTTGTTATAAAAGAAGAAAATAATAAATAATAATAACAATAAAACTTTTCAATATTAAGAAAACATATATTAAAGTGCAAAAGAGATAAATCAAAACAACATAATCTAACCAAATCAAAGTGATGTAATCCTCATACGAGAGGTGACTTAAAGTTATATTGTAATATAACTAATTCAAAACAAACAATTTGAGGAATAAGATAATTGTATAGGAAAATTACATTCTATGATACCACGGTGATAAGGTATGGTGTCCTTGATTATCAAGGCATATATAAATCGAAAAATATTTTAAAACATGCAAAAATCTTAGAAAAAATATTTAAAAATATAAAAATAAAATATTTAATTAAAGAGAGCTCAGTGAGATGAGACTAACAAGGTTTTTTAATCTTAATCATGCCTTATTTAGTGTTAATACAAATTATCAATATAAATAATCAAAAATAATAATCTTAGATTATTTAAATATTCAATGAAGATTTATTAATGCAAAGAATATAAATAAAAGTTATGTAACAAAACCAAACCTAAATGATATGTACGTAACATGATAGGAGATTTCGAGTTGCATAAAAATATAGCCAAATCAATATGTAACATTTGTAGAAATGAGATAAATTTTATGAGAAAGTTGTGTGCAATGATATAAATACAAATATTTTAAAAAGAAAAAAATCTTAGAAAATAAAATATTTTAAAATTTAAAAATGTTTATTTAATAAAATATATCTCGTGTAGACGAGTTCAATAATATTTATTTTATCATGGTCAGACTTAGCTTGGAATTACTGTGAATTGTAAAGACAAATAAGATTAAATACGTATTAATGCTAAAAAGTTTATAAATGGAAATAATAAAATATGACCAAATCAAAGTGATGTTAAGTTAGCATGAGTGGATAACTTGAGTTTCATAGAAATATAATCAAATAAAAGTGAAACATTTCAAGAAATCCAAATATGATACAAATAAAAATATCATAAAAAGTGAAGAAAAATATTCGAAAATAAAATATTTTAAAATTCAAAAAATGTATATTTAATAAAATAGATATCTTGTAAATGAGTTCAATAATATTTATTTTATCTTGGTCAGACTTAGCTTGGAATTACTGTAAATTGTAATGACAAATGAGAGTAAATATGTATTAATATTAAAAAGTTTATAAATAGCAAAAATAAAATATGACCAAATAAAAGTGATGTTAAGTTTACATGAGTGGATAATTTGAGTTTGATAAAAATATTACTAAATAAAAGTAAAACAATTTAAGAAATGAGATAAATTATATGAGAAAAGTTGTATTAAAAAATACTAATGGAATTAATTGAGAAAAATATAATATAACAAAATCTAAGTGATATTAAATTTACATGTGTAGAGAATTTGAGTTTCACCATAATATAATAAAATAATTTTTTATGAAATGAGATAAATTATTTCAAAAAAGTTGCATTCAAAATAACTATGGAGGATGTGTGCATCAACCTTGTAAGAATAAAAATATCTTATAAGAGTGCAAAAACCATCGATAATAAAATATTTACATTTATAAAACTTATTAAACTAGAAATGTGATGATGTTTGATATGTCTCAATTAGAACTTGTTTGGATTTATTATAAAATATCAATTTAAAAAAGTGTAGATAATAATAAATTAGTATTTTAATATTTGATACATATATAATAAAGCTAAAATAAGATAAACTAAAAGAATTCATAATATCTAAATAAAAGCTATGTAAATGTCACACCATACAAGAGTTAGAGTTTCATAATAATATATCCAAACTAAAGAAAAATCTTTGATCAAATGAGTTAAATTATTTAAAAAAACTTGTATGGTAAAGTTATCCTCCAAGGTCCTAATATCCTCAATGACGGAATCAAGTATGAGTAAAAATATCTTATAAAGTAAGAAAAACATTTAATAAATAATATATAAAAATATTAAAAATAAATATTTAATTTGATAGAGCATATTCAGACAAATAAAACAAACTGCTTTTATCATCTCATTCAAAACACATTTTATAGAAAATATGAATTACAAAAACAAATAAGCATAAATAATAATAAAGTATCATCTTAACAATAAGTAAATATATATTATAATTGAAATGAGTTAAATTAAAATAATGTATTACAACTAATAAAAGTGATTAAAAGGTCACATTGGAGGAGATGTAAAGTTAATAGGTAATATAACAAAATCAAACAAAACAATTTGTGCAAAAGTGATAAATATTATAGAAAAATTGTGATCCAAGATTCTAAGAAGATCTAATGTGGTATCATTGACTATCGCATGAGGTTTCGATTGAAATGAATTGCAAAGCATATAAACACATTTGAAAATAATTTTTTAAATTATAGGAAATGAAATTTTAATTGACTGAAACTCTATAAGATGACAATAATGGTATTTGTTTCATCTCCATTGAAACTTGTTTATAATTTTTTGAAATTACCAAATTAATTAAAGAAAAGTAATAATTAATCGTTATTTTAATATTATGTAAATATATGTTAAAGCTAAAGCCAGATAAATTAAAATAATGTAATACAACAAGACTATAGTGATGTAAGGTTACAAGAGAGAAGATTTAGAGTTTCATAGAAATATAATAAAATCAAAGCAAACAATTTAAAGAATTGAGATAAATTGTATAGGAACATTTAATTTCAAGTTGATTGGTTGTTAGTGCAACATTGTCAATCATCAAATTAGGTAGAAAATAAAATACCTCGTAAAGAGTGCCAGAATGATCGAAAATAAAATATTTAAAAATAATTAAAAAAACAAATTTTAATTAGATGGTCCCCATGAAGTTGAGTTTAATGACTTTTGTTTCATCTTAATCAGACCTCATATTTTATTATTAAGAAATATAAAAATAAAAGAGCATAAATAATCATAAGCTATTATTTTATTATTAAGTAAATAATTATTAAACTTATCATGATACAAATTAAAGCAATATAATATAAGAAAATCAAGACCATATGAATGTAGCACGAGAGATAAAGTTTACTAGAATGTTGCATTCAAATATACCCAATAGAAAGAGTGTAACTTTCATGATTATCAAATTAGGTAAGAATTATAATATTTTTGTTAGGAATACAAAAATATCAAGTAAAAACTACTTTACATTACAAAAATAAATAAATTTTTTAAAGAACAATTATAAAGAATATTAAGTAATATCTTGGGGTCTCTTAGGTTGAGGATCACAAAGGAGGACAAGAAAAACAAGGAGAATAAACTAAAATTCCATTTCTCTTTAGAAAAGTGTTTGTGCTTCAAGTAAGAAGATTTATTGCCTTCAATTAAAACCTAAGTGAGACTTCCCATTTGAGTTTGTGCATCTACAAAGAATGACCAAATATTATCTTTCTTCTTTTATTTCTTAGGAGGATGTGTTGCACGTGGCGACACAAGACATTGTCAAAAGGATAGTTAAACTTTACACTTACCTCCTTAGGTGCCAACATTGCCAGAAGCATTATCTTGAGGGCATTGGTGGTTTATGATTAATGTAAAAGACATGGGTACGAGATGGATGAATCATGTGCATTATTTCCTTAGGTGATTGTATTGCTAGTGCTGACAACTAACTCTTAATTATCCAACCTCAAGCTGTTGGATCTTAAAAGTCTAACATTAAGTAAAAGAATATCAAGAGTTTTACTTTTATCATAAGATTCCCAAACTTTACGTCTCTATTATTTGTTATATAACTATATTGTAGACTGATGACAAAAAATTGTTATGCACATTTACATGTTTTTAAATTATAATAAATTTTATCCATAAAGATGTGTTTATTGATAGATTATTATTTAATAATAATATAATAAAAATAATTATTGCTATCAAAATTTAGTACTAATACCCCAATCTTTTAATTAAACATATTGTTAAATTTATTTTTATTAAAATATTTTAAAAATTTTAATCTCGTACTAACGCGTAGAGCAATCCTAGTGCCGCCATCAAATTCAAAACAATACTCCCTTCTTTTGTTTAATAAATATTAATATATAGTAATTATCTTTTGTGTTAAAAAATTTGCCATCCCGAAACCACATAAGCTCCTTAGCTTGGTTCTTCTGAGCTTCCGTTCGACTAGGGTTTTGTTAATAGATCTATAGAACTGGCGACGGTGGCGAACCTCCTCTTACCGGATTCCTTCAATGCATCTGAAAAGGCAACCGATATGCTGAGCCTTCCTCTGCTTCAATCTGGGATGAAGCTTAACCCAGAAGAATATGAGGTAGAGCTTCTCCTTATCTATGGCCACTTCGAATCATCCCTACATCTCTTCCTTAAGGAATCCGAGCTCAGTTCGTCGTCGGACCAGTGGTCTCGAAGGATCTCGGTGACCTCACGATTTTCCTGGCACACATGACACCATACTATCCCCGAAGCCTCGTTGAATTTCCTCATTAGTCTCTCATCTCCTTCATTCCAAAGTTCGGGCCCTCCCGGCTTCCCTTCGTTCTAATCTAGCACAAGCCATCATCCTCCTTGTCAATAACAAGGTTTGTTATTTTATTTTATTTTTTCTAGACGAATCTGTTACAGTGTTTGGTACACTTCAATTTGTGGGGCCACCATTATTCAACATATTTTTGTTTAGCTTTTTAATGGGTGGAAATATCTTTTGTTTGTACTGGTTAAAGTTATATTTTGAATTGGGCATTGGAGAAAATGGGAAACTTCCACTTCATTGAGCTTTAAGAGAAGATTATATTGAAATGGTTTAAGCTGCCAACTCTAAATTCATATTCCATTATTATAATTACAAGAATAGTCCTTTAACACATCAAGTGATGTCAGATACATTGATTCTAACATGCTATTGTTTCTATTCATTAATTGCTTTTTTTTTGGATCCAAAGTTGTTAAAGCCATTTCTACTAGTCAATAGTCATTTTTTTGTTCTATATTTTTCACTTTTTCATAGGAAATATTTTAGTAATCTACTTCTCATATAGAATCACAAAGTGAACTTCTTAATATAACCAAACCATCTAGATTGATTTTCTTTAGAATTGTCTTCAATTGATAGAATGCCAACTTTCTCTTTTATAGTAAGTTACTCTTCAAACTTTAAAGCTTTATCTCTTATAGTAATTATTCTATTTGTGTGTTTGTACTCGCACATTGACATTTCATGACCATGTAATCTTATAAATTTGCCTTTATTCTTGAGTGTGATATTTTGATTACACAACACTGAGAAGTATGTTTTATTTTCATCTTATTTGTTCAATGCTTGGATCATATTAGTGACATTTATTGTTAATTTCTTTATCATTTTGAAGTATAGGCTCAAAATAAGTAAATTTTGTATTGTTTCTTTTGTGTATGATAACTATTACAATCAATATGTTTTTGGAATTACTTGTCGAAATATTAATTCCATATATTTATTATAAGAACTAAAAATGCGATACCATTTAAACTTCTGAGTCATTGTTCATAGACTCAGTTTTGTTTTATCTATTTGCTTAGTCTCAATTTTTCTTTACCTCTTTGCATAGTCTTATAATTCAGTATTAAATTATTTGCAAAAGGCATATTAATGGTTTATCTTGAATTTTATAATTACATCAATAATTAATGTAAAATTGAAGCTGTCTTTCATTGCTTATGCTTTCAGAAGGTTTGATGGAAGAAGAAGTGCAAAAGTACTTATGAAGCATTATCTTTTTATGTGCAAAAAAGGGAGTCGTGAGAAATTTTCAAAATGTGTTCAATGCTTTTGGTGCACAGGTAGATGACATTTTTGAAATTAAGTTTAAGAACACATCCAAGGACTTAAAGCATGGCTATAATGAAGTTCGATTGCAATTAAGAAATCTTTAATATGTTCTCCTTAGGCATGCAAAATTATTTTTAATATATGCAATTTTAATTTTTTTATTTTTTCTAATACCTTATCAAAATAAAGCCTCCTTATACACTCATTATTGCATTCTTATACATATTTTCTATAATTTCAATATGTCCAATGTTAGCTTCTTTTTTCCTTTTCTAATGCCTTTTCGAGCATGTGTGGGAAATATTATGATAAATAATTAATTTGAGTTCATGATGATTCTCTTGTAGAATTAATAAATGTTTTTTCCTTGAAGTAATAATAAGAAACTGTTACAGTCATTTTATGTTCTTCATTAAGCTCTTTAATCTCATAACAAACATTCAGTATATTATCTTTCTTAGACTTATCCAAAATTGCACTAACTCATTTCTATTTCAATTCTTACTAGAGTATTTAAGTTTGAATCCTAAAATTTGTAATTCCTTGGTTTTTTGATAATGTGTTTAGTTTGTTGAACAATAACGTTTATCGTCTTATGAACCATGATGTTAATTAACTTCGTCAAATTTATGATATAATTCTAGCTTCTTGAAATTATTTCTTTATACGTATCCATGCATGATGTTGTAGGAATCCTTACTTTTTTCAATTAACTCATTGTTGATATAACCATCTTTGTTAATCTATTAGTATATTTTGGCAATATAACACATTGCTTTTTAGAACTCCAAAGAATTAGATTTAAAAAAATTTTGGACATACATTGCGATTGGTTGGCTACCTTGAGGACAATGGAGAGGGACAAGTCATAGAAATAGATGGTTGGGAGGTGTCTGAGACAATTGCAAAGATACACCATAGAGTTGCCTAGAGGTCAACTGAAAGAATTGGGAAGGAGAGATTGATAAGTGGGGTTTTTAAGTATATATTGTAGCTAAGAGAAATATCCTATGTGAAATATTTTAACAACTTCAAATGCCTAGATGAAAGCTATGAAAGTTTATGGGCTTAATCCAAATGATCTTAAAACAATCAAAATGGAATTTTTTTTCATAAAACTATTTAGTATTGCAAGAGTTATTTTGTTGCAATGATTATACAAAAATTAAAGTTCTCTAGCATGTTATTGATTTTTCTTGTTTGTTTTTAAATTTTATGCTTTTAATTGTGTTTCGCTTATTTGTATAGTCATATTGTTGAGTTGGATGTGACTCTTGAATTATTTATGGACCTTCATATCGTTGGTGATCAAAACCTTAAAAAATTTGCATTTTTTATGTTGTGCACTGTATTCAGCACATGAACAAAAAACATAGAAATGAAGCAAAAAATAGCAATGTCAAAATATTTTTTCTCATTACTACAGGCATGTGATGTCATACTCTATTTTTTATAATTTTTCTTAGTTTTGTTGATTATAATAACTGATGTATGATTTCTTGTTTGAAGGGAGAGGAAGAACTAAGGGCAAGGAGGTCACTTGTTGTTCTGTGTGATCTTCATGGACAAAAAGTATGGTTTGATGATCGAACTGCTAATGCTATTTGCAATACATGCTTTCACAGTTCTTGAAGGTTGATATTTTCCTTATCTCTGCAATTGGTTAAGTCCCATTAGTTATCATATTATGCTTTTTTTATTGCTTCTTTCTGGTGAACCATGGTAATGAGCTATCTTATTCATTGTAATGAGCTATCTTACTTAAAAAGATTCTAAGATTTGGTGTTTTAGTAAAAGCTTAAGCATAAGGTAAAAGAATTAAATAGAAAAATCCAATCTCAAAGAGTGAGTTTCATGTTTAAAGGAGAGAGAGTAAATGACAAGTCAAAACTTAACAAGATGAAACAAACTTTTTTCCCAAGTGAGCGGTATGATCACAGGGGAAATGCTTAGGTACTTAGAAGTTATAAATAAGATTTTCACTTTGCGATAAGATAAAATGAAAAGGGAAAAGTTCTCAATCTCCATACAATGGGTTAGTGATGAAATTAGGAAGGAAAGGAAGAATTGTTTTTGCCATTTGTAGCCTTCAAATAATGGAACAATAATGAAGGAAATAAAAAGAGAAAGTAAGATTTATGCTTCTCAAAGCATGCTTATTATGGAATGGTGATGTAGATCCATGTAATAAAAAGTTCACATAGATGTCTAACTCAATCAAATTTTAATTCAAATGATGTGAACCAAAGCAAGTTGAAATGGTTATTTCAAGTAATGAAAAGGCACTTGCATTTTTATTACTTGAGCATTACCCTAAAACCATTTAATATAAAGAAACGATTAGGATTGATTATGCTAATAACTTTTATTGGGCCTGTTCTCATGGGTTATTAACATATGAAATATAACTATCTAAATAAACATCAAAAGAACTTGTCAACTAGCTCTATAATATCTAAATATGGATCTCCCGTTAAACATTTCATGTTTCAAGTTATTGTGACACGCTGGAGGATTTGTTGAAGTAGGTTGGGCTTAATATCAATGCAAGACTAGGCTTTTGGATGATATATGGTTTGACTAAAAAAGTTCAAAGCCTATGTTTTAGGTACACTCACATAGATTTGACTTATATTTTCTTGATATAATTTCATATCTTGAATAATGATCCATACTCGAAAATTTTAGGTTAAGAAACTTAGCAATAAATGGATTTGACATGAGGTTTTCATGTCTTAAAAGAATATCAATTATTGAATGATCATCACTAACATTGACTTGTAAGGATGAAATATATTCAACTACATAGTTGATGTAATTAACTTAAATAGTTGATTTGTAAATGTTAAGCGAGAATAGTTATGTTGATTTTCTACCAAAAGAAATAAAAACCTAAATAATTTGGAATTTGATAGAGGACATCAAATAACTTTTGATTGATGAATTAGCTCAAGAGATGTCTTCTTTTAAGATAAAATGTTTTAGGTAGCCCTCAAATAAGTCTGTACTTTTAAAGTACAATTTTATTAGTTCTTAAGATATCTAAATATTATAATTAAACAATGAGAGTTGACTTCATTTAACTTAACAAAATCTTGAGAATGTAAAATCATGATGCTAAGTATGAAATTTTGTTGATAACTTCAGTGAAAGTCAAATAATACCTTTGATTGTTAGCATAAGAAGAAAAGTGTGTAACTTTTAGCATATATAGAGCCTTTTTAAGTGATCCTTACTCTTTGATTGTTGGAGCACAACTTCTTCCTCTTTATGAAGTTGATAGACATTTGGTCCTAGAATATCCTTGATCAAGTACAATTCTTTCTAGTTTGGAGCAAGCTTATGGAAGCTTTATTAGTGTTGAGAGCTCTTATATTATCTAAGACTTATATTGTCTAAGAACCAAATCTTTCATCTTGAAAGGACAATTCTTTGTATGCAATATTTTTTCATGTTTTACTTTATATTTAGTTTCTTTACATGGTCTCTAAGACACTTTTCCTTGATTAGGTCCAACTTTTGATGTGCTAGTTTCAAGTTCAAGCTTTTGAACTTGTTAAGTGATTGACCTCGATAGTAATTATAGCTTTGAATCCTTAGAAAAACTTGACATGTTACAGAATGTGTAGTTCAATACGCTCACAATATGTCGAGGAGGTCACCTGCCTACCCAACTTTTTTATCATCAAGACGAGGCTTTAGAATTTTTAAGATATCTTTGTTCATTTCTTTGGCTTGTCCATCTATGTGAGGATGAGAAGTTCAAGCATACATAAAAAAACAACCATACATTTTGCATAAATCTGGAAATTTTTTAGATTGGAACATTATTGTGTCATTTGTAACAACTGCTATGGAAATATTAAACCTATTATAAATGTTTGTCTAACGAAAACTTTAAATCTTATTAATAGCCTTGCCAATAAGAGGATTCACTTTGATCCATTTTTAAAGGTTTTTAACCACCATAAGATGGAACCTTCTTCCATTTCTAGCAATTGGAAATAAAAAATGGAAATTCATACCATAGTCTAACAAGAACCAATAAATAATTATTTCTTCCATCTTTGTGAACAATTAGTATGAAAGGGGAGCATGAACTTAACACCCTTTGCACATTTTGGTAAATAAAGTAATATTTTTTCATTATTGGTCAAAAAAATCCTTGATACATAATCTTCAAGGCAAGTTTATAGCCGGAGGCACGTCCATCACACTCTCTTGAATGGATCAACTTGATCATATCTTTAACTTCTAAAGGATGGTGTGTTGGCCTTAGTTTCTTAAACATTTTCTCCTCTTCTTTATTCTCTAGGGCTTAATTCTTATTATTAATTATTTATTTCTACCAAATATAATTATATTTATATATGACCAAAAATTATTTTGTTGATCAAATGATGAGTTTACGATTAAAAAGATACATAAGTACTTAAATTTCTTTAAAAACTCTTTTTCTCACCACTATTCATCCATACTATTCGGGACCAGTGGTGTCCTCAATATATACATATGAAAATATTAAATTATCCTTTTTAGAAAATATTGAATAATAAGAGTCAAGTCTACCACCCACTTATTATGTCAAAAATAATAACTTCAAGCAAAAAATACATGTTATCTAAGCATATTATAATTAATCTTTTAATTGGTATAACTTTAATGATTCATGTTAACAATATTCAAAGAAGCTAAGAATGTGTAAGATATCATCAAAAGACACTTCATATAAATCAATAAAAAATATTCATATAATCATAACAATTAGTACAATAAAAAATATCATGTTATGAGAGTGTAAGCAAAGCAAGTGCATGCGACTTGATAATAACAATTAAGAATGAGAGAAAACCATCAAATTATGAGGACATCATGCTTCAAATAAACTATAAGAATGTTATAAAGTATCACATTATTATATCAAGTATGACAATAAAATTGTCTAGTTATTAAAATGACCCATACAATTTATTCTAGAATTTTGTGATCTTTTTTAATAGGCTTATTACTTCCTAACTATCCATTTAATTGTTAAATTGATTATAATGAAAACACTATTTATCATGTCTTTTAAGCTTACATGTGAAAATCAATATATACAACTAAGATACACCTAGAATGATAACTAGTATGAGGGGTTTTCCCTACTCAATTGTTACATATAATATTAATACATGGTGCTTAACTAAAAGGTTTTGCATTATCTTGTTGTCACAAATTATTAATAGTGCCCAATCAAAGATTTTGTCTGACCTGATTGTCACAAATATCAATGCATTTATTAAAGAGTTTTGCTTTACTTGATTATCACAATTATCTCATTCATCTTATTAAAATAATATCAATCAATTGGTATCATTGCTTGATTTTGATGTCTATTGCACTTGATTATAATTAAAAATTAGATTTTATCTTTCAATTTTCAATACTTGAGACTAAGAAGTATAATAATATAACCATTCTTATTGAAGTGTTATAGATATTTTTAATATAATTTCATTAATTTTGTCTAGCTTGTTCTACAACATTATCGAGTACAAAATATCTCATATTCATTGACATATGTCCAACATCATATATGCATCATCACATATCATTATCATGTGCTCATGACATCTTGTTTATATTATTTTATGTTATATTCATATCTTTTGTTCATCATTTACTTAGTTCCAGCACAACTCTTTATACTTATTTAGAGTTTGTCATGATTGGCATTTAATTTACTCAAATAATATCATCTAATGGGATCATGATTCTTCACCATATGCTATGTTCCATAAAATTTGTGCATGAAAACAAATTATGGAACTAAGTATCAGAAATATGATTAAATATGAGTAAAAAGAATTTTATTAAACTTAATAGTAAACTTTATTAGTCACTTATCTCAAGTGACACAATTTTTATTGATCAACTTGGTGTCAAATTAAGCATTGGTCAATTTGGGTTGGTTGGTCATTTGGGTTAACTTGAGTAGTTGGTTAATTTTATATTCTAATGTAGGCTTTGGGTCACAAGTGACACCTACATTCTAGAATATTTAGTAGTTAGCTAAGACTTGATTTTGGGATAATTTATTCATATCAATATTATAAGAACCAACTTAGTTGAATTCTTCATTTCTCATGAAAAACTATTTTTTTGATTTACTTCAATTTTTTAATGATATGCTCTTCTCATTAGCATTAACCTTTTGGAACCTCCCTTAGCTCTTAAGTGTCCTCTCATGGGCACTCTCCCTTTCTTAAATTTCTTTCTCTCTATCTCTCCTGTCTTTTTTATTGAAAATAATCAAAACTTTGTTCTCTCACCTCAAGATCTTCCTCTATCTATTTATAAGAGAGTTTATGCAAGAAATGGGTTAGCCAAGCTTGTCCTTATTATTATTTTTATCAATATTATTATTACTATTACTTCTCCTTGGTGGTAGCACTACAAAAAGCTTTAAGGCATCGTAGTGATGGGTAATTAGCTCATCATTTTAGATTAGACCATGTGTAATGGATGGGCTCTTATAAAGTCATCCAAGAGGGAGTGTGACATGTTAAATTTATGAATAAGGATGTTTGGAAAAGTTTTAAAAGATTGCATTTTTTCTTCAGTTAGTGAAATGCTCAATATTTTATGCTCTCAAATGATTTCATCTAAGAATTATGGTTTGAAAATAATATAATTATTTTTATAATATGTCAAACTTTTCTAAGGTTGTCTTAGTTAGTAAGATTTTTTAAAACATAACTATTAGCTTGATATAAAATTTTAAATGTCATAGGTGAACACATTTGTGTATATCTTGAGATAGGATTTTTAATAATATTGTTACTCAAACAAAGTATATTATTGGGCGTATCACTTGACCTTTCTCACATCTTACTTTATAAGGTTTAAAATCCCAAACTTTAGATGAGTGTCATAGGGATTTATCAGTAAGAAAGCCTTTTAGGTCGAAGAACTACGTGATTTAGTAACTCAATACTCAACTTCTTAAGATGAGAAAAGTCTTCACTTGAATCTCTATAATTGGCTAGTAGATCCACTTCTTAATTTTGTTCTTAATGAATAAAAAAATAGATCTATAGTTTCATTCTTTTGGAAAAGAGGCCAAGCTAGTATTCATAGGATTTTTGCGTAAATCTTTTCTTTTCAATAAGACACCACTTATTAGTTAGTTGGAAACTACTAAAGATTTTTAAGTGCTTCATTTGTAGCCCTCAAGGAAACTAGTGAGTTGCAATCAAGGCTTCATGCTTAGCCTATTTGTTGGTGATAATGAAAACAATTAATATAACACCTTTAAGCTTTACTTACTAAGAGCTATGAAGGATTGAACTATTACTACAAGACTCACACATGAAAGCTCCATCAAAAAAGGTTGTTAAAAGTTTATAAGGGTCTTAGGTTTTGAATCAAAAGAGTTTCTCTCCATTAGAAAACCTTTAAGAACTTGAGATTTCATAAATGAATAGGAAATGAAGTTAAGTTCAATCTCATTATGCTTAATTACCCACTTTTGCAACCTATTTATATCATCTATTGGTTGAAGGATGTGCCTCATAGGTTTATTGGTTGTCACATCTATGATGTGAGTGTTGGTATAACTGACAGGTTGACATAATTAAAGCTAGGGTTAGATGCTCTATAAGAGAGTATCTTAGCTCTACATCTTTCTGAGTGAGAGTAACATAATAGATTAGTTGTTGAAATCCATTATTCTCTTGAATTAAAGCAGAGTTAATTATAAAAATTGAAGCAATTAGATATATACATAAAGACTCCCTAAGGACTAGATTGCTAAAGATTGGAGGCTGAGATAACTAACAATTAAGCTCTCGAAAAGCATTTTAACAATCTTCAATTTACTATTGTCTAAACGTATTTTAGAGTAGCTTGATGAATTGTTGAAGTTTCTCTCCATACTTGAAAATAAAGAGGGTGAACCTGATAAATTTTTGACTAGATATTGAGCATCTCGATGAGCTTTTTAGGAAAGCATGTTTATCAAATCCTTTACCAAGTCAAGACTTACTTAGATTCCTTTTTTTGTGACCATGAAGTAAAGAAACTTTCTTAATAAAGTGCTAAAATTATTTTCAAAATATTTAGTCCCATGGTACACTTTTTACCTGTCTTTAGAGATCAAGTTTTTATTAAAGATTGTTTACATAATGTTCTAAATTTTTGCATCTCTAACTTTAGAAGATAAAATCAATCATCATTTAAAAAATAGCTCCAGAATTATTTAAATCAAACTACATTCGTCAAAATATCACAAAGTAATTATGGCTCATGTCCTTTCTTTCTCTATCTTTTGATTTTGAAAACACATTTTTTTAAATAAAAAGCCATTAGCATGATTATTTTTAAAAATCATAGTAAAACTAATATAAATTTTTATATTTTGAAAATTATAGCAAAATCAATATAAAAATTTAACATTCTTTCAAAGGGTGAGTTATTAAATCACTACAAAAATACAAAAACTAACAACTTAATAGAAACGTAACAAACTACTGAATAAGATAGAGCATGATCTATCGTTCCCTTTGATTGTAACATCCATAATGTGAGGGCAATTATTTGAATAATATTTTAATATTTTAAATTATCATGTGCTTAAATTAATAAAAAAATCATAATCATAGGTTTGATTTATGATCTTAAGAAGAGAAGATTTATAATATCCAAAATATAAAGAAAATTGAATTATTGTTACTTTGAATTATTTAGAATTTTAAAGAATTTTTCAAAACTTTAAAGTAACATTTCGTATTATTCAAAAGTTGTATACCACTAAAAGCTGTCGAAAAGCCAGAGTTTGATCCCATAGAGCAACCCCTAAAACGAAAGAGACAAACTAAGAAATAAAACGAATAAATTATTTTAATATAATGATAATATGTTGCAAAAAAATCTTTTGATTATTAAAATAGAAGATCAAAGATTTATAAGGATTAACTTATGAGCTTGAAAAGTTTTTAAAATAATTAAAAATATTGCATAAACTCATAAAATTATGAAATTTTACTAAGGCATAGAATTTACAAGTATAAGCATAGTAAAACTTTTGTGTCTAAAAAAGTAGGCGTGATAGTCATTGAAACAAAAGTAAATGAGGATTCAAAAATATTTTAGGTTGGGTTAAATTATTAAAAAATATTACATACCATTAAAATATATGAAATTTGGCAAGTAGGTGGAGTTGGTCAAAATGAATCATACAAAATTTACCACTAAACTTTTGAAGTTAAAATTATTTAAAAAAAGTAAGAAATCTTAGAATTTCCTAATTTTGATTAAATCTAATTTTTTTAAATTTTCCTAACCTTATTGTACTGACAAAATTGACATGACAATAACTTAATTTTTTGCAAAACTATTAAATTCCAAGCAATATGAAGGCAAGACGTCACTAAACTGAAGGGGTCTAATTGTTGAAGGGAAATGAAGCCTCAATATTTAGTATATGAGAGGATGACCATGGATGATGAGGGTGCTTTGAATAAAATTAAAACATTTTGATCATGGTTGACAGCTTAAAGAGAAGTGGAGGGAGAGTAGTGTTGTTAAATTATTGGAAAGAGTTTAACGAGTCTAGTAAGGGAATTGAAAAATAATCTGGGAAATTAGGAAAGATATAATGTTGTAAGTGTAAAATACTTAAAATGAAGGAAATATGGATCATATAAAGGCACATAATTTGATATCTATTTTAAGGTGAGACCTTTACAAGAGGACTTGTGATAGCAAGCTTATACATCAATATATACTTAGTATTATATAATGCTTGGAAACTATAATAAGTAATGAATTGAAATCTATAAAATTCGAAGATGATTGACATTCATGCTTGTATTTCTTGGGTTTGCTTATATTTTACTTTGCATCATATGATCATAATTTTATTATAGATGTTCAAAACATGTTACAATATTATGTATGATGATAATGGCCAGTAAAAAAAGATGAAAAAAACACATTGATTATTCTTAATATATCTAGAAAAGAGAAAAACGGAAAAGAAATTAAGAACAAAGGTTGCTAAAAGGTAAGGTATGATTCTATAAGTTCAATGATGATAGTTTTTCAAAAGTAATGTTTATCATATAAAGAGCTTAAATTATGATACAAAACTAATTTATTGTTGATTCAATTTGGTTGTGTGTCTAGAAGATCAATTATTTTGACTATTCACTTGCTAAGGGGTTTGATGAAGAAATCTAGAAGGGAAATGATAGAAGCCCAATAATAGTGTTTTGAAAGGCCTTGTGAGAGGGAAAAGCTTAGCATTCGATATATTGAAGTTATGAAAGCATGCATATAAAAGTAATGATGCATATGTGCATTCAAGTATTTTTGATTAAAGGTTTCTCAATTGTAATTTTTTGCATTGGTTCTATATTCACAATGGTGGATTCTTAGTTTTACTATTGATGATGCTTTTGATTATAGCACTAAGAAAGAGGTTATTTTATTATGTTTAACTAAACATTGAATTCTTTTTTAATAAAACCCAGAAGAGTACAATTGCTAAGGATTACTATTGTATGATAATAAAATATAAAAAAAGGAGAGATTTCATTATTTTTAATATAGATTTAAAAAAATAGAAAAATTAATAGGATGGTTATAATCTAATTCAAACATGTTGACGGAATTGATGAATGTTTTTGTTATATTGTGTGATCAAAATATCTTACTCATGTTTACCTATAAGTTTTTTAAAATCAAGTGGAATAAAAAATATTATATGATTTTAAATATTGCTTGTGAATTCAAGTATACAAATAGAACATGTGGTCGATATACTCAAAATTATATGATTAGAAATAATCAAAGAGATTAAAATGTTATTGCCAGGAGTGTTTGGTTGTATGATTTGAACATGTTAATTTTGGATCATTTAATTTGTTAAGAGAGTAGAGTTATCATAATTCTCTCATTCAATGGTGGAAGAGGAAGACCAAAAATAGGTGAGAACAAATTAATATAAGGGACTTGACATTATTGAATCTTAATATCTCGTCAATATGGTGCAATGGTGTCATAGAATTCATGTAATGGTCTTGGATAAATGGGATTGTAATGCAATGCACACTCAATGGTTTGGGGTGGTGTCTAGTTGCAATCTTTGGGCTTTTATGTCCAAGGCCAAACTATGAGGACTTATGAAATGTGTTTGAAATTCAGAGTAAAGAAATGCTAATGCAAATGTGGTAATAAAAATGAGAACTAAACATGCATGCAATAAATTTTGAAAGACATGTGTTTTATACCTAATTACAACTATGACATATGTAAGTTATGATTTTGATGAGGCATGATGACCAGTTTAAAATAACAGCTCAAATAATAGAAACCTTCTTTATAGCAAAAAAGACAAATTAACCAAGTTCTTGAAAGGCAATTATCCTTTGTCTAACAATTTGTTGGTAGATTCCAAGAAAAAGTTGTTAATAAAATTAACTTTAAGCATGCTATTAAACTCATGCAAGCAAATTTAAATATAAGAGGAAATCTGAATTTTAATTTTTTTGGTGCAATGAAGACGAAAGTGACAGCACAATGAACACATATTGATTGAAACTATATTTTTATAGCAAACTTTATAGGACCAACAAAACTAACATGAGAAAGATGTAAAATCATGTTGTTCTTACTTTAACAGTTATATAGATACACAAAGAAATAGCAAGAAAGAAGTGTTAAAGCTAGTACAACATAATGACTGACAAGATATGTCATGGGAAACACTTGAGAGGTCCCTTTATATGTACACATGTAGCGACCAGCACCTCTGGTTCTTTATTCTCTGGTAATCTTGGGCTCAACAACAATGATTTCTTCTCTAAAAATGTCATAAAAAACAATATTAAAAAGAGAAATCTTTCATAGTGTGATTTGGCCCTTATGAAGTTTTATATTGTGTCATTTCGTCTAGTCTATTATTTTTCTGTGTGTACCTGTGTCTAAAGACATTTAATACATGTTATACATGCATTAATTTTTGTTAGACTTTTTTTATGGTCAATGGATGCATTGTTTTCATTTATGCATGATTGTACATAATGATTTTTGTTCTCATATAACAATGTTTGTATGTACATAATGTAATTTGTGAACGCATTAACTTCTTTTTGTACATATGGCTATACTTATAATCCAAAACATATATTTGACATTGTCTATGCATGTATTGAAATAACTATTATGGAGTGAATATTTTTATGGGCATTTCTCCCTTTGTGCATATAGAATTTTACATGCATTACTTTATTTGTGCATATGCAGTTGGGAGCAAGCATCTATATGTGCATTATGCATCAATAGATAAATCTAGTTTTCCTAAGTTGTTTTTGAATTTGTTGGAATTGAACATGCCCACAATTGGTGATGTAACTACTCATATGGTTTGAAAACTCCCACCAATACAAACTAATCATGTATTCGTTACAACAATGGGCATCTCTTCATAACACCAACTGACTAAGGCCTACATAACAAAATAAAACACATTTTTCTTTTCAAATGCATTAAAGTACAAAATATGATCAAATATGTAGACAAGAAATACAAGACCACATTTTTTAACATATAACAGATGAGTATTAAAAGTAGTTGGATTATGTTGCATTGAATTGAATTTTGTTGTTGTTATAAAAAGCGTGTAACATATTCTAACTTTCATTTACAATTTCTCATCTATGCAACGATAATGCTTTTGTAGAATATGCATGTTTGTGTAAAGAATTGAAGACAATTTATTAAATTACTCAAATTAGCCATGTTTTTGTCTACATTCTTTATATTTATATATATGTAGAAGAAGCAAAAATAGTAGATGAGAAAACATGAATTTGGAGTTTACCTTATAATTGAGTTTTAAGATATACTTGAATTTTTTAGTTGGTTTAAGCATAATCTAGTTGGGCCTACTTAAGGTGGTTCATCTAGTATGTTTTTGATTTAGCTCAATTTTCATTGTTTGGACGAGGCAATCTGTCAGATGGATGCACTCGACTGGTGAAACAACAAGCTTTGTTAATATCTGTAAGATTGCATAGTGCACTTTAGGTTTTATCATATTAGAGGTAGTTTATAATTTCTGGGTGATGGTAATAGTAATGATAAAAGAAAAAAAAGACTAAAATGTGACAAAACTATTACTTCAAAAACAAGTTTGGATTACAATATGATCAACCTAATAAATATTAATGAGCATGACCATGTTGACTGTATGAGTAGTAAAAAAATGTATAAGATAAGGAACCTCGAGCATTCTTTTGCCTATGTAACATGTACTAAATACAAAGACCGTGTAACTTAAAAAATCTTTATTAGAATAACCACAAAATTTTATATGAACATACGAATACACCTATTTGGTTGTCTATTCTAATTATATGAAACACAAAGTAAAAAACTTTAATGTAACCTACAAATAAAACAATGTTTTTAAATGGTTGCAATTTATATGTGACTAGAACTATGCATTATGTGGAGAGAGCACTATAAATACACACAATTAAGGTTACACACTTATAAAATATCACTTGTATTGCATGTAAAACATTCAATTATTTATAAGTATAAAATCATTAACTTTAGCATACAAATATGAATAATAGTTTACTTTTAATTACAAAAAAATGCTATAAAAAATTTATGCATAAGTGTGAATATTATGCATAATGATTCTAACCTATAAAGATTATAGCAGACTAAATGTTATTTATTCTTTAAGAATGTTTGAATGACATCAATCATCATGCATCATTTCCATGAAACACAAATTTTTTTGATGCTTGTCAATCATGCAACATTTTTAAGCGTTAGGAAGAGTGTTAGACACTTTTTCAAAGAATGTGCAATACATCTTAGAATTTTGTCAAGGATATGAGATTGTGCTTTTTGCAAATTTATATTAGGGATGCAACATGGCACTACTAATACATGGTCTTAAAGGCCAAGTTTGAGTGTTTGACAAGGATACAATACCTTTGTTAAGAGTGTTTGTACTTCATGGAATTTTCCATTTGTCGAAATCTTTTTGCATCCTCTTCTAAACTATTTAGATTGTTGAAATTCGTAGGAAAGCTTTAGAAAGGCCTTTGAATTAAATATTGGAGTATAAAAATGCAATTTTAGTGGTAATGATGTTTAAAGATTATGGTGGTAATGTTGGAAAAATTTATTGCTACTTGGATATGGTTCAAGTGTATTGGATTTATTATACAAATAGTTGGGACATAACTTGAGGCACCATCTTTTGGAGTTCATACTATGCATTTAAGTTGCAGAAGTTTGCGTGATGTTCATTCTATAAAGCCTTTGTTAGGACTGATAAGCAAATTCATATTGCCATTGTTTGACCAGTTATGCTACATGATGTTCATGCTTGGTAATAAAGAAGTTATTCTTGATAAAGGGTGACATAATTGAATATTAGAATGGGATTGTTTTAACAAGAAAGAGAGCTAAAGAGATGTTAGGGTCAGGGCAATAAAACTTTTGATTTTCTTGGTAAAGTTTTCTTTTGCCATCTACTTTAAATAATCATTTTATTTTGGATAGGTCGACAATTTTTTTAATTGATATATTGATTATGATTTAGAACCAAACAGTGCAAAGTGATATAATTTTGTTCTCTAGTGAAAAGCATAATTGTACTTTTTTTACAATTTAAAATTATTTGAATTATTTTTTAAGAAGATGGATGCTACACCATAACGTTGAACCATCCTTTTTGAGGACATTGTTAATGTTACTTTGGTAACAACTCATTTGCTTTTAAATTATTTCATCTTGATGTGTCTTATCCTAAACTTTTTGCAGCTTTCAAAAACATTATATCTTTTCAATATTATTATGTTTCTCTTGATCACATAAATTAGAATTAAGTATTTTATACTTCAAAACAAATATCAACATATTTTCTTTGACTTGCAAAAATTTTTAAAGTTTTTTTTATTGGGTATATTGCATGATGAAGGTTCCAGTTAATTAATCCTTTATGTTTCACTGGTTGCAATTTTTGCAGGATAGCTTTTTGTGGCAAAAGGTGACATAACACAAGCATCAAGCCAATTCAATAGTGTTTTAAGTGAAGACAAAAATAATGTTGCTGCACTTTTGGATTAGGTACTTTTACTTTGTGAAGTTTGTACTTTGGTTAAATAAGTCCTCTATATCATTGTAGAGCTCGTTACATGTATTGAGGGGAATGTTATAAAATTTAAGGGCAGCATATTGAGGGATTACAACTAGCTTGTGACCTTTTTAATTAAGTATTTTTAATAGAATAATATTTTTTTAAGTATTTTTTTGAGGTATGTACATAATTACTAATTTTAAGACTATTATTAGAATTAATTAAAATTGGAAAAAATGCATATAGGTTTTTGGTGTTTTGGGGTTATTGTCAACTAAAGTTTCTTGAGTTTTATAATTGGTCATTTAGGTCTTTTTAAGTACCCCATAGTAAGAAAGTAGGTTCATACACCTCAACAATGTTAAAAAGCAAAGTTAATATCGAAATCCGCTTCTTCTTTCTATATTAGGGAAACCTTAAACCCTTTACTAATTTTAAGGTTGTTGAAGTTCATGGAGTTGGAAAGAGAAACGATGATGATGTATTATGGCAAGGGGTGGCAAGGATTTGGAGAATAGTATAGAGATGTTGTCACTTCTGCTTGCACTTATTATATGCATATACTAATAGTGTATTATAGAAGCACTATTGAAGATATTAATGTCCAAATAGATGAGGGTGACAAAAAATTTATTTGAAACTATAAATATGGATACCTATTCTAACTAAAATTCAATGATACTATGTCAAGTACAATACTATAATGTACGTAATATCATAGTCACAACCATCTTACATGTCTTTAGAAATTATCTCTTTGTGAAATTGTGATATGTCTTGTAATGTAAATAGAAAAATAAGTTATACAATGTTTAATAAGTAAATATTATATGTAACAATTAACATGATATTATATAGTGATATAAATATGAGTTTAAACATGAGACTCTATAATACTCATAGAAGAAATGAGTCGCCAATAGTAATAAATAATATGCTTAGTAATATAAGAGTCCACATTTATATATTTTATATTTTTCATATACATATTGTATATCATTTATTATTAATTTCACTTTTTATCTTTGTTTTTCTTTTTTGTTAATTTATTATAATTGAACTCATATTTCTTATATTACTATTATCATATATTTCTATCATATGTTTTCTCATATCTGTATGAAATCTAATCACATAATCTCTACACCTTTACTAATAAGCATGTCATAACTGGTTAGTCCTATAAATCACATAATATCATTATAGAACATCAACTTTGCAAATGGTGCTAGTAGTAGTCGGGAGATCTCTAATGCCATTTCATAACTTGATAAAACTAATGCTAATCATGTTTAGCATATCATGTGTTGAGCTCATCATATATAGTGGGATCATGAATTAAAATATAGAATTTTTTTAAAATTTTTATTCTTTTTTTATTCAGGATATTTAAACCAGCTATAATTTGCATCATATTATAAGATACTGTTTCATTTATTTATCTTTTTATCTTCTATTGTATTTCTATTATGTTGTGTTTTAATTACTCAATGTCATAAAAGCATTGATGTATCAGAACATGAATGCAAACATGAGACTTGTATGTCATACTTGAATTCTCAAATAATTATATCTACTATATTATCATTAATTTGAATTGACATGGATTCCAAAAATCTATCTTTTTTCGGTCCTTTCTTTTTGTTTTTCATTTCATACAATGAAATTCATTTATAACTCATAAGGATCTATGGTTTTAATATCCCAAACTATTTTATTTCAATTTCTTGAAATTCTTTAGAATGTATGTATCAATAATAAAGGAATTATATTTAGATATTGATCTTAATAATCAATTTTTTTGTGCTTGCAATAGTTAAAATCACATCTAAGTTCTTTTATCATAGTTTCTCACAATATTCTTACTTTTATTTTTTTTATTTAAGCTATAACATCAATTTAAAAAAATATTCCTTATTTCTCGCTTCTCTCTCTTTCCCTTGTTTGTTAGAAGTGTAGCAGTAGTCTTTCTACATTATAATTTTTCAAAATAGTAATACTTTTCTTAATTTTTTAACTAAAGTTGAAGCTCACTTTAACTAGAGTTTCCCATTCCCAGTTTGGCAGAATGGCTTTTTCGCACTAAGCTTCAGCTTGCTACGACACTAGCCCTTGCTGGCTTGTAAAAATTCATGACAGCCTCTTCCTTTAGGAAAGAAAATAGAAATACAAAGCTGAGCTCTCTTGGCAGTGCAAGCATAACCAAAACTTCTCCCAAATAGGTTTATTGTCAGCTCATCTACTTTGACTGCCTTGCATTATTCAGCATTGCAATTAACTTGTGTTGTTGATTTTCATTTTGGTTTCTCTTTTCCTGTTGTACTGCTCTCCTTTCTTCTTCTTTCTGCATTTTCCTATCCCTGATTCCTTTTCTTTTTTAAGGTCTTCTACCAAGCAGTTGATTCCTTTGCAAACCTTCTCAAGTGAGGGCCACAACGGTTCTTGAGGTTGACTCGAAAAAAGGGAATAAGGGAAAAAGAAAAATGTTGTTATTACTATTACCAAATAAATAATAGAAAGTACTTTTATAATTCAATAACTTCTAAAATTAATTAAAAATAAAGGAGAGTTTAAAAAATTTTTCAACAAGGATCATAAGCTTCAATTTAAAGATTTAATCAAGGGAGAACATTCATCGAAAACTTTGGTTGCAACTTATTTTTGAATGGAAGTGATTCAAATGAATGCCTTGTGGAGGAATTTAAGAAGCTTGGATGAGGAGATGAAAACATGGTTGAGATCATAGAAAATGGTATCATTGCTAGAAAGGTAGAGTCTTATTATGAAAAATGGTATTTTAAGGATCTTATAAATATGTTATAATAATCCACTTGCCCAACCTGTCCAAACTTCACCAACTTTTTATTTTAATTAAATATGTTAAAATTAGACATTCTTATTATTGGCATACCTATGAACCTACATCTATTATCATAAATCTTGAAGGAACTTGTTGAGAATTAGAGCTAAATACAGACTTATATAAAGGGAGAACATTCATTGGGCACCTTAGTTATATCTTATTTTTAGTAAGGGCATTATGAAAGACTTAAAAGGAAGTGATTTAAACGGTTGCCTTGTGGAGGACTCCATGGAAGCTTTGATGAGAGATGAAAACATGATTGGGATTGTAGAAAATGACATTATTATTGGAGAGGTGGAGACAAGCAGATGCTGACTAGAACAAAGAGTACTTTAAGAATATTATAAATATACTAAGATACTGCATAAGTCTATCATACCCAAACCTTGTGTTTTAATTGAATATGCTAAGTTTGGACATATTTATTATTGGAATACTTGTTGACTTGCATGCTTTATTATAAATCTTGAAGGAACCTACTGAGAATTAGATCATAAATTAGATTTATATGCAATTTACTCTCATATTTATGTATAACATGATATATTAATGTTAGTTTGTTTGAAATTTTGAAGTAACTAGTTATTTTATAGTAAATCTTCATTTTTTAGTTGCTTAAGTGTTCATTATTGCTAATGAAATGTTTTGTTATTTGATATGGTTGTTGACATTAATAAGTTTTTAAGCAATCATACTACATAATTTATCTCTTTCTTAATTAAACCACCGTTATTGAATAATTTAATACACTTAAGCTGGATTAAGTCTAGCTTAGGAGTGTGAGGCACTACCAAATGACACTTAGGCTTAGCATTGGAATTTAATGCTTGCATATTCACCTGCTTTAATTATTTATGGAAATTAGATTATAGTTTTTGCCATAATGTTATTTTAATTTCTAGTCTGCTCTTTATTTTTCCTTGTTATGAATTTTTTGCTTTTACTTGACCTTCAGGCATGAACTTTTCTCTTTAACCAAGCATTAACATACGTCTATAGTTAAACAATTACTTTTGGTTGGCCTGCTTTAGATGGATCAAGCATAGTGCTTGTTTCTGGAAATTTGTTTTGGCACTTTGCATATCTAGTTGGAGTTGTTCAGAATTTTGTTTTATTTGAAATACTTCTATTTAATTATTTTCTGAATTTCTACGAATATTCTATAGAATTTTATACTTCACTTGACCTTTTACTTAAATACTACTTTCTAGTTGATATTATGCTTTTTTAATAGTTTTAACTCATTTTTCTATGATTTTGTAGTTTCATCATAAAGCGTGATCATATTATCAAAAGGTGGGATAATAGAACAAGGTATAAAACTAGATACTTTTCAAGAAAAAAAAGGATGCATAGAAAGAAAGATGATTCAATGTTTCAAATCTCTCTTGCATAATTGATAAAAATGCATAGACTTAAACCTTTATGGTTTTGTTTAACTTTTATATTGTTTATTTCAATTACATAAAATCATTATTTACAAACACTGAATTTTGTTATTGCCACCTTGATTGGAAGTTGTTGATTGTAGGCTTGTGTTGAGTTTCATGCTGGGGAGAATGAAGATCAGTATCAGAAAGCATCAGAGTCATAAAAGAGATCTTTAGACTATTATAAGGTCTATTTAAGCACTTCTTATGCCCAAACATATAATAAAAATATTTTTGTGCATAGAGTTTTTTTTCTTGAAGATTCAAAATTCAATATTATATAGCAAAAATTAAATACTATTTAAGGCATGCATTACTCATTGTTCAGGTTAGTTTTTTTTTTACTTGGAAGTTGAGTTCAACTCATGAAACTCATATGTTATGTAGGGTAATGCGTGCTTGAAAACAGCTTCTTCCTAATACTCAATTTTTTGAGAGCCTATATTATGTCCTTCTATTTTGTATTTTTCTGTTGAAATGTGGCAAGATTAGTCATCCTATTTCCTCTTGAGCAGATATTTGGTTTGTTGCATTGTGGCATTTCAAACATTTAATCACTAATGTGGTGTTAAATTTTGCGAAACTTGAAAGCGCCAATTTATGTTTGTAATTGGTATATAGTGACATGCATTTGATACCTTAATGTATCTGTATTAGTACTTCCATGTTTATTGTGATATGCATTACCATGATCTGAATTTTTTAGTCAGGCAACTCTTTTAACGAACTGATTATTATATTGACCAGGAAGCACTAAAAGCTTATCCTAGTCCTGGAGCTGCGTTAATTTGACAAGGCTCGACAAGCCTTTCATCGAGTGCTTGATGTAAATCAGTTTTAATTTATAGTACGAATTTCATGACATGCCCTATATTTTCTTATATTCACGTTTATTTGTTTCTAATGTGCAGTTAGATCCAGAAAATATTGATGCTCTAGTGGCTCTTGGAATTATGGAATTGCAAACAAATGAAAGTGAGATTGCAGTTGTCAATCTAGGAGGTAGCGTAGGTAGTTCAATTTTTTTTTTTTCATAATGTGGTGGGTTTGCTTCACTGAATTTTATTTTTACTGATGGCTAATTCATCTTAGTGTTATTTTTTTGCAGTTGATGGTATTCGAAAAGGAATGTTGAAGATGCAAAGAGCTCTTGAAATATATCCATATTGTTCAATGGCATTAAATCATTCGCAAATCATTTCTTCTTTACTTGTCAACATTTTCTTGTTGAACGGTTAACCAAGACAACACTATCTATAATTAGTCATGGTTGAGAAAAGTACGAGGCTAAAACTATCGTGAAACAAAAAAAGGTGTCATAGTTACATTTGCCATTTTTAATTGCAAGGGCATCATGTTTTTTTTTTGTTGCGTGATTTTGTTATTTCAAATCTTTTTTTTTATCTGGGTCTGCTTGAGATAGTTGTTATTATTGTTTAACAACCCTAGTGGGCTAAGCAACAGGTAGAAGCAGCACTCAAAGGCGATGCCACTGGCTACCAAAAGAGCAAGAGCAGCTTGTTCACATCAAGAGAAAAAAAAGCTGCAAAGGCGAGGTTGTAAGCAGTTTAGGGGAAAGAAAGCATGGAAGTGAAGCTCGGGAACACCAATTGATTTCAGCAATTTGGGATCACATTTTTTGGTAGAACCTATCTCTTTACTTAGCTTCCCTTTTATCATTCTGATTAGTTTCCAAATCGTTAAAGATATGTATGCGATGTATGAGGCCAATAATTATTGATTAAGATTTTGAGTTAATTAATATTTTCCCTTTAAAGAGGTGTAAAGGATTCACCTTGAAACGATGTTTTGAATTTCATTTAACTTTTTTATTCAACTTCTAGTATTACAATGATGTGGGCTTTTTTAAATTTCAAAGTCTAGAAATTTTTATCTGAATATGTATAAGGACTTAAGTTAATAGAATATATGTCAAGACACTTTTTTAAATCATAAGGAAGGATAAATGATAAAAAAAAATTTGTTCATGATATTTGTTTAGTATTTGAATTTTTAGCTTGTGGTTCCTTAAGTATTAGACAAGTAATATAACAACATTATTTTGTATATTTGAGGATGGATGGTGTCAATGAGGTGTTTTTAATAAAAAAGTTTCATATTAAAAGTAATTTATTTGTAGTAGAGGTCAAGAATAAATCTTAGTTGTGATATTATTAGAATGATTATTTGTATTTTGTTAGATTTAAGTTATAAAATAACAAATATTGAATGATATTTTTTTATTTTTAATGTTGATTATATTTGTGAAAGTTATTTTTTTAATAAGCACCAATAATAATCAATCTTAAGTTTTAGAAAGTTATGTAGTCTCTTGAGTTAGTTCATGATGACATTTGTAATAAAGGAATATTTTATTTCAAAATAAAAAAAGATATTATTTATGATTTAGTTATGACCTTATTCAGATGAGTTGGGTATCTTTTGTAGTTTATAAATTAAAGGTATTACAAAAATATAGGGAATTTGAAGGTCTTATAAAAAAATGGTTTAATACAAAAACTATTTGAACTAAATGAGAAGAAAAATTTTTACGTAAAGAATTTGATTTTTTGCACAAAAATATGAAATTCATAAGCAATTGTTTATTAGAAAAGTACCAAAATAAAATAAAATTGTAAAAAAAGAAGAATATAACAATTGCTGAGATTACTTATATTGAATGAGAAAAAAATTATAAAATAAATTTTGAATAACTATTACTATTTTTCTTTATAATTATGGTTTGATAACTTTAAATGAATACAACAACTTAAATATAAAGAGCGAAAAAAATATTATTTTTTGTTCTTTCATGAAATATAAGATTTTTTGTCACAGATATTATTAATTTATTATTATAAAATATTTTTATGTGATTATATTATTCTTTATGAACAAACATCCATATATTATTTTTTTCAATAAGTTATATTTTCTTTCTTTCATCTTTCTCAATGAGCAAATGTACAAAAACTGTGCTTTGAAAGACTGTTTATTTTGGAGTATCATTATCTTCAATATTGTTATGAGGAGCAATTTTTGTAAACTAGTAGAAGGAGAATTTGTGATTTTACCGAAGTTGAATCTATGGATACATTATTCACACTTGTTCACCAGCCGTCATCAAAGCGGACAATTTCTTAAATATCGTTTAATGAAGGATGGTGGCTTTTTGGCTATGTCCAGCGCACCACCCGTCATGTATCCACCAATATCCAAAGCATCCACCATTCCCACATGCTTCACAAGTAGCAAAACAAAAGTTAGAATGTCGCCTCCCCTGCTGTGCATGCTCGCTCGAGTATTCTTCTCTTGTTGCATAAAAAGCTCCACCCATGCTGATGTGATCATCTACAACCTTTGTCCTACCCAAGCACAAGAATCAGGTGCGCAAGCACTCGCGCTATCTGAAATAGAGATGGATGTGTGATCCATTCTATAGGTTCGATCAGCATTAGCCTGCATGCCTTCCCCTCAAGCACATCATCTCTGTTCATAGTCGACGTCAAATCCTCTTTATGCCGTTGGATAAACTATACCATATCATGGCAAGCGTGCCAGTAAATCAGTGGGCTCTCTCCTCCCATGGTTGCCATTATCTCTGGTCGCATCAAAACCAGATACAATATATAGTCAGACAGGCACTTGCATGCCTACATCCTATGCCAAGTGCTCTTCTACGCTCTTAAACACTTAGACATTGTTTGTGTTTCATGAGGATGATGTAACGAGTGTAGCTCCTAGGGCTTCCAATGGTAGCATAGCTGTCTTGTAATGTGCCACACTAGAACTTGCTGATCGGCTGACAGCCTTCTCTCAAATTAAGGAATCCAGGGACAACCCATACTGGGGCATTCACTTTTCGGAGTGCTGCGATCCTCACCTTATCGTTGAACTTTCCCCACGATATTTGTAAGCGTTTCTGAGCATGTGCTGTGATGAGCTCTTGAAGAAGTTGATTGCCTTTACTGACTCCTGTGTATACGAAGTTTAGGATGAAAATCCACTGGTCCAGCTAGGGAACAATACCGTTGCCTCCTAAAATGCTCTAATGGGTCGTCAAAGCTTGGATTCTATTCTGCGTGCCCATTTGTTTATCCTCCTGTTCTTCGGATTGTCTGGTGATACATGTTCCTTTGACTGTACTGCTACATTCCTGATGTAGTTGGTGAATAAGGTGAGTTGCAGCATCTCTGAGGGCCTCCATCTTTTTTCACGCCACAATCTTCTCCTTATTCTAAGAATGAGCTGAGCATGAGGCAAACCACACTTGCCCAGTTTCTTAAATTCGAGAAGGAAGATCACCGGCTAGTCGGAAAGTAGGAACATGAGGGAAGCCACGGTATCAAGACATATGGAAGATCCATGCAGGAAATAAGTGATCGTGATGTAACTAATGTCAAAGCCATGCTTTGGGGAGAAAACGAACTACAAGAAAGCGAGAAGGATACCGGAGGAGGAGATCACCCTGAGGATGACGTTGACACGTGAGCAATTAACGATGCCCTTCGTGTACATCTCATTATAGGCATAGCTAAGTTCCACGCTTGCTAGGTGCAAAACTTCCTTTACAGTCGTCTCCTTCCACATGTCTCTGATTACCTTGTATACGTCCATAAATGGAATAACATCCACGAAGAAAGGCTTGCAAACCGAGTACATATCGAAAGCTCCATTTAAAGTATTCAGTTTGCGTTTTTCATTTTCTTCCTACACCCTTTCCACCATTGTCCTACGGTTCGAAGAAATCTTGTTTAATTGACTTTGCTTGCTTGAAATGAACATCGAGCTGCTAAAACCGTTAGTGCTGGCTCCGTAGAGCGAGTAAGACCGCTCTTCATACTTGACAATGGCGAGGAAGAATATGAGCAGGGTTGGAGTGAGCAGGAGGTTTCTTGGAAGGGACTGTAACATAACATAGATGGCAATGATGAGCTCGTAGGCGAGGACAAGAAGGTGTCGAGCCCATAGCTCATTGTCCTCCATTGAATAAGCGGTGCTGGTGTCTCGGCCACCAAGGTGAAGTAGAAGGAAAGGCGCCCAAGAATGCGAGGATGGCATTGTTGTTATTGCCGTCCATGCTGCTGCTTAGCTGGCCAAGAACGAAGTCGGCAACCCAGTTGGCCAAAAGATGGTTGCTCCAAACAGCCATTCTTATTCATGCTCTCGATGTTGAGGTCTTTCTCAAACGTCCAAGGAAGATGAGCACAATTTGTATCGTGAGGCTTACCATTATCAAAATATGTACATCCCACTTGCTACAGAGTTTCTTATATTTTCCCAGAATATCCATTAATTTTGTGTCTTTTGTAAGATAAACTGATTGTAGAAAGTAAAAATAATTTCACTTTCTCCATTCATTTCGATCTCCCTGCTCCATTTTCCAATGGGTGAGTGTTAATATATATTTGACGGGGAACCCAAGCAAGTTTGGATTAACAGCCAAAACATGATCAACTTTCTCGTGTCAAAAGAGCACGAAATATATATTTGTTTAGGGGACACCTCCGATTTATAATTGACACGCAAAGGTTAAATAAATTTCTTGCTTATGTAGGAGACTGCTATATAGTTAACATCCTTTCCTTGATGCCTTTCAATCTTTCTTACAGTCATTCTAAAAAAGTTACATCATGGATGACTCAATCCTTTGCAACTCTCCTCTATGGCACAACTTTGCTTCTCAGTTTTCTTATATGAAAAAGCTCATTGGATATGGCATACTAGACTTATTTATAAGCCAAGATGACAAGGTCGTGATGACTTAAACTCTTCAATGCTCACTATTGAATTAAGTTTGGGAAGTGAGGTCAGTTAAAATCATTTTTTTATCCTACCCATACCATGATTATTGAGAATTTAAAAATCTTATTCCCCATAAGTTTCAACATGACCTTTTTATAAAATACATAAATATTCTATTATTTACAAATGTATCATCTTATTTAATATTCGTTTATAATGATATCTAGAAATTACGTAACATATTGCCATTAAGGTTGTAGAGACAAATATTATTCATTGTATTAGAGTATAATATATGCGATTTGTGCATGCCATACAAGATGCTCAACATATTGTACGTTAGGTTATAAAAGTTAAGGAGTCAGCAATAATATATGATTAGTCGTAGAGTGGTTTTATATAAAACTTATAATGCAATGAATTTAATGTATGGTATGCTATAAAAAAAAATTTACAAAATATACAATACATTAAGTATGAAATATGGCATGCTAACTATAATAGGGAAAAATAAAGATGATAATTTGAGTGAAATAATTATAAGAAATATAATGTGTGTGTGTGTCTATATATATATATTTAAAAAATTATTTGGTGATAAGTAGCATGTTTATATTTGTAAAAAATAAAAAAATAATTTGAAAAAGACGTTTTCGTCCTAAATTCAATAAGTAAAACTTGAAATTATGATATATGCACAATATTAAATTAATATATAAAATGTTTCATAATAAAGATATTTTTGCATATTATTTATTATATTTTTACACTTACATCGAATATGATTTTTCTAAGAAGTTGATAATTATTTTATTGGTATATCATTTTATATTTTAATAATATTTATATTTCATGATATGCATGATAATATATATGCTTTCATGAAATAATGCATACAAAAATGGAATTTTGTTATTGTAATATCTTAAAATTTTCCTCTATATAATATATTACAATCTTGAGATTTGATTGGTTAATTATAATTATGAGACTTTAAGTAAGAATAATTTTTTTTAAATAATACATTTATTAAATAAAGGAAAATAATAATAATTTTATTTTGAGAACTGTGTCATATTTTTAAATGAAAAGAAAATTTTATTAAAGCATATAATTAAAAATAACTCTCTTTGTAGAATATAATTGTAGTGTGCTAATAATGTTTTATTACCTACATAATTAATTACAATTTTTTGAATAATACATATATATATATATATATTATGAATATTGAAATGGCAAATAATACCTTTTTAATTTATGCCAATTATCTTTAACAAGGTTAGTGCTAAATAAGTCATTAGTAAATGTTTTAGGTAGTTTAGAGATGTAGCTAACGAAAATAAAAAAAAGGTGAGAAGGAGAAAAAGAGAAAATAAAGAGAAGAGGGAAGAAATTTTCAATTCAAGAGAACAACAAGAAAGAGAAGAAAAGAATTGTGTTGGCCATAAGAAGAGCAGCAAGGAAGACAGAAAGGAGACTTACTAGTACTATAAGAATAAAGTAGGGGAAGAACGTACTAGAAAGCTGCTACAATGAGTGAAAATAGGGCATAAAAAAACATTAAATTATATTATTTGTTGAATTTATTCATTTTTATAAATAAATTAGAGGTTTTATTTTATTGTACAAGAATGCTATGATAATTAATTATGGGGCTTTAGAGTTGTGTTATAGTAAAATATAGTTGAATTTAAGTCTTATGGTTTTGTTTGGAGGTGAGTCTACTATATGATTAGACTCAATATACAATATGATTATAAATAATTTTTTTAGGGAGTTAATAAACATATCATAGAATTAAGAGAACATATAATACAATTAGTGTTAAGTTGTTTCAAGAAGAAAGCTTATTGTGTGGTCCAACAATGTTGTCATATCATAGTTGGAGTGATGATAATGTACCATGGGATTCTCATACAATATGATCAGATAAAGGTCAAAAAGTAAGATGGGCTTCTAATAACCATATATAAGGAGTTGAAGGAACCATACAATTTGATGGAGAGGCTATATAATACAATAAGTGAAGAATTAATAACCATGATTTAGTGAGATGCCAATTATACAACATGATGGGGGAATCATATAGTTGATGTTTTTGTAGTAGAGAAAGTAGAGAGAATGCTTCGTGTTTGATGTGTCGAGCATAAATGTTTATATCTCATATGGGCTTGCATTAAGTGAAAGTTTTAATATTCAATTAAGTCAAGCCATGAACTTTAAATGTCTAAAATAGTGTTTTTCAAGACTCTTGGAGTGATGGCAAGCTTTAAGGAAATTGAAGGCATGCACAAAAATCTTTATACTTGAATATCTCTTTATTTTTCTTGAATTTGATTTATGCAAATTTTGAGATGATGTGGCACACTAGTAGTATTAATATTTGAAAATGTTATAAGTTTAATAATTTTTGAATTTTGATTTTGGGACAAGCATTATTGATGAAAAGTATAGAAATCGGTATTTGATTTTTTAAAATTATTTAGGAAAAAGTTTTCATGAATTTCTTTTCATAGTCATTTAGGACACTTGTAATACTACCATAATATAAAATTTTTTTGGTATACTTATATTCAAAAGTTTGGCGCAAAACTTCTCACAAAACACTATAAAACCACTTTAGTCTCGGGAATTTTTACTATAGTGTGGGGCGGGTAGACCCGACCCGACAGCTGGTCCATCCATGCTTTAAGGATTTAAAAAATAAAATAAAGTAAAAATTTTTTGATAGACCCGAATGGCCTCAAAGCCCAAAGGCCGTAGGAACAGCTGCTGAACGAAACAAGTGCGAACTTAGCCTGCAAAGAAAGCTGACCAGAGAAAGCACGAAATCAAGTCAACCAGGACCAAGTGATGAAACCTTGGTCATGGAAGGGGGGAGCCAAAACCCAAACGGCTCGAGAGACTAATGAACTAAAAGTGTTATAAAGAGCAATGGCGAAGACATTTGGACGATGTGGGACTAAACATCCATTCAATTGTCAAAGAAGGCGGAAGGGCAGGCGCGATCGGATGGCTTAGATTACTCAAGCTAGAAAGTCATGTTAACAGTAAAAGGCCGAGCAGGAGATTTGAAACCGAGCTAGATTTGCAAGACGATACAGAACCACAGTAGTAAGTTTCTATTTTAGTTGATTTCTAGACACATTATTCTAATACATGCAAGACAACAAACATGCCATCAGATGGCCCAGAACAAGGCCGCCTAGATCCAACACCCTGGATTGATCTCCAATGATAAATTTGAGATTCAATCAGAAACGTCCATTTCAAGCTCCAAATCGAACGGTGACTGCTTTATGTCTATTACCCAAATGGCTAGATCATTTTCTGAACCGTTGGGAGTGGATTTAGAGCTCAAATTAAGCTATATAAATAAGAAATGATTGAAGAACTCCTAGAGGTTACAATTACTAAGATTTCAAATCTTTGAAATCACAATATCGAGCAATTCTAAGTGCATACGGTACTTCTAAAGTCACAAAGTGAAAGCTGTAAAAAGGAACCTGAAATTGGAGGTTTTTTGCTTCAACTATTTTTCAATCTTTATTCCTCCCTATTTCGATATTGTGTTATATTTCTCTTAAAATTGTCTTAAGTTTTGCCAATTTTTTGTATTTCTTTCTTTGGGGTAAGGGCATCATAGCAATTGTGCAAAAGCCTGAGGTTTGAGTTCAGCCCTGAAAAACTCAAGTAGGTTCGAGATTAGCTGTAGGTAAAACCCCAAGTAGGTTTGAGGTGAACCATACGAAAATCGTCGCATGTAATTTTGTTATTTTAGTGTTCTTTTCCCAACACCGATTGGGGGTGGATGTAGGCTCGATTTTAAGTCGAACCACCTTAAAAATCTTGTGTACTATTCTTTCTTATTATTGCTTTAGATCATTATTAGTTTGGTGCCAATGAGAGGAAGTGACTTAGAGAGGCCTCCTTAACTTGCTTAAATGGCTTCTTAATCGAAAGCGTTGCCCTTGTGCTGATCTAACTGTTAAACCCTACCATTGGAGTTTAATGTCTTCGACTTGTCTTTGCATTTGCCATCTAAATTTTTGATATCAAATTGCTAAAATGCACCAAGCTCAACAGATTATAGATTCTCAATCACTGTCCATCCAGCTCAGTTTACACTTGGGTTTGGCAATGTCAACCCACATTTTTTATGTTATTGGGACAAGAAGGCGTCTATGTAAAGTACACATTATTGTAGTGCATCCCATGAGCTTTCAGTCAAACCTCAAGTTGAATAAGGTTGCTCCCGCTTATGTAGAGATTGAATAGGACATCTGCCTGCTCGTCAAGATCGCCCAAAATAATTTGATGTAGAGCAATGCCTTAGGTGGCTAATGACAAAGGATACACATTGGTGGCTACAAGTTTATATGGATGATTCATTGAGTGCAAAGGGAAAAGTAATAGTTCAAATTAGTAAAAATGTTCATTTTATGCACTCTTAACAATTTATAAAAAAAGTATGTTTTTAAGAAATATTGTTCATTGATATAATAGACAATCTAACTTTTATTCAAAAAATAACAACGTAAATTCAATCTAGTCTACCCAAAGTCCCTTGATTTTGTGGACACCACGACAATGTCCTATTCCCTTCTGCCCCAAATGAACAACCATCCAAAACGAGTAATGCACTCCCTTCACCTCCATCGTTCCCCATCCCTTTAGAGTCAAAAAAAGAAAATGTAAAGCTCATTCTAATTAGGCTACATGCTTAGATAAGGTTGCTTGACTTTACTAGCTTTAACAAATGAAACAACCTTGGCCATTCTTCGTAGCTTGTCAACTCATTTGGAAGCTCAGCAAAAGCCTTGTGCTATAGTTTCGTCCAAGGTACCTACTATCAAGTTAGATCAATTAATAAGCTTGATCTAGCTATGAGGACACTATTGAAGCTTATTAACTCCTTGACTTAAAATCACATTAAACAGCACTGAAGTTTTTTGTGCTTAAGATAATCCCATAAGAGGGGGGTGAATTGTGGTAAATAAAAATTTCTTTCGATTTTTCAGTTTCAATTAAAACTTCAATCTTTTAAGCAAGAAGTAGAAAAATAGTACACAAAAAATTTTGTGTTTCGATTCAAAATCGAGCCTACATCCACCCCCAACCGGTGTCAAGAAAAAACACTAAAATCACCAAACCTACTTGGGATTTTACCTATGGCTAATCCCGAACCTACTTGAGTTTTTCCTGGCTTAACTCAAATGCCAGGCTTTTGCACAATTGTAAGGATGCCCTTACCCGAAAGAAAGAAATACAAAAAATTGGCAAAACTTAAGACAATTTGGAGAGAAATATGAGGCACACACAATACCAAAAAGAGAGAAATAGAGATTGAAAACTAGTTTAAGCAAAAACCTCCAATTTCAGGTTCCTTCTTGCAGCTTTCACTTTGTGACTTCGGAAGCACCGTATGCACTTGGAATTACTCAATATTGTGATTTGAAAGCTTTGAAATCTTAGCAATGGTAACCTCTAGGAGTTCTTCATCATTCCATATTTATAGAGCTTAATTTGAGCTCTAAATCAACTCCTAATGACTCTAAAATGAACTAGCCGTTTGGGTAACGGACACAACGCAGTCACCATTTGATTTGGAGCCTGGAATGGACGTTTCTGATTAAATCTCGAATTTATCGTTCGAGATAAATCCTGGCCATTGGATCTAGAAGGCCTTGATGTAGGCCGTTTGATCACGCATTAGTTGTCCTGCATGTATTAAAGTAATGTGTCAAGAAATCAACAAAAATAGAAACTTACTGTAGTGGTTCCACATCCTCTTTAAGATTTGGCTCGGGTTCGAATCTCCTACTTAGCTTTTCACTGTTATCATGCAGCAATTTACCTGACTTAATCTATGCCATCCGATCGCGCCTGCCCTTTCGCCTTCTTCGACAATCGAATGGGAGTTTAGTCCCACATCGTCCAAATGTCTTTGCGATTGCTCTCTATAACACTTTCGATTCATGTGCCTCTCGAGCCATTTGTGATTGGCTCCCTCATCCTCGACAAAGATTTCATCACTTGGTCTTGGTTGACTTGATTTCATGCAAGTTCTTGTCATCTTTCTCTGCGGGCTGAGTTAGCACTTGTTTTGCACTTGTTTCGTTCAGCAACTGCAGGCTGATTTTCCACTTGTTCCATTCATCAGCGCTCTTCAAGGGGCCTTTGGGCTTCGCTCACCCCTTTTGGGTCTATCACACTATTGTTACTCTATTTTATTTTTTAAATCCTTAAAGCCTGGACGGACCAGCCGTCGGGTCGGATTGACTCGCCCAACGCTATAGTGAAAATATTCAAGAATAAAGTTGTTTTATAATGCTTTGTGAGAACTTTTTGTGCGAAAATTTTGAATATAAGCATACCAAAATAATTTTATATTATGATAGTATTACAAGTGTCCTAAATGACCATGAAAAGAAATTCATGAAAAATAATTCCTAAGTAATTTTAGCAAATCAAATACCGATATCTATACTTTTCATCAGTAATGCTTAGCCCAAAAATCAAAATTCAAAAATTATTAAACTTATAAAATTTTCAAATAATAATACTATTAATTCATGATCTCAAAATTTTGACATATCAAATTCAAGAAAAATGAAGAGATATTCAAGTATAAAGATTTTTGTGCATGCTTTCAATTTCCTTGAAGCTTGCCATCACTCCAACAGTCTTGAATACCACTATTTTAGACATTTTAAATTTCATGGCTTGATTTAATTTAATATTAATTATTTTACTTAAAGCAAGCCTAAATGATATATAAACATTTATGCTTGACTCATCAAACACAAGATTGTAACAATCTCCCCCTTTGATAATGGCAAGATATAAATGTCTTTCTATAAATACAAAAATATGACAAATTAAATAAAAATAAATTTTTAACTAGGAAAATAAAAATTAACGTACCCCCTATCATGATGCTCCCCCTGACCCCTAACTATTCTCCCCATTTCACACCATCAAAAGGGTGTGAACCATAAGCAATGTCTAAAATTCTTAATTGTTCCCTCAATGTTTGAAATTGCTCCGACGATAAGGGTTTGGTAAAAATGTCAGCCAATTCAAGATTAATGGGAACATACTCCAATTCTACTAATCTTTGGGCCACTTGATCTCTAATAAAGTGATATCTAACATCTATGTGCTTTGGCCTAGAATGATGAACTTGATTCTTGGCCAATGCTAATGTATTAGTGTTATCAATTCTAATAGGTATATTTGTGACTTGTAAACCATAGTCTTGAAGTTGTTGTCTTATCTAAAATCCTAAGAAAAATAAATTTAGCTCACCCATCATGCTCATTTAAAATTCTTTAGTCATAAGATTACCAAATTCTCTACATTTCTCTTTTTTGTACTACCAAAAATAATATCAACATAAATCTAAACAATTAGTAAATCATCTCCTAATGATCAAATCCTTTGGATTTGAGGTTGCAAATTTCCATCCTATATGTAATTTTTTTTTTCTTTTTCAACTTCAAGATTTTCTAATTTTTCTTCATTCTTATTCAAATCTAAGTTCTTTACTAATTTTATTTCATCTTCTTAATACTTCTCACTAACTAGTTGGATAGACTCATCAAACACAACATATATTGTTTTCTCTATCTTACAAGATTCTAGATTAAAGATTCTATATGCTTTTCTAATAGATGAAAGCCCAAGATATGGATTTTTATTTTCTTCTTGGTTTTGACTATATAAAGTGTAAAATCTAAATTAGAAACATACTACTAAATTTAATCATCAATTTAAGTTTTATAAATGTCCTTGATTGATCCTAGAATGTCTCCAAATATTTTGGAGATATTTTTTTCTAGTATTCTAAGTTCTATACTTAGGAACCCAAGAAAGCTTGGGTTGAGCACTAAATCGACCTTGCAAGTTCTAATTCTTAACAATCCATCTAATTTTTTTTTTTTGTGAATATATATTTTTTCTATAAAAGCAATATTTCATAGTATGTTCAGGTTTACAACGATATTAGCAAATAATATTTGATGGCCTAGGCACAATAATTAAATATTTAGGTTTTCAAAATTGAAGACATGTGCAGAACAATAATCATGTAAAGGATAAGAAGTATGTGAAGTTTTTATTACTCTAGCATGCTCAAAAAATTATATTTTTTCTTTCAAAAGTAAAATATCATGCTTTAAAGAAGTATTCTCCATGATAGGGAAGTCTTATCCTCACATATTTGTTTATTTTCTATTCTTTTCTTTTCCTCTTCTTTCATGAAAAAATCAAGTAATTCAACTTTTTCTTTGTAAGCCTTTTTCAATTTGTTATGAACACTCATTAAAGAAGTCAATGCATTCATAATTGCAATATAATTACTTTCTAAAATATCTCTTGTCCAAGTGCTTACCTCATTTTCTTCTTCTTCTTCACTTGAACATATTGAAGTTGTCTCATTTGCCATAAAACAAATCATCCCTTCTTCTCCTCTACTTGAGCTTAAAACATCTAAATCTTCGAAAGCACTCCATGTAGCTTGGAAAGCTTTCTTTTTCTTCAAGTTCTTCTTCCTCTTCTTCTTTTCGCCTTTCATATGCTTATCCTTGAGTTTTGGATGTTCCGGTCTAATATGATCGGTTTGACCACACTTAAAACAAGTTGGTGGTCTCTTCCTCTCCATGTTGCTCATCTTCTTCCATTTCATATTAGGAAAACATTTTGCCAAATTTTTTGCTAAACCATTAACATGAAAACTTACCTCATCCTCCAAATTCATGGAAGAGGTAGAAGTGGAATTCGGATCACATTTGGTGGCTTCGAAGGCCATGGGTTCTTCCTTCTTCCTTTCATGCTTTAACTTGCTTGTAGAAGCCTCTTCCATAAGTCTTCTTGACATCTCTATTTTGACAGTGAGAAGTTCCCTAAGGAGTTCATCCAATGAATATTTGTTGATATCTTTAGCCGCTTTAAAAGCCATTGTAAGGGTATCATATTCCTCTGAAAGGATTCTAAAAATTTTCCTTACAAGGTCACCATATGAGAATGCCGTTCAAAGATTTGCCAAGTCATTTGTAATGTCATTAAATCTTAAAAGCATACTTTTATTACTTTCATCAGATTCATTCTAAAAGGTTCATAGTCATGGGTGAGGATGTTGATCTTTGTCCCTTTCACTTGTGAGGCAGCCTCATAAGTTACTTCGAGTTTTTTCCACACCTCAAATGTTGTATGCAAATTAATAATTTGTGTAAGTTCACTATAAGAAATTCCACAATGAAGATAGTTCAAGGCCATAGCATTTAATTGAGCTAATTTTTTGCGCTCAAGCCATTAGTAGAAGAATTTCTAAAAAGTTCACATGGCTTAGTAATAACTTCCAATAATTCCAGATCGATAGATTGAATAAAAATTCTAAAATGGTTTTTCCAATATAAGTAAAATTCTCTTTTAAACAAGGGGTGCCTAATTGAAGAAAAACCTTCACACAAAGTTGCACTCATATCAACCAAAAGGAAGCCATAAAACAAAAAAATCTCAAAACTGCAAAGAATATGAGAAAGTCTTCTCTTAGCACAAGCAGATCTCCCAATGATGTTACTCATGTAATTTGGGATTCTTCGCTCTGATACCAATTGAAGTTCTTTGTGCTTAAGATAATCCCACAATAGGGGGTGAATTGTGGTAAATAAAATTTTCTTTCGATTTTTTTGTTTCAATTAAAACTTAAATATTTTAAGAAAGAATAAGAAATGTACTAACAAAAGATTTTTAAGGTGGTTTGACTCAAAATCGAGCCGACATTCACCCCCAACCAGTGTCGGGAAAAAACCACTAAAATCACCAAATTACAAGCGAGGTTTTTCGTACGGTTCACCTCAATCCTACTTGGGATTTTACCTGTGGCTAATCCCGTACCTACTTGAGTTTTTCCAGGCTCAACTCAAACCTCGGGCTTTTGAAAAATTGTCGGAATGCCCTTAAGCCAAAGAAAGAAATACAAAAAATTGACAAAATTTAAAACAATTAGAAGATAAATATGAGGTACACACAATTCCAAAAAGAGGGAGGAATAGAGATTGAAAAATAGTTGAAGCAAAAACCTCCAATTTCGGGTTCCTTCTTGCAGCTTTTACTTTGTGACTTTGGAAGCATCGTATGCACTTTGAATTGCTCGATATTATGATTTGAAAGCTTTGAAATCTTAGCAATGGTAACCTCTAGGAGTTATTCATCATTCCCTATTTATAGAGCTTAATTTGAGCCCTAAATTGACTCCCAACAACTCTAAAATGAACTAGCCGTTTGGGTAACGGACATAAAGTAGTCACCGTTCAATTTGGAGCCTGGAATGGGCGTTATTGATTGAATGTCGAATTTACCGTTCGAGATCAATCCTAGCCATTAGTTCTAAGAGGCCTTGATCTGGGCCATTTGATCATGCGTTGGTTGTCCTGCATGTATTAAATAATGTATCTAGAAATCAACTAAAGCAGAAACTTACTGTAGTGGATCTGCATCCTCTTGTAGATTTGGCTCTTGTTCGAATCTCCTGCTTGGCCATTTTACTGTTATCATGTAGCAATTTACCTTGATTAATCAAAGCCGTCCGATCGCACCTGCCCTTTCGCCTTCTTTGACAATCGAATGGGAGTTTAGTCCCACACATCCCAATGTCTTTGCGATTGCTCTCTATAACACTTATGGTTCATGTGCCTCTCGAGCCCTTTGGGGTTGGCTCCCCCTTCCTGGACAAAGATTTCTTCACTTGGTCCTGGTCAACTTTATTTTGTGCAAGTTCTGGTCAGCTTTCTCCATGGGCTGAGCTAGCACTTGTTTCGTACTTGTTCCGTTCAGCAACTGCGGGCTGATTTTCCACTTGTTCCATTTAGCAGCGCACTTCCTGCGGCCTTTGGGCTTCGCTGACCCCTTTCAGGTCTATCACACAATTGTTACTCTATTTTATTTTTTAAATCCTTAAAGCATGGAAGTACCAGCCGTTGGGTCGAATTGACTCGCCCAACGCTACAGTGCAAATATTCGAGAATAAAGTTTTTTTATAATGTTTTGTGAGAATTTTTGTGCCAAAATTTTGAATATAAGTATACCAAAATAATTGTATATATGATAGTATTACAAGTGTCCTAAATGGCCATGAAAAGAAATTCATCAAAAATAATTCCTAAATTATTTTAAAAAATCAAATACCAATGTCTTACTTTTCATCAACTATGCTTGCCCTAAAAATAAAAATTAAAAAATTATTTAACTTATAACATTTTCAAATATTAATACTACTAGTGTGTCACATCATCTCAAAATTTGGACATATCAAATTCAAAAAAAATGTAGAGATATTCAAGTATAAAGATTTTGCTACATGCCTTTATTTCCTTGAAGCTTGCCATCACTCCAAGAGTCTTGAAGACCACTATTTTAGACATTTTAAAGTTAATGGCTTGACTTAATTTAATATTAATAATTTCACTTAAAGCAAGCGCAAATGATATATAAACATTTATGCCTTGACTCATCAAACACAAGAGTGTAACAAGCACACTAACAATTAAAGAGAACATCATGAATAAAAGTACAGTTAGTTGATTCAAAGGAAATCAAGGAATAGGACTACCATTAATTTAAAAACCTTTTCAATGCATACATTGATTCACACAAATTGGCAAATTTGATTTCACATAACTTATGTATATAGAAAAATACTAAACTGTTAAAAATTATATAAGATGTATAGAATGGAAATAATGAAATAGATCATACGCCAGTGAACATAGGGATAAACACAAGTGATCTCACAGAAATGTATCATACAACAGCAAACTTCTGGCAGAACATGAGTTGTTGAGTGACACTAACATCACATAAAGCTTCATAAAGTTTAGTAATTATCAAGCATTCAAACTTATATAGGGTCGCTCCCCAAACATTGCGTTGAAGATCTGAAATAAGGCAATTCATGGGAAGATCTAATGGTTAGAAGGCCTTGACGACACAAAGAGGTTGCTATCATCAAGAGTTGCAAAACAAAGTAGTGGTATGTGATGTTTGTAGATATCAAGATGAGTAGTGTGGGAGAAGGTAGAATAAGTGAAGACCAAAGGCATTAGTGTTAGAGGGACAAAATCGATGAGGGCCAACCATGGTTAAGCAATCAGAAAGTAGGAGGCAGATGTTAGTTGATTTGGACAACTTTGGGAAAGGTTGTCAATGTCGCCATGTGAGTTGAGGTTAGTGAGGTGGTAGGGTATGTGAGAAAGTTAGCCAAGTTGGTAGAAGTGATAAATTGGAATAAGAGTTGGCAATTTAGGGTTTAGAAGTGAGGGGTGGCCAAATTTAAATTGCAAACTATTAAACAAAAATCATGAGGACTAATAGATTGGAGAAAAGTTGAAAAAATAGAAAAAACTTTATCAAAGGATGAACTACAATGAAATTTGATAATAATAAAAACTCTCCATTTGTGCCATAATTTTCACCCTCTCAATAGCTAATTCAAAGTTCACCAAGTTGAATTTAACTCATGAAATGATTTGTATCAAATGACTTATTCTAAAGGTCATTATATTATTCAAAATTGGCTAAACATAAGAACCTAAGCCTCATTACATATAGAGTTTATATATAAGTCATGTAATGCTTTTCATTACATAAGACTAAAAGATAAAATCTTGGAAGAGGAAAGATAAGGGGATCTTGCCATACAAATTTCACCAACAAACCTAATATTTATTCAAAACAATGTTGTATCATGATACATTTTTGTTATCCCAAGATGCATCATATACTTTGATCCATGTCTTTCTCATAATAAAATAGGTTTTACCTCTTTTCTATTTGTTCTATGCCACTTTCATCATTCAAATAAAAATATGATCCATGTCCTTCTCAAAGTTGAGATGCTTACTTTAGTGTCATCAATATGTTCAAACTATTTTTTGTCTTAAATCCAATTACATGATTTAGTTTAAAATTCTAATTAAAATAAATAAAATATTTTATTCCATTTTAATATTCAAGTTCATACAATAATAAGTGGAGTACAAATAAAATAAGAAGTACAAAAATAGGACTCATTGTGATGACCCTTTTTCTCTCACTCAACCTTTTTTGGATTTGAGTAGTATTAATTTTCTTTACTTATTTCTTTTACTGATTTTGAAACCATGAAAGATTTTCACTCTTTTTCAATCTTTAAAAATCAAGTAACAAAAAAAATCCGAACAATTTAAAGGAATCATTTTAAATGAATTGCAAAAGTGAACAAAACCAACAATCCATGCTATTCTAGAAATTACAAGTTTTCACACTTTCTTTTAAAATCACAAATTTCATCTTTCACTACTTGATGAGATTATAATGCATGCCATTTTGATCAAATAATCCTAATAAACCCATAACAACACTTCTATGACAATGTAATATCTTTCAAATCAATACATTCTACATCTCACCTTCTCTCGACATTCCCATGTTGTTTCACATTTTGATCTAAACATATTCAGACAAAAATAGATTTAGCCAACTGTCACTCGCTTAGTGCCAATATATGTACATATAAGTAAAATAAGTAATATTTGGGTAGCAAATTGCAAGGTCAATTGTAAACAATATAATATATTAAAAGAGCATGTGAGCACATGTATGAGCTACCAAAAAAAAATCAATTTCGAAAATAAAAATTTTAGCACCTTTGGTTTTTTTTCTTTTGTTATCTTTATGCATTAGCTTGTTAATTTTAATTGTTGCCATCTTTTACATCAATTCAAGGTTTGGCTTAAAAATAGACCAACTTATAAACAAATTAGAAATTTTGAAACACATCATTCAAAATGTAATTAAATCAAATGAAGGCTCTTCTGGCTCATTTCTAGAACTATCATTGTAAAGTAGTTGTCATGTCACCAGTTTGGATAACAATTAGCTTTTTCATTTTTGTAACACTATCCTTTCTTTACCAAAATTTTTTATTTTATCTTTTCAACATTTATTTTTTAATTTTTATTTTATGTCTATTATCATAAGTAATATTTTATTTCTTTCGTTTTCTTATGTTGTGGTCATTATCACAATAATATTTTTCTTATCTTTTCCCTTTTTGCAAAACTTGTCACATAATATGTAAATAAATAAAGCAATACAATATTTCAAACTCAAGTAATATATGAAAATAAACATGTTGTTTAAAAATTTCTTTTTATAAAGAATCAATCAACCTCAACAATTTTCTTTTAAACAATCCCTTAAAGGTTTTACACTTCTAACAAGCATCAACATAATTTTAAGATTGTTCATTCTATTTCTCAATATTCTATTTATTCAATTAAGGTATCAAATTCATTTCAATTTAAATAATATGGAATCCATAAGCACATTGACAACATAACAAATAAATGAACAAAACATCAAACTCAAGTTGAACGACTAAATTCTTTTTTCACTATGAAGTTATTACTTTTGATCAACAATGCAACCAATAGGCTTATCTACACAACAATCTCAATTTACCATTTCATATCATCATTTAAGGGAACTCTTGTGCTCTAACATACATCAAACATATTCACTTATATTCAAGTTATTTATACAAGCATCATCAACAAGTTATTTCTCAAATGAATAAAACCTATAGTCTATAATACACATTACATCAAAATATATACACATAGTGTGAGATTTTTTACCTCTTAATTTCTATGTAATAGTATCGCCAAGAATTAAAATTTAGCACAAGTTCACTTTCATCTCTTAGGTGCTACAATACCTGTGACTGGATCCTTTGGTTCTTGGTAGTGCTTTCTTTCACATTTTTCTTCAGTCTAATGCACTTGGTTGAGCTAATCTCTTTGATTTTTCTTAGAAATTTTTGTCCAAGCTTGACCTCACATTTTTATTATACATAGCCAATGTTCCTTTACATCTGATCAGCTCCACTTCCTAAACAGCTATGTTCTTTCATTTAAGTGTATTCTCACCTGCATGCCTTCATAACTCTAAAGGTTTCTCATCAATTATCCTCTCTCCATGATGATTTATTTAGTCGTTTGCTATTTTAGGATTAATATGCTTTGAGTTATGTGGTGTCGTACTATACAATCCTTTCATTTTGTATCATACAAATTATGATATTCAACTTTGTCAATTATCAATTATACTAATTAATCTTGTACAATTTCATAATCATACTTGTATGCTAACTTTTAATGCACATTTGTTTATGTCAAAATCAACGATATTCACATTCAACTTTACTGCTAACTTCATCATACTTATATGATTATACTCATCTTTTTTTATGATATTTTTTAATTTTTCAATCATTACTCATTTCTTACAATAAAGTATTCTCACCCTGATGGGTTATACTCACCCCTTATCATTATAGTAGATGTATATAAGTATAGATGAGTTATCCTTATTATATATCATATATAGTAAAATGTGTAAACATAAATAAGCCATCCTTATCCCTAGCTTTTCTCACTATTACTAAGGTATAATAAACTATGTAGATGCATATAAGCAATTCTTGCTCTATATAATACATAGTAGAACACTGTAGATATGGAAAGTGATATTCTTTCCTTGGGTTGTGCTTGGATTATATCTTGTCTAATAGAATTTGTATAAATATAGATGAGCTATTCTCATCTTGTATCATATATATTTATGGTGTGTGAGGTTATAATATGGTATAAGATTATTTGAGGATAATATATTTAGAGGTATATCAATAATTTTTTTTCTTAATTGATAATCAAGCATACCAAATATCTACATTCAAAATTATTTTTAGTTTATTAATTATACAAGTTTATATTATATTGCATGTCAATATCCTTATTACATAATCCAATAAATTAATAACTCGTGAATTAAATACTAGATAAATAATGATAACCCAAGAAAATAATTACATAATTATTACATTTGTATAAAAGTTTTCTAATATCTATGATCTTTATAAAAAAATAACATAAAAAGAATGTGATTTTATAAATAATATAAAAATAATTTATTAGCATATTTACATCAAAATTACTATGTTTATCTATTATCCATAATGCATAAAAAATAAAATAAAATAATTCTAAAGCTCATAAAGTTTATTAAAATATAATAACATCAAAATATTTATCACTTTGTAAAAAAATATAAATCAATTTATTAATATATTTATAACATAATTATCAAATTTATTTATCTAAATATAAAAATTAATTTTTTTTAATCTAAATCTTTTTTTGATTTTTTACATTATCATGTTAATGCTCAACAGATGTCCTATATGTGACATGTTTATTTAGGAATTTAAATCTAATTAATTTCATATAAGCTTTTTGTTACCTTGTCAATCATTCATACTTTTATGATACTTCCATCATAAAGTATGATCAATTCACTATTTCTCATTACACAATACGATCTTCTTAATCAAATCATACATTTCCATTGGTAATCCACCACCAAAATATCATACCTTATAATGTCACATGATGTTCAACTCTAATGTAGTCTCTTCTCTCTCAAGACGTAATCATTTATCCATAGCTTTAACTAACTGTTCAGTACGATCAACTTAGTCACACTATATAATATTTCATCTAAGACTTTCTACAATATTCTTTTACATTCTTGTTTCTTATAATAAATAGATTTTGTATTTTAAAAAATTTAGCTTTGATGAATAATCTTATTGATCCCACAAGACATTATGTGATTTATGTTGGTATTTACAACTGCCTTCATATGATGAACCTCACAACTCAATACATTATACAAATATGACACATATATTGTTCTAATGCGATGAACTCGACACCTCAACCTATAACTTAAATTCTTCTCTGGCTATTATAACCCCAAAAGTTTTCTAATGTGCTTATCTTATACCATGTTTCATCATAGCTTTCCTTACAAGATTAAATTGATCGTACCATATGATGTAGACCAAATTATTTGAATAATACATATTAATAATAGCTAACAACTCTCATTCTATATGTCTTGGCAAATTAGCATCGATTAACTCCATACCACATCTATATTAAATTTAAAAAAAGAATCATTTAAATGTCTATCTTTTCTTTGATAACTACTAAATTTCCTTCGCTATTTGCTTGTGATAGTCTCTCTTCTTCTTATCTTCTTGCTTTTGATCTTCTCCTCAAGCTACAACAAAGTTTTCCCTATGGTTCTTCATTCTTATAGTTTTCTCTCCATAATAGAGCTTTACCTTCACTCTCTCTTCTTTGCTCACAAAAATCATAGCATAGTAATGATTCCTTACTGGACAACCTCCTTAACTCACTCCTTCTTAGTGGTTCTTAACAACACTACTCAACTTTGTAACAAGCTTCACACATTGATCTTTCAAACATCCTTTCTTTTACAGACTCAAACCTTAATTTACTCCCATCAAATTTTATAAGTATATTAAAAACATCATTATTAATTTATAATTGATAAGATTAGGGAACAATGGATGTGCAATCATATGAAATGCATGTGTATTTAAAAACATTTCTTCTATCAATTATTTGTATCATATTTATTTTGAAAAATAATTATCATTGAAATACACTTCTAGCACCACACAAAATGGTCATAAGAAGCCAACAAAATTCATAATCACAAAAATTAATATTCTACCCCACCTACATTTTATTATTTATAATTCTATATATGTGTTATGAGTTTTAGAACACAAAACAAGAAAGATATAAAATAAAATAATGAAAGATAATGATTAATTGGATAAGCTTAATGATATATATCATCATGGGAAATGTGAAAATTAGAAGATAAAATTTTATCTATGACGTTATCTCATAATTGATCAGGATGACTTTATGTATGACTTTATCTCTTGTTATTATTGGTACTTAAAATGAGGGGCATAATTGAAATGTGAAAATTAGAAGATAAAATTTTATCTATGACTTTATCGCATAATTGATCAATATGACTTTATCTCTTGTTATTATTGATACTTAAAATGAGAGGCATAATAGACAGAGATCTCATTATCATTATTACTTTATGCATAATAATGTTAAAGGGTGATTCCATGTTAGAATTGATGTTTGACCTCATTATTGTTGTTGTGAGCACTGCAATACTAGGTAATAAAGAGTAAAGACCTATTTCTATTAGTATTTCTGTGAAGGCCGGTGGTGGTAGGAGATATACTTTGATGGCTTGGCCAATTATCGATAGAGGTCATGTGATATGATTGATACCACATAGATATAACATAATATAGAATCTTATGAAGTAAGGATATTAGTCATATAAAAAAATGCCTTAATAAAGAAAGAAAAGAATAAAAATAAAAATATGAAAAAATAAAAATTAAAAATAAGAAAAGAAAGAGATAATATTACTATTATATAATATTAGTATTATATGATAATTATATACATACTTGATTATAGAACATACAAGCTCATATGCAAATATTCAACATATTTAATATTTTTTTATCATACATTCTTATTTATTGCTTAATATTTATTTGTATGCTATATATCACGATTTCACACTACTTTACTACTTAAATCTAATAGTTTATTTTTTATATATATTATACTCATAATACTTATATTATAGATTAAGAATGAGTTATTTATAGAGTTTAGGATTCCTACAAGTTATAACATCAGACCCTTTATGTGAGGAGATGCTTTCTTTTGAGAACTCTATGAGGTGTTTCGTATGTATGACAGATATTGTATAAAAAAGCTATTTCAACTTTTATTTTTGAATAATAGCTTTAAGAAATGAGCATAATTATTTATACAATTATTTAATTAAATTTAATACTTTAATTTGTAATGTTTTTCATCATCTCTGTTTTACATGGTTTTTCATCCTTAAGGTTTTTGTGTCTTACTTTATTTATTTACTCAATAATTTGGTATTTTGGAGTATATTAATTCCTTTAATTAAAATTATATCGAGTAGTCCATGAGACAAGTAGTGTATTGTTATACTTCAAGATCGAGGACTATAAGGATCAATAATCACATAAGAAAAAGGAGAAAAATATTTTTTTAATGTGTAAAATCGTAATTTTAAGTTTTAAAAATGAATTTTAGAAAATAATCTACTTTGATTTATGAATGATGACCAAAGATGATTAATTCATTACCATAATAAATTTATGTTATGACCATGATGCAATGTAGTTTTAAGATTAACTAAGTAAAAATTTGTTGCCTCATAATATCCAAGACTAAAAAAAGTAGTTAGTGATCATAAGGCAATATCTTAAGGTTGAAATCATTGGACAAGAAACATCCTCTAGCAAGCATCAAGGTAAAGTGGCATATATATGAATAGCCTTACAATAATAGTAATGAGAATGGTTCTGGTTATATGTACAAGGCTATTATTTTAAAATATACATTATTTTTTAGATCAAAACTTATTTTAACTGACATAAATTGAAAATATGGGCTGATACTTCAAATAAATAAAATGAGAGGTGACATTACACAACCACTTACATCGAGTAAAGAGTTTGACATTTTTTCTTTGGACATTAGTCTTTCACTTAGTCCAAGTTCTTTCCATTTCTCAAGAGTAGAACCCAATGACTTAATTCTCTTCTTCTAAGAAATAGATTTAATGAAAGGATAATTTTTTTATGCTTTTGCTCCAATTGATTAATAATAATCGTTGATAAAAAATTACCTAAATAATTGGTAACTTGCAAAGTAGACCATAATAACACTATTTTCATTTGTATCCCATTTAGTCAGCACAATTGCTTCCAAAATAGGTACATTTGGCTTCTTTGGATCCTCTTCCTCTTCAGTCAAAGTAGCACTCTAACATTTTTTGAGACATGTTTTCTCCTTGTATTGGCTTTGAGAAAAGAAGGCCTCATGTTCGTTCATCATGTCGATGTCAACTTTAGAGTTTAAAATCATAAGCCTCTCTCTTCATAAGCCATTCGTGATATAGTGCCATGATTTTTTGTTTTGCTACAAACTTAGTTGATCTTCAAAAAATACAAATATGGCCATTGGAGAAGTAGCCATCTGTTCATTCGAACCACTTGAGATGTGGATTCAACAACAAGTTGCTATGCATCAAATTTTGGAGGAGTCATCACTTAAAGAACATTATGAAATCTTATGACTCTTAATAACTATCAATGTCATCCTTTAAAGGAAGGTTAATGGTGTGATCATTATGAATGGTTTAAGAGAAAACAAAGTTGAGTATTTTTCACTTTCAAGTATCTTATCGAAGGCCATAGTAAAGAACTTGCTGATTTTGATTATACAAGACAATGGTAATGTCAAATGTGAATAGCTCTCACTTGAGGACTACACTTTGAAAAAGAGCAAGATGAATCATCAACCCATCATCACCATTATATATAGGTGAATATACATATTTTTTAACATGTCATATGATAAGCAAGTCATATAATCCTTCATTTTTCATCATAGACATCCAAATAATAAAAAATCATATGACAGAATAAAATATAATTTTTTATTTACATAATTATATTCGAATGCTTTTGACCATTCAAAGAAATAACACGTATTAGACCAAGATCAAGTTTCCCAACTCTAACAAAATGATGCTCATCTTATGAGTTTTTTGTTAGCTAATTTCATTTTCATATAAGTATTTCAAAATCTCATATTCTAATAATATTTTTTCTCCATTTATCATTTGGGTACAACTTTTACATTAGTTTTCAAAATAAACCATAAAAAGCATTTTTTAAAAGTAATAATTGAAAAAATATATATTTTTTCCATAAAATGCTGTACAGATGCAGTCATTTCAGGACACGTGGTCTTTTTGTGAAATAAAAAGCAGGGGCAGAAGTTGTGCTTATTGTGTGAAAAAGCACTACACGTCAAAAACAACTGAATTGGCCTCAGAACGTCACATCAAATGGTCCCCATATCAAAGCAACGTCAGCACGTCGCCAAATCACAAATCATCTCATAATTTTCAATTTACAACTAATTAAATGTAAACTTTTATTTTTCTAATTATTTACTATTTGCTAATTTTTTTTCGACAGTTAGCATCCACTCGTCCGACAAAAAGACTAAACGTGAGAATTTTGCAGAATACCAATCAAGTAATATTAAGAATTTGACACGTATATTTCAGTGCTGCTTCCCTTGTGGAGAAAGGCCAAATGGGGTTACTGCCATAGAGAAAATACAAAGGTTATAGCTTTTGCAAAAGAGATGTTGCTTTTGCTTTTCGTACGACCCCATCTTTTCTTGGTTTTTTTAAGAATAAAATAACAAACTGTAAAGCAGAGAATGTTTAATAAATTGAACAATGAACTATTGAGATATGCAACATGGTTCATTCATATTTTAATAGGGCTTGTTTTGAGGGTTTGCATGGAAGTAAAAATTGACCATTCTGAGAAGGAATTTTAAAAGTGGGCTAGAGAGCAGATGGGCATGCTTCTTGAGACATACTAACCGCTAAAAGAAATTTCTTTGCTACATAAACGATACAAATTTAATGAGATGATATAGATATTGGTAAAAGATATAAGAATAGAAAAAGAAACATAAAAAAAAGATTTTTGTATTTGAAACATTTAAAACATGTTATAAAATTACGTTGTAGTGGAAGTTTTTCTTTGTTCTATCTTAAGTTTTAGTTTTGACTTTCTAAAAGATTTTCATCGTAAATTTTATAATTTTATTTACTTATGTCTTGTTTAAGATTATCTTATTATTCTTTGCATTTTGATAATGATCACCACTCAATTTTATTTTTCATATCAATATGATTTTACACATTTAATTATAAACAAATATGTGTGTGTACATATTTAATTATAAACAAATATGTGTGTGTGCATATATTCACACAAACACACAAAAGAAGAGTTATAATTTTTTTAAAATATTATTAAGATTTAAAAGCCATATATATACATAAAAGAAAGGATGTTGATGTGAAAAATAAAAATTAGCAACATATGTACATTAAAAGGAAGGTTAGATTATTTATTACTAAAAAATTTGCGAGTTTATTTTTGTCAAAGATATAAGAATACAAAAATAAGCATACAAACAAAGGATTTTCGTTTTGGATACATTCAATAGATGTTGTAAAACTATGTTTAATGGAAGTTTTTCTTTGACCTATCTTAAGCATACGTTTTTTCTTTTTAAAAGATTTCCATCATAAATTTTATAAATTTATTTACTTATGTCTTGTTTAAGATTATCTTATTATTCTTTAAATTTTTATAATGATTATCTTTCAATTTTAATTTTTACATCAATAAGATTTTGCATATCTAACTATAAACATATATATATATATATGACACATATACACACAAAGAGAGTTCAAATTTTTTTAAAATATTATAAAGATTAATAATCTTTATATAAACATAAAAGGAAGCATGAAAATGTGCACACTAAAGATTAGCAATATTTGTACAAAAGACATAACGAGTCTATAGTAAATAGTTCAAACTTGAAAATAAGGGTTCAATATAAGCTATGTTAAGGAAACAATTTTTTTAGAAATTTATTCATTAAGAATTGATATTCACTAGAATAATATGCAGTTCTTTTTTGAATATGTTACTTTGCTTTTTAAAAGTATATAAAAATTTAAATTTATTGATTGAGTTGATAAGAAGAACAATATTCATTTAAATTTTTTTAAAAGTATTCAACAAGATTCACTTTATTTTATCAAAGTTTACTTATGGTATTATTATGTAGTGTTTTTAGAGTATATGAGATGTGGTTCAGTAAGACGAAAATAAATTATTAAGAATAACGTTCTAGTTTTTTATAAAAACATTTAAGAAAATAATTCAAAAATTATTTTTAAAAAGTTTGAGAAAATATCTAAAAATAACTTTTTGTCAAAAATATACACAGGTAACAGACACATTGCATTCACCATTTGGTTTAGATCCTGAAATGGACATTTCTGATTGAATCTCTATTTTACCATTCGAGATCAATCCTGGCCGTTAGCTTTAGCCTTCGTTGATCTAGGCCATTGGATCGTGCATAGGTTTTCCTACCTATATTAAAATAGTGTGTTCAGAAAAAACTTGAATTAGAAACTTACTACAGTGGTTACGCATCGTCTTGCATATCTGGCTCAGGTTCGAAGCTCTTGTTTGGCATTTTACTGCATTTACTTACAGCATTTTACCTTGATTAATCTGAGCCTTCGGATCGTGCCTGTCCTTCTGCCTTCCTTAACCTCAGCCGCCCGATCCCGCCTGCCCTTCCGCTTTCTTTGCCAATTGGATGAGAGTTTAGTCCCATATTGCCAAAATTACGTTGCCATTGCTCTCTATAAGCTTTCTAGTTCGTATGACTCTCGAACCTTCTGGGGTTGTCTCCCCCCTTCCTCGACAAAGATATGATCACTTGGTTTCCGTTCAGCTTTCCCAACGACTTGATTTCGTACTATTCCGCTCCATTCAGCTTTCCCTACAGGCTGATTTCGCACAGTTCCTTCTGTTCGGCATTCCCTGCTACCTTCTTCCATACGATATTGGCATAAAGCTTGCTTGATGAGTAGTATATACTATACATAATGTAAAAATTAACAATATCAATTATAATATCTGAAAATCTTGCTTATTAGAATAGATGCCTATACATCAACATCACTATTATTGAAGAATCTTACCTTATTATCGATGATGTCTATAGCTTTTTGATTAGCATCCAAACCTTAAATTGAGAAGAAAACTAAATCTCAAGTGAGAAATAATAGTAGAGCTCTAATTTGCCAATCAAGTTGAAATTCCTCCCTAGTTAAACTAGATTGACAACTATTTAACCCTTAAAGTTACTTCCCAACTTTCCTTTCCAAAACATTAGCTGCACATTCTTCTTTGTTCCCCAATGAGCTACTTGAAAATTCCTTAATCCTTTATATCGTTCATTGCACTGGGTGAGAAAGATATTACAAGAAAATGCTCTTTATATATATATTAAATTCCCAAAACACTAATCCTTTAACTAGATGGACTAAATAAATATCAATATAAATAAGTGATCTATTAGAAATATATATAATCATCTAATCCAAAATAAATACTATACTAATTTTATATAAAAATGCTTAAGAGAATCATTGTACTAGCTAAAAAGAAAAATTCTTATCTATAACATCGAAATTTACATCTAATAATATAATTGATATGTTACTTATGATATAAATACTAGTAATACTTTAAAGAGTTTAATAAGTAAACAAATCAAATAATAATATATAAAAATAATGATATGATATAAAGATATAATTTTTTTCATAATAATTAAAAATTACACCCATAATAAAATATTATTATATAGGAAAGGTAATAAATTCAACAAAAAATATGAACATGTAAATGTATATTTTTTTATTTTCATATTTCTTATTTGTTACATTTTGTAACACATAAAGATAAGTTCATTATTTCTTCATTCCTTTCATTTCTGATACATTTAGACATATCCCAAATTCCACACTTTAGGTCATTATTCTCTAAAATCAATGCCAATAATAGATGTCATAATAGAATATCCTCACCATAATAAACTTTCATCCTCTTATATCATTTACAGTAGAATCATGTTGATATAAATATGATATCCTCACTTTATATCATATAAAATAAAATTATGTAGATATAGATGGACTAAAGTCACCTTATGTCTTGTATAGTAGACTCGTGTAGATTTAAATGGGCTATTCTTGCCCTATATTATATATAATATAATTTTATCTATATAGATAAGTTATCCTAATCATAGGTTATTCTTATTTATTATCATGTGAAGTAGAATAAGTATTGATATAAATGAATTATCATTGTCTTATATCATGTATATTTATTACATGCGAGGTCATAATATAGTACATGAATATTTGAGGATGATATATTTAGGTGGTATTTCACTCATTCTACTTCATTTTCTTATTTAATAATAAAGCATGTCATATATTTACATTTAAATCATTTTTTATCTATTAATTTATAGAATTTTTTAATTATATTACATGTCAATGTCCTTGTTATATAATGTTATAAAAGAATAACATATGAATAATATGTCATATCGCAACGTATTATAAAAATTTGATAACTTAAGAAAATAATTACATAATTACTACATTTGTATAAAACATATTATAATATGTTTGATGATGTATAATAGATTTAGACTTTTATCATGGTCTAATTTGGAGTCTATAATATTAGAGATGCTCAATAAATTATTAAAAAATATGAAAAAAAAAATACTTTAAATTGATTAGGATTAGATGATGTGTACGATATTTTAAAACATTTAAAGATTTGTATTTTAAAGTTGTAACGTTCATTATTAAGTTGAGTAAGTGGTAGTATTTTAAGTATTAAGCATAAAATATTATAAGATGATTTTTATTACATTCAATTTCATGTATGTAAAATAGAGAATTTAAGATCAACTCTACATGAAGTATTTTAATAGAAAATAATAATTGAAACTTTAAATTACTTTCTAGAAAATAAAATTGACTCAAAGAATGTACCTTTTTATCTTGATGTCGATGTTGATGGAAATAAGAATTTGTTAAGTTATCAACTATTCTGATGGAAGTTCTCTTATATTCGATCATAGTCCCTTTTAAAGGTTTTGTTGTTGGCTCTCCTGAAGAAATTTCTCGCACAGTTGATTCTTGTTGAAAGTTTCTCACTAAGATACTATTAAGATCGATAGTAACATCATTGATCGGTCATATAATCTAATAAAAATAAAAAAACTTTGTCAAACATGTAAAAAGTTTATAAAATATTGAAAAACATAAAAATAAAATTTAATTGTGAAAAGCAAATCGAGATGGGTCCATATACTTTGCATCCAATTGATATTGTTTAGAAGTTTTGTGAATTACGAAAGCTAATAGGATAAAAGAATAATAAATTATAATTTTAAAATTAATAAATACATATTAAAGTTGATAAGAAATAAATATAAAATAATGCAATCAAATCAAATCTATTTAAATGTCACATGAAAAGAGATATAGAGTTAGAAAGTAATATAAAAAATTTAAAGCAAAAAATTTCAAAAAATTTTGTAAATTGCATGGGAAAATTCAATTCCAAGTTACTAAGAAAATCAAGTATAAATTTGTCAATAATTATTAAATTAGGTATAAATTAAAATATCTTGTAAATCTTGCTATAACATTGGAAAGAATATCTTAAAAAATAAAAAAATGAATAATTTGATAAAGCATGTCGAGACTAGTCCAACAACTTTTGTTTCTATTTGACTAGACTTCTTTCAAAATTATAGTATGCTATTGAACCAAATAAGCATAACTATAAAATAAATTGCTATTATAATAATAAGTAAATATATGTTGAAGCAAAAGTATGATAAATTAAAGAAATATATTATTTACAAAATGAAAGCAATATAAAAGTCACATGACAAAAGATTTAGTTTTACATAGTAATATAGCCAATTGAAGTCCAAATATTTTATAGTATGAGATAAATTTTATAAGAAAGTAGTAGTTGTGGATATAAATAAGATTAAGTATAACAACCATGATCATCAAATAAATTATGAATTGAAATATCTTAAATGTAATGCAAGAAATAATAGAAAATGAAATATTTAAAAATGTAGAAATTAATATTTAACTTGATAGAGCTCATAGAGAGGAAAATAATGACATTTGCATCATCTCAATCAGAACTTGTTTGAAATTTCTCTTAATTTAAAAATTAAATAAGACAAAAATAGTATTTTCTAAATATTTAGCAAATGTATTTTCTAAATAAAATATGTATATTTCAAGAAAAGTAATATATCCAAAAAAAGGTGATGTAAATGTCACAACAAATAAGATATATAGTTACATCGAAAAATAATAAATTTCATAGGAATATTATATTCCAAAATAGTAAGGAGATCAAATGTATCATCCTTGTTCATCAAATTAGGTAATAATGAAATTGTCTTATAAAGATAGAAAGAAGGAAAAGAAAAAATACTTCAAACTATGAAAACTTAACATTTAATTGGATGGAGTTTGTCAAGACTACCCTATTGGCACTTGCCTCAATTAGTCTAAAACACAATAGGAATTACTATGAAATTATGAAACTAAAATAGCACAGATAATAACAAAGTTTTGTTTGAATGTTTAGAAAATCTATGTTTCAAATTTAATGAGATAAATTGAATAAATATAATATAAGATAAACAAATTGATGTAATGGGTACAAGATAAGAGATTTAGAATTAAAATTATATATTTTAATCAAGCAAATAAAATTTTAAAAAATGTGATTAATTTTATATGAAAGCTATGCTCGATGATCTAATGAGGTCAAGTGAAACGTCCCCACCTGTTAAAATTAGGTACAAATTAAAATTATTTATAATGCTAGAAAACATATATGAAAAATATTTTAAAAATTAAAATTAATAATTTAGTAAATAAATCCTATCAAGACAGGTCTAACAAATTTTGTTTGATCTCTATCAGACCTTGTCTAAAATTACTACAAATTATCGAAAGAAATAAACAAAAATAATAATAAATACTTATTTAGAATTAAGTAATAATGTATTATCATTACAAAGTGATAATTTGAAAAATTGTAGTATTTTCTGATAAAAGTATTATGAAGCCCACTTGAGAGGGACACAGTGTTAAATAATAATACAATCAAATCAATATAAAACATTTGAGGAAATAGGAAACATAGTATCAGAAAGTTGGATTCAAAGATATAAAGGAGATTAAGGGTAATTTGGATTGCTGGGTGCATCTCAGAGGTCGATATACTCGATCATCAAATCATGCATGAATCAAAATATCTTATAAAGTATGTCAAAAACTATAAAAAATATTTAAAAATATTAAACAAATATTTTAATGGACTACTATAAATTACAAAGTAGTTAAGTATGAATAATAATAATTTTTTTAAATTAGTCAAATATATATTAAGGATAAAATGACATAAATTTAAACTTTATAATATAATAAAACCAACACAAAAAATGTCAACAAATGTGATCAATTATACAAGATGATTGCATTCCAAGGTACTAAAGATATCAAGTGTAACAAATGTTATCATCAAATAAGTTATGAATTAAAATGTCTCATAAATAATAAAAAATTGTTGAAAATATTATACTTAAAATTATAAAGATAGGTATTTAATTAGATAGAGCTTCTGATGATGTGTCCATTGCAATTTGTTTTATTTTTGTTAGATCTTGCTTCGAATTACTAAACGTTTCTATAGTTAATAAGCATAAAAAATAATAAAGCAAAGTTTTAACATTTACTAAATATGTCTATTAAAGCTGAAATATTAAAACTAAAATATGATAAATTAAAGTAATTTAATATAAGTAAATTAAATTGATACAAAAGTCACATAATAGAGACTTAGAGGTATAAAGTAATATTATAAAAATCGAAGTAGAACTTTTTAATGGATGAGATAAATTATATGAAAAAGTTGTGTTGCATTAAACTAAAGATATCAAGGGTAGCATCCTCAATAATCAAATAAGGTACAAATACAAATGTCTCAAAATTCATATAAAGGATAAAAATAAGGCCATGCTTCTTCCATTTCAATCAAACCAAGTTTGTTTTATCTAATAAGTTAAGTGTTCAATGACATTTGTTTTTTCAATCAAACCATATTTGGAATTACTATTAATTACCAAAGTAAAAAATAATAAGTAATGATGATTTTCTAATAAAACGTTAAGTTAATATATGTTAAAGTTAAAATGAAATATATTGAATAAATGTAATAGGTATCAATGAAAATGATGTGAAGGGCATGCATGAGGAAGTTTCCATTTACATAGTAATATAGTCAAATCAAAGCACAAAAATTAAAAAAATGAGAAAAATTATTAGGGAAAGTTGCATTCCATGATTGTGAGCAGATCAAAAGCAACATCTGTGCTCATCAAAACTTGTACGAATTAAAATATCTTAAAAACCTATGAGAAGTTTATAAAATAAATAATATAAATACGTAAAAATGAATATTAAAATTTATAGAGCTCCTTAACACGTGCCTAACAAAGTTATCTAAAACAATGTTTGTAAACGAGATAAACTAAGTGGGGGTTTCACATTGCAAGGATATAAGGAGAATACGTGTGTCATCATAGACAATGAAATCAAGCAGGAATGATAGTGTCTTATAAAACATACGAAAACCATAAAAAATAAAAATTTTTAAATTATAAAAATAAATCGTGCAATGAATTGAGGTTGACTAGACTAGTACGACAATATTTATTTCATTATAAATTGACTTAATTTTGAATTGTTATAAATTGAAAAAATATATAAGTAAATATCAATAATTACCATTTTTTATATTACATAAATCTATTTTTAAATTAAAATGAGATTAATAAAAGTAGTAAAATATAGGAAAATCATGAAGATGTAAAAGTCGCTAGTAATGAGATGTGAAGAGTTGCAAAAGTCGTCATTTGGAATTCCTACTAGAAGTAATTAAGCATAAATAAAAAAATTATTATTTTTACATTGAATAAGTATATATTAAAGCCAAATGGGGACAAATTTCGACTATGTAAAGTAACCAAATCATGACAACATAAACATCACCTTAGAAGAGAATTAGAGTTATAAACTAATATATCCAAATCAATGATAAAAACTATAGAAAAAGCTTTTACAATAAAGTTTCATTTGAAGACATTAGGTATATTGAGTTTTACATTCTCCATCATTAAATTGTGTACAAATTAGATTGTCTTGTAAACTATGCTAAATCCTTTAATAATAAAATAGTTATAAATATAGAAATTAATATTTAAGGTGAAGAATGCAGTAAAGGAAGTCCAATGACATTTTTTTGATCTCGATCATAGCATGATTTTAATTATTATGAAGTATAAATGTAAAAAGGCATAAAAAATAATAAATTTTTACATAATATCAATTAAGTATATATAAAAACAAAAGTGTGATTAGTTGTACGATTGTAATATAACTAATTCAAATGGATATAAATGTAGACTTAGAGTTTCATAGTAATAGCCATATTAACAAAAACATTTTTAAGCAATGAGAAAAATTGTAGTGCAAAGTTGCATTTAGTGATAAAAAGTAGATCGAGTGCAATATCATGGATCAACAAATCTGGTGCAAATAAAACTGTGTTGCAAAGTATGGCCTGAACTTTAATAAAAAAATTTTAAAATATAGAGTTATATTGTAATTTATCTAAATAAAAGCAAAAAATTTTATGAAATAAGAAATGTTAGACAATGTTAATTGCATTCTAAGATGCGATTTTGATCCAGTGTAATATTCATGATCATTAAAACATGAAGGAATGAAAATGTCTTGTAAAGCACACCAAAACCTTAAAAAATAAAATACTTAAATATTTAAAAAATTTTATTTAAATAGATAGAGCTCATCGAGATGATTCCAACATCATTATTTTGTCTTGTTAAAACCTATTGTTGAATTACTTCAAATTTCTAAAATAAATAAACTACAATAACAACTGAAATAAAGAAAAAAGCTTTGAAAAATTTAATTATGTAAGCAAGCAATATTCTATGATACTAAATAGATGAAGTGTAACATCCTAATCCACAAAAAAGATATGAGACACAATAGCTCATGAAAAATGTGAAATCCTTAAGAAAAAAATTTTCAAAAATAAAAAAAATTAATTAAATAGAGCTTATAGTGATAAGTCTAATGTGACTTTGTTCATCTTGATCAAATAATGATATGAACTATTACAAATTATTAGAGTGATATAAAAATTAACAATATTAAATTGTATTTTTATTTTAAGTAAATATATATACTGAAAATTAAAATACAATTTAATGTTATTAATTTATATATATATATATTCAAATTAGTAAAATAATATAAAAATTAATAATATTAAATTGTATTTTTTAATTTTTAGTTATAAAGTTTAATGTGGTAAATCAACTCAAAAAAATTTCAATAAATAAGATTATTTATACAAGAAAAGCAAGTTCTAATGTACTAAGGAGATTGAGGATAATATTCTCGATCATCAAATAAGGTATGAATAAAATGCCTTGAAAAGCAAACCAAACAACTAATTTTTTTTAAAAAAGTATAATATTTAATATTTAACTAGTTATAACTCATTGAGATGACACTGACTATGGCTGTTCCATCATGATCGAACCTCTTTTAGAAGTACAATAAAATATCTGAGTTAAAAAGAAAAACTAATAATAAATTATTATTTTAATATTAGGTAAATGTATATTAAAACAAAAATCTGACAAATTGTAGCAAAGTAAAATATAAAAATCATAGGATTGAAAAGGTCACATGAGAGAAAAATTGGAGTTTAATAATAATATAAACAAGGAAGGTGAATTTTTTTAAAAAATGAGATGAATTAAACAAAAAACTCGTATTTGAAGGAGCAAAAGAGCATGAGCAAACATCCAAGATCATTACTTAAGGTACAAATTCAAATGTCTCATAAAAAGTGTTGAAATACTAGAGAATAAAATTCATAAAAATTTAAAAATGAATAATTAATTTAGTAGAAAATACATCTAACTATTTAAATAGTATTCTTGAGCTATCTTATCATCCATTCAATGAGCCTGTTATAATGGCCATGATTGATTTTACCTCTTTTATTCTTTATTTAATTGTCAAAATTTCTCTGATTTTATTTCAACAATTGAGATGTAATCTACCATTATTATTGATCAATTGAATGATCTAAATCACATCTAACATGATTGCATTGTCTAAATTTAATCCACCTTAACCAAAATTTTTATTACTCTTCTACTTTTACAGCTTTGACATGATGGTTTAGTTCTTCTTTCATATGAAAAAAAGGCTTGACTAGATCTTGTATAATAGCTAATTAACTAGTCATTATATGTCTCATTGTAGGCAACCATTTTTGAATAAATTTTAAGCCATTTGGAAAAGGTTTTCAAGTAGGTTTGTCACACCATTTCAAACAGCTTTTGCTTGACCTTCTAAATTCTTTAACTAAATGTTTTTAATAAATACTAAATCGTTACGAATGTGATAACAATGAACATGATCAAGAGATTAGCACCTTAAAGTTGTGTTGAGTCATATTCTACTAGGATAAGTTTCTCGTTAGAGCACCTACAGCTTATGACAACTAAAAATTAAAAATTATTCTATCTATGCATAATTCCTCTTAGCTTTCATTTTTTCAATTCTCTTCAGAATTTTGAACTTCTCATGCATTTCTATATTCATTAACAAGCATAAAAAAGTTTTTATATTTTATAAGAAATTTATTTCTTGTTGTATTTCTTTTTTTTTCTTTGAGTTGGGCAGTTTTGCATTTACAAAAGCTCAAGTTTAGTTTTATCTGTTAAAAACCATGGTTTTGTTAAGCTGATAAAAGCTTTAGCTATAGTTGGACCCATTAAAACTAAGGTTGGAGGTGAACTACAAGAAAACTCTCATGTAGTTTGTAGTTGAAGCATAAGAAAAGATCGATAGATTTAACTCTTTTTGTATTGGAGTTTTTTTACCCACAATTGGGGGTGGATGTAGGTTCTATTTTAAACAAAACCACCCAAAAATTTTGTGGTATCATTTCAACTTTTACTTCATTTTATTATCTCTATATTACATATTAATATATTTATAAATCAAAGCTTCCAAAAGATTTAAATTACTTTTATAAAGAATTTTGGAAAAAAGGAATATTTTACTAAAATAAGGAAATGCATTTCAAAACTCATAATTCATCCCCCTCTTGTGGGATTCGCACACTCATTTTAACTTCAATTGGTATGAATGCAGTTCCGTGCATAAATTGAGTAAAGTTAAGCGTGTGGTTACTTATTTGAGTGTGTAAATTAAATGTGTTATGAATAATAATTATTTACTCTTTTCCTTATGAATATCAATTACAAACTTTTAGTTTTATTTTATTATCAAATCACTGGATTTTTCTTTTGTATTTATTTCGTTTTAGTGTTTAAAGATTACTTGAACAATGATTAAGATTTTTAAAACATCATGTGAAGGATTTTTATTGTGTCCTCCACCATTATCTAAGGGTGAAAACTTTCTTATTTGGAAAAAAATACTTTTTAATGTTTTATTCAAATAATTGACAAAGATTTGAGGGTGCTCTTTATTCATTTTTGTATTCCTAAAGGGAGAAGTAATAAATAAGGAATATGATAATTCAATTAAAAACTTAAAAAATGAATTACTTATTTTGTCCATTGTCTCAAGAAATTTATGGAAGTGTCTATTTGGCTAGAACTTGTTTTGGGGCGTTATAGGGATTAGATATGTTGCACGATGAGAATGAAACTCAAGATATTGATGATGACAAGAAGGGGATAAACCATAGAAAGAAGGAAGAGAAGAAGAAAAGGAAGTTGAAGAAACTAAATTTAAAGATGAATCATGTAGGAAAACGTGTGTCGATTACTTCTAATTCTAGACATGAGTCTACTTTTGAATCTTGTGAAGACAAATGAAATTCTTTTAGTAAATTGGTTTTTGAGAATAAAAAATTAATTAGCATGCATGGTGATCTTTAGACATTTTATGCAAAACATGAACCTAGAAAGGTCGAATTGTATGAACGATGTGATGTTCTTAAAGAGAAAAAGTTTCCTTTAACTACTCAAGTTCAAGCATATATTTCTAATGTTTCATGTATGAAATCTTTAAATAAAGAATTCGAATATGAATTGCCCAATTATATTACATGTAATTATGCTTTAAAGTTAGAGAATGATAATTTAAGCAAGAAAAAAAATCCTTGCTTTAAAAGAACAAGAATGATTCACTTGAAAAAACAATATGTGATCTAAAGTTAATGTATACTAGTTTTTTTCTCATGTATATACTTGTAAGTTTCCACATGTATCATCACATGGTACTTCATTCACTCATGTGAAAAAGAGAAATGGTTACTGTAATGCTTTAAGAGTTATTGAAACATGCTTCATCTTACATCTATGTTGCAAGAAACAAATTATTTTTGCATGATAATTATAGAATATAAAAGATATATATCGATGTGTTGAAGGAATTACATATTCCTTCTCAACATACATCTAAATGTTAAGTTAAATCTAGTGTTTTGTGTTATTATTGTTCTAAATTTTGATAAATTACACATGATTACCCAATTGAAAAAATACAAAAAATGAATGCATAAAAGATACGAGTGGTTTACTAAATGAAAAAACTTTAAAAATTTATTTTGAAAAATAATAACAACCACACCCTAGCACTATAATACCAAAGATACTTTAGGTTCCAAAGTTTAAGGAATAGGTAGTTTTATAAGTGTGCCTCCATATTTTAGGAACTATAAAGACAATCCTTGCTTTGTAGGTTTGTATGACTCAAATTAAAAAAATTTTTAGTCCTTAGCTTATTGAACTTAGGTTAGACGATCAAATCATTCAAGACATACTTAGTTCTTCTTCTTAGTGATCAACAATTGATTGGAGCTAAATGGTAATTCAAGAACTAAAAAATGAAAAAGAACAAACTATTACAAATAGTATTAGGCTTGCTGTTATGCATATATAATCAACCCCATCAATATAGAGAAAAATCACAAAGATATAAGATATCACTTTTTCAAACAAAGGTCACATGAAGGATATTTGGAGTTAAGTACTAGTGCAACCAAATCAAAGTGAAACTATAGAAATTAGAAAAATTATTATAGGAAGTTGTATTTTGTTATTATAAGGAGATTTATTATAATATTCTTGATTATTAAATTAGATATAAATAAAAATATATTGAAAAAATTGAAAAAAAAATAAAACATTTAAAATATAGAAATGAATATTTATTTAGAGAATGGCCAAGAAGGTAAATCTAATGTTCTTTTTGTCATGGTTGGAACTCACTTTGAATTATTATGAATTACTTAACTGAATATATAAAAATAAAATAAAATTATTAAATTAATTGTAAGAAAATATATATTAATGTTAAAATGAGAACTATTGAAATAATGTGATATAATAAAATCGAACTGACATAGAGGTTTAACAATAAAAAATTAGATTAAAAAATAATATAACTAAATCGAAGTAAAAATATTGAAAAATGAGTTAAATTATAGAGATTTGTTTTTCATGATAATTAAAAGATTTCCTCTAACATTTTTGATTGTTGAATTTGGTATGAATTAAAATGTCTAATAAAACATGAAAAAACACCTGGAGAAAAATACATAAAAATAGATAGAAGAATATTTAATTGGGTAGAGTTTTTTAAAATGAGTCCCACAATGATTATTTTATTTTTATAAACAACATATTAAATTAGTATGAGACACGAAAGATATAATGAAGCTAAAACAAGATAAAAATTGAAGTAATATAATGTAACCAAATCTAAACATTGTAAATGTCACAAGAGAAAATATTTTGAGTTACAAAGTAATATAACTAAAGAGATGTAAGAACTTTAAGAAAAATAAAAAATTTCTTTAGGAAACTTGCTTACCAAGATAACAAAGCTATTGGGTGTAAATTTCTTGATCATCAAATTTGTTATGAACCCAAATCTACTCCAATGTGACTTTTATAGTATTTTGAATTTGATATATTACAATACATGAATTTTTATTCTTTAAAATTTAATATGTATTCATTATTATTTAAATAATAATTATTTGTTATTATTTAATTTTAATTAATTTATTAATTAACAGTAATTCCCAATAAGGTTTATTGGGGACAAAAGGAAAATAATTTGACTCCTCTTTACTAGTTTATCTAAGTAAATATTAATTATATATTTTTAATTTTATTATTTTCTTAAGTTTTTGCATGCCTTACTAGGTATTTTGATTCATACCTTTTTTTTGCCATCAAGGATTTCACACTTGATGTTCTTAATATCTTGGAATAGAAAATTCTTATATATTTAAAAATATCTACAAACTTTTTTTTTAATTTAGTTATATAACTCTCTAGTTCTAAATCTCATTTAATGTGACCTTTGCATCATATTATTTTGGTTATATTAAATTTCTTTAGTTTATCTCCTTTTAATTATCACACATATTTTCCTAGTATTCTAGTAATAATATTTTATAATTTTAGATTATTTATTTATTTTTTAATAGTAATTAAAAAATATGTTTGATCAATATAAAACAAACATCATTGGGATCATCTAAAAGAGCTTTATGAAATTAAGTTTATGTTTTTATATTTTTAATATTATACTTCTAGATATTTTGCTTAATCTAAGAGTGTTTTTAATTTATACTTGATTTGACAACAAACAAATTACAATCAATCTTCTCAATCCTTGGAATGAAACTTTCCTATATAACTTTCACATTACTTAAAATATTTTACTTTGATTTTGGTAAAATATTTATGAAACTCTAATTCTCCACTTCTATGAACTATATAATATCATTTTGTTACATTATGTTTCTCCAATTCATCTTGCTTTTTCTTTTTGAATTATTTACATAATATAAAAAATTATGTATTATTATTTATGCTTATTTCAATTAGTAATTGTTAGTAGTTCCAAATGTGGTGAATTCGATATTAAACAAATAGATTTGAGCATATTGCTACATTCTCTAATCAATTAAATTATTAATTTTATGTTTTTAAATATTTTTTTTAGATTTTGGCTTGATTTGTATGGCTTTTTTATCAGTACTTATGTTGACGATCAAGGATTTTGCAATTAAATTTCTTAGTATCTTTGAATGTAGCATGCACACGTAATTGATCTTATTTCTTCAAATCTTTCGCTTAGATTTCATTAGATTTCTATGAAACTCGTATTTTCCTATTAGGTGACAATTATATAACCTTTGTTTGTATATATTAGTTTTCTCAATTTATCTTATTTTAGTTTTATTAAATTTTTTAGTTATTTTAAAATAGCAATTTTTATTATTTTTATTTATTTTTTTGTCCATAGTGCATGAAAACAAGGTTTAATGGAGATGAAACAAATATTATTGGACCTTCCACGATGAGCATTATCCAATTAAATAATCATTTTTTTTTAAATTCTTTTTTGTATGATTTTGTCATGCTTTTATTAGGCATATCGATTCACATCTAATTTTTTGTTTGAGGATATTGCACTTTATCTTTTTAAAATGTTATAATACAATTTTCATGTACAATTTATATGATATTTTAAACTTACTTTAATTTTTATATATTGCCATGTATCTCAAATTCTACCATTTTTTTAAAATTATGTCGTAATGATTTTTCTATATCACGTTAAAATAGTTTATCATAATTCCATTTAAATATATGTTTGCTTAACGTTAAAATTATAGTTTATCATTTATACTTATTTAGTTTTATAATTTATAGAAATGCCAAATGAGTACTCATCGAATGTAGCTCAAGTAATCCCAAAGGTTATATCAAATTAAACAACAATTTTTATATTTTAAATATTTAATTTTTTATCATTTTGGCACATTATACAAAGCATTTTGATTCGTACTAGATTTGGCAATCAAGGATGTTACACCCCTTCATGTTAGTATATTGAAATGTCATTTTGTTATACAATTTAACTCCTTATTTAAAATGTTCTACTTTTATTTGCTCATATTACTTCGTAACACTAAATTTTCTCTCATGTCACCTTTAACATCACTTTAATTTTGCTATATTGAATTACATAAATTTGACTAATTTATGTGTTATTAAGAATTTGCTTATTAATAGAACAATACAAAATTTTATGGTTATTTAATATGATAAATCTCAATAATACTAAACGAGGTCTGATGGGAACAAAATAAAAGTCATCCAACACATCTAAATAACTTCTATCTAATTAAATATTAATTTTATATTTTTAAATACTTTACTTTATAAGATTTTGGAATATTTTATAAGACATTTTAACTTGAGCCTATTCGAGGATGGTGGGCTTTACTTTTGATTTTTTTAGTATTTTGGAATGCAACTTTCCTTCATAATTTTTGTCGATTCTTCTCAAGTGACCTTTAAATTTTTTATTTTATTATATTAGAACAAAAAAATTTATCTCATTTTTATTTTAATATATATCTACTTAAATTTAAATTAATAATCTATTATTATTATTATTAGAATACTTCTTTATTGACTTATAGTTGTTACAAGCGAGTTCCACTTGAGAGGAAAGTAAAGTCATTGAGTCAGGATGATGAGCTTTATCTAATTAAATAATTAATTTCATATTCTTTTGAATTTTTTGGGGCTTTAGCAAGTTTTGTGAGGCATTTGTTTTACACACGACATCCTTAGTATCTTCAAATGAACTTTCATGACAATTTTTCATTTCTTCAAATTTATTTATTTTATTTGGATATATTTCCCTAAAACATTAACTCTATTCTGGTTTGAGTTAAAAATCTTTTGATTTAGTTATATTGCATTTCTACTATTTATCTCATTTAAACTTATATATATAGATATATATATATATATATATATATATATATATATATATATATATATATATATATATATATATATATATATATATATATATATATATATATATATATATATATATATATATTTGAAATAATAATTTGACATTATTTATGTTCAATTATTTTGGTAATTCATAATAATTCCAAATTAAGTGGATGGAGACGAATCAAATGTTGTTGAAGTTATTTTTATGAGCTCTTTTAAATTTAAATATTATTTTATATTTTTAAATAATTTTTTTTCTAGAGATTCTACATGTTTTATGAGACATTTTACTTGATATCTTATTTAATGATTAAGGATATCACACCTTATATCTCCTTAGTATGTTTGAATCCAAAATTCCCATATATTTGACATCGTTTCTTCCAATAAGTATGTTTAGCTATCTTTCTATTTTTCTCAAATGCTTATCTCATGCGACATTTATATTAATCTGATTTTATTTTATTACATTGACTCAACTTATGTCATTTTAGCTTTATTATATATTTATTTAACATTAAATAATAATTTATTCTTCTTTTTGTTTATTTAATTTCATAATTTGTATTGACAAAAACAAATGTTGTGTTGTTTGTGCTCGTCTTGACGAGCTCTATCTATTTAAATATTTATTTTTATATTTCATTAACATTTTTTATTTTCCATTGTTTTGGTATGCTTAAACAGACATTTCAATCATAGCTTATGTTTTATTTTCGAATGCAAATTTCTCATATTATTTATAAGAATTGTTTAAATGTTTTGCATTTATTTGGTTATATCACTATCTAACTACAATTTAATGTTGTGTGACCTTCACCTCACATTTGTTAGGTTATAACAAATTACTTCAAATTGTCTTATTGCAAGAAAAATATATATTTTTTTTATATTATAATTATAATAATTTATTATTTAGTTCTATTCACATTAAAAATTTGTATTAATTAAAAAATATATTTGATCCACAAGAAACCAATGCTGATGGACACATCTAAAAAAGCCTTTTGAAATTAAATGTTTAGTTTTATAGTTTTAAATATTTTTTTAAGTGTTTTTACTCAATTTAAGAGTAATTTCAATTTGTAATTGTTTTAAGTATAACCCTTATCTTTTTAATATCATGGAATATAACTTTCATAAAATGTATCTTATTTCTTAAAATGTGTTTTCTCTGATTTTGTTATATTAATGTGAAACTATATTTCTTCTCTCCTATGATCATTGCAATACTATCTTTTTTACATATATTTCTTACATTTATCTTATTTTAGCTTTCTATATATTTATTAAATATAAAAAAATATAATTTATCACAATTTTTTCTTGTTTTATTTTTTTACTCTTTGTAATTCCATAAGAGATCCAATATATACAAATAAAATCATTTGAGTTATTTTGGTGAACTCTAAAAAATTAAATATTCATTTTTATATTTTTACATATTTATTTTTAAGGTTTTTAATATGCTTTATAATGCATTTTATTCATACCTACAATGATGATTAATGATCTTATACTTGTTCTCCTTAGTATGCTTGAATGATGTTTTCCATAACATTTATTAGATTTCTTCAAATCTTTTGTTCGATTTTAGTTATATTTTTTATGAAAGTTGAATTCACTTCCCATGTGACAAATTACATCACTTTATTTAAAAATATTACATACTATAATTTACCTTATTTCATCTTTAATGGTTTCTTAATTAATATTAAAATAATAATTTATTATTATTTCTAATTTTTAAAATTCATAGTATTTCCAAATGGGGTTTGATGGAGGCAAAACAAATGATATTCAACTCACATTGATGACTCCACCTAATTAAATCATTATTTTTTAATATTTTTTATTTTGGAGTACTTTATGAGACATTTTTATTTTTACCTAATTTAATGATTAATATTGTTCTACTCATTGCTTTTAATATCTTGGAAAACAACTTATAATGAAAATTTTTAAAATTTGCTTCATGATTGAGTTATATTGCTATGCAACTCAAAATTTGTCATCCTAAGACCACTATGACGTAGTTTTTTGGTTGATTACTTTGTTTCAATTTATTTCATCATGTCTTAAATTTATATTTAACTAAGACAAAACAAAAGTCATTGAACTTTCCTCAATGGGTACTATCTACTTAAGTAGTTATTTTATATTTTTAATTAATATTTTTATTGTTTTAGGACATTTCATGAGGGATTTGGAGCACAACTTTTGAAATATAATTTACCTTATTTTTTCAAATTTGTTTCCTCTGATTTGGTTATATTTCTATGTGGTTCTAATTCTCATATCATGTGACTTTTGCATCGCTTCAATTTGATTATATTGTATTGCTTCAATTTTCTAATATATAGTTTTTTATATTTTCTTAATATAAAAATATAAGTTTATTATTGTTTATATTTATTTAATTTTCTAAATGTTTCTAATTAGAAAAAATGATTTGTCAAAATGAAACAAAAGAGATTGTGATTGTTTCAATGAGTTCTATATAGCTAAATTTTTACTTTTATATGGTTTTTAAAATATTTTATTTTCTTTGATTTGGAATTTCCTTAGAGGTACTTTGATTTAATTTAATCTAGTAATTGAGATTCTAACACCCAATTATCTTATAATCTTAGAATAAACTTTCCTAATTGAATTTTATCATTTTGTCATATTTTTTGCTCCATCTTGGTTTATGTAAATCAAAATCACTTATTGTGTGATGTTTAAGTTGTTTCTATTTGGTTATATTACATTGCCATAATATTTCTAGGTGAATATATCTAATTTATTTTAAAATATTTATTTGTTGATATTTATGTTTAATTACATAGTAAATTAGTCATAACTGATCGAGATGAGATCTTTCTGAGAAAAAACAACTGCTATTTGGCTAGACGTGATGAGCGGCATCCAATTTAATATACATTTTTATATTTTTTAAAATTTTATTTTTTTGGAAATTTTACATGCTTTACGAGATATTTTTATTAGCATTCGATTTCACTATGGAGGATATTATACCCAATCTCCATAGTATTTTTTAATGCACCTTTCCTATATAATTTATCTCTTTTCCTAAAAGTTTTGCTTTTGATTAAATTTCAGTTTGGACATAATTTTTCAATTGAGGATGTTACTCTTACTATTTTTAGCATCTTGGAATGCAACATTCTCATTTAATTTTTCTCATGTGCTGAAAGCTTTCACTTTGATTTTCTTTTAGTACTATGTAACCCTAAATCTCTTCTCATGTGACATTTACATGGCATTTCTTTGGTGATCTTACATAACTTCAATTTATCTCATTTTAGGTTTATTATATATACACCAACAATTAAAATAATAATGCATTGTTATTTACTTTTATATCTCTTAGTAATTTTTAACAAGGTCTAATGGAGATAAAAGAAATGTCATTAGAGTCATCATCAGGTTCTTTAACAAACTAAATCTTCCTTTCTATATTTTAAAATTTTATTATTTTCTACTATTTTTGCTTGCTGTATAAGATATTCAATTCGTAGCAAATTTTGTTATCGATTTTATTTCACACAATCTCCATAGTATTTTGGCATTCAAATTTCCAGCATAATTTATCTCACTTAGCCTTTTACTTTGATTTGGTAAATTCTTATGCAACTTTAAATCTACTATCACGTGTCCTTTATGTCACATTGATTAGTTTTATTACTTTTCTTCAATTTATATCATTTCAACTTCAAAACATATTAGCTTAAGATTAAAGAGATAATTTGTTAATTTTTATGATTGATTAATTTTATATTTTGCAATAATTCTAAACTATTATTAGGAAGAATTAAATGTGGATGGACTCATCTCAATAAGCTCTACCATATTAACTAATCAATTTTATGCATTTAATGTTTTTTTCTATAGTTCTATCATGTTTTATAAGGCATTTTATTTGGTACCTCATTTTATGATCTATCGTTTTAAGCTTGATCTCCTTTGCATTTTGGAATGTAACCATCACCTGTAATTTATCCTAGTTTTTAAAATTTTTCAATATTATATAACTTTCATTTACATAATTTTAGCTTCATTGTCATTTTTCTTAATATTGAAATAATATTTTTTTATTTATACATATTTACGGAGGTAAATCTTCGAAATTTCAATTAAGGTCTATTAAAAAATTACAGTAGTCATCATACACATCTTAATGAGCTCTATCCAAGTAAATATTAATTTTAATATTTTTAAATATTTTATTTATGGGGTTTTTTCATTCCATATGTGATATTTTTATTTCTACCAAATTTTGTGATTGAGGATTTTACATTAGATCATCATGGAACCTTGAAATGTAATTTTGCCATACAATTCTACTCATGCAATCAAAATTTCCACTTCATTTTGTTTTGTCATTCTAAATCTCTTCTTGTGTAATTTTTACATTGCCTTTATTTTGTTATATTTAATTACTTCAATTTGTCTCATTTCAACTTATTATACATCTACTTAGTATTTAAATATCAATTTATTATTATTTATTTTTAATTACTATTATAATTCAAAGAAATTCAAAGTGTGGTTCATTTGAGACTAAATTAACATCATTGGAGTTATCCCAACAATTTCTATCCAATTATATATTATGTTTCATGTTTTAGTATATTGTTTAAGTGTTTGTCATGCTTTTTGAGGATTTCAATTTATAAACTATGTGACAATCGAGGAAGTTACAATCAATTTCTTTAGTATATTGGAATATCGGTTCCTTCTACAATTTGTCCCTTATTTACAAATTTTTACTTTGATTTGATTTTATTTCTATGAATGTCAAATTTTACTCACATGTGAATTTAAAGCCTATGATTTTCTTATATTACATTATTTCATTTTTTTATTTTAACTAAAATATAGTTTTACTTTTTCCTTTGAAATATTACACTATATTAATTTTTGTTTAGTTAGTTTTGTAATTCATTGTAAATAAGCATTGTAGGAGTCATGTTGGTGAGTTTTATCAACTTAAAAATTAAATTTTATATTTGAAATGTTTTTGTTTCGTATCAATTCCACGTGTTTTGTGAGACATTTTTCATCATATTTTATTTTATGATCATTTAAGTCACACTAGTATATTTTAATGCAAGTTTCCTATGGATTTTACCTGATTTCCTCAAAGTTTTGTCCTTAATTTTCTTATATTACTATGTTACACTATTTCTCGTTTCATGTGGGCTTTACATTACTTTGATTTTGTTATATTAAATTGCTTCTAAGTATCTCATTTTAACTATATTTAAAAATTATTTAATATTAAATGATAATATATTCTTATTTATGATTTTTTATTTTTATAATTTTTAGCAATTCAAAACAAGGTTTGTGCCAAATAAAAAAATGGTAGCTAAACTAATCTTGACGAACTCTATCTAATTAAATTTTCATTTAACATTATTATGTATTTAATTTTTAATGTTTTTTAGATAAGTTTTTTCTTTCATTTTGATTCATACAAAATTTGATGATCGATGATGTTACTCTCAATCTTATTAAGCACTGGGAATGAAATTCTCCCATACAATTTATCTCATTTCTTAAAGTTTTAATAATCATTTTGTTGTATTACTCTGAAACTCAAATCTCTTCTCTTATGACATTTATATCAGTTTGATTTTTTATATTACATTGCTTCAATATATATTATTTTTCTCTTTAATATATATTTACTTTATATTAAAAATAAATATTTATTTTTATTGATCATTTATTTGTTTTGATAATTTCTAATAATCTTAAAATGAGGTCTCATAGTGTGGAAACAAAAATCATCAGACTCATCTCGATGAGCTTTAAAAGTTTAATTTTTTTTGTATTCTCCATCACTTCATTTTTTGTTGTCTAAGGGCAATTTCCTAGCATTTTTCTTTTACCAAATTTGATGTTTGTATTTGATCTCATTAATATCATAGAATATAACTTTCTCCTATGATTTATGTCTTCTCTTAAAGCTTTTGACATTTACATGATCTTTTTATGTTGTAACTCTAAATCTACTCTTCAGTGACCTTTACATTTCATTGTTTTAGTCTTATTGCTTGGCTTCAACTCTTTTATTTCTAAATTAATATGTATTTTTTAATATTGAAATAATGGTTTATTAATATTTATGCTTATTCTCTTTAATATTTTGTAGTAATTTATAATGCGGCATGGTCAAGTTGAAATAAATGTCATTAGACTCATCTTGATGAATGTTATCATTTCAAAATACTCATTTTATATTTTTTTGAGGTTATTATCCTTTGAGTTTTTGCATCTTCATGAGACTTTTTTTATTATTAATATTAGTAGAATTTGTCCCAACAATGTTTAAAAAATAAAATATTCATTTTAATATTTTTTAATTTATTATTTTCGAGGAATTTTTCACATTTTACTAGACATTCTAATTTATAACAAATTTGATGATTGAGGAAGTTATATTTGATCTCCTTAATATCTTAGACTAAATCATTCTTACACAATTTACCGCTCTTCTTCAACTTAATTTGATTTGATTTGATTGTATTAAAATGTAGTTCAAAATCTCCTTATATATGATGTCTACATTGCTTCGATTAAGTTGAATTGTACTTTTTTAATTTATCTAATTTAAAATTTAATATATTTCTTTGATAATTAGATAATATTATATTATTATTAATATTTATTTAATTTTATAATTTATAGTAATCCTAAACTAGGTGCAATTAAGATGAAAGAGATGGCCTAAGGTTGATCTCAACGAGCTCAATTTAAATAAATATTTCTATTCATATTTTAAAAAATTTATTTTTATTGTTTGTATATGATTTATAAGATATTTTGATTTGTACTTTATTTAATGATTGATCATGTTACACTAGATCTCCAAAGTATCTTTGAATATAATTTTCTTTTAAAATTTCCATCCTTAGTGTTTTTCTTTAATTTGTTCATATTATTATGAAACTATAATTCTATGCTAATATGACCCTTACAACACTTTGATCTTGTTAAACTAGATAACTTAAATTTGTGTAATTTTAGCATTATTGTATATTCACTTATAGTAAAATTATACTTTATCATTATTTATGTATATTTAATTTTGCAGTTCTTAGTAATTTTAAATATGGTTCAATTTAAACATAAAAAGGTTTTTCAACTCATCTTGATATGCTTTATAAAATAAAATTATTTTTTATGATTATAAATATTTTATTTTCTAATGTTTTAACACACTTTATGTGACATTTTGATTCACAAATAATTTTATAATTAATAGTGTTGTGCTTGATATTCTTAGTGACATAGAATGTGACTTTCTCATAGAATTTATCTCATTTCATTAAATTTTTTATTTTTTACGTAACTCTAAATCTCTTGTCATGTGACTTCTACATCAATGTTTTTTTGGTTACATTTATTATTGCTTCAATTTATTTCTTTTGAGCTTTAATATATGTATCTGCTTAGTATTAATAGGATAATTTATTTTTATTTTTATTTACGTACTTTTGCAATTATAAAAGTTCAAAAAAAGATTTGATTAAGCTCTATATAATTAATAATCTTTATTATACCTTTTAAAATTTTTTTATAACATTTTCATACTCTTTACAAGTCATCGCAATTCATACCCAATTTAATGATCAAGGATGTTACAGTTGCTCTCATTAATATCTTGTTATGCAACTTTTCCACACAATTTATCTCACTTCTATCGACACTTCTCTTTATTTTTGTAATACTACTATGAAACCATAATTTTCCACACATATGGCTACATGATTATGATTTTGTTGTATTAAAATTCTTTAAATTTCAGCATTTCATTTTTTTTATATATGTAACTTATATTAAGATGATAATTTAATATTATTTATGCATATTTGTTTTGATAGTTCACTATAATTCTTAATGAGGTCCAACGAAGAAGAAAGAGATGTAGTTAAACTGCTCTCGATGAGCCCTATAAAGTTAAATATTTATTAATATACTATTAAATATTTTTTATTAATAACATTTAGGACATTTTACAAGGAAGTTTAAACTGAACATAATTTGACATTCAAGGGAATTGCAGTTGATCTCCTTTGCATCTTACATTATAAATTTTTTGTACAATTTTTCAAATTTATTCAAATGTTTTCTTTAATTGGGCTACTTTACTATGTAACTCTAAGTCTATTCTCATGTGACATTTACATAACTTTCATTGAGTTGGATTATATTTCTATGATCTATCTAATTTCTCATGGTCTATGTATCTGCTTAAAATTTTAAAAATATTATATTATCATTTATGACTAGTTACTTCGGTAAATCACGGTATTTGCAAACTAGGTTTGATTATCACAAAATAAATATCATTGGACTCATCGAAATAAGCTTTATGCAATTAAATATTTAATTATATATGTATATTTTAAATATGTTAGTTTCTAGGGTTTAGGCGTACTTTAAGAAGCATTTTGACTTGTACATGATATTTCCATCTAAAATGTTTCACTGATCCCCTTAGTACAATGGAGTGCAACTTTCCTAGACAATTTTTCAAATTACCCTAATGTTTAGGTTTGAATTTGTTATAACACTATGTAACTCTAAATATCATCTTATTTTACCTTTATATCATATTGATTTGGATTTATTGTATTGTTTAGGTTATCTCATTTTAGCTTTGATATCTGTTTTACAAACACTAAATCAACAATTTCTTTTGCACTTCTTTACTTTAACAACTCTCAAAAATTTGAAACTAGGTTAGATAAAAAAGAAATAAATGACATTGGAGTTGTCTTATCATGCTTTATGTAATTAAATCTTCTTTTCTATATGATGAAGTATTTTATTTTAAAAAGTTTTCATTTTTTATGAGTCATTTTGATTCATATTTAAGTTGACTATCGAGTTTATTGTACTTGATCTTCTTAGTATATAGGAATGCAACTTCAACTTATAATTTATGTTGTTTCTTCGAATTATTTATTTTGATTTGATTATATTACTGTGAAACTCAATTTCTTCACATGTCACATCTGTAAGTCTATTATTATGTCATATTATATTACTTCATTAATCTTATTTTGGCATTATTATGTATTTTGTAAATATATAAATAGTAATTAGTTATTATATGCTCTCTTTTTCATTTTGTAAATAATTCATGTTGTGGTGAAATCAATATGAAATAAATAGTGTTTGACTTGTCATAATGAGCTTTAATTATTAAAATATTTTTTAAAATTTTATAATTATTTTGTTTTTTTACACTTTGACAAACATTTTGATTCATGTTTGATTTGATAATCAAAGATGTTACACTCGAACTGCTTTGTATTTTAGAATATAACCTTTTTGTGCAATTTTCCATAATTTCAAATAATAGAATTTTTTTTCATATCACTTTTATTTGGTATTGTTAAATTGTTTTAATAAGCGTTATTTTAGCTTCACTTTATGTCTATTTAATTTAAAAATAATAATTTAGTATTTTTTATTATTTTTTTAATGAATTTGTAGTAACCCCAAATGATCTTAGATGGAGATGTAGTAAACATCTATAGACTCCACTCAATTAGTTCTATGCAATTAAAAGTTCTTATAAACATTCTTTTCATTTTCTTTAAAAGTTCACTTGGATTTCATTATATTTTTAATTTAACTCTAAATCTCCTCCAATGCAACACTACAACACTTTCACTTATATCATATTAATGAAATTTAACTTATTTTTTATTTAATATATATATACTTTTTATTAAAATAATAAAATTCTATTATTTATGCTTATTTACTTTTCAAATTCATAATAATTCTTGGCGAGGTATGATCATCATGACAAAGAAGTCATTGGACTCATCTCGACCAACTCTATCCAACTAAAAATTAATTTTTATTATTTTAAATTAATATTTCTAATAATTTTAAAATGATTTACTAGATATTTTGATTCATACCTGATTTCTGATCAAGGATATTACACTTGATCTCTGAAGTACCTTTGAATTTAGCTTTCTTATCTAGTTTATCTTATTTCTTCACATTTTCCTCTTCAATTAGATTAGCTTACTATTTAACTCTAAATCTCCTCTACTACTACCTTTACATCGCTTTGATTTGGTCGTCTTATATTACTTCAATTTATCTTTTTAAAATATTTAATATATATATACTTCATATTACAATTTTAATGTATTATTACTTATATTTATTTATTATGAAATTTTTGGTAAATCCAAAAAGGTACAATTGAGATGAAACTATTATCATTAAATACATCTCTATGTACCATACAAAGTCAATTTTTTAATTTGCATGTTTTTAAATATTTATATTTCAATAAGTTTTACATGATTTATGAAATATTTTTTGTTATACTTGATTTGATCATCAAGATCATTATAAATGATCTCCTTACTATCTTGGAATATATTGTTCCTTTATAATTTACCAAATTTTTTTAAACACTTCACTTTGCTATTGTTATTTTAATTATTAAACTAAAATTCTTCTCTTATGTTATTTATGCATGTCTTTGATTTGGTTATATTATAGCACTTCAAGTTATATCATTACTACTTTAATACAAAATCTTTTAGTATTCTAATAAAATTTTTTATTATTTATAAATATTTATTTTTATAATTTATAGTAAATATAAGTATGGTTTTACTAAGATGAAATAAGTATTGTTGGACTTTCCTTGAAGAGCTCTATCTAATAACATATTGATTTTTAAATTTTTCTACAAATATTTCTTTTTGTAGGATTTTTGAAAATTTTATGAGAAATTTTGATTAAAAGAAGATTTGATGATGAATGATGTTATAGTGGATCTCTTTAGTATATTGGAATACTAATTTTATGTATAATTTGTTTCATATCGTTAGAGATTTTATTTTGATTTCTTCATATTACTATCAAACTTGATTTTCTCCTTTAAGGCAACATTTGGATCTCTTTGATTTAGTTCTATTATATTGATTCCATTTATCTCATTTTAAGTTTAATATAAATTTAATTTATGTCAAAATAAAAATTTATTCTTATTTCTTAATTTTCTCATTTGACAAGTCCACGTGATGTTTATCCAATTACATATTCAATATGAGATTTTTAAATATAATATAATTTTTTTTTATCATGTCTTAGGAGATATTAAAAAATGTAGACAATTTCAAGAACATTTATGTTCTTGTTGATCTCCTTATTATCTTAGGAAGCAACTTGCCCATTCAATTTATCTAATGTTTTCAAAATTTTCTGTTTAATTTGCTAATACTAACATGTAAATCTAAAAAACTCTCATGTTAGCTTTACATCTCATTTATTTAATTCTATTACATTCCCTTAATATTTGTCAATCAAACTTTAATGTATATTTGTTCAATGTTATAATAATAATGTATTAAATTTATGCAAATTTTTTTTGAGGTATATAGCATTTCTAAATGAGTTTTGATTGACAAGAAACACAATTCTTTTTGCTCTTCTAAACGAGATGTATGTAATTGAATATTCTAACTTTTAATTTTAGATATTGTATTTTTTTAATTTTTAGCATGTCTTATTAATAATTTTAAAATATCCCTAAATTGTTGATCGATAGGGTTACACTAGATCTCCTTATTATGTTAAAATGATACTTTCTCTATCAATTTATCATGTTTCCTCCAATCTTCTATTCTTAGTTTATTGTACTAGCATTTAACTCAACATGTTTCCTCCAATCTTCTATTCTTAGTTTATTGTACTAGCATTTAACTCAACATTTCCTCTAGTGTGACATTTACATTATTTTGATTTAGTTATTTGGTATTACATCAATTATCTAATTCTAGTTTTAATATTTATTTTCTTAAAATTTAAAATAATATTTTTTTATTATTTGTGATTATATTGGTAATTTATAGTAATTTGAAAGGAGGATCGATCATCTTAGTATCATGAATTGTAACTTTCTTATCCAGCTTATTTCATTTTTATGAAGTTTTCCAATTCATTTTGTAATATTATTATGAAACTTTAATTTTCATCTCATGTGACTATTACTTCTCTTCAATTTGTTCATATTCTTTGTTTTAGTTTATCAAATTCAACATTAATATATGTTGTTGGTTATTAAAATATTAATTTATTAGTATTTATATTTATTTTTATTATCAATTAGTAGTAATTCCATCGAGGTCAGATGGAGTGTAGTAAACATCAATGGATTCATCTCAATAAGCTCGATCTAATAAAATATTCGTACTTTATTTTTAGATATTTCATTTTATAGTGTTTTTACAAGCCTTACAAGACATTCTTATTCATAGTTGACTTGATGATTGAGGATGTTACCTATAATAACCTTAGTATCTTAGAATACAATTTTAATATATAATTCATCTCCATTTTTAAATTTTTTTTGTTTGATTTTATTATGTTATTATAAAACTCCAACTCTATAGTTATATGACTTTTGCATCTTTTTTATTTCTTTATGTAATTTATTTAATTTATTTGATTTCAACTTCAATAAATATTTTCTTTGCATTAAAAAAATTCATTATTAATTATTCTTTTTTTCTTTCATAGTAATTCTAAAGTGGCCCAACATAAATGAACGATATGTCACTTGATTTGTCTTGACAAGCCATATTAAATTAAATAAATTATTAATGTGTTTTAATATTTCATTTCATAACATTTTAGCTTTTTATTTGAGACATTTTTCCTTATTCTTGACTTAACTATCGTTGACAATACTCTCAACTTGTTTAGTATTAGCGAATACAACCTACACAATTCATCTTTTTTATTCAAAAATTTTTCTTTGATTTTATTATATTTATATTTAATAGAAAATATCTTCTTTGGTCACCTTTGCATCAATTTGATTTAGTTTTTTACATTGCTTAAATTTATCACATTTTACCTTTAACATATTTTTATTTAAATGTAACATAATAATTAATTATTATTTTTTCTTATTTAATTTGGTAATTCAAAATATTTTTAAACAATGTCTGAACAATATAATATTAATGATGTTGGAGTCATCTCGTCGGGCTCCATACAAATAAATGTTTATTCAATATTTTTTATTTTTAATTTTTTTATGTTTTGTCATGGTTATGTCAATTGAAATTTGTACTATTTTAATGATTGAGAATGATAGTCTCACCCTTCTTAGTATTTTTGAATGCTTTATTTCTATATAATTTATCTCATTTGTTCAAATATTTCACTTTTATACCTTCCTACTACTATGTGAATTCAAATGTTTTCATTATTGCCCTTTATTTCACGTTGCTTTGATTATATTATATTACTTCATATTACCTGATCCAAACATTTATATATATTTACTTAACATTAAAAAAACACCTATTATTATTTTTTATAATTCACATTGGAAAATCATAATACTTCAAAGCTAAGTCTGGTGGACATGGAATAATTGCCATTAGATTTGTCTCCACAAGTCCTCTCTAATTAAGCTTTTGTTATTCTATTTTTTGATATTTATTTTTAAGATTTGGTCATGCCTTATAAGGTTGATCTATACTTGATTTGATGATCAAGGATGCAGTAACAAACCTACTTGGTATCTTAGAATCCAAGTATCTCATGTAATTTATCTCATTTTCTGATAATATTTCACTTTGAGTTTGTTATAAACAATGTCACTCTAATCGTTCATGTGAGTATAACATTATTTTTATTTTATTGCGTACATTAGTCCAATTAATGTCTTTTAAGATTTAATATATATTTATTAAATAATAAAATAACTATTAATATTTATTTATGCAAATTTTCTTTTGTAATTTGAAGAAGTTTTCAATGAGGTCTGACAAAGGCAAAACAAATGTTGTTAGGTCTCCTTGTTGAGCTTTATCCAATCAAATCATCAGTATTATAATTTTTATTATTTTAGTTTCAATGTTTTTAGTATGATTTACAATAAATTTTGATTGGTGTCTTACTTAATGATGAAGGATTTTGCCCCTATTCTCCATAATGTCTTGGAGCTTAAATTTTGTATACAATTTATCTCACTTCTTTTGATGTTTTGCTTTGATTTAGTTGAATTTCTATGTATCTTGAATCTCCTCTCATGTGACTTTAACATCAATTGATTTGATGTTTTTATATTTTTTTAATTTATCTCACTCCATGTTTATCATATTTAAACTTCTTACCTTGTTGGTTATTTTATTTCATACATAATATGATAATAGATGAGGTGCCACTCAATCTCTTTAGTGTCTTAGAATTCAACTTTCCTACATAATACACTCAATTTCTTAAATATTTACGTTGATTAGGTTGTATTACTATGTTACTTTAATTATCCTCTTACGTGACCTCTACATGACTTTGATTTAGTCATATTATAATGCTTCTTTATGTCAATGCAAGTTAACATAGAATTATTTAATATTAAAATAATAATTCTTATTTGAACATATTTGTTTTGGTAAATTGTAACAATTATAAATGAGGTTTGAATTAGACAAATTAAATATCCTTAAACTCATTTTGATGGGTAGAATCTAACTAAATGTTTGCAAGCATTATGAGAAATGAAGATTAGTATCAGATTTGAAGATCAAGGACATTACACATGAACTCTTTAATATCATAGAACGCAATTTTTAAGTTTTTCATTGAAGATTTTTCTTAGATTTATTCAAATTAATATTTTTCTTTAATTTTCTTCTTATGAGACGTTTGTATCTACTTGACTTAGTTATATTATATTGCTTCAACAAATCTGATTTAAGTTATGATATATATATATATATAAGAAATATTAAAATGTTAATTTGTTGTTATTTTATTTTGTTTATTTTGGTAATTTATAGTGACTCTAAACGAGATCTTTTGGAGATAAAATAAATGTCATTGGACTCTTCTTAAAAAGCTTTAAGCAAATATAAAACAATTTTCAAATTTTTAAATAATTTTTTATTTTCACACTTTTTTTGTTACATTTGATTTATACCTAATTTGATGATCAATGATGTTCTTGTGCTTCTCTTTAGTCTCACTGAATTTAAATTTCCCAATCAATTGATCAACTTTTTTCAAAATTTTCACTTTGATTTGGATATATTACAATGTAAATCTAAATCTTCTCTAGTTTTACATTTACGTCACATTGACTTGATTATATTATAGTCATTTAATTGATCTCAAATAAACTTTAACATGTATTTCTTCAACATAATAATAATAATTTTATCATTATTTATGATAATTATTTTGGTGTTTCAAGTAATTCCCATGTGTTTTGAATGAGAAGAAAAAACATTGGTTAGTGCATCTCAATGAGATCTATCCAATTGAATATTAAAAATTTTAATTTTACCTATTACAGTTTCTATGATTTTAGAATGTTTTGAGTCATTTTATGTTGTACTTCATTTGATGATGTATGATGTTATAGTAAATCTCCTTAACATCTTTTAATACAACTTTCTATTATAATTTTTATTATTTCCATAAATTTCTTGTTTTTATTTTGTTTATTTACCATGTAGCTCAAAACATTCTCTATTGTTAGAATAACATCACATTGATTTAGTTATATTACATTAATCTATTTTATTATATTTCAAATTTAATATTTTATTTTTATTATTAAAATAATAATTTGTTATTATTTATGATTATATTTGTAATTAAAAATAATTCCAAAGTAGTACTGTTTAAGATCAAATAAACATCAACAAAGTTATCTCTATAAGCTCTATTTAATTGAATATTTTCTTAAAATATATTAATATCTATGGCTTTTGAACATTTTGTAAAGCATTTTGGTTCATACCTAACTTTACAATCGAGCATGTTACACTTACCAAAAGAACAAAATTTTTTTCTTAATATAAAAGTAATAGTTTATAATTTTTATGCTTATATTCTTTTGTAGTCGATAGAAACTTCAAATCAAGTTTAGGAGATACGAAACTAATGTCGTTCAAGGCATTTTGAAGAGAATTATCCAATTACATATTCATTTCTAATTTTTTTAGATATTATATTTTGTGATATTGTTTGACTGTTCTCGATGCACTCTATACAAATTAAAATTCGTATTTATAATTTTAGATATCATATTTTCCAAAGCAACAACATATTTTGATAATCAATTTGATTTGTACCTAAATGTTCTCATGTATGACATAAAGTGATATTTTGATTTGGTTATATCACATTACTTTAGTTTAGCACATTTTTCATTTTAATATTTACTTGACAACTTATTATTATGATTCATTACTTTGGTAATTCACAATAACTCCAAATGTGGATCTATGAGGATTAAACAAATATTTTTAGGCTCATCTTAAAAAGCTCTAACAAGTAAAACATTCTTTTAAGAGATATTGTGATTCAAATGTAATCTAATGTTCAAGGATGATATAGTCAATCATGTTAGTATCTTGGAATAAAGTTTTCTTATATAATTTATCTCTTTTTTTCAATTGTTTTTATTTTCTTTTTTATTTTAAAATGAAACATTAATTTTCATCTCATGTAACAATGCATCGCTTTGTTTTTTTTATATCACTTTGCTTCTACATTATTTTTCTTAATTTTAAATTATGTAATTTAATATTAAAATAACAATTTATTATTATTTATTCTTATTTAATTTCATAAATAGTACTACTTCTAATAAAGGTTTGGTTGAGTAAAATAAACAACGTTGGACTCGTCTCGATGAGCTCAATCCATTTGAATATTCCACTTTATATTTTGAGATATTTTGTTATCATGGGTTTTAACATGTTTTAAGTGGCATTCTCAAGCATAACTAATTTGACAATGAAAGATGCTACCCATTAAGTCCTTCATATAAATGAATGCAACTTTTGCACATAATTTATCTCATTTCTTTAACTTTTTCACTTCTATTTTGTTGTTTTACAGAGAAGTCTAATTCTTCGTAGTGTGACCTTTACATCACCTTATTTGGTTGCATTACATTTCATGAATTTATCTTGTTAGAGATTTAATGTATATTTTCTTGACATTAAAATAATAATTTGTAATTATTTGTACTTGTTTAATGAGGAACAATCTAGGAGAAATAAGAATTATTAGACTTATCTTGACAAGCTTGATTTGAAGAAATATTATTTTAAAATTTTTTAATATTTTATTTATTAGTGTTTTTTACATGTTTTATGAGATATTTTTGTTCTAATGAAACTTGACTTTTGATGATATTGTTATTGATCTCATTGGCGAGATGTCATATGACAAACCCATATAATTTGTCTTATTTGTTAAAATATTTTGCTTTAATTTTGTTGTCATTTTATCACTCTAATTCTCCTATTGTGTGATCTTTACATCTCTTTCATTAAGTCATTTTAAGTTGGTTATGCTTATCTCATTTTTTTAATATTAATATAATAATTCATAATTACTTTTGCTTATTTACTTTGGTACATCATAGAAATTCAAAACATTGTTCGATCATACAAAAGAAATTTCATTGGAATTATCTCAAGGAGCTCTATCCAAATAAATATTTATTTATAAATTTTCAAATTTTTTATTTTTTATTTTAGTGTACTTTATGAGTCATTTTGATTAACAAGTTATTTGAACATGAACGTTGTTATGCTAGATCACCATATTGTCTTAGAATGTGACTTTCCTATAAAAGTTCTCATATTTCTTCATATTATGAGCTTTGATTTGGTTTTATTATTTTGTAACTCAAATCTCCTTCTATGTGACATTTGTGTTGTCTTGATTTAGTTTTATTACATTTCTTCAATTTAAATCATTTAATACTTTAATATATTTATTACATTTTAAAATATTAGTTTATTATTTTTTCTTATTGAAATTTATTTTTTGTAGTATTTAAAATATGGTTTGATGGTGACAAGATAGTCACCGTTGAACTTATGTCATCGATCATATTTTTCAAGGGTTTTTAATGATAAGTCATCCATACTTATAACTTATATTATGATTGATGATTACACTGAATCTTCTTAGTATCTTTGAATACAACATTTTTGTACAATTTTTTCTCAATTTTTTAAATGATTTTCTTTCATTTGGTTATATTGCTTGATGCCGTATTATTCCACCATTATGACATTTACATTGTTTTAATTTACCAAGATTAAACTCCTTTAATTTAACTTATTTTAATTTTAAAACAAATTTATTTAATAGTTAAGCAGTAACCTTTATTATTTATTTCTAATTAGCTTTATTAATTTGCAATGACTCGAAGTAAGTTTCGATTCAAACAAAATAGGATTCTTTAGACTCCTTTCCACCAGCTCTATTTGATTAAATATTTATTTTTATCTTTTCAAATATTTTATTTCCTATAGTTTTAGCATGCATTACGAGATATTTAAATTCTTACTTTATTAAACCATCGAGGTTGTTGCACTCAATATTATAAGTAACATGGCATGGTATTTTTCATTATACCTTATGTCATTTATGCTTATTTACAATAGTAATTCATAATAATTCAGTTTGAGATCAGATCTAGACAAAATAAGTGTTGTTGCTATTCTCTTGACAAGTAATATAAAAAATTATTCATTTTTATTGTTGTTTAAAATCTTTTATTATCTCTGGTTTTTGCATGCTTTATATGACATTTAAATTTAAGAATATTGCAAAGATTGACTATGTTACATTATATCCTTCGTATCATGGAAAGTAACTAACTTGTAATATTTAATTTATTCAAAATTTTCACATTGAATTGGGAATTTTACAAATTATGTTTAAATCTATTCTAATGTCACCATGACATTACTAAAATTTAGTTATATTACTTGGCCTCAATTTATTAAATTGTACTAATAATATGTATTATATATTTAAATAATAATTTATTATTATTTATGCTTACTTATTTTGATATTAGTTGAAATTTCAAATGAGGTTCAATCTAGAAGAAAAAACCATAGTTAGGCTCATATGTATTAGATCAATCTAATTAAATATTCTTTTTAATATTTTAAAATATTTAATTTTTTTGGGTTTTGGTATGTTTTATGAGACATTTTGTTTTTTACCTAATTTGATGATCAGGAATGTTACACTCAATCTTTGTAATATCTTCAAATTAAGATTTCCTATATAATTTATTTTATTTCCTTAAAGTTTCACTTTGATGGAGCTATATCTATGAAACTCCAAATCAACTCTCGTGTGACATTTACATTATTTTGATTTTGTTATATTAATTTTTTTAAGTTATCAAATTTTTATTTTTAATATATATTTAGTTAATATTTAATTAATAATTCATTACTATTTATGCTTATCTAGTTATGAAATTTATAGTAATCCCCAAAGAGGTCCAATTCAAACAAAACAAGCATCGTTGGACTTGCCTCTATAAGGTATATCAAATTAATTATACATTTATACATTTTGAAGTTTTTTATTTTCATGGGGTTTGCATTTTTTTAGAGATATTTTTATTCTTAAAAAATTTGATCATCAAGGATGTTATGCTCAATCTCGTTAGTATTTTATTTTGAAATATTTTTCTTTCAATGGTCTTTGTATGTTTTATGATATATCTTGAGTTGTGCTTGATTTGATAGTTAAGGATGTTACACTTGATCATTTTTGTTTTTTATAATGCAACATCTCCAAGGAATTTATCTCATTTTCTTAAATATTTTTCTTTTATTTGAATGTGTTACTATGAAACTAGTGTTCTCATGTCACATGATCATTGCATCTTTTTGATTTTTTTATATTATAGTGAGTCAATTGATCTTATTAAAGTCTTATTTTATGTTTATTGAATATTTAAACAATATTATTATTATTTATTCTTAATTTGGTAATTAGTAGAAATTTTAGGTGTAGTATTAATGAGAATAACAAAAGACATCTAACTTGCCTCCATTAGCTGTAGGCAATAATATATTGATTTTTCTATTTTTTTAGTTAATTTATTTTCTAGAATTTTGGCATACTTTATAAGATTTTTTACTTCATATTTCATTTATAAATTGATCATGTTACACTTAATGACTATAATATCTTGGAAGGCAACTTTCCTATACAAATTATCTAATTTTTGCAAATGTTCTATTTTTTTTATTTTGTTGTATTACAATGAAAATCTAATTCTCATCTCATGTGAATTTTATCTCAGTTTAATTTTGTATATAAAATTACTTTAATATATATTTGATTAATAATAAAATAATATATTTTTAATTATTTATAGCTTTTTTAACTTTTAATTCACAATACATCCAAAGGAGGTGTCTTCAATGAGTAATGATCAAATATTTCATTAGAATTACAATATTAGACCCATCTAATCAAATTTTAATTTTAATTTTCAAATATTTTATCTCTTTGTTTTTTCAATGCTTTATGAGGAATTCCAATTGACAAATAATTTAATAATCGATGATGCTAAACTAATGTCTTTAGTATCTTGGAATGAAACTTTCATGTATAGTTTATCTCATCTTTCCACATTTTTTTATTAGATTTGATTATTTTTCTATAATACTTTGACTCTATCATTTTTCTACCTTTTCATCACTTTGTTTCGTTTATATTACTTTTTTTAGTTTGTCTTATCTAATTGGTAGTATAAATTGCTTGACAATAAAATAATAATTTAATATTTCTCTTTATGATTTTAAATATTTTATTCTGTAGTGTTCTAGCATCAATTCATATGATATTTCAATTTTTAGCTAATTTGATGTTCATGGATGTTATACTCAATCTCCTTTGTATATTAGAATGCAACATTCTTGTTCGATTAATCTAATTTATTCAAAATTTTATCCTTGAGTTGGTTATATTACTATGTAAGTCATAATATCTGCTCGTGTCAACTTAGCAAAGTTGTGCTTTTTGTGTAACACATTATTTGAAAGATTTGTATTTCAACTTAAATATATATATTAACTTACTAATATAATAATAATTTATTTTTACATATGCCTGTTTAGAATCCATAGTAATTCCAAATAAGATATAATTGAGTTGAAACAAATGTTGTTTTGCACACCTTGGTGAGCTCTATAAAAATAAAAATTGACATATGCATTTTAAGATATTTTATTTTAATGAGTTCCGACAATCTTTATGAGTCTTTTCAATTTATACTTGACTTGATGATGAAGAATATTATGCTCAATCTCTTCAGTATGTTTGAATGTAACTTTTGCTAAAAATTTATCCCATTTGTTCAAATTTTTTCTTTTACTAAGTCGTCCAACATTGAAAACCTAATTCTCCTATCATGTGACCGTTACATGCATTTAACTTTGTCATATTATATTGGTCCATTTAATCTCGTTTTAGCTTTAATGCATATTTATTAATTTTTAAAATTGTATAGATTATTATTTTTGCTTATTTAATCAAGTAGTTCACAGAAATTAGAAATGATGTCCAATTCAGACTAAACAAAAGTCCCCATAATCACATTGATAAGTTTCATGCAATCAAAGATCAATTTTCAAATTTTCAAATAATTTATTTTCTAAGATTTGGTAATGCTTTACAACATAATTGTTGGCATAAATAATTTGATAATTGAGAATGTTGCACTTGATCATCATAATATCTTGGAGGTCAACTTTCTCATGCAAATTATATCACTTTTTAATGTTTTTTACTTTGATATATAATTCCTTACTATTAAAATAAAAAAAATTATTACTTTTTATGCTCATTTTCTTTGATAACTCATAATAATTCAAAATTTGGACTGATGAACACAAAATATTTATCATTTGATTCATCTTGTTGTATTATATTTAATTAAATATTCATTTTTATGTTTTTAATTATTTTTTAATTTTTACAATTTTTCTTGCATTACAAGTCATTGTATTTTTTACCTAATTTAACGATTTATAGTGTTACACTCAATCTTCTTAGTATGATAGAATCAAATTTTCCATAGTTTATTTCCTTAATATCTTATTTCCTCTCATGTGATTTTTTTATTTCTTTGATTAGTTTATACAATGTTTCACTTCGTCTCTTTTTAGTGGTAATATAAACTACTTGATATTAAAATAATAAGTTACTATTTTTATGATTATTTACTATGGTAATTCATAGTAATCTCATTCAACGTTAGATCAAGAGAAAGGAAAGGTTATTAACCTTATCTCAACTATCTTGATTGTTTTAAAAAATTATATTTATATTTTTTTGGCATTATATGTGATATAAAATTTGCATATTTTATAAATATTTTTAATTTCTACATGATTTTTTTATCAAAGATGTTACACTTGATCGTATTAATATCTTAGAATATAACTATCCATTAAAATTTTCTTATTTCTTAAAACATTTCATTTTGATTAGGATATATAACAATATAAAACAAAATCACGTCTTTTTATGTTATTTACATTGCTTTGGTTTAGTTATATTATATTTCATCCATTTATCTTTTTTCATAATTAATATTTATTTACTTGCTATTAAAATGATAATATATTGCTATTTGTGCTTATTTGTTTGATAACTTTATAGTATTTTCAAAAGTAGACCAAAGAGAACAAATGTCATTAAACTGATCTGAGAAAGTTTAAAGAAAATTAATTATTTTTTTTGAAACTTTGTAAATATTTTTTAATTTTTATTATTTGGAATTTTGCATGAGACATTTATCTCATTACTAATTCGATAATTAAGTTACACTTGATCTTCATAGGGGAAAGTAACATTCTTGTAAATTTTGACTTGTTTTTTAAACTTTTTTTATTTTACTTGGCTATTATTTTTTGGAATTGTAATTTTGATGTCATGTGACATATACATCACTTTGATTTGTTTATATTATGTAGTAACACTTTCACTTATTTCCAAGTTAATATAATTATTTATATTTTTACGATTAAATAACAACTTTTTTATTTATGCTTATTCGGTTTAGTAATTTGTGGTAATTTCAATTGAGGTTCGATCAAGTGCAACAAAAATCATTGAACTTATTTCAAAGATCTCCATCCAATTAAATATTCACATTTATAATTTTGTTTTTTTATTGTTTTTATAGAATTTATGTGGGATTCTTATTTGAAGTTGTTTTTATTATTAAGGATTTTACCATTTACCCCCTCAGTATGTTTGTGTAGCAACTTATACAATTTTTCTCTTTCTTATAAGCCTTTTATTTTGATGTTCTTTTACTATTATAAAAATGTAATTCTCATCTAATGTGACCTTTACTTTGCATTGATTTGACTATGTTGCACTGCTTCAATTTTTCATATTTTAGCTCTAATATTTGTTTGCTTCATATTAAAAAATAACATGTTATTATTCCTACTTATTTACTTTGGTAGTTTTTAGTAAATTGAAATGTGGTCTAATCAAGATTAAACAAGTCTTGTTAGATTTGTCTTACTAGCAATATAAAATTAAATATTTTTTTTGTTTTTTGATATTTTGTTTTCTAGAGTTTAGTTATGCCTTACTAGACATTTCAATTTGTACTTAATTAGACTATCGAGGACTTTGTGCTCAGCCTCCTTAGTATGTTAAAATAACACTTTATAATAAAATTTATCTTATGTCTATAAAATACTTTTGTTTCATTTTTTGTTATATTACTACTTAATTCTAACTCTCTTATAGTGTGAATATTATAGTATTTTTTGGTTAACTTACATTACCAAGATTTATATAATTTTAGTTTTATATATTTTTACTTAATATTAACATAATAGCTTTTTATTATTTTAACTTTTCTCTAATTTGGTAACTTGCCATAGCTCTAAACATGGTACAATTTAGATGAACTAAACATCTTTAGACAACATCTTATTAAGCTATTTCAAAATAAAAATTCCTTTGTATATTTTTAAAAATTTTGTTTCCTAATATTATAGCATTCTTTACTAGTTATTTTCATTCATAACAAATTTGAAGTTTGAAAGTGTTACACAAAAACTTCTTAGTTTCTCGTAATGCAATAATACAATTTAGTATATCTCATCTCTTGTTACAACTAACTTTTTTTATAATATTACTTTATAACTATAATATCCTTACATATGACTTTTACATTGCTTTGACTTAGTTTTGATATATTGCTTTATTCTACAATAATTAAGCATTAAAATATATTTTTTTTGAATATTAAAATAGTAAATTATTATTATTTATTATTTTTGAAATATGTAATTCATAAAAATTGCAAATAAGATTGTTTGGGAGGAAGCAAAAATTGTCAAACATACATTGACAAGCACAATCTACTTAATTTTTGAATTGTCTATCTTTTAATATTTTTATTTGTTGAGATTTCATATCTTTTCTATGATATATCAATTGGCACCTAATGTGATGATAAATGATTTTACACTCAATTAACTTAGTATCTTTGAAAGAAACTTTCTCATATAATTTTTCTCATTTCTTTAAAGTTTTCATCTTTATTGTTATATTGCAATGAAGATAAATTTTTTTTCACATATAACCTTTACATTTCAATGATTTGGTGAAACAACATTGCTTTAATCGGTCATATTTTAGTTTAATATATTTTAACATAATACTAAAATAACAATTTATTAATTCCCATATAGTATGACAAATGAGAATGTGACACAAGATCTCCTTAATTGAAAATAACTTTTCAACACAATTTACCTCATTTATTTTATAACATGTGCTATGATTAAGTTATATTTAACTGTAGTTTTAAATCTCATTTCTTTTCTACATAATTATTACTTACGTCTGTTGTTATTACATTAGCTCAATTTATTATATTTTGACTTTAATATGTACAAATTAATGAATAATAATAATTTGCAACTTTTATTCTTATTCTTTTAATTGATAAAAGTCTAAAAAAGGTTTTATTGAGAAAGAAAAATGTCATTGTAATGTAATTTTCTCAAATAATTTTTTAAAGTTTTTAAACTTTTTTCTATTATTTTGTTATTGTTCTTTATAAATCTAGACATCTTATCTTATGGTGCTTACATTACTCTGTTTTGGTCAAATTATAATGTTTTAATTTTTCTCTTATTTTAAATTTGATATATATTTACTTATTATTACAAGAATATTTTGTTATTATTTATGCTTATAGTTTGGTAAATTAAAGTAATTACAAATGAAGCCTAATTACGGTGAAACAAATGCCATTAGACATAACTTAATGAACTTTATGCAATAAAATATACATTTATATGTTTTGAAATATTTTCAATCAAGGATTTCAGCATGCTTTATGAGGTATTTTAGTTCATTCCTTATTTGATAATCAAGGATGTTACGTTTGATCTCCTCAGTTTCTTAGAATGTCACTTCTCCATATCACATTTGTTCATATTCCATTGTTTTGTTTTGTAGTATTACAAAGGATCTCTAATTCTCTAGTTGTGTGCTCATTACATCATTTTTGTTAGTTATATTGTTTCAATTAATTTAATTAGTTGTATTATATCTTATTGAATATTTAAAAAAATAAATTATTATTATTTATGTTTACCTAAATAAGTAATTCATAATAATGCTAAATTTGATCTAATCGAGAATAAACAAAAGTTATTAAAGTGACCTTAATGAGCTCTATTTACTTAAATATTAATTTTTGTTTATATAAAAATTATAATTTCACATTCTTTATAAGAAATTATAGCATTAACCAAATTTAAAATTGAGAGTATTTCACTCAATTACCATTATGTTTTGGAAAGGTTCTCTGTTGTGTTTATTATAGTATTTTTTTCCATTTTTTCTTTGATTTATCTATATCTCCATGAAACACTAATTGTTTACACAAGTGTTCTTTACATTGCCTTAATTTTGTTATATTGCATTGAGTCAATTTATGTTATTTTAGCATTATTATATATTTACATAATATGAAAATAATAATTTATCACTTTTTATGCTTATTGAACTCGATAATTCACTATAATTTGAAATGATGTCCACTCATGATGGAACAAATATTGTTGGACTCATCACAGTAACCTTAATTAAATTAAACATTCATTTATAAATATTTAAATATGTTATCTTCTATGGTAGTGATATATTTTACAAGGTATTTTGATTTGTGCTTATTTTGATATTACAATTAGTCTCCTAAGTATCATGCCATGCAATCCCCACATATAATGTATCGCAATTTTTAAATTTTTTTTGCTACATTTTGTTCTAATGTTATGAAACTCTCATTCTCCTCTCATATGAACTTTTGATCTATTTGATTTATTTGTGTTATTGTGTTTTAGATTTTCTCTTTATAGTAGTAATAAATACTACCTAATAATAAAATAATAATTCATATTCTTTTTTGTAGGTACTACATTTTTTAAGATTTTATCATGTTTTATGAGTCATTAGATTTGTACTTCAATTAATAAGAAAAGATGTCACACTAGATCTCATTAATACTTTAGAATGCAAACATTGTTTATAACTTATCTCATTTGATCAAATTGTTCATTTTTGTTTGGTTCTATTATTATCTAACTCAAAATTACCACTTGTGTTGTATTTGCATCAACTTGATTTTGTTGTATTACGTTACTTTGGTTTAATTGATCGTTTTTTTACAATTTATTTTCTTACTACTAAATAAACAATATTTCACTTTTATTTAGTTTTGTAATTAATAGTAACTCAAAATAAAGATTGATGAAGGAGAAACAAATATCATTAGACAAGTCAAAAATGAGGTCTATAAAATTAAAAATGCTCTTTTGTATTTTTTAAAATATTTTTATTTTTAGGGCTTTAGCTTATTTTACAAATAATTTCATTTTTTAATTTGACAATTTAGGATGTATTGATCTTATTTTATATCTTCATTTAGCATTCTATTTTTAATTTATCTCTTTTCTTAAATTGTTTTGATTTTATCTTGTTATATTACTATGAAACTTTAACTTTCATCTAATATGGGCTTTGAACTATTTTAAATTTTTATTTTACAAAGCATAGATTATCCCATTTTATCTCTAATGTATATTGATTGATATTAAAAAAATAATTTTCTATTATTCATGATTATTTACATTGGTAATTTACTATTTTTTAATTTGAGGTTTAATGGAGTAAAACAAAGATTTTTGAAATCATCTCAAAATCTATATATAGTTCAATATTAATATTTATAATTTTAACTATTTTATTTTTTTTGGCCTTTTACATACCTTACATGACATTTTGACTTAAACCTAATTTGGGAATTAAGGGTATTACTCTCGATCTCCTTTGCATTTTAGAATATAAGTTTCTTATACAATTTATGGCATTTACCAAATGTTTTTGCCATGTTCTTTTTATATTACTATGATGATCAAATTCTTCCCTAATGTGACCTTTACATCCACTATATTTAGTTACATTATATTATGTTAATTTATATCAAGTAATAAAAAATTATTTTCCATTATTTATGCATGTTTAGTTTGCCAATTTTAAGCATTTGGAAGTGCTAATGAGCTCTATCAAAATAAATAATTATTTTTATCCTTTTGACAATTTAATTTTCTAAATTTTTATTGTACTTTACAAGCCATTTTGATTCATAGTAAATTTTATTATCAAAAATATTAAACTTGACCATCTTACTTCGTCGAGTATGACATTCTCATAATATTAAACATATATCTTAAAATATTTTCCTTTGAATTTTTTATATTTCTTTTTAGCACTAAATATCCTCTCGTGAGGCCTTCACATAGCTTTGAATATTACATTTAATATTGCTAAAATTTTGCTAATTTCATTATTTCTTTTTATTTACTTAATATTAAAAAAATTATTTTTAATATTTATTATTATTTTCTTTGGCAATTTTCCATAATTCAAAAACTTTTATGATCATGATGAAACATATTTGATTAGACTCAACTTGATGACCTTCACCCAGATAAATATGAATTTGTATTTTTTAAAATAATTTATTTCTTAAGTTTCAAGAATGTTGTAAAAGTCATTTTGATTAGAAACTTATTTGATTATCAAGGATATTATGCTTCACTTTAGAATCTTAGAATGCAACTTTTTAAAAAAATTATCTAATTTCCTAAAAGCATTCACTTTTATATTGTAATGTTACATTTTTAACTTCAAATGACCTCCCAAATTTCATTTACATCACTTTTATTTGGTTACATTAAATTATTTTATCTTATATTTATTCAACCATAAAATATATTTTTTGAGTAACAAAATAATAAGTTATAATTATTTATTCTTATTTTTAAATTGTAATTTAAAGAAACTCTAAACGAGATGTGATCCAAATGAAACAAATGTTGTTGAACTTATCTTGACAAGATCTATCCATTTAAATATTCATTTATAAATTTTATACATATTTTTTGCTTTGTTTTTTGTAGACTTTGCACAACATATTGATTCATACTTGATTTCATAATCGATGATTTTACACGAATTCCTTAGTATCTTGGAATGTAGCTTTCTTGTACCATTTTTTGCTTTTTTCCAAAGATTTTTCTTAGATTTTCTTATATTATTTTGAAGTTCTGTTTCTTCTCTCCTGTAACCTATAATTTGGTTTGATTTCATTAGATTACATTTAATTAATTTTTTACAATTCAACTTTATCATATCCTAACAAAAAATTAAAATTACATGTAACTATACTTTATGCTTATTTCATTTACAAATTTGCTTATTTCATTTTGTTATTTTTTAAATAATTTATTTTTTAGTGTTCTTGCATATTTTACTGGTCAATTTAATTCATATAAATATTTTGATTAATGAAGCTACACTTGATCTGCATATTATCTTTCAACTTTCTCATACAGTTTATTTTATTTAGTTAATTATTTAACTTTTCTTGATTTATATTATAATTTAGCTCTAAATCACCTATATTGGGAGCTTCTAATCCATTTATTTTGTTATATTACATTCCCCTCATTTTATTATTTTAGATTTAACATATATTTACTAATTGAAAAGTAATAATAGAATATCATTTATAAATATTATTTTTTGTAGTTCACAAAAATTCCAAACATGGTCCAATAGAGAGAAAATATGCATCGTTGGACTTTTCTCAATAAGCTCTATCGATGAAAACATTCATTGTGTATATTTTAAAATATTTTTTATTTAGGATTTTGGTAAGCTTAAAAAGACATTTTCATTCATACCTAATATGATGATTGAGGACATTAGATTCAATGTATTTAGTATTTTAGAATGTAGTTTTTTAGAATAATTTCTCTCATTTCTTGATTTTTTTGTTATATTTCCTTAAAACTCTAATTCTACTCTAATTTGTCTTTTACATAATTTTAATTCATTATATTATATTGCTGCAATTTATCTTTGTTTAATAATCATAAATAATTTCTAAACATTAAAAATATTATTGATTATCAATTATTTTTTAATTATTTTGGTAACTCACAAGAAATCTGAATGAGGCTTAATAGCAAAAAAATAAACATCATTAAACACTCCTTGATTTGCTATATCTAATTTAATATTCTTTTTAATTGTTATAAATATTTTATTTTCTGTAGTTTTGGAATATGTTATAAGACATTTTGATTTTCAACAAATTTGATGTTCAAAGAATTACACTTGATCTTCTTAGTTTATTGAAATGCAACTTTTTTATAAAATTTATCAATTTTTTCAAACTTACATTGGTTTGGTTATATTTCTATCTAACTTAAATCTCTTCTAATGTGATGTTAATGTCAAATAAAATTTTTATGGTACGTCATTTTTGTTACCACTTTTCAACTATATATTTTCTTTGTATTATAATGAAAATTTTTTAATACTTACAATTCTTTATTTTAGTATATCATAAAAATTTATAAGTTTGATTGATCGATATGAAATTAATGTCGTTGGACTTGTTGTAATGGGCTTTATCTTAATACTAAATTTTTATTATTTTAAAATATTTTGCTATTATTAATTTTTTGAATATTTTATGAGGCAACTAAATTCATACATTTTTTATGATCAAGAATGTCACACTCGATTTTCTTGGTATGATTAAATGAAACATAGCCTAAAATTTCTATCATTTTTCAAAACTTTGCATTTTGATTTGCTATTGTTACCATGAAAAACTAATTCAACTCTTATGTCATCATTATAATGTTGTGATTTTGTTATATTGCACTATAGCAATTTATGACATTTTAACTTTGTTATATATTTGATAAAAAGAAAATGATAATTTATTTTTTTTCAGGTTTATTTTCTTTAGATATTTGCTGTAATGTCAATGAGGTCTTATCGATATATAAAAACATGATTGGAGTCATCTCAATGAGATCAAATTAAGTAAATAAATTTTTTATATGTATATTTAAATATTTTTATTTTTTATGGTTTTGGAAAATTTTATGACAAATTTCAATTTGTAGCTTATTTGATGAACAAGGAAATTGTACTCGATGTGCTCAGTATTTGGAATCCGGCTTTCTTACAAAATTTATATTGTTTCTTTAAAACTTTAACTTTGATAATGTTATATTTTTATAAAATTATGACACTGGCCTCATGTCACCATTACATCATTTTGTTTTTTGTTATCTTATATTACTTCAACAAATGTTATTAAGTTTCATTATATATTTACTAAATATTTAAATATAATTTATTCTTATTTATGTCAATCTTTGTAATAATTTAATGTAATTTTAAATGTATTTTGATTTATACAGGACAAAATTAATTGGCCTCATCTAAATGTGTGCTAATCAGCAAAAAATTCATTTTCGTAATTTTTTCAAATGTTTTATTTTTTATGGAATTGGCAAAGCCTTACATGGAATTTTTCTTTGTGTTTGATTTTTATCTTACTATAATATGATGCTTCTTTCATATATAATTTATCTCATGTCTTCAAATTTACTATAAATCCTTAATTCTATTATTTCATGACCTTTTTGAATTTCTTTTGAAATTCCAATTCTACTCTCTTTTCACATTTGTACAACTTTGATTTGGCTAGACTAAATTGTTTTATTTTATTTCATCAAAGGTTTAAGTATATTTACTTCATATTGAAAAAATTATTAAACTAATCCGGGATGAAAAAAATTTGGCTAAACCAATCTTCACTAGCTCTATCGAGTTAAAAGGTTTTATCCTTATTTTTAATTATTTTATTCTTTAGTGTTTTTTATGCTTTATGCAACCTTCCAATTTTTTAACTAACTTGATTGTCGATGATGTCTCACCTGATCTCTTTAAATCCTGGAACTTTGCATTCTTGTATAATTTATCATATTTCTATATACTTTTTACTTTTATTTTGTTATAATAATATGTAAGTCTTAATCTTGCTTCATGTGACCATTTACATTGCTATAATTTTTTTATATTACAATATTTTAACTTTTTTTCCTCCTTTTAGGTTTAGTATATATTCACTTAATATTAAATAATTAGTTCATTCATATTTATGATTAATTTGTTTGGTAATTTTTAATAAATTTAAATGACGTGTAATCAGGATGAAAAACCTTCTTTACACTCATCTTAATGAGCTTTATCTGATTAAATATTTGTTTATATATTTTATGGAATTGTAATTTTTAGCATGTCTCTAGATATTGACATTCATACCTAATTTAATGATCAAGAGTGTTACACTATAACTCTAAATTGTCTTGGAATGCAACCTTTTTGAAAATTTTATCTTATTTGTTCAAACTTAGAGCTTTGACCTTGTTTTGTTATTATGAAACTCTTATTCTCCTCTCATTATTAATTAGTATCATTTTGATTTAGCATTATTAAAATACTTTCATTTATTTTATTTCATCTTTGTTATATGTTTATTGAATACAAAAATTATTTTATTTGTTATTAATTCTTATTTAGTTTTATAAGTCATAGTAATTCCAAATGTTGTTTGATAAAGATGAAACAAATATCATTAAACTACCTCAAAGAGCTCTGCTAAATAAATATTTTTTAATATTTTTATAAATTTTATTTGCAGGGTTATCGAACTCTTTGTAAGAAATTTCAAATTTTCACATTTTTTCAATAATAACGATGTTACACTCAATCACCTTGATCTATTGGAATGCATCTTTCCTATAAAAACTATCTCACTTTATCTAATATTTTATTTTGATTTGATTGCATTACTATGAAACTCAAATTTTTCTCTCATGTGACCTTTACATCACTTTTATTTGCTTATATTATATTGTTTCAGTTTATCACACTTCAGGTTTACGATTTATTTGATTGATATTGAAATAATATTTTATTATTATTTATGCTTATTTAGTTTCGAAATTTATGGTAAATCAAATAATGTTTGAATAACACAAAAAAAAGATAGTATTGTATTAATATCCTTTATATATTTAAATATATTTTTAATTTTTTTAATTTTCTCTTTTGTTTGATTGAGAAAAATCAAATGTTCGTTTGCACATCTTCATACACTATATCAAAATATATATTCATTTTTATATTTTAAGGTATTACATTTTGTATGGGTTTTACATATTTTATGAGTCATTTATATCCATACTTGATTCGTTGATTGAGAATGTTTCACTAAACCCCTTCCATATCTTGGAATTTAACTTTCCATTACTATCTATCCCATTTCATCAAATTTTTCTTTTTTATTTGGTTTTATTGCAATGTAACTCTCAAAATCATATCATATCACATTTACATATCATTTATTTTGCTATGTTATGTTTCTATAATTTATCTAATTTCACAATAATAACAAACAAGGCCTAATCAGAATGAAAAAACATTTTTACACCCATCTTGACAATCTCTATCCAATTATCATTTATATTTGTATTTTTAAATATCTAAATTTTTTATGATTTTTTATATTTTATGAGATATATTAACTCTTACATAATTTTATTACCGAGGATGTTATGATGAATCTCTGTAGTATCTTTGAGTGCAACATCCTCATATAGTTTATCTCATCTTTTCATAAATTTTAACATGACTTAAGTATATTATGATGAGTCTCCAGTTTTTATCTCTAATGATTATCACATTACTTTAAATTTTTTATATTACTTTACTACTATTTATCTCATTTCACTATCGTTATATATTAATTCATTTGGAAATATGATTTTAATATTATTTATGTTTACTTATGTAATTCAGAAAAATTGCAATCGAGAAATGATCGTGGTGTAACAAACGTTGTGGGACTCGCGATGATGTCGTCTATCCAATTAACTATTAACATTTAAATTTTCAGAAACTTTATTTCGTAGTGCTTTTCTTATTTTATAAGATATTATAATTCGTGCTTAATTTGACAACAAAGATTTTAGTGCTCGATCTGCTTCGTATTTTCAAATGTAACTTTTACAAAAAATTCATAAATTTTACTTTTTTACATTTTCATTTATTTATATTTATTTAACTCTAAATCTACATGTCGGTGAACAAAATTTATTTAATTCCACTTGAGAAGCTTTATCTAATAAATTTTTTTTTATATTTTTTTATTATATTATTGTTTATCATTGTTGATATGATTTATTGGATATTTTGAATTGTATCTTATTTGATTATTAAGAATTCTATAGCGATCTCCTTAGCTCGAAATGTAATATTTTTTTACTTATTATCTTTTTTTTTTTAATTTTTTTCCCTTGATTTGGTTGTATTATTATGAAATTATAACTCTTCTCTCATATGAGCTTTACATAGCCATAATTTGTTTAATTACATTTATATTTTTTTTTTCAATTTTTTATTTTGTTATATTATTATGAAACTATAACTCTCCACTCATTTGAGCTTTGCATATCTTGATTTGTTTAATTATATTAGCAATGTTTATGTTATTTAAGCATTCATATATATTTGATTACTATTAAAATAATAATTTATTATTATTTATGTTTATTTTTTTGTGATTTGTATTGATTTGAAATTAAGTTCGATTAAGGCAAACAAAATATTATAAAACTCATCTTGATGAATATATTCAATTAAATATTCATTACTAAATTTTTCTATTTCTAGTCTTTGAGAATTCTTCATGAGACATTTCCATTTGTAGCTAATTGATAATTAAGAATTTTATAGTCAAACTTTTTTGCATCATGGTAAGAAACATTCTCCTATAATTTACCCTTTTCTTCAAGTATTTTCCTTTGATTTTTAATATTACTATTTAACTCTAAATCTCCTCACATGTGAGGTTCTCAATTTTTTTTGTATTCGTTATTTTACATTACTTAAATTGATCTCCTTAAGCATTATTTTTATTCACTACACATTAATATAAACTATTATAATAATTATGCTAATTTGCATTGGTAATTCATAGTAATTCTAATTGTTGTTTGATTAAGATAAGCAAAACTTATAAGGCATACTCTGGAAAACACTGTATAAATAAATATTTATTTTTTTATTTTAAAAATTGTATTCAAAGTATTTTGGCATGTTTTATGAGACATTTTAATTCATACTTAATTTGATTATCAAGCTTCTTGTAGTTGATCTCATTAGTATCTTAGAATATAACTCCATATAAAATTTATCTCATTTCTTCAATTTTTTAAATAAGCATAAATTAAAAAAAGTATTTCATAATATGAAAAAAATATATGTTGTACTTAAAATAAAATAAATTGAATCAATAAAATACAACAAAATTAGAGAAAAATAATAATCAAATGAAATAAGATTGAGTTACAAATTATTTTAACAATATCGAAATGAAAAATTTGAAGTTATAAGATAAATTGTTTGAGAAAATTAAATTTCATGACATTGAAGACATTGAGTGTGAGAAAGTTGAGCATTAAAACATGTAAGAGAAAAAATGACTTGTAAAGCAAGTCGAAGCCCTAAGAATTGAGATATTGCAAAATAAAAAATAAATATTTATTTGGATAAAGCTCATCAAGCGAAATCCAATTATCTTTGTTTTATCTCAGTTGGATTTCATTTAAAACTACTAAGAAGTAAAAAAAAATGAAATAAACATAAATAATGACATTTTTTTATAATATGATGTAAATTTTTTTCAATATAAAAATCAGATAAATAAAGCAATGCAATATAACCAACTCAAGGAAATGTAAAGGTAAGAAAAGCTGAGATTTTGATTAAAATAGTAATATAACAAAACAAAAGTAAAACATTTTGTGGAAATGATGTAAATTACATAGGAGAGATGAATTCCAAGATTATTAAGAGATCTAGTGCTGGAAACGTGATCATTAAAACTTGTATGAATGTTTTTTTCCCTTAAAGCATTTCAAAACCCAAGAACATAAAATATTTCCAATGATATTTGATTCATCTTAATCAAACCACGTTTTGAATTACACTAAATTACTTATTAAAATAATCATAAACAAAAATAAATTATTATCTCGAATTAAGTAAATATATAATAAGGTTCAAATATTATAAATTAAAGCGATATAGCACAATAAAATCATTGTGATTGAAAGGTCATACAAGAGGAGATTTTGAGTTAATGTATAAAATAACCAAATCAAAGCTAAACATTTTAAGAAATAAGATAAAATACATAGGAAAGTTGCATTCAAAGTTACTAAAGATGCCATGTGCAACACACTCGATCACCATATTAGGTAAAAATCAAAATATGTAATAAAGCAAGTAAAAACCCTTCAAAATAAAATATCCAAAATTGTATAAATAAAAATTAAATGGATAGTGCTAAACGAGTCAAGTCTAATTGCATATGTTTAATCTTGATCAAACCTATTTAAGAATTAATTTGATTTGTCAAAATAAATAAGTAAAAAAATAATAAATATTATTTTAGTATAAGAAATATATATTAAACCTGAAATATGATTAATTGTAGCAACAAAATATAATCAATCCTATGATATAATTGTCACACTTGGGAAGATTTAATGTTGCATAACAATATAACAAAATCAATCAACAAATTTTAAAAAATGCAGTTTTTGGTTTGGGAATATTGCATTCTATGAATCAAGACATCCTATAAAATATGCAAAATTCGTGATAAATAAAATATTCAAGATTATATAAATGAATTTTTAATTAGATAGACCTGAAGGCAAGTCTAAGACATTTGTTTTGTATTGATTAGACTAGTTCTTGAATGATTAGAAATTAAAATACTTAAAAAACATAAGTAATAATAAATATTTAATTTAATTTTAAGTTAAATATTTATTAAAGACATAATCATAAAATTCAAAGCAATGTAATATAACTAAACTAAAGCCCTCTACATTTAAATTGTATGAGAAAGTTACATTTTTTACAAGAGGACATCAAGGAGATCATGCGCGCTCATCAAATAAGATAAGAATAAAAATACGAAAAAAATTACAAGACCTAATAAATTTCAATAGTAAATAATATAACAATGAATATTTAATTAGATATAGCTCATTGAGAAGAGAGCATGGACATTTTTTTCATCTAAATTGAGCATAGTTTTGAATTACTATGAACAACCATTTTAAATAAGAATAAATAATAATAAAATTTTTTTGTATTAAGTAAATACTTAGTAAATTTTAAATGAGCAAAATTAAAGCAACATAATGCAATCAAATGCAAGTGTTTTTAAATGTCCCAAGAAATGAAACTTAGAGTTACCTTCTAATATAACAAAAACAAGACAAAATGTTAAGAAATATGAAAATTATTTAAGAAGGTAGTATTCTAAGAGACTATGGAGAATGTGTATAACATATTTATTCATTATTTGGAGTTTTACTATACATAACCAACTAAGTGCAAAACATTTCTTGAAATAAGATAATTTTCATAGCAAAGTTTCATTTTGAGATAATTGAAAGATCCAATTAAACATTACTAATCATCAAACCAAATATGAATAGAAATTTCTCATAAAGTATCCATAATATATAGAAATTAAAATATTTAAAAATATAAAAAAGAAATATTCAATAACAATGAGCTTTAGGTGACAAGCCTAATGATGCCTGTTTCATATTGATTAGTCCATGCTTTGATGTATATAAAATTACCAAAATAAATAAATGTAAAAAATAAAATTAATATTGTAATATCAAGAAGTTGTTGATTGAAGTAAAATAAGATAAATTGAAATAATATAACAAAAAAAATCACGAAGATGTATTTCTCGCACCATAATAGACATAGAGTTACATAGTAGTATAACCAAAATATATAAAAAATGTGAAGAAACAAGATAAAATGTTTTGAAATTTTATCCTCCAATTATTAAAGAGATCAAATACAATATTCTTGATTGTTTTTCAATTTCAAGAAACAAGATAAAATGTTTTGAAAAATTATCCTCCAATTATTAAAGAGATCAAATACAATATTCCTGTTTGTTAACTTATGTATGAATTGAAATGTCAAATAAATCATGAAACTTTAATTGAAAATAAAAATAAAGAAATATAAGAAATGGTTATTTCTTTCGATAAAACAAGTCATGGTGAGTCGAATGATATTTTTTTTTATTAAGCCTCCTTTGTAATTATAACAAATTATCAAATTAATTACACATAAATAAAAACCCTAGAAAAGTATTTCAAAATATAAAAATTATTATTCAATCAGATAGATCTACTTGAGATGAGTGAAATGGAATTTGATTTATCTCCAACATACTTTGTCTAAAATTATTATGAATTATCAAATCTATTAACAATAAATGTTAATAGATTATTTTTTTAAATGAAGTAAATATATATTAAAGCTAAAATGTGAAAACTTTAAACAATATAATAATTTTAAATCAAAATGATGTGTGGTGACATAATAAGAGCAATAGAGTTTCATGGAAAGTTAAGGAGATCAACGTAAAATATTCGAATGAATGAGACAAATAGCATTTGAAATATGTACTAGAAAATAACATGAAGTTTGAGCATAATATTCTACCCAAAAAAATTCAAAAGTGTAAAAAGCAAATTAAATTTGATAAAACAATCTAAAATGAATCTAATAACACTTATTTTGTCTCTTTAGAACTCATACGGAATTAGAACAAATTATGAAACAAAATAAGTGTAAATAACATGCGATAATTAATTTCATATTTAGTAAATATATACTAAAGCACAAATGAGATAAAAAAAAGTGATGTAATGGTTTGACAATAGAAGATTTAGGGTTACATAGTAATCGAAGCAAAGAAAACAAAAAAATAAAATAATGAGACAAATTTTAAGAGAAACTTATGTACAAAAAAATATGATAGAGTATAATATCCTAGATTTTCAGATTAGTTAAAAAATAAAAAAATTCTTATAAACAATGCAAGAAAACAAAAAATTAAATTATAAAAATAATAAAAATAAATATTTAATTGAAGAGAGATCATTGTAGTAAGTCTAATCATGCTTATTTCACGTTAATCTAAGCCAAAATAACAATAATAATAAAAATAAGATTAATTAAATATATATTGAAACGTAAATAGGACAAATTGAAGTAATTGAATATAAAGAAATAAAAATTATGTAGACATAACAAGAGTGAAAAATTAGAGTTTCATAATAATATATCTTAGACAAAGAAATAAATTTAAGGGAATTACATAATTTTTACTAGAAAGTTACATAACAAGATAATGAGAAGATTGTGTGGATCAAGTTAGTCATTCAATTAGATACAAATTAAAAGAAATCATAATATGTTATGGAAAATAAACTATTAAAACATATAAAAATTAATGTTTAATTGGAGAAATCACATATTTATAAATCCAATAACATTTGTTTCATCTCAATAAGGTCTCATATATAGTTTGTATGAATTATCAAAGCAAATAAGCTTACAAGTTAAAAAATTCTTTAATATTAATGAAATACATATTAATTTTGAAAGAGATTATTCATAGTAATGTAATGTAACAAAATTAACGTAATGTAGAAGTTGTGTTAAGGGGCATTTAGTGTTACATAACCTAATCAAAGTAAAATCTTTGAAGAAATTAGATGTATTGATTTTTTAATTTTTTTTTGTTGGATACAAATTTATAATAAATATGATATATAAAAATGTAAACAAATAATTTACAATTTACTAGAGCTTATAGAGACATGTCTAACAATGATAGTTTCATATTGATTGGACCTTATTTTTTAATTACAATGATTTATAATATCAAATAAGTATAAATAGTAATGAAATATTCTTTTAATGTTAAGTAAATTGGTATTAAAGAAGAAAAGGACTAAAATTTGAATAAAATAATATAACAAAATCAAAGACATGTAAAGGTCATGTGAGAGCAGAATTAGAGCTACAAAGTAATGTTACAGAAAAGAAATTATAAGAATTAAAATAAATTGTACGAAAGGGCTGCATTCTAAGATACTAAGGTGATCATGCATAACAATCTTGATCATTAAATTTAGTACAAATAAAAATATCTTATGAAGTGTGAACAAATACCTGAAATTAAAATATTAAAAAAATTATCAAAATGAAGATATATTAGATAGAGCTCATTGAGATGATTCATATTACCTTCATTTAATCTCGATTAAAAATCATTTAATGTTACTTTGAGTTAAAAAATTATAAATGAGAAATAATTATAGTTTTTATATTTAACAAATATATAATAAAGCTGAAATAAGATAAACTGAAACAATGTGATATATTGAATTCAAATAGATATGAAGTTCAAAGGAGTGTAGGATTAAAGATTCATAATAACATTTCCAAATAAAACAAATTGAAAACTTTTAATAAGTAGTGTGAAAAATTTGTATTTTAAGATATTAAGAAGATTGAGTATAACATTCACTATAGTGAAATCATGTACAAATAAAAATGTCTAACAAAACATGACAAAATCTTAGAAATTAGAAACTTTAAAATAAAAAATTGACATTTAATTAGAAGGAACTTATCGAGATGTCACCAATGATGTTTGTTTCATCTCCATTAGACATTGTTTGGAATTATTATGAATTAATAAAATAAATAAACTTAAATAATTATTAAATATTATTTTTATAAAAAAAAAATATGTACTAAACCAAAAATGACATGATTTGAAGTAAAATAATTCAACCAAATCACAATAGTATAATGATCACACTAGACTAGATTTTTTTACACACAATAATGTTGCCAAATCAAAGTGAAAAATTTGAAAAAAAATGAGACAAATACAATGAGAAAGAGTCTTCTGTGATACTAAGATGATCGAGTGCTCTGCTAACAATCATTAAATTAATAACAAATAGAAATGACTACTAATGCTTGCCAAAAGTATAGAAAATTAAAAACTATCGATTACGAAAATATATGTTTTATTACATATAGGACACCAACATGAGTATAATGAAAATCGTTTCATCTTTGTAGGACCTTGGTTGTGTCTAACAAAAATGACAAAATCAAACAAAAATAAAAAATAATATTAACTAAATGTATATTAAAATTGAAACGTAAGAAATTGAAGGAAGGTAATATAAATTAATGTAAGTAATACTATGGACAAATGAGGGAGGTATTATAGCTTAATTATGATATAAGAATGTCAAATAATGTTTATCGTATCTTTATTGAAAATTACCAAATTTAAAATTCATAGTATGAAAATTAATACAAATTACCAAATTTAAAATATATAAATGTTAAAAATTAGATAAGATTTAATGTAAGATAGTAATGCAGTCAAATTGAAGCAAAGAATTTGTAGAAATTTGATAAATCTCACAAAAATATTGCATTCCAAGGCACCAATGGATCAAGTATGAAATCCAAAATCATCAAATTTTGTGTGAATCAATATGTCTCATAAAATATTATAAATCTTAACAAACTAAAAATACTTAAAAGTATAAAGATAATTATTTAGTTTGATAAAGATTATTGAGATGAGGCCAATGACAACTATTTCATCTTGTTTAGATCTAGATTGAAGTTATTATGAAATATCAAAATAAAAAAGCATAACAATAAATTATTTTTTAAGCATTAAGTGATCATATATTAAATGTGAACTGAGACAAATAGAAACAACATAATATAACCAAGACAAAGGCATGTAAAAGTCACACAAGAGTAGATAAGAATTATGTAGTAATAGAATCAAATCAAAGTGTAAAACTTCAAGCAATGATATAAATTTTATGGTAAATATATATTCTAAGATACAATGAGGATCAACTATAACATCATTGATCCTTAAATTAGGTACAATTCAAAATATCTCATTAATCATGTTAAAACCTTGTAAAAATATTTCAAAACATAAAAAATATATTAAATTGATATGCCCACTCCAAAATTTTAAAACCCCTAGAATAAAATATTTTAAAATAAGAAAATAAACTTTTTCATTTATAGAGTTCATTAATGAGCAGAACTATACTTTTTCAACTTGATAAGGCATATTTTTGAATTATCATGAATTAAAAAATTAAATAAGCATAAAAATAACTAATTTAATGTTATGTAATTATATATTAATGTCAAAATTAGATAAATTTAACTAATATATATATATATAGTCACATCATAAGAGAGTTAGATTAACAATGTAATATAATCAAATTAAAATGAAATATTGGGAGAAACAATATATGTTATGTTAGAAAGCGAAATTACAAGACATTGAGGAGATCCACTATAACATCCTTGATTATAAAATATGGTCTGAATTGAAAGTAAATTATTTCCAAATATAGAAATGAATAATGAATGACTCCAATGAAATTTTTTTTTCTTGACCAAACATTATTTGGAATTACTATGAACTACAAAATTTAGTAAACTTAAATAATGAAAAATTATTATTCAAAGATTTAAAAAATTAAAAAATTATAATGAGATAAATTGAAATAATATAATATAACCATATCAAAGCAATGTAAATGTCACATGAGAACACAATCAGAGTATCTTAGAAATATTACTATACCAAATTGAAAAGTTTGAAGAAATGATAAATTAAATGAGATATCTACATTCTACGATATAAGATCTTCGATTGTGGCATTTGTGATCATCGCAGTAAGTATAAATCAAAAATATTATCCAACTTGCCAAAATAATAAAAAAACAATATTAAAAGAACATTTATTTAATTAGATAGATTTTTTGAAGATGTGTCAAATGACTTTTGCTTCCTTTTTTTGAGACCTGAAAAGAAGTTATTATGAATTAATAAAGTGAATAAATATAAATAATGGTAAATTATTATTGAAAATTTAATTAAATATTCCTTTATGGTAGAAAGGACATAAATTAATACAATATGTCATTCAAAAAATCATAGCAATGCAAAGGTAACACTCGAGAAGAGTTAGAGTTACATAATAGCATAACGAAATAAAACTAAAATCTTAGATAAAAATTGATAAATTTTATGAATAGTTTTCATTGCAAAATATTAAGATGTTTGACAGTGACTTCCCTGAAAATTAAATCAGGCACGAACCAAAGTATCCCAAAAAGAGTGCAAAAATATATATCAAATATTACAATCAAAACTACAAAAATGAATATTTAATTAGATAGAGGTCATCAAGGTGAGTCGAATTATTTTACTTCATCTCAATAAAAAGCATTCAGAGTTGTTTCAAATTAAAAATATAAATAGTTAAAAATAATAAAAGAAATATTATTTCATTAGGTAGGTACATATATAAATTAAAATGATATAAACTTAAGCAATGTAATATAGCAAATTCAATTTGATGTATAGGTCACATGGGATGAGGTTTATTGTTACTTTGTAATATTTTCTATCAACAAAGAAAAAATTAAAAAAATAGATAACATGTATTAAAATTCTTATTCTAAGACACTAAGGTGATCATGTGTAACATTCTAGATTATCAAATTGAGTATGAGTTAAAATATCTCATAAAACATGTCAAAAGATTAGAAATTAATATATTAAAAATTATAAAAAAATGTTCTTAATTAGATAAGCTTATCAAGATGAGTCAAATAATATTTTTTTTGTATTTGATTTGAACTCATTTTTAATACATATAAAAATAAATAAACATAACTAATTATAAATTAAATTTTGTTAATATGACCAAATCAAAGTGATTGAAAGGTTAAATGGGAGAAGAATCCATGTTTTGCTGCAATATAGTTAAATAAAAATTATAGTTTTGATTAAAATTAGATGAATTGGGTGGTGAGTTTTCATTCCGATTTACTTAGGAGATCTATTGTAATATCATCGATCATCAAATCTTCTATGCATCAAAATTATGTCCAAAGCATGTAAAAACAACAAAATAATAATTTTTAATAAATATAAAAAATGAATATTAAATTGGACAAAGCTCATTGAGACAAGTTCAATTATGATTGTTTCAATCTTGATAGAAGCTCGTATGGAATTATTTTAAATTACCAAAATAATTAAGCACAAATAAAAGTAAAAAAATATTAATTTTAGAGTGAGGTTAATTAAGGTAATGTAATTTAATCAAATCAAAATGTTGTGAAGCTTACACAAGAGGACATCTAGAATTATTTAGTGGTATATCCAAATAAAAAAAAATTGAAGAAATGTGATAATTTATTTGTTATAGTTGCATTCCAAGTTATAAAAGAGATAATGCATAATGTCTTCGATCATCAAATCAATTTTGAATTGAATTTTTTATAAAATATGTAAAAACTTAGAAATTTATTATTATTATATAGGAATGAAAACTTAATTGGATAGAGTTCATTTAGTGATTATAACAACATTTATTTCACCTAAATGATAGTTTGTTTAGAATTTCTATGAATTACCAAATTAAATAAGCATTAATAATGATAAATTTTTATTATATTATAAGGTGAGTATATATTACAATGAAAATGAGACAAATTAAAGCCATGTAATGTAAATGAATAAAACACTTTTAATCATCACACCAGAGGAATTGAAGAGTTAGCAAGGAATATAACAAAATGAGAGTGATAAAATTCCAAAAATAAGATAAATTACAATGGAAAGCTTCATTCAAATATATTATGTGTACCGAGAGTAAAATTCCTAAACATCTAATAAACTATGAATCAAAAAGTCTAAAAAAATAAGCTAATTCTTTAGAAAGAAATTATTTAAAAAATATAAATAAATATTTAATTAAATAGAGCTCAATGTGATAAGTTTAACAACATTTGTTTAGCATGTACCAAACATCATTTGTATATACAAAGTATTATAATAATAAATTAATGAAAATGACATTAAATTATTATTTAAATATGAAGTAAATTATATAAAGGCTAAAAAGGGGTAAATTTAAGTAGTATATTTAACCAAAGAAAAGAGATGTGAAGCTCACGTATAAGAAGAATTAGAGTTTTATATTAATATAAACAAAAAAGCCAAAAAAAAATTAAAAAATGGGTTATATTACATAGAAATATTGCATTTGATGATCGTAAGGACATCTAGTGTAATATCCTTGAATGTCAAATCATTTACAAAATGAAAAGTCTAGTAAAGCATGACAAAATAGTCAAAAATTAAAAATTAAAAAAAATTCAAAATGTTTACTTAATTAGATACACTAATTGAGATGAGCATTATGACTTGTTTTTTCTTCATCAGACTTTGTTTTGATTTAATGTGAATTAGCAAAGTAAATGAACATAAATGATAACAATCTACTTTTTCAACACTTTGTAAATATATGTTTAAACTAAAATTAAGTAAATTAAAGTAACATAATATAACAAAATAAAAGCAACGTAAAGTTCATATGCGACTAGATTTTGAGTTACAAAGTAATGTAAACAAATCAAAGCAAAACATTTGAAAAAATTGTTAAGTCATAAAGGAAAGTTTCATTTTAAAGCATTAAGGAGTGTGAATGTAACATTCTTGATAATCAAATCATGTACAAATAGAAATGTCACATTAAGGGCCCCAAAACCTTAGCAGAAAAAAAAATTAAAAATATAGTAGTACATTTTAAATTCGTAGGTGGTGAAGTGTCCAAAAACACTTGTTTGGTCTCAATGGACCTTGATTAGAATTATTATTAATAAGAAAAGCAAAATAAATAAATAAATAAATAATTATTTCTCCTGAATCAAAAATAATTTAAAGATAATTTGAAATAAATTAAAGCAATGTAATATAAATAAATAAATGTGATAAAATGTCACAAAAGCGTAGTATTAGAGTTTCATAGTAACACACAAAAATCTAAGAGACCTTTTACACAAATTAGGTATTATATAGGAGAAAGTTATATTTGAAAGTGTCAAAGAGTTTAATGGTAATATCCTCGACAATCAAATCTGGCATGAATAAAAGTACCACATAAAATGTATCAAATCCCTACAAAAGATATAAATTGACGTGTTGTAATATAACCAAATTATGCGATATAAATGTCACATGACATGATTTATAGAGTTACAAAGTGAAATAAAGAAATCTAATTAAAAAATGTTAATAAATGGTACAAAATATATAGGACAGTTGCATTCCATGGTTTTTTGAAGATCAAGTTTAATTGTCCTCGATCATATAATTTGGTTAACATAAATATGCCTCATAAATGATGAGTTCAACCACGAAAAAACATTTTTAAAAATATAGAAATGAATAATAAATTTGAAGGAGCTTATCAAACTTACTCATACTATGTTTCTTTCTTATACACCAAACATTGTTTCAGGATAATTTTGTCTCATAGTAACATAACCTAATCAATTTTGAACATTTTAATAAATGACTTTAATTAAAGGAAAGATGCAATAAAATTTATTAAGTTTCTTTAGTGTACCATCGTCTATCATTAAAAAAGTATGAATAATATTGTCTCTTAAAATATGCCAAAATTGAAGAAAATAAAATTTCTAAATAATACAAAAATTATTATTTAATGGCATAGAGCACATTGAGAAGTTTCTAACATTATTTGTTTTGTCTTTTTGCCAGATATCAATTGCAATAACTACAAATTTAAAAAATAAATAACAAGTAATAAAAATAAATTAATATTTTCAAAATAAGAAAATATATATTAAAAATGAACAAGATAAATTAAAGTAGTGTAATACAAAAAGGTCATAGACATATTAAGGTCATAATATAGAAGACTTATAATCACATTATAATATTATATAATTTAAGCAAAAAATTTAAATAAACATGACGCATTGTTTTGGAAAGTTTCCTTCAACGATAATGATTTGATAAAGTGTAACATCCTTGGTGATCAAATCTTGTAAGAATGAAATGACTAGTAAAAAATGTTAAAAGCTTAGTAAATAAAACATTTAAAAACATGAAGTGAATATTTAATTTGCTGGAGCAAATTGATGCTAGTCCAACGATATTTTTCACCTCCATGAAACCACGTTTGGAATTTCCATAAATTACAAAAGTAAATGAGTATAAATAATATTAAATTATTATTTTAAATATTATAAATAAAATAATTACAAATATAAAAATTAATATTTACCATGTGTCCAACAACGTTTGTCTCATCTCCATCAAACTCTTTTTAAAATTATTAACAATTTTAAATAAATAATAATATTTAATAACAATTTATTATCTTAAAATAAAGAAAAAGATATTTTAATACTGAAATGAGATAAATTGAACTAAAGTAATATCACCAAATCAAAGCATTGTGAATGACACGGGAGAGGAGATTTAGAGTTATATAGTAATATAACTAAATAAAAGTGAAAAATATGAAGAAATTAAATAAATTTTATGAGAAAGTGGAATTCCAACATACTAAGAAAATCGAGCATAATATCTTTCAATGTCAATTCAGGAATGAATAAAAATGAATTGTAAAGAGTGGCAAAATGCTACAAAATTAAATATTTATTAATATAGAAATGCAAATTTAGTTAGATATATCTCAACAAGATGAGTTTAATAATCTTTGTTTCTTCTTAACCAAGCCACATTTGGAATTTCGACGATTTACAAAAGTATATAAATAAACATTATTTTAAATTACTTTTTTATATAAGGCAAGAATTATAATAATGTTAATAAGAGATATATTGAAGCAAGTAGTACAAGAAAATCAATGTAATATAAAGGTCAAGTGTAGAACGTAAGTTTCATAGTGACTTATTCAAATAAAAAAATAATTTATAGAAATAAGTTAAATTCCATGAGAGAGTTATATTCCACAATACTAACAAGATTTAGTACATCATCCTAAATAACTAATTGAGGTACAAATCAAAATGTCATAATAGACATGCTAATACCCTAGATAACAAAATATTTAACATATTAAAATTAAAAATTTGATTGATTTAAGGTCATCAAAATGAGTCCAACATTGATTGTTTTACCTAAGTCAGACATCATTCAAAATAACTTAGGTTTAATAAATTAAAAAATGTAATAATAATAATAACAATATTATTATATTACGAAAAAATATATTAAAGTTCAAATAAAATAAATTGGAGCAATGAAATTTGATAAAATCAATGTAAAGAGTCACATGAGAGGAGAATTATTGTTCAAATGTAACATACTAAAATCAATGTTATGAATTTAAAGAAAAGCGATAAATTCAAAAGGAAAGTTAGATTCTAAGAAATAAGGTGATTATGTGAAACATCATCGATAGTTGAATCAGTTATGAATAAAGTATTAAAAAATATGTAAATAAGTATTAATTAGGATAAAGCTTTTCGTGATGATTCTAATGAAGATTGATTTAGCTTGATTGGATCTTGTTTAAAATTACTGTAAACAATAAAATTAAATAAGCTGAAATTTTTTTATAAATTATTCTTATAAAATTAAAAAAATAAATATTAAAGTAAAATTAAGACAAATTGAAGCAACGTATTATAACTAAATCAAAGTCATCCATTAGTCATTTGAGAAAAAATTTGGAAATTTATAGTAATATAACAAAAGTAAGGAGAAAAACTTAAAAAGAAGACAAATTTTATCATAAAATTACATTCAATGATAATATGGAGAAAGAGTTTAACATCATTGAATGTTATATTCATTTACAAATCAAAATAGCTCATAAGGCATACCAAAATGAAAGAAAATAAAATATTTAAAAATATAAAGAAGAATACTTTATTGAATATAGGTCTTCGAGATTTATTGAATTACGAAAATAAAAAAATTTAAAAATATAAAGAAGAATGCTTTATTGGATAAAGTTCTCCGAAATATATTGAATTACATTTCTTCCTCCATCAGCTCTCATTTGGAATTTCTAAGAAATTCTCGTGGTAAATCATTTCAAATTAAACAAAATACTATTTTAGTAATAAATAAGAATATTTTTAAGCAAAAATATGATAAATTAAAGTAATGTAATATATCAAAATTATAGCGTTATAACAATCAAATTTAATGAGAATTAAAGGGTCTTAAAAATATATCCAAGCCAAGGAAAAAGATTTGAAAAAATGAGATAAATTATATGAGAAAATTATATTTTGAGATACTAAACACATCATATGTAACATCTCTGATCATTAAATTAGTTACAAATCAAAATAACTTGTAAAACAAGTCAAAATAAAAGAAAATAAAATATCTTAAAAAAAGAAAAATTAATATTAAATTAAATAACAATTCTTGAAGAAAGTCTCACTATATTTGTCTCATCTCGATTACATTTCAATCGGAATTCAAATGAATTAACAATATAAGTAAACATAAACAATAATAAATGAATATTTTAAAATAAATCAAATATATATTAAACAAAAAATTAGATAAAGAAAAGTAGTGTATAACAAAATTAATGCGGTGTAAATGCCTCTTCATATTAGATTAAGTGTTAATAGTATTACAAAATCAAAATGAAAAATTTAAGAAATTAGAAAAACTATATGTTAAAAATTAGATTATGAGACATTGAGAAAATTGAGCGTAACATCTTAAATCATCAAATTATGCAAGAGTTAAAATGACCGTAAAACATGACAAAATCAATGAAAATATAATATTTAAAAAAATTAAAATTTAAATTATATTTGATGGAGACGTTCAGGATGAGTTCAACGTAGTTTATTTCCTCTTGGTTTGACCTTATTTGGAATTATTATAAATTACCAAAACTTGAAAACATAAATTAACATGATCAAAATGTTCGAGATGTAGGGTGTTATAGTCATGTAACCAAATCTAATGGAAAAGGTTAACAAATGAGATAAATTAAAAGTGAAAGTTCTAAACCAAGATATTAAGAAGATAATTTAAAACAACTCAACCGTCAAATAAAGTATATAACAAAAAACCATGTAAAGCAAGCAAAAACACGTGAACATAAAATATTTAAAATAATAGAATTTAATATTTAATTTCCTTGAGGTCCATCATAAGAGTCTAACGATGTTTGTTTTGAAAAAATTTGACATCATTTTAAATTATTGAGAATTAATAAATATTAAAAAAATGACATAATAAAAATATTTATTTTAATATTAAGTAAATACATATTGAAATTAAAATAAGATAAAAATAATTTTATAAGACCAAACTAACACATTGTAAAGTTCAAATGAGAGGAGAATTAGATTTTCAAAGAAGAAAACTAAATGAAAGTGAAACATTTGCAATAAATTTATTGTTGTGGCAGTGCAAGATGCTAAAAAGTTACACTATGTCACCCCTAATCCTAAGACAAAGTACAAATGGGAATGCTACTTAAAGCATGAGAAAACTTTACAAAATAAAATTTTTTCAAGAATAATAATAAAAATTTAATTTGATTGCTAATTAAGACTAGTTCAATGTTATTTCTTTCATCTTTATCAATCCTCATTTAAAAATAGTGACATAAAAAATTAAACAGTGAAAAAATACCATATTCATTTAATATATTTAAAATTGATATTATATTAGAAATAAGATAAATTGAAGCATTGTAATATGACCAAACCAAAGTGATTTAAAGGTCATATGAAAGGAGATAAGGACTTTTAGGGCAATATAACTAATTCAAAGCAAAGTCCAACAACTTTTGTTTCAACTCAATCAATTCTTTTTTTGATTGACAACAAAATGTTAAACTAAAAGTGTTAAAATAATAATAAATTGCAATTTTGTTATTAATGAAATATATAGCAAAGTTGTTATGTGTTAAGTATTAGAAAAGTAATGTAACAAAATGTAAATGAAAAAGTTAATGAAATGTGATAAATTATTTAGGAGTGTTACATTCAAAGATAATAAGGAGATCAAGTGGAACACCTAAATCATCAAATTAGGTATGAATCAAAATATCACATAAACTGTGTAAATATCTTTGAAAATAAAATATTTAAAATTATTAAAACTAATATTTAAATTAATTGAGATCATCAAAATGATTTTGATTACATTTGTTTCATCTAAATTAGATCTCTTCGGTAATTACTAAGGTTTCTATGAGAAAAATTGTAAAAATAATATGAAAACATTATTGTAATATTGTCAAATATATGTTAATGTTAAAATGAGGATAGAATTAGAGTTTTCATATAATATAACAAAATCAATGCAAACAATTTTTAGAAAGCTGATAGTTTATAACGGAATGTTGCTTTCCATGATACCAAGAAGTTTGAGTTTAACATCCATGGTGATAAAATAAAGTACCAATTGAAATACCACTTAAAACATGTTGAAGCTCCATAAAATAAAATATTTAATAATATAAATATGAAAAACTTATTTAGATTTTTATTAGGAACACTAGTTCATTGACATTGGTTTTACATAGACTAGACCTCAATTGAAATTACAATGAAATACTAAATTAAATAAACAAAAAATATTATTTTAATATTATTGAAATATATATTTATGTTAAAATAAGAAAAATTGAAATGTTATAATTTGACAAAATCCAAGAAAATTAATTGCCAGACCATGGAAGACTTAGAGTTACATAGTCATAGAACTAATTCAAAGTGAAAAGTTTTAAGAAATGAGATAAATTGTGTGGTAAAGTTGGATTCAATGATACTAAGAAGATATATTGCCACATTCACATAAATAATTATAAGTTATTATTTAAATAGTAAGTAAAAATATATTAAAATTATAATTAAAAAAATGAAGCAAATTAATAAGGTAAAGATAAGGTGACGTAATAATAAAAAGAGAGGAGTATTAGAGTTTCATTTTAATGTAACAAATCTAAAGAAAAAATTTCAAGAAATGAGATAAATTGTAAAAAAAAGTCAAACTTTAAGATACTAATGAGATTTTATGTATCATCCATGATTATTAGATTGTTTACCAAAAAAATATTTCATAAAGCATGCCAAAGTATTAGAAAAGGAAAGTTTAAGAAATATATAATCAAATGATGTTTATTTCATTTTGATAAGACTACATTCGGAATTACTACAAGTTACCCAAATAAATAAACTTAAATGATAATAAATTATTATTTTTGCATTACTAAAAAAATTATTAAAACTCAAATAAAATAAATTAAAGTAATGTATTACAACCAAATCAATGTGAAATAAATGTCTAAAGAGTAAAGATTCAGAGTTTCATAATAATAGAACAAAATCGAAGCAATCAAATTAAAGATATAAGATCAAATATATAAGAAAGTTGCATTTCAAGATACTAAAAAGGTCGTGTTTAGCATCCTTGGTCATCAAGTTAGATATGATCAAAAATGGCTCATAAAGTGTGACAAAACCATCAAAAAAAATTTAATGAACTCTAAAATTAAATATTAATTTTATATTTTTAAATACCTTATTTAGTAATATTTTTAAGGTTTTATATGACCTTTAAATTTATAAATGACTTCATGATCATGATTATTATGCATAAACTCCATACTCAATTAGAATACAAATTTTATGTTCAACTTATGACAATCCATCAAACTTTTTCTTTCACAAAGTTATATTATTATTAAACTGTTATTCTCCACTCGTGTGACCTTTACATCTTTTAAAGCCTGAAATATTATGTTACATAATTTTTTTAAATTCAACTTTAATGTATATTTACTTAATAATAAAAGAAATATTATTATTATTTTTTATTTAAACTTGTAATTTGGAGTAACTCTAAGAAAAGTTTGATCATAATGTAAAAACAATAAGAAACCCATCTTGTCAAGCATTATCTGATTAAATATTCATTTTTATATTTTCCAAAGAATTTTTCCCTTATTTACGTGAAATTTTGATTCACACCTGATTAGATGAACGATGTCACCCTAATAAATCGCGATATTGTCTTGGGTTTCAACTTTCCTATACCATTTTTTTTTCAAATTTTTGTCTTTGACTAAGTTATATTATTATGAAATTCTATTTCTCCTCTATGTGACATATCCAACACTTTTAGTTTATTGCACTTCATTTCTACAATTTATTTCATTTTGGACTTATTATAGATTTACTTAATAATAAAATAATAATCTCCTTCGATTTATGTTTTTTTTATCATGGGAATTCATAGTACATACGACCACATCAACATGTAATAAATGTTAACAGGAATACCTTGACAAACTTTATCCAATTAGAAATTCATTTTATATTTTAAAATATGTTATTTTAAGGGATTTGGTGCCCTTTCAAAACATTTCATTCATACCTATTATGATAATTTAGGGTTTTGTGTTTAATCTCCTTAGTATCTTTGAGTGCCAATTTTGAAAATATTTTATCAAATTTTTTTTTAAAATTTGATTATTTAAAATTATTTGTTTTATCAAATAAAACATCATTTTTTATGTTTTTATGCAATTTATCTTCTAGGGTTTTAGCACACTAATTGAGACATTAATTCCATAAGAAATGTGATGATCAAAGCAACTATACTAAATATCTTTGGCATCTGAGAGCATGACTTTCTTGAAGAATTCTCTTCATTTCTTCATATAGTTTGCTTTGATTTTATTTTATTAGTACATAACAATTAATCCTTTCTCATGCAACCTTTATGTTAATTTAATTTGGCTATATTTCATTAAACAAAATTATCTCATTTTGGATTTGATATATATATATATACACTAAAAAACTAGAATTGAAGATATTAGGGAGATAGAATATGACTTCTTATATCATAAAATTATTTAAAAATAAAAATGTCACTTAAAACATGTTAAAACCTGGAAAAAGTATTCAAAAAAGTAAAAAGAAATAAAAAAATGGATGGAGATTTGTTCTGTCTCTATCAAACCTCGCTTGGAATTATGAAGAATTATAAAAATAATTAAGATTAAAAAATAAATTGTAGTTGTATTGTTAAGGGAATAAAATTAAAGCTAAAATGAGAGAAATTGAAGAAATATAATATAACAAATTAAAGGCCAATAAAGGTCACATGCAATTGGTTTTTGATTTACCTTGTATTATAACTAAACCATAAAAAACATTTTTAAGAAATAAGAAAATATTTAAAGAAAAGTTGCATTCTAAGATACTAAAGTGATCAAGTGTTACATTTTTAATCATTAGATCAGGTATAAATAAAAAGTTTCATAGAACATAACAATACCAAAGAAAATAAAATATTTAAATTTGTAAAAATAAATATTTACATAGAAAGTGCTGGTTGAGTTAATCCAATGTGATTTGTTTAATCTTGATCAGAGCTCAATTAGACTTGCTTCAAATTATCTAATTAAATAAATGGAAATAATAATATTTTAGTTTTTTAATATTAATTAAATATATAGGAAAGTTGAAAAAACATAAATAGAATTAATTTAATATAACCAAATCAAATCATTGCAAAGGTTACATGAGACGAGTTCTAAAGAAAATTGTAGTATGCCTAAATAAGATTGAAAATTTTAAAGAAATTATAGAAATTCTATAAGAAAACTACAATCTAAGATCTTAAGGATATCATGTGCAACACCCTCAATCGATAAACTTATGAGAAATGTCTTAGAAAACAACAAGAACCTTAGATGACAATTATTAGAAAATATTAAAAAATAATATTTACTTGAATGTAAGTTATTGAGAAAACATTAACGATATTTGATTCCTCTAGATCAGACCTTGTATGGAATTATCATTAATTATGACTACATAAGAGTAAATAATATTAAATGCTATACTATTTTCCATTTAAAATTCCAAAGTCTTAAATTTCCAATTTGTATATCTTAGATTTAAAGTTTTAAAATCTACAATATAAATTTTAAATTTCTTAGGGGTTTTGAAAATCAAACTTAAGTTTTAGAACCCAAAAGTCCATAGCATAGATGAAGTTAAATTTGGACTAAAAAATTTTCTATAATGTTTAAAATAACTTAATGAATTACTAGAAAAAGTTTCCTAGGGTTAAGGTTTTATCTAAACCAAACCTTAAAATATGAATTGGTGTTGAATTAAGAATGTAATGTTTTCAGTAATCCTCTAACAAACTTTAAATGTGGCCATCATTTAATGACCATATCAGGTAGATCCAAATTAAAAATTAAATTTTTTGAATTCAATTCATAAGACACTAGCAGCTCTTGACTTAGAAAGCATATGTCTAAAAATAATATCTCTCTATTAAGCACACAAGATAACCTTTGTGTTGGATTTGTCAAGCCATAATTGTTTAACTTTTTCCTCAAATATGCTTGTGTATAGTGAATCAAGTTTAGTTTTGAAGAATGCCACATGCAATATTGAAGAAAAAATTATTTGCCTTCAAAGAAACTTGGAGAATTTTGTAAGCTTCAAAGATTGAAGAACTACACATCAAATTTTAAAATACTTTTTTTAATGAAATAGGATATTAGTTTATTCATTATTAGTCACACGAAACATATTTTTACATGTACAAACCTCAAATCAAACTTAAGAATAATAATTATTGTATCATTTCCTTGATTTGGGAAGCATTTAAGATTCAATTTTTCACTCAATCATTTCCTCTATTAAATCTAACTTGTGAATTTTTTTTAATTTAATTTTAGTTAAATTTGACAAATGAAACTGAGTAAGAATAATTTTATTATTTATACATATATATATGTTAAGCTAATACCAAAGTGTGACCCTAATGCAAAGCAATAATGTTTATGAAGCTCAAGTTGGCTTGGAAAGCATTAAGTCAACGGACAACAAGAACTATGCAAGTACAAGCCCCATGATGGTCAAGGTGTAGCCATGAACCCATACGACATAAGGGAACAGATGGATTGAGCCAGGAGAAACTTCAAGTGATGTGCAAGGCGAACATATGTTAAACATGTTTGAATCAAGTGGCAAAGGAGATAAAATCCCATGCCCAAATGAAGTGTTAAACCCCCATTTTAGCAAATATTGTACCTGTGCAAATGTAAAAACACTTTATTATCTTGTCAAGTTCGAATAAATTGTTTTCCCAAGTCAAATGGCTCAATGTTGAAGCATGCATGAAGTATCGCAATCTAATCATTGATCAGATGACCAAGAGTTGACATTCTTGCAATTGTTGCCTCTATGCACTTATTGCATGACACAAACCTCATCCAATTTTATGGACAAATAGCTTTCTTTCTATGATGTCAATTAACCTTTCCTTGGACTATGTAGTTCATAGCTTTTCAATTTGAACTCTATGGTTTAGATGATTACCTCCTTTTCTATTAGTGATTAATATGATTGTGATCTAATATGATTAGATAGCCCAAATCTAATCCTCCATGATACAACCATACATGATTCTTTCATTTTTCACATTTGTTGATCAAAAAAATGAGATCATCTCCAATTCGATCCAATAGCTCTAGTTGATCTTATCTAGTGGCAAATTCACTCAGAGTTAATTTTGTCAAAAAGGAACACTGAATAACTTTTGCTTGACTTTTTAACAACTATGATAAAACATTTTCTACAAAATTCTAGCAATTATTAATAAAATGACTAATGAATAGGAACAAAATTTTCATATAAAAAAGTAGAACTAAATAATATTCCACTTCTATCGAATCCCTTAATAGCTTATTACAGCTTAGTGTCAGATGACACAATAAGCTCTGCCAACTAATCCTAACCCATAGTAGTTTGCTTTCTTCTCTTCGTAATTTTGAGCTCTCAATTTGTTGCTCTATTCATAAAATAATGTAAGAAATTGAATAGTTTTATTAGAAGTTCTTCTCCTTACTATAATTTTCTTTTTCTTTTAAGTTGTGAAACAAACATTTGTAAATGCTTGAGTATAGTTTGATCTTGTCAAAGAATTGAGATGGGCTTGAGATCACAAAATCTTTGGCTATGTTGAAGCAACAAAGCTAGTATGTTATAGGTGAACAACACGAAAAAACTAATGTTGTAAGTTTTGTAATAATCACGATTTTTTTACTTTGGTTTGCTTGGACATAGGTTCTAGTTTGAACAAAGAACCTAAATATTTTGATGCATGTTTAATTTTTTAAAGTTTTTTTTAATCATAAAAATTAAAAATTATATATATAAATTTGAATACTAATGTTTTGTTTAAAGTAAAAGGAATTCTATAAAGTGTTTTTTGAAAATAAATATGATCAAAAAAAGGTAAAAGCTTTTAAAACCAAAAGTTCTTTTCCTTCTTGAGGGATTCTTGCACACTCATTTCATTTCAATAGTCTTAAAAGTACGTTCACTACAAATAGTAAGTCAAATCACTTGGTTGATCTATCATATATGTTTTACTTATTTTGTTAAGTTTACTTAATTTATAATTTTGTGACACATTAATTTCAATTTTTATCTTATCTTTCTTCATGCATAAAATATACTTATGTTTGTTAATTTTTTTGTTAAATTCTAGTTTTTCTATGCCTTCACTATGATAAACATAAGGTGAAGATAAAATATTCGCTCCTTACATCAATGTTTAAGGGTAAATTTTATTTATATTAATAAAATAGCTAGAATATTTATTGAATCAACTAACTTAAAATAATGGGATATGACAACTAATCCTTGTGATTTACCAAGAGACTCATGCACTGATGAGATCAAAGCAATTATCAAACTTAGCTATGACAAATGGAGAATGATACAATTAAATGCTAAAGAACTCAAATACCATCATTGTAGCAAATATCCTAATGAACTTATTCTAGTTATGATATTGCATATCACAGATGATGTTTGGAAAAGTTAAGAGTAACTTATGAAGGAATTTCATAAGTTAAAGAAACAAAATAAATATTCACACATGATTATAAGATCATTAGAATAAGAAAGATTATGTTTATTCCATTTAAAAATAAAATAATAGATTAGAAAAATTTGGAGATGTGTTCTTTGCATTAGATCTTAAAAGAAAACTAATAAGAATTCTACCCATGTGGCATGATGGACTTCACACAATAATTGAGGCAACTACGGACATAAACAAGCCCACATTAGATTTGTTATGTGGAGAATTTTTCATGATAGTGAATAAGTTGAATGGAAGAGTTATATTGTAAGCTTTCACAAGTAGGACAATGCGTGGAGCATAGAAAAAAGTCATTGCTATTTAAGGTAAGCAAAAATGATTAAGACACTATCCATCTCTTCAATGGATTTAGAAGAATAGCTAAATTTTCATGTTAAAATATTATCTAAAAGTTTGGAAAACCTTATTGAAATAGGCACTAAAAATAGAAGAAAAGGGTGAAGATTAATGAAGCACCGTGATTCAAAAATTTTTGTAAAACTAGACATGATAGACCGGAATGTCTGTAGTCAATGACACTAAAAGGAAGACAAAGAGAAAAAAAAGTAAAGAAAAAGAAAGGTTTTCAAGCTACTTTGAGTTCATATCAATAAGGAGGAAGGTAAGATTTTTTTCACGACAAAGGATGATGAACCAAGTACATCTAATGAAGAAATGAACTAGATAAGTTGTTCTCGTGAAATTCTTAAGAATGATTACTTACATGTTATCGGTGCATTAAATTCTTTAATATATGAATATAAAAACTGAAAAAGTTATGAAAAAATGAACTTATAGAATTTTTCGTGAAAGAAGTTGAGAAAATGAAAATATTGATAGTCAAAGTATGTGATAAAAATGCTTCTATGATAATTGAGAATGTTATGAAAAAAAAGGAACTTTCATGTTTTTTAATGAAAGAAATTTAAAAAATGAAAATAGTAATAGTTTAAATTTGCGATAGAAAAAGCTTCCGTTGTTATTGAGAATTTCTCTTTGAAAATAGAAATCTCTAATATAGACTCAAATATTTATTCTCTTAAATATACAAAAATTTCTAATGCTTGACATATTTATCTTCATGAGATAAATAGGTGCCTTCTTTTGAGCATATGTATAATGTTTCAAAAGTAACATCTTTTTACTTTTAGTTCAAAATATTTTTCCAAATTGGTGATTAAGAATGATAACATAAATACTATTGTAGTGATATTTAGTAGTCAACCCAAGCTTGCTTGCATTCCTATTCATAGATAATAGAGAACTTGGTGCATTAATAAGTTAGAAGTAATTTACATTAGAATTTTTGGTAGAAGTATGCATACAAATTATCCAAATCGAAATCATATTATTTGATTATTAAATTAAAATTTATACTATATACAAACATACATAAAGAGAAATTAAGATCTTGCTCTGGGTTATTAGATAATAGATGCTCAGGCCATATGTTTGGAGACTAATAAAAATTTATACAATAGGATGTTGTCAAAATAGATGGCAAAACTAGGAGGCAACTCTACAGTGGACATAATGTGAATTACTGATATAGGTTTGTTTAATTTTACACCTTTGAATGAATTTTTTGCTGATGGATTAGAATCTAATATAATTAATACCAACTAATTATCTAAAAATGGATATTATGCTAGCTTTGATACCTAATATTACAAAATATTAACAGATTATCAAATGCTACTCATTGGTAGTAGAAAAGGTAGCTCTTTTTAAATTTGATCAATTAGAATCTAGCGAATTAAAATATCTAGTTTCACATTCAACTGAGAAGACTTTGTGGTATAGAAGTTTAGATCATGTAGCTTATGCCACCTTAAAAAAATTTAACTTGATAAATGTTGTTACATGCCTTCCATAGTGAAATAAGGCCAGTTATAAAATGCACAAACCATGCCAAAAAGAAAAACAAGTTGAATCTTCATTTAAAACCTAAAATGACCTAAACAATAGTAGACCAATATAGATAATTTTTTTTAGACATTTTTTTGTACCCATAAAACTCTTGAGTTTTGGTGGATAGAAATCCAAATTTATGATTATTGGAGACTCTTTTTAGACATACTTGGATTGTATTTCTTAGGAGTTGTAGTGACATAATTGAAAATTTTGTTAGTTTTATAAAATTGATAGAAAGGTAAACCAATCTCAACCTAATTTGTATTTAGAATGATAACAATATAGAGTTTAGGAATGATGATTTTTATGACTATTGTAATAGCAATGATGTAAGCTATCAATTTAAGTGTGCTTATACACCACAAAATAATACGTTGCATAAAAAATGAATAAGTCTTTGGTGGAGATTGGTAGATCTATGTTAGTCAAATATAATTTACCAAAGCACTTTTGGGCTAAGATAATTAACATAACTTTTTACATAATAAATAGAATTAATTTAAGAGTTTAACTCAAGAAAACACCTAATGGATTTTTTTAAAATAACAAAAAAGATGTTAGCTACTTTGGTGTCTTTTCGGTATAAATAGATTATTCTTACAATTGAAAGGGCTAACTTCAATTGTTTTGGGGAAGAAGCAAGCATAAGAATTTTCATAGTATTAACCACTTTAAGAAAGGCTTATATATTTTACAACAATTATGCTTAAAAGTTAACATAATCAATGTATGTAGTGTTTGATTAGTCTATTGAAAATGAAAACACTATTATATTTGATCGATATGTGGAGTCCTTAAAAATCATAGACTTCAATGAGGAAAAAAGCTAAAAGTGTAAGTAAAATAGAAGATAGGAATAATTATCAAATACATAAAAATTGAAAGTAGTAAGATTCACATCTAGAGGAATTAATTATAGGATATGTTAATCAACAAGTTAGGATTAAAGTCTCCAATAGGGAAATTAGTCATAGTGCATTTCTATACTTTTTAAAAACAATATCTAATACAGAAGCCCATATGGATAACTATTGGGTTTAAGATATGAATATGGAGTTAGATCAATTTGAGAGAAATTGTATGTGTGAAGTACTTCTTAGGACTTGTGATTAAAACGTGATTGAAAACAAATGGGTATTAAAAAACCTAGGTTAAAATGGAGTGGTCATCAGAATGAAAGCTAAACTTGTTTCTAATAGTTATACCTACATTGAAGGTATGGATTTTGAAGAGGGATGGTGTCAGTAGTAAAATTAAGGCCATTAGACCTTTCATACCTTATTCACATCATAAGAATTATAAATATTTTCAAATGTATGTAGGACGTGCATTTTTAGAAGTTATAATAAAAGAAGATGTGCATGTAGAATAACCTTAGGTTTTTAGACCCATGCACAAAATGATTATGTATAAAAGTTTAAGCACCTTTTATTGTTCAATAAGCAAAAAAGATTTATGACATGCACATCAAATTTAAATAGATTTTACTTTTTTTGTGACATTGGTTTTTTTTTGTGTTCCTAAAAGCATAAGGAACTTTGCCTCACTCATATTATTTTCAACTCCTACAAAAGCATTTGAATTATTCAATACTTTTCAAGATTTAGAGAACATCTTGGATTTCATTTCTTGATCTCTTAATACTTCCTTTTATTAAATCCAATCATTGCATTTTTGCCAAATTATATTATTGATAAAAAAAATAACATATATATATATATATATATATATATATATATATATATATATATATATATATATATATATATATATATATATAACTTATTGCATAATTAAAATGAAATGTGCTCGAGTTGATAATGCCCGAGTGGGCCAAAAAAGCCTTGGGTAAGGAGACTGTTGTAACAAAGCATGGTTGAGCCCTAGCTTTGTTAGAGTGTAGTCATGAACATTAATTGGGTAAGTTAAAGGAAGGATTGAGTTGAGAAAACATGAACAAGGGTATATGGGATGAGGTGAACAAATATATATTAAACTCGTCAGATACGAGTGGCCTGGGTGTTGAAATCTTAAGCACACTAGCAGAAGCTAACAATGATTCAGCTCACATTACACATTTGTGTAACATTTATGAAAATGAAACACATTTCATATCCTACCTTGTAGGACTAATGTGTTTTTACATGTTTAGATCCTCAATGCCTATGCATGCATGAATTCCCATCATCATTTATTTGATGGATTAAAGTTCACTTGAGAGTAAGCGATGTTAGATAACTTGCATTAGATGACAAGAACCACATCTAATTTAATAGACAACCACCATTCTCTTCCCCAAATCCGTTAACCTATTCTTGAATCCAATAACTAAACCTCTCTATTTTTAATCGTGTTATTGAGATCATTCAGGCATTTACTACTAATGTATTAAATGGCTTATATTTCATATGTGATTGAATGACCCAAATGTAATGCTACATTATTCAACCATCCATAATTCTTTCATTATTTTAGTAATTGATATAATCGGATAAAGTGTTCTAAATATATTCATGGCCTACAATCAATCCCACCTAATTACTAATTTCAATGCTATTATTTGTGTCAATGTAGGAGCTATTTGGAACAACTTTTTAAGTTTTTTGGTAGAATGTGGTAAAATTGTCTTTCCATGGCTTTCTAATAGCTATTATAAAACATTTTCTATAAAAAACCCAACAATTATGATCGAAGTTTCTAATGAACGTTAAGAAAATTTGAGATTTGGAAAACTTTATCACATTATCATCTATTAGTGTAAAATCATTGAACAACAAAATCAAATTTATTACTACTAAAAATTTTAAGCTCTCTAGCTATGCATAATGTTACTTAGCTTTGATTTTCTCATGCCTCTTCATAATTCTGAGTTTGTTGTGATGTACATTATTCATCAATAAGCATCCACAGTCATAAATTTTATTAGAATTTTTTATTGTTGCATTTTTTCTTTCTTTTTGGATTTAGTAGTTCAATATTTATGGAAGGATGAGTTTGGTTTGATCTAATTAGAAAGTTTAATTTGGGTTGATCTCACAAGTTCCTACATTTACTGAACCAATAAAAGCAAACAAGTTTGACGTACAATGTAGGTGAAAACAATAAGTTATAATTTTTAGTGATAGTAGTCTTTTTCTTTAACTGGGTTATAGTCGACAAAGGTTCTAATTTGAATAGAATCTCCAAAAAAATTTTGCTTGAATTTTGAAATTTTAATTTTCTTTTCTCTGAATCAAAATTATCAAAAGTTTTTATATAAATTTTAAACTCAAATTTTTTTAAAAATTTGTAATTTCTTAATTTTTTTCCAAAGTACAAATTATTAATGCATAAAAATCTTTTAAAAACACCATGTAAAAGCATATTTTTTATGATATTTTAAATGATGAATTAATAATTAAGAAAATTTTTCCACATTGAAGATAAGTTTTGCAAAAGTGCTAGTTCTTACAAGTGTAGGTAAGAATGGTAGGATCATACAAGTATGATAATAAGAAAAAATATTATAAGTTTAACAAGTAACAAGAAATGAGTCGAAGGTTGTATACTATGATTAGCACAATCATCTTTCCATAATAAATCTATGACAAGCTTTAAATATAGCGAATCTTTGGGTTTCGACATGAGAATTAGTATTCCATTTCATTATGCTAGAACCAATTTAAAGGGCATTCAGTTATGACAAATGTGGTTACCAATTTTAAAAAACATATTTAGTGTATTTTATAATACAACAACAGCTATAATACCAGTACAACATTTAAAATGGAATACATCAAGTTTTCTATGAGTTATAATTGATCCTAGCCATTGGAATTGAAGTGTACAAGATCAAAGAAATGGAAATAGCTTGGATAGAGTGGTACAACATCAAAGAAATATAAACACTAGAACACATGTTCCCTTAAGAAAGATAAGGTGGTTTATCATAACTATTCCAATAATATATCTAATGATTTAAGAATTATTTTTTAGCTATATAAGGTTTTAAGAAGTTGTTGGGCGAGAAACGTTATCACATTCTAGCATTAAGGTCTTCTATCATCACATACTTGAAACAAAGGCCAAACAAAAGAATTTAACAACATGGAAGGTAAAGTGGGGCCTGGAACTTTCTTCAAGAAGAATATAATACTCCAATTTTATGTAGGCTCTTGCTTAATTTCTAGGGTAGGCAACCATTCGTTTAGTATAAAAACCAAGAAGCATATAAGGATAATAACAACTAGGTAAATATCTACAAACCATGTAAAAAGAATTTCGACAGAGATTTATTGTTGTTACACCTTTAAGCTAAGGTTTTATATTACTGTTAATCTCCAAATCACTTTTGCATTGCCTTTTATGACATCCTCTGGTTATCTTAGATTTCTTAAATATGTTAATATTTAATAAATAATTTATAGCTATTTACCTTTTTTAGCTTCAATAATTCCCAATAATTTCAAATGAAGGTTGATTGAGGTGAAACAAAGTCTTTGCAGTCATCACAACGAGCATTATCAAATTAACAATTATTTTTATTTTTTCAATTTTTATTATACATTATTTAGCATGTTTTATGGGATATGTTTTATTTCAACCTGATTTGAAAATTAACAATTTTGCATGCAGTCTTCATGATCTTGGAATGAAACATTTTTGTATATTCTCTCATTTCTCCAAATCTTTTATATTGATTTGGTTATATTATTACATAACTCTAAATTTTCATTTGTTTGATCTTTATGATGCTTTGTGTTTTTTTATTACATTTTTTAAAATTTATTTTATTTTTTAATTATATATTTACTAAATCTAAAAAAAAAATTATTATTATTTATGCTACCTTAACTTTATAATTTGTAATAATTTCAAAAGAGGTCGAATCGAGGTAAGGAAAACAATAATGAACTTAGCTTGATGAGTTTTATGAAATTAAAGGTTAATTTTTATAACTTAATTTTCTTTTATTTTATTATGTTTTGTAATGTTTTTTTGAGACATTTATACTCATATCGTATTTAATGATCTTAGATGTTACCCATTATCTTCTTAGCATCATATGATGTATTTACTATATAATCCATCTCATTTCTTTAAGTTTTTTGCTTTGCTTTTGTTATAATCCTATTAAACACTAATTCTCCACTTGTGTGATATTCTCATTGCTTTGATTTGTTTTAAGTATATTCCTACAATTTATCTTATTTTACCTTTATTTTATATTTACTGAATATTCAAATAATAACTTATTTTTATTTATTTTTTAACTCATATAAAATTCTAACCTAAGCCCAATTTAGAAGAAATAAATGATGTTGGACATGTCTAGACAAGCTAATTCAGAGTAAATATACATCTCTAATATTTTAAATAATTTTAATAAACCATTCTGGCATATTTAATTAGTCATTTTGATTTATTCCCAAGTTGATGATTGAGGATGATATAGCTGATCTCTTTTGTACCTTGGAATGAAACATTCTCACATAGTTTATCACATTTCTTAAAATTTTTTACTTTCATTTGATTATATTATGAACTCTATCTAATCAAACAAGGTTTTTAATATTATTTTTTATATTTTATTTCTGAGGGTTTTGGTGTGCTTTATGAGTCATTTAAAGGCATATAGGATTTGACGATCCAGTGTGCCATACTCAATCTTTTTTATATCTTCGAGTGTATCTTTTCCATATAATTAAACATGTTATTTGAAATTGTTTACTTCTATTTAGTTACATTACAATGAAACTCTAATTCTCTTATCATTAACCTTCACAATGTTTTCATTTAGTTATATTACATTGGCTTTTGGTTTTCTATATCTAATTTTAGCTTTAATATATACTTATTTAATATAAAAAAATCATCATTATTTATGCTAACTTATATTTGTAAGGCAAACAAAGTAACCACTGAGATGAGAGTGTATTTCTTTATAGTGTGTAGGGTATTTTATGATTGATTAGTTCACCTCTAAATGTACGTTCTTTATGTATAACCTCTTAAACTTAGTTTGTAAGTTTCTTAGGATGTTAAAAATTAGAAGAGGGAAGCAAGCTATAAGCAAACGATGAGAAGTGGGAGCCTACTTCTATCAAAGAATAAATTGAAACTATCTTCTTTTGATTCTTCTCCCTTTCACGCTACGAAACAAATTCTTCCTTCACCCCAAGGTATGTTTTAAGATACTACAATACAACTGCAACTCACCTTTGCTTAATGGGAGGTTGGCACATGACCTCCTCTTTAAAAGAAGCTTCTTACTTGATCTTATTGGTATAGATGATTTTTTACACCACAATTTATGTGAGATCCTAAAAGATATGGAAAATATACCTCCAAGTCTGACATATGACATTCATAGACTAGGGTTCAAGCTTGTAACTAGGTTCTCACTCCAAAGCATTCCTAAATGTTTGCTTAAGGGAATATTTATTGGCTTTGACAAGAGGAACCTGGGGTCCTATCGATGGCCATTAGTCTTCTTGTTTTGAAGTGATAAAAAGGACTTGTCTACATTGACTTTTAGGACTTCAATAAGGCATGTCCCAAGGATGACTTTGGTGCCCCCCAAGAATTATGTGAAAGTATTATACCTAAAAATCAAGAGTGGGAAAGTCAAAAGCAAAAGGATGATTCCTAACTTACTTTTCTTAGAATTTATGTTGATGAGGGTAAAAGTTTCTACTGCTGGAACTTATGCCAAATATCTTTCACTCACAGAATACAAGTTTCATGGTAGAGTGTTTAAGGATATTCTTGACTTCTCAGGGGTGGCCTTCTGAATTCATCCATTTTGAGGGAATGACAATTAGTTGAATACACATATTGAGAATAGGAAAACATTAAAAATCTTTCTATTTAAAAAATTCTTTAAAATCTAATCATATTCATCCAAAGGACCGTGTAGGGTTGAAAGCGATTTCAAAAATTTCTTTTCATGGGTTTGGTGGCGCCATCTTAAGGGAGCATTTGATTGTGTAGTGTCGAGTATTTGTGCCATCCTCTTTACTCAATCTTTCTTGAAACAAACAAAAAGACTAAAATGTTTTAACAAAATTCTTGGTGTTCTTTGGTTATTGATTCTAATAAAAATGTATTTTGGGGTCACAATAACTCTTTTTCTTCTAAACAAAATTCAAGATATTAAATATTATTGCAGTGCAACGGAATTATCATTCCAATCAACAACTCTACTTCCTCATCTTGCTTCTAACAAATGTTTTGCTTTGATTGCTTTTCTTCACCTGGTTCTTTCCATTATTTCTAAACACCTAGATTTCAAAAATTTAATTTATTTGATTTATTATGTTTAGTTTTTTATTGCTTCTATTATTACAAAAATTTTGTAAACCATTTCTTCTTATACTTTTTAAATTCAATAGCTATTGTTTTATCACAAACAAAAAAAGAATGAGGGGTTGTGGCTATAAATGTTGTCATCTTATGAGCAAGTTAATTCCCAATACATCCTATATTTATCTATATGAACAATATATCATGTTAGGCAAGGTTCAAATAAACACTTCAGCTTCATATTGATTTGTTCAAGTAAAAAAAACTTTTGTCTGTTTCATTAGACAGCCATGGGAATGATGGTATTCTACTAGAAAGCAATACAAAAGACTAATTCATCATGGAATGAATGACTATATAGGAAATCTCGATCTTCGAATGGAGCAACTAGCTTTCCTTGCCCCACTAGGCAATGAAAAGGGCCCTCTAAGGAATTATGGAAAGAAAGATGATAGCAACAACTTACCTCCACTTTTATGTCTAGGTCTCACAACATTAATACCTTAATCAATGTCATGATATAGAATTAAGTTATTTTATTTAGTGTTTTGGAGTTATTAATTTTTGCTTGTTCACTAGGGTTGGCAACTAAATGAAACTTTGCTTCGTTATAACATTACATTTCATCCAAATCTATTAAATTCTTATTAAGGAAATGTTACATCTATTATTCTAAATACAAAATAGGTCAAATAGATAAATAGATATTGTCAATCCTATATGATGAAATTATCCTTTTCAGTTGAAATAGAGAAACAATAGATCATTTCAGTCTTTTGTGAGGTTGAGAGGGAGCCAAGTTGAAGGACAACCCCCTGAAGATACAATAATTTTAAGCAAGAATATATTATGATGAAAAAAATGTCATTGTAGTAATCTAAAATAACATTATCCAATTAAACATTAATTTTATATTTTTAATTATTTGTTTGTAGTTTTGCAAAAATTTCATGACACTTTTATTCATACCCTTTTTAACAATTAATTGTGCTTTATTAGATCTACTTTACATCATTGAATGTAGCATTGTTGTATAATTTATCTTGTTTATTCAAATTGTCTTTTTACACTTATATTGCTATCAAACTTTAATTTTCCTCACCCATGACCTTTATATCACTTTGACTTATTTATGCTATATTGCATCAAAGTATCATTTTTTAGGTTTATTATATTTTTAGTTAAATTAAAATAATAAGTCTTATTATTTGTGCATATTTAATTTTGTAATTATTAGTAATTCTGAATAATGTTTGATCAAGACGAAACAAATGTCATTGAGCTGTTCTTGATGCATTCTATCCATTTAAAAATTCATTTTTAGATTTTTAAATATTTTAATTTTTAAGATTTTCATACACTTTATGATATATTTTGATTTATACCTAATTTAATTATTACAAATATTATGCTCAGTCTACTCACTATCATGGAGTCTAACTTTCCTCAACAATTTATCTTATTTCTTCAAAACTTTTACTGAATATGTTTTTATTACTATATAGTTCCAAATCTTATCTCGTGTAACCATTATATGTGTTTGATTTGATTATATAATATTTCTTCAATTTATCTCATTTACAATAAAATACATATTTATATAATTTTACAAAAATATTTTTTTTATTTTTTTTTTTATCTATTTATTAATTCGTTGTAATTCCATAAGAGCTTTGACCAAGATGAAGCATGGGCCGTTAGACTTGTCTTCATAAGCTCTATCCTATGATGTATTTTAATTTTAAATATTTTATTTTATAGGATTTTATCAATTTTACTTGATGATTCAATAAGCTACACTCGATCTACACAGTATCAAATAATGAAACATTTTCATAAAATTTATCACATTTTTTGAAATGTATCACTTTGATTATGGTATATTACCATGTAATAGTAAATCTTATCTTAAGTGACCTTTACATCTTTTTTATTTAGTTATATTATATTTCTGTAGTTTATCTTATTTAAATTTATTATATATTGACATAATATAAAAAGAATAATTTCTAATTAGTTTTGCTTACCTAGTTTTATAATTCTTAGTATTCAGAAACAATGTCCAATTGAAAAAAAGAATGGTTTTTGGACTCTTCTTGGTGAGATCTATCCATTTAAATATTTTTTTTTCAAAGTCTTTTTCCATGTTTTATGCGATTTTTTTATTTGCACCTGATTTTATGATCAAGGATGTTCCACTACATCTTAGAGCATAAGAGTTCAACTTTCTTAAATAAGTTATCAAATTTCTTGAAATGTCTCATATTATGTTGCAATATTATTATATAACTCTAAATCTTCTGTTGTGTGAGCATTGCATATATTTTATTTGGTTATATTATGTTTTTTTAATTTATCATATTTTAGTTTTGGTATACATTTACTTTGTATTAAAAAATAATTTATTATTTTTTGTCTTTTTCTACTTCAATTACTTAATGAATTTCTAAATGAGCACCTATTCAGATGCAACAAACATCGTATGACTCATCAACACATTCTTTATCCAACTGATCAATATTTTTTTAATATTTTTAAATATTAAGTTTTTAGGCTTTTGGTAGGTTTAATGCACATTTTGAGTTTTACTTGACTTGCTGAGCGAGTACGTTACACTTGATAGTCTTTTTATTTAAAAATAGAACTTTTTCGTATAATTCACCACATTTCTTGAAATGTTTCCCTTTGATTTGACTATATCGTCATGAAAGTCTATATATTCTCTTGTGCCCCTATACATTGCTTTTATTTGGTTATGCTATATTTATTCAATTTATCCTATTTCAAATTTATTTTTTGTATCTTTAAAGCAAAAATAATAATGTATTATTATTTATGCTTATTTATTTTTGTGAATCACAATAATTCTAAATGAGGTAAGATCAACATAAAAGAAATAGAATGAGATGCATCCCAATGAGTATTATGTAACAAGTATTCATTTTCTTTTTTTAAAATATTTTATTTTCAAATATTTTGGAAAATTGGCATACATCGAGTCGTACATGATATGATGTTAAAAATGTTAGAAAAGCTTCTTATTATCATGGAATTCATCTTGCTAATAAATTTTATCTTATGTCATTAAATTTTTCATTTTAGATTAATTTTCGTATATTACATAAACTAATCTTGTTGTATCATTGATATATTTTTTTCTTATTATGGAAAAAATAATTTTAATTATTTATAATTAATTAATTTTTAAAATTATATTTATTAAATAGGTCTAATTAAGTGGAAAAAAAAGTCAATGAACTCGTCTCATTGCGATCTATGTTATTAAATTTTTTAATTTTAAAATATTTTATTTTCAAGGTTTTTAGCATTATTTTGTGACATTTTGATTACAGTAAATTTAAAAATTGAGAATGATTCACTCAATCTAAAAGGTTCTTTTAGTGCAACTTTAATGTACAATTAATTGCATTTCTTCAAAATTGTTTCTTTAAGTTTGTTATATTATTAAAAATTCTCATTTTCTCCATGTTTGTCCTTTACATCACCTTTATTTGCCTATATTAAATTTCTTCTATTTTTTGTCATTTAAACTTTGTTGTATATTTAATTTACATTAACATAATGATTTATTACAATTTATGTTTAATAAAATTTTTAAATGACATTTTACTCATACATGGTTTGATGAAGAAGGATCTTCCACTCCATGTCGTTAGCATCTTGTAATGTAACTTTCTGTTTCTATTTATCTTTATTTACAAATTTTTTATTTGATAGGTTATATTGCCATGTAAATTTAGGTTTTCTCCCATTTGACTATTATATCAATTCGATTTTATTATATTATAATATTTCAACACTTCTTAATTTAACTTCAATTTATATTTGCATAGTTTTTAAAATAAGAATTTATTGTTATTTAAGCTAATTTACTTTGAAAATTTATATTAATTCTAAAGAATGTGTAATCGAGATAAAAAATGTCTTTAGGCTGATTTTGATGAGCTACTACACAAAATAAAACATTTATTTTTTTATTCTTTTTCAAATGTTTTTGCATGGTTTATGAGACACTTTGATTCATACTTCATTTAACAAATGAGCTTGCCACAATCTGTCCTTAATAACATCGGGTTTAGCACTATCATAACATTTATCCCAACAATTGAATTTTTTTATTTTCATTTTATTATTGTATTATGTAACTCTAAATCCTTTCACGTGCAACCTTTACATCACTTTGACTTTATTTAATACTATACTTTAATTTATCATATTTCAATTTTGATATAAATTTTCGTAATAGTATGATTTAAAATTAATTATTCTTATTAACTTTGGTAATTTGTAATATTTCCAAATTATTGTTGATCGAGATGAAACGAACGTTGTTGGACTAGACTCAATGAGTTCTATCAAATTAAATATAAATATTTGCATTATTCTTAACTAGTTTTTAAAGGGTTTTGACATACTTTATGAGACATTTCCAATCATATCATATTTGATGGTTAAGGATGTCAAACTTCGCCCGCATAGTGTCTAAGTATGATATTTTTTTTGGAATAATTTAACCCTTTTTTTCAAATGTATTTCTTTGATTTTATTATGTAATTATGAAACTATAATTCACCTCTATTGTCACATTCACATCACTTTTGTTCATCACATTTGGTGCCACACAAAAGAAAGGTATTATGGAAAAATAACAACATAGCCATGAAAATGCCTTAAACACAAATCTATCAAGCCAAAGCTCTCTAAAATTTAACACATGCATGATAATTTAGTGAGAATGTAAATGATATCCATAAGAGCTCATGGTTCATTCTTGCATCATCATATGTGAATAGATGATTCTAATTTACTAAAGGTATCAAAATTTTAGATCAAATCCATTAACAAGTCTATAGGAAGAATGCTATTATTATTTAGGCATAAGAGTCTTTAAAAGAAAAAAATAATTATGCTTATGTATTAAAGAATTATATAGATATGGTTGTCTTCAAAAGTTAGGTAGAAAGCATGACTCTGTACTTAAAAACATCATATGACAATGAAAACCTTTAAGTTGTCAATAAAAAGATTTCTTTTTATAAAAAAGAATTACTTGTCATCTCCTATTTAAAGGAGCTCTCATGAATGATTGAATGGTGAATTAGTTGTGGTAAATGAAATTGCATTGTTTTGTTGTTATAGTGCTTTAGTTAGCATGGTTTAATTCTCTTTATTCACTTTTCAGAGCAAATCCTCGCTTTCTTCTCCATCTTATATAACTCTATTCCTTTTGTTTTGACACTTTTGTCACACTTTCCATTCCATGACCCAGCCCCCTCTATGACTACCCCTCTTTGACTACATAATTTATTGTCTGAGCAAAAATCCTAACCAATTACTTGGAATAATAGTGAACCTTGAAGAGAAAGAGGAGATCTTATTAGTTTATAAAATGAAGGCTTGATTGTTGGTACTTAATTAAGTCCCCTTTGAGTATTGATATACCTAATAGGTTCCTTATTCATTCGAAAATTAGCCACCATTTAGGGATAGTTCAATAACACATGAAGAATTAGGAAAGCTTTCTCCACAACATGTGGATGATTTCCTTGACTTTAATACTATGGATTTCGTTTTATTTAGTTAAGAGAAAATGATAAAACACAAAAAGAAATTTGGGCAAAACAATGACATAGACCCACTATAATGTGGTAAATTAGAATCAATAAAACTAAAGCTCTATAAAATTTAATACATGTATAGAAATTTAGAGGCAATGTAAATGACAGCCTTAAGAAGTCATGGTTCATGCATGGACCATTTTAAGTGCATGGTCAGAGCTAAAATTATGAAGGTTTCCAAATTTTAGATGAAAGTCCTTAAGAAGTATGCTTTTTTAATTTTGCATAGAAGTCATCAATTGCTAAGTAAGAAGCATGCTTTGGCATTAAAGAATGATATGGTCATAAAAGTCTTCACAAGTAGGTAAGAAGCATGATGATGTGTTAAAATAATTATATTGGTATGAAAGTCTCTAAGAAGTAAGTAGGAAGCTTCCTTTTTCATAATAAGTAATTACCTGTGATCTTTTATTTAAAAGAGCTCTCATGAATGGATGAATGTTGAATTAATTGTGGAAAAAAATATGTAATGCTTTGTTATTTGAGTTCTTGAGTTGTCGTGGTAATCTTCTCATGAACTCACTTTGTTGAGTGTATCCTTCTATCTTTCTTCATTAGTTTTAACTCTATTCCTATACATTTAACCCTTTTCCCATATCTCCCAACCATGAGCAAAATATTTCTCTTCATTTTCATCAAGATTACTTTAATTTATCTCATTTATGCTTTATTATAATTTTAATATTTAAATAATAAATTATGATTATTTATTGCTATTTCCTATTTGTAATTCATACTAACTCCAAATGAGATTAGATAAAGTCGAAATGAACTTTGTTGTTTTTACCAAATGAGTTATCTATAATTAACTATTTATTTTTATATATTTGTATAAATTTTTTTTTGATGTTTTTGTACACTTTGTAAGTAATTTTGATTAACACCTAATATTTTTATCATTGTTGTTACACTCAATTTTTGTAGTTTCATATGATTCAACATTCCTAAAAAATTTCACTTATTTATTCAACTTTTTTGCTATGATTTTGTTATATTCTGATAAAACTCTAATTCTCCATTTATGTGATCTTTAAATTACTTTAATTTTTTTATTATATTTCTTTAAGTTAACTCATTTTTATTTTATGTATATTTATTTATTTAGTACAATTTATTTTTTATTTATTTTCATTTATTTTTGTTACTTGAAATAATTCCTTCTAAGCATTAGACTTGTTGAAAGAAGCATCACTAGAATTATCTTGATGGGCTATGACCAAGTAATTCTTCTTATACATGAAAATGTATTATTTTTAATGGTTTCGATAGGTCATATGAGACAATATAATTTTAACTAGATTTCAAGATGGGGTCGTTACAGTCATTCATTATGATTTTTAAGAATAATTTTTTTTTATAATTTATCTTATTTCTTGAAGTGTTTTACTTTGATTTTGTTATATTATACATCACTTTTACTTTGTTACATCATATTTCTTCAATTTATCTCATTTCTACTTTGTTAATTATTTATTTAAACTCTAAAATGATACTTTATTATTATTTAAACTATTTTTTTATAATTAATAGTAATTCAAAAATGAGTTTGATTGAAGCAAAAGTAAATGTATTGGACTCTTCTTGAAATGGTACGTCTTATTAATTATTCATTTAGTATTTTTTTAAGCATTTTCGTTTTTTATATCTTAGCATATTTAATAAGATAATTAAGTTAACATTAAATCTCATGATTGATACTGAGATGCTTTCACTTTTTCTTACCATGGAATGCAACTTTTCCTTCAATTTTATCTCACTTCTTTGAATTTTTCTCTTTGATTTTGTTATATTATTATGAAACTCTAGATCAACTATCATTTGACATCTAAATCACTTCAATTTGTTTGTATTACCTTACTCAAATTTAACTCATTTCACATTGAACATATATTAAATTATTATTAAAAATAATATTTTTTATTCTTAATGGTTATTTAATTTTATGATTTCTAGTAACTCAAAATGTTGTCTGATTAAGGTGAAACAATTATCGTTGGACTTATCTAATCAAGATTTAACAAAATAAATAATTTTTTTAAATTTTTAACTATTATGCTTTCTAGTATTTTGGCATATTTTATGAACACATTTTGAAACACATTTTATTTGATGATTGAGGATGTTTTAGTCAATCTTCTCAATATATTAGAATGAAACATTATTATATAATTTATCTAATTTTTCAAATTTTTACTTTTAATTGTATATATGACTAAAACCCTTTTTTCTCTCATGTAACCTCTACTTTTCCTTCATTTTGTTATAGTGTATTACTTGAATTTATCATAATTTACCTTATATAAATATTTACTTTATGTTAAAATAATATTTTATTCTTATTTACATTTAATAACTTTGCAAATTCATAATAATTCTACATGAGGACCAATAAAAATGAAATAAATATTATTATACTTTCCTAGATGAGAGCTATCTTATTAAATAAACATTTTTTTAATTTTATTATTATTTATTATTTTGGCACATTTTAAGAGGCATTTTGATTCATACAATTCTGATCGAGGATACTTATACATGATCTTCCTAGTAAATTCATGGATAATTATCTTCTTTATTAGAATTTTTTTCTTGGGATGGTTATACTAATATGTAACTCAAGATTTCATCTCTTTGAACCTTTGCAAGATTTTGTTGTAGTTATAATGCGTTGGTTCAATTTTTTATATTTCAATTTTAATATGCTTTAACTTCAATATTTAAATAAATATTTAGTATTATTTATGTTTATTTTACTTTCAAATTCATAATAATTCTAATTAAGGTGTGATCAAGATGAAAATAAATGTCATCAAAATTGTCCCGATTAGCTCTATCGAATTAAATATTTATTTTTATATTTTTATTTTCTATGGTTTTGCATGCTTTATGATTTAATTTAATTCATTCCTTATTTGATAATCAAGGATTTTATGCTCAATCCCCATTGCATCTTCAAATTTAGCGTTATGACAAAATGTACCTTGTTTCTTGAACTTTTTTTCTTATTTTTTATTATATTACATTGTAAATCTATTCTCCTCACACATGACCTTTGCATCACTTTGATGTGGTTCAATTACAATGCTTCAATTTATCTTAGTTAACAATTAAATTTCTTTACTTCAATTTATCTTATTGCTCATTATGGTCATTTACTTTTGTTATTCTTAGTAGATCTAAAATGAGGTCAGATGGAGATAAAACCACCAATATTACACTTGACTCAATGTTTTTTGTCAAATTAATACATATTTTAATTACAATTTCAATGGATTTTGGCATACACTATGAGGTGTTTTTAGTCATATAATATTTAATGATTAAAGATGTTAAACTTGACTCCAATAGTATTTTGGAATGTAGTTTTGCAAATGAACATATGTCATTTCTTAAAACGTTTTTCTTTCTTTTTGATTTTTGTATCACTAATTCTCTTATGATATTACTTTTCTAATGCTTTAATTTAACAATTATATATTACATGAGTTATCCTATTTTTTGTTTATTAGATATTTACTTAATTCATAGAACATAAGTTTTTATTATTTATGCTTATTTATTTTGTTAATTCATAGAAATTTTAAATTAGGTCTAATCGAATTGAAATGAATTTTGTTGTATTCATGTGCAAGACCTATAAGTAATTAAATAATCACTTAAATATCTAATTTTCTAAGGTTTATGCAATCTTTACAAGGCATTTTCATGTTCAAGAGATTTGATAATACAGAATGTTACACATTATTATAGTAGTACCTTGGAATACAACATTCCTACACAGTTCATCTTATTTCTTTTTTGTTAGACTTTCTTATATTCTTATAAAACATTAACTATACCCTCCCATGAACATTGCATCAATTTAATTTACTTATATTATATTTTTTTAGTTTGTTACAATGTACCTTCCATAATAAGTTACTCAATATTAAAATAATAATGTGCTATTATTTGATTTTATTTAATTTTTTTTAATTTACTATAATTCTAAATAAGTTTAGATCGAGATGAAATAAATATTATCACACTCATCTTGATTAGCACTGTAAAATGAAGTAATGATTTTCATATTCTTTAGATATTTTATTTTCAAGTATTTTTGTATGTTTTATGAGGCATTTCTTATTTTATCAGATTTGATGATTTACAATTTTAAATTTGATCTCCATACTATCAAGAACTTCAACTTTCTCATATAATTTATCTCTTTTTTTGAAATGTTTCTCGTTAATTTGGTTATATGATATTTCTTTAATTTATCTCACTTTAGCTTGATACATATTTTTCTAATATTAAAATAATATGAAGTTTAATCTACACAAAATGTATGTCTTTGGTCAGTTTTTGACATATTCTGTCCATTGAAATATTCATTTATATGTTTTTAAATTATTTCTTCTTGTTTTTGGCACCCTTTTTGACACATTTTGATTCATTCATACTATTTTTTTATCAAGAAGGTTACACACAATCTATTTAGTGCCTTGGGGTTGTCCAACATTTCAAAAAAATTTTACAAAAATTTTCAAAATATTGAAAATGATATCAATTTATTACTATTTAACTCAAAATCTCTTCTTGTATGACCACTACATGAATTTTTTTGATATATTATATTCCTCAATTTATCTCATTTCAAATTTAATGTGTATTTATTTAATATTTAAAAATATTTATGATTATTTAGTTTTATTACTTTAGTTACTTGTACTAATTCCAAATTACAACATGAGAAGAAACAAATTTTGTTGGACTCGTCTTCATTAGCAATATCCAATTAAATATTTAATTTTACATTTTTAAATATTTTTTATAGGGTTTTTGTAGGATTAACATAAAATTTTTATTTTTACCCCATTTAATGATCAACGATATTACATTCAATCCCTTAAGTATGTCGGAAAGAGACTTTTTCATACAATTTCTCAAAATGTTTTCGTTTGATTTTATTATATCAATATGAAACTCTAAATCTTTTCTCAGGTGACCCATAATAAATTTATTTGATTTTGGTATGTTATATTTCGTTAATTTATCGCATTTAAATTTTATTATTTATTTACTTAACATTATAATAATTACTATTATTTATCCTTGTTTAATTTCATAATTCTTAGTAAGTCAAAATGAGATCTAATCATAACCAAACAAAAATCGTTGGACTTATCTTGGCATACTATATCTAATTAAATATTAATTTTTTAAATATATTTCTTAACATCTTTGCAAATTTTATAAGATATTTTTATTCATACCAAATTTTACAATTAACAATGACATGCTCAATCTTCTTATTATCTTGGAATACAACTTTCTTCTAATTTATCACTTTTCATTAAGTTGTTTTTCATTTCATTATATTTCTATGAAAGTCTAAGTCTCTTATCATTTGACATTTAAATAACTTCACTTTAGTTATATCACAAAGCTTCAATTTACATCATTTTTACCTTAATATATATTTATTTAAAATTAAATTATAATTTTATTATTCTTATATATTTTGAAAATTTTTTTAATTTTAGTAATTGAAATTGAGGTGTAATCGTGATGAAACAAATGTCGTTAGAATTGTCTCATCAAGTTTTGCCCAATTATTTACCAAATGTTAATGAATGAATTTTGGCATGCTTTATTTTGATTAAATGTTTTGATTTGGTTACATTAAAGTATTTTCATGTTTCTTATTTTAGCTTTAATGTACTTATTTTTTTATTAAAAAAATAATTTATTATTGTTTATGCTTATTTATTTTCGAAATTTTTTGAAATTCCAAGTTAGAAAGTATCGAGACAAAAAATGAACATAGTTGAAGTGATCTTGATGAACTTTATCTAATATATATACTATTTTATTACTAAAATTTATTTTAAATTATTTTGGCATATTTTATGAGATATTTCTATTCTATCTTATTTGATGATTAAGAGTGCTATTCTTGGCTCCTGTAATATGCTGGAATGTAGCTTTAGAGGATAACTTATTTGAATTTTTCAAATTTTTTCTTTAATTCAATCATATTACTATGTAATTAAAATTCTTCTATAGTGTCTTTCTTACATCTCATTAATTTTTTGATCTGAAATTGCCTCAATGTTTCTCATTTTAGGATTATTAAATATCTACTTAACATTTAAAGAATAATTTATTATTATTTATTCTTACTTAAATTTATAATTCATAGCTATTAAAAACAATGTCAAATTGAGAAAAAATAAACACCGCTGTACTTGTCTCCATTAGCCAAATATGTTTAATATTTTTTCGAATTTTTTTGACAAAATATTTCAAAATTTTCTCAATTTAATATTCAAGGATGTTCAACTGGATGTCCATGGTATTAGGAATGCAATTTTTTCATATACTTTACTTTAGTACTTGAAATTTTTTTTTATTAATTTTGTATATTTTTAAATATGTTATTTTTAAGGTTTTGGGTTCTTTAAAAGACATTTTAGTTAGTCCACAATTTAATGATTGAGAAAGTTACACAATTTTTCTAAAAGTTCTTGAAATATTGCTTTCCTATATAGTTTATTTTATTTCTTCAAATTTTCATACTTTCATGTTGTTATAATACCTTTCTATAATTAATCTGCTTGCAACTATGTTATATATTTTTTTATTCTAAAAATTGAAAAACTTTATTATGATTTATTTTTATCTACTTTCATAATTAGTAGTAATTCTAAATGAGGTTCAATTCGGATAGAAATAATGACTCCAGACTTATCTCCATGTACTTTATGTAATGAAATGTTAATTTTTGTATTTTTAAATATACTTTCAAACTTTAGCAAGTTTTACACACAATTTATCTCATCTCTTGAATTTTTTGTTTGACATTTATTTTTTAAATTCTATATTTTCTTAGGTCATGGCATGTTTCATGACACATTTTGAATCATACATAATTTGATGATTGAGAATGTTGCACTTGATCTCTGTAGTATCTTGAAATACTAATTTTTCATATATTTTGACTTATTTTCTTCAAAGTTCTTTGATTTAATTATATTCCTATAAAACTCTAATTCTCCACTCAAGCGACTTCTAAACCACTTTTATTTCTTTACATTACATTTCTTTAATTTTAACTTATTATAGTTATATTATATATTAATTTAATGCTAAAACCATATTTTTTAATATTTTTTTCTTACTTCCATAATTAATAGTAATTCTAAATCAAGTTTGATTAAATTGAAATAGATGCCATTGGATTGGTCTTAAAAATTTCTATCCTATGAAGTATTAATTTATATTATTTTAAAAATTCTTTCCTCAACTATTTTGCATTTTTTTCTAGAAATTTCATAATTCACTGGAATTTATTTTCAAGGATGTTACACTCAATTCCTTATTATATAGAATGCAAGTTTTGTTTTGCAAAATTTATCTACTTTTTTCAAAATTTTTTGCATTGATTTTGATATATTAACATGTAACTCAAACTTATGCAGCCTTTACAATTCTTTGTTTTCATTATATAACATTTCTTAATTTTTCTCTAATTTTAGCTTTGTTAAATATTTACTTGATATTTAAATAATAATTTATAACTATCTTTGAATAATTATTTTGGCAATCTGTAATAAATATGTATGAGATCTAGCTGAGATGAAACAAATGTTTTCAGAGTGGTGTGAATGAGCCCAATCTATTTAGTTTTTTTTAAAATTTTAAATAATATTTAATTTATAATAACTTGGAATGTTTTATTGCATACTTTAACTAATGCCTAATTTGAGAATTTCTCATCAAATATGCTTAGAGACTTGCTATGTAACATTCTTGTACAATTTATCACTTTTAAATTTTTTGGTTTGATTTTTTTCTATTACTTTGTAATAATAAATGTTTTATCATTTAAATTTTAAATCTCTTGGATTTGGTCATATTACAACATTTAAATTTGCCTTATTTAAACTTTAATATATTTTTTTTAACATTTCAAAAATAATTTTGTTTAATTTGTGCTTATTTACGTTAATAATTAATAATTTTTCCAAATGCGGAATGATCGAGATGAAACAAATATATTACGACTTGTCTCAATGAACTCTAACCATTTTAAAGTTTTTTTTCAAATTCTTTAAATATTTTACATAAAAATGTTTTGCTACCACTTTCAAGAATTTTTGATTTGTACAAGATTTGATTATTTACTAAGTTATTCTCATTATACTTTGTATCATGGATTGTAATTATCCTGTATGTTTTATCTAATTTATTTAGGTTTTTTCCTTTCATTGTTTTACATTACTTTGAAACTATAAATCTCAGAAGTATGATCTTTACATTGCATTAATTTAATTATGTTATATTGCTTCAATTTTTCTAATTTTAGCTTTAACATTATTTACTTAAAGTTAATGTGATAGTTAGTTATTGTTATGGTTTATTTAATTTGTAAATTTATAGTAATTCGAAATGAGATCTAATCAAGAGAAAACAAATATCATTATACTAATTTTGAAAAGCACTATCCAATTAAATATTAAATTTTTTATTTTCGAATTAGTTTTTTATTGTTTGACATGATTGACATTACATTCTATGTGTACCTAATATGATGCCCAAGGATGTTATACTCAATCTACTTCTTATTGGTTAATGTGGCTTTCGAGTATAATTTTAAACATTTAACCAAATGTTTCTCTTTGATCAAGTGATGTTACTATCAAACATTAATTCTTTGCTCATTAGACCTTTACATTACATTGTGTTTGTTATAATATGTTAGTTCAATTGATCTCATCTAAATTTTTATATATGATTACTTAATATTAAAATTGTAATTTGCTAATTATTTATGCTTTGTAAATTTTGGCAATTTTAAAAAATTCCAAACGAGATTTGGAAGATGAAATAAACTCATTAGACTCATCTTGAAGATCTCCATCCAATTAAGTGTTTATTTTTTAAGATTTTAACAAGTTTTACAAGTCATTTTTTTTTCTATATGATTTGATGAACGAGGATGTTACACTCAATTTCCTTAGTATCGTCTAGTCAAACATTCCTCATAATCTACCTCACCTCTTCACATTTTTGCTATAATTTTGTTATATTACTTTGTAACTATAAACCTTATCTTATGTGACCTTTATGATTCATTAAATAAGTTGCCTTACTTGCTTAAATTTATCTAATTTCAAGTTAAATTTTTTACTTGCATAATATTAAAAAAATTATTTTTTATTATTTTTGCCTATTTACCTTGCTAATTTGTAATTATTACAAAAATGGTATGATAAAATTAGAATAATATCCTTGGTCTCATTTTAATTTGGTATATGTAATAAATATTAATTTTTATAAATTTTTTAATTATTTAATTTTATATAGTCTTGGCATTTTACACAAGATTTTTTAATTTATATAATCTTTGATGATCAAGTATGCCATCCTCAATTTCCTCTTGTATCTTGCAATATAACTTTATAGTATAATTTATCTCAAATCCTCAAATTTCTACTTTGATTTTGTTATATTACTATGTAACTCTAAATGTACTCTCATGTGACATCTACATGTTATTAATTTTGCTATATTAAAATAAATTTGTCTAATAGTTTTCTTTAATACTTGTTTAATTAATATTAAAATAGTTATTTATTTTTTTTTACACATATTTAACTTGATAATTCTTAGTAATTTGAAATGAGGTCTAATAAAGATGAAATTAGCATCATTGAACTTATCTTGACAAGCTTTATTCAATTAAATATTCAACTTTATATTTTTAAATATGTTTTTTTCCAATTTGTTTTCATGAATTAAGAGAAAATTTCATTCATGCCACATTTGATAATTGAGAAAGTCATACTTATTATCCCTAGCCTTTTGCATTATGGCTTTCTTAACTAATTTGCCACATTTCTCCAAAGCTTTTAATTTGACATGGTTATATTACTATGAAATAGTAATTCTTCTCTCATGTAACCAATATATCATTTGATTTAGGCATAGAAATTTACTTAAATTCAACACATATAAGTCTTATTATATACTTGATTAATACCAAACTTATTTGTTATTATTTTTACTTATTTAACTTTGTAAATCATAATAATTCCAAACATGATCTGATTGAAATGAAAAGCATCATCAAATTAAATATCACATTTTATAGTTTTAAATATTTTATATTTTTTTTTGTAGTTTGCACTCTTTATGAGGTAATTTGATTTGTACATGATTGACGATCAAGGATGTAACACTTAATCTCCTCATTATCCTAGAATTAAATATTCTCACATAATTTATCTCATTTTTAAACACTTTTTGTGTTCATTTGGTTATACTGCTATGAAACTCTATTTTTCCCCTCTCGTGACTCTAATAATTCTTTGAGTTGATTATAGTATATTAGTTTAACTTAATTTATTTTTTATTTAATATTAATTTACTTCATATTAAATAATTTTTTTATTTTTATTTATGTTTAGTTAATTCTAAAATTCTCATTGATTTGAAGTGAGGACAAATGGAGACAAATCAAAGTCTTGTAGTCATCTCGATAAGCTATATCCAATTAAAAATTCTTTTTACACTTAATATTTTATTTTTTAAGTTAGCACACATTAAAAAAATATTTTAATCTTACCTAATTTCATAGTCTTTATAGTTTTCCATGATCTTATAATAACGATGCAACTTTCCCATGTACTTTATCTCCTTTTTAGAAATGCAATGGTTTGATTTGATTATATTATTTTTTTCTCTAAATCTCCTCTCAATTGACGTTGCAACTTTTCAATTTATTATACTACGTTACCTAAATTTATCTCATTTCAAATTTAAAATATATATTTCAAATATTAAGGTAATGATATATTATTATTTATGGTTATTTAATTAAGTAATTTGTAGATACTCAAAACAACCATCAACCTTGAGAAAAAATGTATTAGGAATAATCTCGATCTGCTTTCTTCAAACAATACTCATTTTATTTTTTTTATTAACATTTTGCATTATTTAATAGATATTTTCTTTTCTATCAAAGTTAATGGTCGAAAATATTACATTTGATCTCGTTATTAACTTAGAAATCAACATTATGTTATAATTTATCTCATTTTTTTTTAATTTTGTTGTTTTTAATTGGTTGTATCGCTATGTATCTCTAAACCCATCCCATGTGACCTTTACATGTATTGTGTTTTATTATATAACATTGTTTCAATTTATCTTTTTTAAATTTTAATATTTATTTAATTAAATAAAAATTATTTTTTATGCTTTTTTACTTTCATAACTTATAGTAAATTAGATTGAGGTCTTATTAAGATGAAACCACTATTGTATGGTTCATTTTGATAAGCTATATTCAATTAGTTGTGCAATCTTTTTTTCCAAAAAAACTTTATTTTCATCAAAATTTTCCTTCTTTATGAGATTTTTTAATTTGTGACAAATTTCACGATCATATTACATTCTATCTCTATAGATTCTTGGAACATAGGTTTCTAATACAATTTATCTTATTTCTATAAATTTTTTCTTTGATTTTGATTATATTACTATGAAATCATAATTGTTTTCCAATATGGCCTTCATATTTCTCTCATTTGGGTAAATTAAATATCAATAATTTATCTTATTTTAGTCATATTATTGATCAACTTTAAAAAAATAATTTACTAGTATGTTCACTTATTTAATTTTCTAATTCATAGTAATGAGAAAATAGGATAGATCAAGTTGAAAAAAAATTTTGGGCTCATTTAAACTAGCTTCATCAAATAAAATATTCCTTTACTATCGAAGTTGTTTCAAGGATTTTGGCATTATTTATTTGACATTTCAATTGCTTCCTCTTTTGACTATCGAAGTTGCTTCACTCGATCTTTTTAGTATCATGGAATTGAACTTTCTTGAATAGTTTCTCTCATATCTAAAAAATTTTTTTATTTTCTAATATTACAATTGAATAATAATTCTACTCTCTTGTAACCTTTTAATTGCTTTTCCTTGGTAATATTATAAAACTTCTTTTTAACTCATTTAAGCATTAATATTTATTTAATTAATGTGAAAATAATAAGTTATTTTTATTTATGTTTAAATAATTTTCTAATTCTTAACAATTCCAAAAGATATTCCCTAAAAATGAAACAAATGTTTTTGAGGTCGACCCATCAAGCTATATGTAATTTAATATTTATTTTTTTATTCTTAAATATATTTTATAAGATTTTATTATGATTTATGAGGCTTCTCTATTTGTACCAAATTTGACCTTTGAGGATGTTATGCATCATTTTCTTACAATCACGGAATGCAACTTCCTTATATTATTTTTCCAATTTATTCAAATTTTTTTCTTCAATTTTGTAATACTACTTATTCACACTAAATCTCTTTTTATGTGATGTTTAAATCATTTTGATTGGTTATGTTACATTGCCTTAATTGATGTCATTTTTGCTTTAATATATATTTTCTTAATATTCAAATAGTATTTTTTATCTCTATTTTGTTGTTAAGTTCAAATTATATAATATTTGGCCTCATCCAATTTAAAAATATTCTTTGACACATCTCAATTGGTCTGTCCAATTAAATCTATAATTTTATTATTTAAACATTTTACTTTTCAATATTTTTGTATATTAAATTAGTATTTGTATCCATACGTAATTTGTTCATTGAGGATGTTACAACTAGTCTCCATAGTATCATGCAATGTAACTTTACGGTACAACTTATCTCATTTCTACAATTGTTCCATTTCTTTTAGTTAAATTGGGATGAAACTATAACTTATTCTCATGTGACCATATTGCTTTGAATTGAGTATATTAATTGATTTATGTTACCTTATTTAAAACTTGTTATATATTTATTTAATATTAAAAAATAATTTTTTACTATGTATGGTTATTTAATTTTTCGTTCAAACAAATTCTAATAAGGCCCAATTGAGGTAAAATAAACATGGTCAACTTCTCTAGATAAAATCCAACAAATTATCTATTCATTTTTATATTTTAAAATATTTTTTTGTCATAGTTGTGACATATTTTATGAGATATTTTGATTTGTACTTTATTTGATGATCGATGATGTCATACTAGATCTTCTTAGTATTTTGCAAGTCAATATTCTTATGACAATTATATCATTTCATCAAAATTTTAATTTTGATTTCGTTGTATTACCACAGAAGTTTGATTCTCCTCTCATGTAAACTTTGCATTCTATTTATTTTGTTTCATTACATAGCTTTAATTTATATTTAATTAATATTAAATTAACTACTTATTAAATTTTTATGTTTAAACAACTTCGTAATTCTTAATAATTCAATGTGAGGTCCAATGGATTTAAAAAAATTTTGTTGGGCTCATTTCGATGAGTCCAATGAAATAGATATTCTTTTTTATATGACTAAATATTTTCTTTTCCAAGGTGTTGACATGTTTTACAATGTATTTTGATAAATACTTGATTTGACAATCAAGGATATTACCCTGAATCTTAATTGCGTGTTGTAATGCTCCTTTGTCAAAAAGTTTATATGATTTTGTGAAAAATTTTCTTTGCTTTTGTAATATTTCTTATTAACTGTAAATTTTCACTTGTGTGAACTTTACATCACTTTAATATATATTTTTTTATTTTAAATAAACTATTTATTATTATTATTTCGGATTATTTATATTTATAATTCTTAAATATTCCAAACAAGGTCTAATTAAGGTGATACAAATTTCATTAGACTTATTTCAATATGCTTTATCCAATTAAATATTTATTTTTTATATTTTTAAATATTTTAATTTCAATAGTTTAAAATTTTTTGTAAGATATTACACTTTGCACCTTATTTAACATTCAATGATGTTGCACTTGACTGCCTTAGTAAATTAGAATGTCTCATTCCCATAATATTTATGTGGTTTCTCCAAACTTATCCTTCTAATTTGATTGTAAAATTATGAAAATATAGGTCTCCACTCGTGTGGCCTTACATCATTATGATTTAGTTATATTGCAATACCTATATTTATCTTTTTTCAATTTTGATAAAAATTTACTGAATAATAAATTATAATTTAACAATATTTATTTATGGAAAACAAATTTAGCAATTTACTATAATTATAAAAGAAGTATGATGTAGAAAAACAAATATCAGTCAACTTGTCTCGTTAAGCTCTATCAAATTTAGATATTTTTTTACATTTTTAAATATTTGATTTTACTAGTGTTATGATGTGCTTTATGACACATCTTTACTTGTACCTAATTAGATGATCAAGGTTGCAACTTTTGTGATCTTTAATATCTTAGAAACTATTTTCTCCACATAATTTTCTTATTCTAAAAGGTTTGCTTTTTTCTAGTTATATTACTATGTTACTCTAAATTGCCTTTTTTGTGATCTTTGTATGAATATATATTTGAAATTTATGGAAATAGTAATTTATGGTTATGTTAGCTCATTTACCAATGTAATTTCAAATTTTCCAAATGAGGTTTGATTGAGACAAAGCAAATGTCATTGGACTTCTCTCAATATGGATTATCTAGTTAAATATTTACTTATATATAAAACTTATTTTATATATTTTTTGTTTGCATTTTTAGATATTTCATCTCATACCTTATTTAATAGATTAGAACGCTACACTCGATGACCTTAGCATTCTATAATGCAACTTGCTTACTGAATTTATTCCTTTTCCTAAAGCCTTTTCATTGAGTTTGATAATATTACTATGAAACTAAATCTTCCCTCTTAGGATATTAAAATTACTTTAATTTTTTAATAATATTTTTTTAACTTACCTTATTTAAAAAATAATTTATATTTATTTTTTTATATTTGCTTTGGTAATTTCCATTAAGTCCTAGTTGGGAATGATTGGATGGAATAGACATCATTAGACTCATCTCAAAAGATGATTTTAATTAGAAATTAATTTTTATGTTTTCAACATCTTATTTTTTAAGATGTTTGCATGCTTTACTAAATATTTTTATTTATACATTATTTGACACTTAAGGATGTTATAGTTAATTCACTTAGTAACTTGAAAAACAACATTCTTATATAATTAAAACTTTCATGAAATACATCAAGTAGATATTGTTAAAATATAATGAAACTCTAATTCCCCATTTATTTGAGCCTTACATTACTTTGATTTGGTTATATTATATTACGTCTATTTATCTTCCTTCAATTTTCATATATATTTGTTTAATATTAAAATGGTAATTTAAGCTTTTTATGCTCATTTAACTAGGTAATTCATAGTTACTCCAAATGAGGTTCAATCAAATTGAAATAAATGTCTTTAGACTCATCTCAGCAAGCTCTATCCTATTAAATATTTTTTTTCCTACATTTTAAAAATATTTTATTTTCTAGACTGCTGACATCTTTTAAAAGATTTTTTCATGCCTTCATGATTTTATGAGCAATGACCTTACACTCATTCTTCTTAATAGGTAGGAATGGAACATTACCGTATAATTTATCACTTTTTTGAAATGCCTCACTTTAATGTAGTTATACTACTATATAACTCTAAATCACACCTCATGTTATTTCACATTACCTTGACTTACTTTTATTACAATTCTTCAACTAACCTCATTTCGACTTAGCATTTATTTACTTAATTTTGAAAATAATATTTTTTATTATTTGTGCATATTTATTTTTGTAAAATTTGGTAATTCATAATGAAGTTTGAACTTCCAAAACAAATATCATTACCCTCTTTCAAACGAGCTCTATCTAAGAAAATATTTATTTTTTCTATTTTTTAAATATTTTATTTTCAAAGATTTTTCATGCTTTATCAAATATTTGGATTTGTACATGATCTGATGGCTGAAGCTGTTACGACTAATCTCCATAATATCTCGAAATGGAAGTTTACTATACAATTTTTTTCATTTTTTCAAACATTTCATTTACATTATGTTAAATTACAATGAAACTGTAATTCTCTTCATATGCAACATTTATATTATTTTTATTTTGTTATTTTACATTGCTTCCTTTTTATCGCATTTTATCTTTGATATATTGTCACTTTATATTAAAATAGTCATTATTTGTTATTTATTCATATTTACTTTGGTATTATATAGTAATTCCAAATGTGGTTTGATGCATTAAAATAAAGATCATTGAAGTCTTCTCATGTGATCTTTACACTTCCTTGAATTTGCTTTATTGCAACTTTTCACCTTTCTCATTTCAACTTTAGTATATATTTACTTAAAATTAAAATAACATTATTTTATTATTTATGTTTTTTTCTTTGATAATTTGTTATAATTCCAGGTTTGATCAAATGAAACAAATATCATTGGACTAACTTCAATAGTTTCTATTAAGTTAATGATTCTTTTTCTCCATTTTTTAAATATTTTATTACCTTAAATTTTTGTGTGCTTTACGAAGCATGTCAACTTGTACCTAATTTAATGATCTAAGCTTTTATACTCTATCCTTTTGGTATCTTGCATGCATGTTTCATAGACAATTTAGCTTATTTCTTCATATATTTTGCTTAGACTTTTTATATTACAACAAAACTCTAGTTGTCTTCTTGTGCGACCTTTATATTTGTTATATTTTGTTATAGTACCTTACTTAAATTTATCGCATTTTATCATTGATTTATATTTATGTTATTTTAAAATAATATTTGTTAATATTTATTCATTTTTTTGTTGGTAATTCATGGTAATTACAATTGAGGTTTGTTGGAGGCCAAACAAACATCATCTATTTCATCTAATTGAGCTTTATCAAATAAATATCAAATTATATATTTCGAAATACTTTTTTAGTTTTTTCTCACTTAAAGAAACATCTTGATTCACACCAAATTTATTGACAAGACTGTTATACTTTATCTTTTAGGCATCTTGAAATATAACTTTTTTATATATTTATGTTTGGTCTTCAATGCATTATTTTGATTTGGTTATATGACTATAAAATGCTAAATCTAATCTCTTGAGATATTTATATAACTTTGATTTACTATAACATATTACTTCACTTTATCCAATTTTAGCTTTAATTTTTACTTATATGACATTAAAATATTAGTTTCTTACTATTTACACTAATCTAAATTTTTAATTTACACTTATTCTAAATGATGTCTATTCAAGATCAAACAAAAATCATTTGAGTCATCATAATGAGCTTTATCCAAGGAAATATTTATTTTTAATATTTTTAAATAATTATTTTGTGTGGTCTTTCGCAATGTTTAAGAAATATTTTCATTTGTACTTGATTTGACAATTGAATGTTATCATTGATACTTGTACTACCTTCGAATGAAAATTTCTCACACAATTTATGTCATTTATTGAATTGTTACTATTAGGTTTGGGTATATTACAATAAACTCTATATCATTTATGCTACGATGTTTTCATTTCCTTCATTTGCTTTTATTATGTTTCTTTAATTTATTACACTTTTAATTTATATATATTTTCTTAATCTTAAAATTATAATTTTATATTATTTTTAGTTATCTAATTTAGCAATTTCTCATAATTCTAAACAAGGATTTACCTAGATGAAATAAACGTCATTTAATTTTTCTTGATAAGGTCCATTTAACTTAGTTATTTTAATTTGAGACCCAATCTTTGATTGAGCAACCAATACATGCTATTGATTTGGTTATATTACTTTGCTTCAGTTTACTTTACTATAGCTCTAATACTAATTTACTTAATATTAAAATTATAGTATATTTTTTATGGATATTTAATATGGTAGTTCGCAACAATTCAAAACTATGTTTATTCGAGATGAAAAAAAAGTCATTTATCTCATCTCGACTATCTCTAGACAATTAAACATTTTTTTAAATATTTAAATATTTCTTATTTCTTAGATTTTTGGCATGCTTTATAAGATATTTTGATTTATTCCTAATTTGTTTGGTGAGAAAATTATACTTTATCTCGTTGGTATCTTTCATAGCTTTCATATATAATTTATCTTGTCTTCAAGGTTTACACTTTGACCTCATTACAATATGATGAAACTCTAATTCTTGTGACAATGATATTACTTTAAAATGGCTATATTAAGTTTTTTCAATTAATCATATTTCAATTTTATTATATATTTAATTAATTTTAAAATATGTATTTATTATTTTTTAGGCTTATTTAATTCAAAATAATTCTATACAAAGTCTTATAGATATGAAATAGGCACTATTAGACTACTCTTAAAGAGCTCCATCAAATCAAATAATAATTTGCCAAACCTTTAAATTACTTTTATTTTGTTATATTACATTGCTTTGATATTCTCACCTCAACTTTAATATAAATATATGTAATATTATAATAATAATTTATTAATATTTATGTTTATTTTTTTGCTTATTTGTAATAATTCAAAAATAAGTCAAATGGAGATTAATAAAGCCCCATTGCAGTCATACCTAAAGGCTCTATCTTATTAATAACACTTTTTTAATTTAATATATCTTACTTTCTAAGGTGTTGGCACACTTCACAAAACATCTTGATTTGTTGATGATTTGATGATCTTAGATGTTACACACTAACTTTTTAATATAATGGAATATAAATTTCTTAAACAATTTATCTTATTTTTATAGAAGTTTCAATTTGGTTTGATCATACTTTTTTAATCTAAATCTTTACTCATGTGACCTTTACATTGGTTTTTTTATTATATTATTTCTCTTTAATCGATCTCTTTTTTGCTTTAATATCTACTTATTTAATATTTAAATAATATTTTTTAGATATTTATATTTATTAATTTTGATAACTTATAGTAATTTCAAATGAGGTTAGATGGGGGAGAAAAAAATTTATGAAACACATCTTGATAACTTTTATCCAATTAAATATTTATTTTCATATTTTTTTGAAATATATTATCCTTTTGGTGGCTGAAGTCCTTTATTAAAGCTTTTCATTTATACTAGATTTGATGATTAAGGATATTATACTTGATCTCCCTAATATCTTTAAATATAACTTTCATGTAAAATTTATATTATTTCTTCAACTTTTTTGCTTTCATTTGATTATATTAATTACCAACCCTAAATCTCATCTAACGTTACTTTTAAATTACTTTGATTTATTTATATTTTAGTAGGTTAATTTATCATATTTAGCTATAATTTATATATACTTAAAACTAAATTAATGAATTTTAATTATTTATATTTATTTAATGTTTTAATTTTGAAATATTCTAATCAATGTTAGATTAGGATGAGACAAAAGTTATTTAACTTTTCCAAACATGCTCAATATATCTAAATATTTATTTTTATTATTTTTAATTTTTTGTTTTATTGAGCTTTAGAATTCTTCACAATATGTTCAATTAATAACTTACTTGACAGCCAAGGATATTATAGTTGAACACCTCACTATGTTCCAGTGCATCTATCTTGTATAATTTGAGCCATTTCTTCAACTATTTGACTTTGATTTTATTATATTGCTTTGAATCTCCAATTCTTCGCTCATGTGACATCTATGTCACTATGCTTTGGTTATATCATATTATTTTAATTTATCTCATTTCAATTTTCATATATATTTCCTAATATTAAATAACACTCTGTTAGTGTTTAAGCTTATTTAATTTCATTACATGTAGTAATTCTAACTAGGATCTAATGTGGACAAACAAATGTCCTTAGAATTGCCTTGATAAACAATATCCAATTAGATATTCATTTGAATGTTTATAAATATTTAATATTTTTTGTTTTTTAACATATTTAATAAGGTTTTTTATTCATACCTGATTGGGTAATCAAATTTGTTATGTTTACCTCCTTAACGTATTGGAAAGAAAATTTGTTGCAAAAATAACATAAATACTAAAATTATTCATTTTTACATTTTTGTTATTATGCAAATATAAATCCCTTCTTTTGTGATGTTTTCATCCCTTTCATTTAATTATGTTGCATCACTTCAATTTTCTCCTTTTAACTTCACCGTATATTTTCCTTATTTAAATATAATACTTCATTTTTATTTATGCTTCTTTGCTTTGATAATTTATTATATTTAAAAAATGAGTACTAATTAAGAAGAAACAAATGCTATTGGATTCAACATAAAAAGCTATATCAAGTAAATTTTCATTTTTATTTTATTAAAATCTTTTATTTTCTTTGGTTTTAACATTCTTCATAAGATATTTCAATTGCTACCTAATTTGATTATTAAGAATGTTACATTGAATCTCTTTAGTATTTAATTATATTACTTTGTCATACTAATTATCTCCATAATTTAAATTTTTTATTGAGACTCGGTTATATTTTTCTATATCTCTAAATGGACTCTTTTGTGTGATCATTATGTTACATTAATTTTGTTGTATTACATTTCATAAATTTATCTCATTTTCTTATTAAAATATATTTAAATGATAAAAAATAATAAGTTATTATTTAAGCTTTTTTAGTTTGGTAATTTGACATAAATCCAACATGGTTTGATTGAGATGAAGTCAATTTTGTTAGACTCATCTCTAAGAGCTTTATCAAATTAGATATTAATTTTTTAAAATTTTAAAAAAATAATTTTCTTGATATTTTTAATATTTTATAATATGTTTTGATTTTTACCTAATATGAGAATCATGAATGTTACACTCAATCTCCTCAATAGCTTGGAATGTAGTTTTGCCACAAAATTTATTTTATTTCTCGAAATGCTTCACTTTGATTTAGCTACAATAGTATCAACCACTTATTCTAAGCTCATGTGAGCTTTACATCACTTAATGTACCTACATCAAATTAGTTTAATTAGTAACTCATAGGAATTTCAAAAAAAGATAAAATCAACACAAAATGTATGTGATTGCACTTGCTTCAATAAGGTCCACCAAATAAATAATATATTTTTAAAATATTTTATTTACTAAGATTTTTAAATTATTTTTATTTGGATAAGTTACAATTGTTTGATTGAACTTATTTTAGCTTTATTATATATTTCATAATTTTAAAGGAATACTTTTTCATTTATACATATTTTCCTTGGAAATTAATGAAATTCTAATTGAGGTGCATTCGTGATAAAAGAAGTGTCATTAGACTTTTGTAAGGTGTCTTTATCTATCTAAAAATTCATTTTTATATTTTAAATTTTATATTTTTTTATTTTTAAGGCATACATTAAAAAAAGTTTAATTTCTGCCTAATAAGATTATCGAGGACATTGTATTTGATCTTCTAAGTATCTTGGAATTCAACATTCTCTTATAATTTACCCCACATCTTTAATTTTTTTCTTTTAAATTAGTTAAATTACCATTAAATTCAAATTCTCCTCTTATGTGACATTTACATCACTTGGAGTTTGTTTTATCACATTTCTTTAATTTTATAATTTGAAATTATTTCAATTGACGTTTCACTAAAGTGTAGCAAAACTAATTGGATTAATCTTGATGAGCTCTATGCAAATAAAGATTTATTTTTATATGTTTTTACAACTTTCTTTTCTATAATTGCTAGCTTGATTTACAAAATATTTTTATTCATACCTTATTAAATCATTAATGATGTTACACTTGATCTTTTTAGTATGCAATAATAGAATGCAAAATTCTTATACAATTTATATTCTTTTCTAAATTGTTTTTGTTTTGAATTGGCTATATTACAATGAAACTCTATTGCTTAGTTTTTATGGCATTTACATCACTGTAATTCAGATATATTAAATAAGTTTAATTCATATAATTTCATCATTAATATATATTTACTTTTTTAACGTAATAATTTATTATGTTTTATTTTTGTTTATTTTTTAATTCATTTTTAATTCTACATGAGATCTATTGGAGATGAAAGAAATGTCATTGGACTAACATCGATGAGTTATATCCTTCTAAATATTTATTTTTATTTCTCTTAAATATTTTATTTTGTAGTGTGATGACACCGTTTATGTGACATTTTTATTCATACTTGATTTAGTAATTCAGGATATCACACATAATCTACTTAGCATCTTAGAATGCAACTTTCTCAAATAGTTTATCTCTATTCATGAAATTTTTTGCTTTTATTTTGTTATGTTATTTATGCCTCAAAATCTCAATTTCCTTGGCCTTCAGATTATTTTAATTTTGTTATATTACCTTACATCATCTTATCCCATTTCAATTTTAACACATATTTATTAGAAACTTAAATATGACTTTATTATCATTTTAATTTGGTAATTCAACATTATTCCAAATAACATTCGACCAAGATGAAATAAAGGTCATTAGAGTGAATATTTTTCTTTTTTTATATTAAAATAATATTTTATTTATATTTATTATTATTTATTTTTGTAAAACATAATAACTCTGAATTAGATTCAACATAAGTAAACAAATGTAATTGGACTTACTTCAAAATGCTCTATCTAATTAAATATTGTTTTTATGTAATTTTAAATATTTTTATTTTCAATAATTTTGTCATCTTTATGAGATATTTTCATTTGTAACTAATTTATCAAATGTGGATATCATTCGTGATCTCCTTAGTATCTTGGAAATTGACTTTCCCAAGAAATTTATCTCATTTGTTTTCAAATTTGTCGCTTTGATCTCGTTATATCACAATGTGACTATAATTCTCCTTTTGTAAGACCTTTGCATCTAAATTTTTTTTCTATATTTTATTGATTAAATTTTTCTTATTTATACTTTAATTTATATAGTTAATTACTATTAAATAAATAATTTATTATTATTTAAGCTTAATTATTTTGGAAACTCACAAAAAATTAAAAAATGAGATCTAATTAAGAAAACACAATATCGTTGCACAAGTCCTAATAGCTTTATCGAATTAAATTTTTAACTTTATATTTTTAAAAATCATTATTTTAAAGGTTTTTGCATACATTACTAGATATTGTGATTTGTAACTTAGTTAACATTCAAGGATGTTTCACTCAAACTCTTAGTATCTTGAGTGTAACTTTTCCAGACAATTTAGCTCAATCTTCAACTATTTTTCATATATTTGGTTGTATAAGTATGGAACTCTACATATTCTATTATGGGACCTTTACATCATCTTGATTTATTATACTATATTACCTTTATTTATCTTATTAAAACTTTAATATCAACTTAAATTGTACTAAAAATAATAATTTATTTATTTTTATGCTTATTAGATTTTGTAAATGACATTAATTCTTTTCAAGGGTCAATATTGAAAAAAATGTCACTGATTTGATTCATATCTGATTGGATGATCCAGATTATCACACTCGATCTTCTTTTTATTATTGAATGCAAATTTCTTATACCATTCATCTCAATTCTTCAATTGTTTGGCTTTGATTTGGTTGAAATACTATGTTTTTAAAATCTCCTGTACTGTAACTTTTAAATCAGTTTGACTTGTTTATGATATGTTACTTCAATGTATCACATTTTAGCATTAACATATATTTGCTTAAAATTTAAATGATTATTAATATTTTTTTTGCTTTTTGTTTTGTTAGTTTACTATGAATGGGGTTCAATTGAGAAAACATAACGTTCATTTGACTCACCTCTACAAGCTTCATGTAATTAAATTTTAATCTTCTAGATTTTTAAATTTTTTTAAGGTATTTTACATGCTTTACAAGTCATTTCATTTCATTTGTGATTTAACAATCAAGGATTTTACACTCGATCTTAATTGTACCTCAAAAGTCATGTTTACCACACAATTTACCTCATTTATACAATATTTTTTGTTTTAATTTGTTATATTACTAAGTAATACTAAATCTTATCTCATGTGGCCTTGATATTTGTTTCATTTTATTTTATTATATTCCTTTAGTTTATGTCATTACAATTTTGATATATATTTATTGAATAAAATGATTTGCTAAAGCATGGGGTGTCATTAATCTTCTCAAAATAGGGAAAAAAACCCAACCCAGTAAATCAAATCTTCTACAAAGTGAAATAGTTCACATTACACCTATGTAGGCATGCACTTAGGTTACATCCTTGAGCACAACTTGCACTAAAAAATGGATTGTTCATGGCATTTTAAAATTTAGAAACTGTAACACATTTTGCTACATTCTTCATTGATGGATAAGCTAAGATATCCCCTATTAAGAGTCATTTAATGTTTCATAGCCAAGCCCATAGAATACACATCAAATTATTACTAGCTTAGCATTTGCTCTTCTTTGGTGCATGATCAACTCACAGGCTATCATTTATCCACCATTGCATTGGGCTCTATAATGAACCAGAAGCAAATTTGATAGATAAATGCAATATCAAATCATTGTCATGCCTTTAACAATTGTACAAATTGCTCAATCATTTGTACCTCTTGTTTATGACCCTTTAATAGGTTCATGAATAGATACCTGATTACAACTACTTCTTTCTCTAAAAGATAAGGCCTAATAGACTTCTCGTCTAGTTGTATGTGGCAAACCACTTGCATCATAGTGATTTGAACACTTCATTAGACCTTTTAATCAATCAAAGAAATATGTGGTTTGTACAAAGGGTAGTGATGTAGTTAACACAAGCCAACGACCTAGCCTTATTAGGAATTCTTCAACGAAGAATAGAAACTACAATGATCTATCTCCATCACATTGATATTTTAGTAAGATTACTTATGCCTTTTGTCCAAGATAATGGACTCATGTAATACATAGCATAATGCACATTTAGCTCAAAACATCTAAAGGAATATAATCATTTGATTGCCTCAAACTTTCATGAACTAAATAGCTATGATACCTCTAAGAAGTTGGCCATAGGGCTTTCACCTTACATAACTAATTATCAAGTTAAGGCCTTATTTGTTAATGAAGTTGACTAGAGAAATTCCTTTAGCAACTAAGAAAGGACATGCCCTAATACCTATAAGAAACAACATGCCCTAATACTTATAAAATCAAGAAAGACATTCAAATTTTTAAATCCATATTATGTTTAAACCTAATGTGGCTACTCATGTTTAGTTCAGTTAAGCCATATGCTCCACTATTTGTGGTGCCTCCTTTTTTAGTTTTTTTGAGGTTTAGCCTTCTGATCAATTGTGTCAAATTTGTGTAAGAAGATAACATTGTTGGAACTAGTTTTCTTATTTTGGATGACATGGGTAGGTCCATTACTTCTATAAGAAAAACGTGGGTCTTATGTTGAACTTCTACCTTGGATATTATTTATATTCTTGAACCAATGGAGCCCTTAGAATGCTACTTCTTAATGGTCAAATAATGAAGTTTGAATTATACTCTACTATAACCATTACTATAGTGAACCAATTGCTTTTATCTAAAATAAACAGAAGTACCTACATATGCTTAGGGCATGCAATCTCTCAAGCTATGTCACATAAGGCACCAAGGCAATAGTGTTGTTGACTGGGTTGCTCATCAAGTAGTTTTATATGATTTTGTTTAGAAGTATGTTATGCTCCTTCCCAAATCACTTAAACTTTGCTATTTTATTGTTATATATGAACCTACATAAGGAGAGTATGATGTTGAATTTTGCCATTAGTTTATTAAGGAATCTAGAGGTTTTGATTCCTTATAAGATGTTGACATAGTTAAAAAATACATGATCCATCAATCTCTAGTTTGCATCATTTACATATTAGATTGGATGGTATCTGGTCAAATTTGAACCGCAAAATTTTGTGCATCTTTAATGAAAATAATTTTGGAAAATGCTTTCAAGGTGGCAACTCTTTCATAAATTCAATAATGTTACCTTTGATAGTGACATACGAATGCCCACAACCATACCTCTTAATGATTGCTCTGATCTCGATGGCCAACACAATAGAATTGAAATACTTTCATGTTATCCAAAACTAATGTACCCTTAGGATGGGATTGCTTTGAGCACTCTTGCCTTTTCAAAGTAATGATGCCGAGGGCATGACTTAGCTATTTAAGGCCAGACTACGTAAGCAACAAAAGAGTTAGACACCGAAACATTAAAAAATACACCCAAACCAATTTCCTACTATGAGCTTTTTAACAAAATAAAGATAAATCTATGTTATTAGAACCTGAATTTTCATGGTTTCTAGCACCAAACTTGATTTCTAATTGATTCACATTAACATACTTAAATCGTACTCATTCTAAATACCAAACTTTTAGAGCCCTGTATTGTTATGTATTGTCACTACCTCTCACTATCAAACTTGAGTGCTACTGACTTCCTTGATTGTCATAGGCTTCTCTTTGGTTCCCTCTCTAGAATCAAACTCTATTTGCTATCATCCATCACTACAATGGTTGATCCCTATCCTACAATCAAATGTTGATTGAGCAAAAATTTTTATGTTACATCGCTAGAATCGAGGCCATGTGATCAAACAAGTTATCTGGATTATCTAGGAGCCAGGACAAAGCTCACATCACTCATTTACATAACAAATGCATCTCATCTCAAAGTTGGGTTTTCAAGCACATATTAGCTCTAGAATTATTATAGATATCTAAGTAGCATGTACCAACAAATAAACTATAACTAATTTAATGAGTTATTTACTATTTCACAGTTTGAAATTATTCATACTTACACATGCATGGATTAATCTTTGAGAGAAGCATATCACTACTTGAAGGATCAACAAGCTAGCAATACAAAGATATAGCACTAAGAGCACCATGTGTTGTAATTGACATGTTCGTAGTATCTGGTGATACTCCACAAACGAAGAGTAATTGCTCATAGGTTTGGATACCATCCATCATGTTTTAAAACATTGACTCTTCACAAATGCATTCTTTAATGATAACTCTCCTTGGAAGAGAATAAAGATCTAATCATGTGATTTCCAAGACTGCCAACATAAGAGTAGGGATGATCGCATGTTTAATAGTAGTATGGAATACCAGCAATTGCAACATAAGAGAAGTGTGGTGTAAATGAAATAAGCGAATTAAATCTTGCCATCTACTTGAATAGCATGAAACATATAAACTTCTTACTTATGAATGTTTCATTGCATGAAAGAGCCCAACACATAATTACTAAACATGTAAAGATGTAGTCAAGTGAAAAGTTAAGACACTACAAATAACATCTCTTTTTGCAAATGGCATCTGAAGCAATTCCAATGCTAATAGCCCAAAAAGCTTCAAAGATATACAAAAATAAGCACAAAGGGTCTAGTAAAGGGTGAAGGCCTTAGTTAGAAATCGTATGGAACATGAAGAGGCAAGCCAAAGAAAAAGGACACATGCATACAAATCTTCATAGTACTTTTTATTAACCAAACCACCATTGAAATGGTCAAACATTATTGTACCTTAAAAATGGAACATGTTGAGCTCTACACATGTCACAACAAAATCTGTTGTGCAATTTTCACGATAGAAAAAAAGCAAATTACCTGATAGAAACTAGGTCAGGCATGGTAGTGTGCACTGCAACATGTTGAGATGACAATACAATTAAAGAATATATGGCCAAGTGGAATTTGTATCACTAAAGTTTCACTACAACATGAGCAAACACTACACCAAACAAGTCATAAGCAAGCAAGGTGAGACAAATCCACATTACAGCAGGTGACCCCATTAGAGTGGCACCTCATTCTTGTATTAGTAGTCTCAAGTGATGAAAATGGTCAAAAAGAGTTAAACATTTTGGGAGAAAAATTCTATGCCTAAAGAATGCTACCACATCGACAAAGGGCATGCCATCTCACACGGCACAACAATGGACAGGAGCATAGACCACAAGGACATTGCCAAGCACACATGACACCACTAAACTTTCACTACGACACAAGGTAAACTACACCTCACAATGTCCTATTCAAATGGCAAAGAAAGGCTCTTCAAACAAGTGCAACAAAAAGTCTCTCAATAATGCATCACCTTATCTATGTGCCATCAAATCATAGCACTAAAAGTGCCAAAAAAGGCTGCACTTTACAAGCCGCACCCACCAATCACACAAGATGCCATAGAGCATATGAAAATTTGTTTCGACATGCTCATGCATAGTTAATTATCTTGTGAGAAAAGTGTTGCAGTGTGCCACCTACACTATTGTGTTCACAATTGTAGCTACGTGCATCTAAGGCTACAGCACAAAATATACAAGCTTTAGTTCATAGTGCACCATTGAACTTCTACTTTTCTATGGGCCACATCATGCCACAAATTATAGCAAAAAATCACAACATAAATTTACCAAAAAAATGTTTCACTTTGTGGGTCCTACTTGCTGCACACAAGATGCTATGAGGCACACACAAAATTTCTATCATATGCACACTAATACACCACCACACAAGAGGATAGTGAACTACTAATCATGTAGCTACAACTATGCATTACTAGAGCCAAATCCCAACAAGTACTAACATTATAGCTTATTGTAACATTCAGCTTCAACGGCCTCACAATGTGGTACATTTTCCTTACGAATTGCTTATTGTGACAATTTCAATTAGCAAGACGTCAAGTCTCTTAATAGAGTAGCTCGACATTCATGCCCAAGCAATCACAGCTGCTAAATATGATAAGAAAATGTGACACTTTTTGTCATGCGCATAAAACTACGATAGGTGTCACTAAAGAATGGATGCAAGCAAGGTAGTGAAATTTTTGAAATGCATGTGACATTTATTTGTTTGTGGGGATGAAACAGCAACATCATAGGGCTAGATCATAGTGGAACATGGCATTTTTTAAAGAAGCCAAAAGCACTATAATTCTAATACTACACCATCTAACTTCCATGATTAATGTGAGGCATTTCAACTCTACACCATGACAAGCCTCTAATGGGCACCACATGAATCATATAGTGTAACTGCCCTAGTTTTCTCTTATTTGTATTTTTATATTTTTTTTATAGAAAGAGCTCTGTGAGACGAATCTCACGATGTTTAATTTGTAATTTTCGGAGCTCTAATGAATAAATTATGAATTTTTGAAGATTTGAGATAAATTTGTAACGTAGAGGATAGATCTGTAAATTTTAAATGTCGGCTTAGTTCAAATCCGATTGGCAGAGGATAAATTTGCAAATATAAAATTTAGAGGGGGTTTTCTGCAAAAACGCGGTTCACGAAGCGACGGATAAGCGTGTCTATAAAAGCTGAGCCAGGTGCGTTTGGAAAAGCACTTCTGCGAAAAACGCCGGCGAAGAGGTTGCAGAGTGCGACGATGAAGTTTTCGACAACTGTTGTTTTTGCGTAGGCGCTATAGTAACATCCAACGAGGATTTCCGTGAGCATTGGCACGCGACAGTGACGGCCAGCGAGGATTTCTATAAGTTCCGGCACGCGACAGTGACGGCCGGCGAAGGTTTCCATAAGGTAAGAAATAAATTTTTGTCGTCGGGGTTTCAAAATCCTTGGAAGAACATGGTACACATTTGCATTTAACACTACAGACTTTGAGAGACAACCAATTATATGCCAAATTCTAGAAATGTGAGTTTTCGTTATCCAAAGTCATTTTCTTAGGACATGTTGTCAGTGCAGAAGGAATTTTCGTGGATCCACAAACATTTCAACTATCATTGATTGGCCAAGACCCACAACAATGACGGAGGTCAGAAGCTTCTTGGGATTAGCTGGATATTACAGGAAATTTGTCAAGGGTTTTTCTCAAATTGTTACACCGTTAACCAATTTAACATGGAAGACTACAAAATTTGAATGGGATGCAGCTTGTGAAAATAGCTTTCAAATACTGAAAGAGAAATTAACTACAGCTCCAATTCTAGCAGTGCCAGAAGGAACAGAAGGTTATCAAATATACAGTGATGCCTCGTTGCAAGGGCTAGGCTGTGTCTTTATGCAACATCACAAGGTAATTGCCTATGCGTCTAGACAGCTTAAAACACATGAAAAGAATTATCCTGTGCATGATTTGAAGTTAGCAGCTATCATTTTTGCTTTAAAAATTTGGAGACATTACTTATATGGAGTTAAATGTATGATATTTACTGATCATCAGAGCTTAAAATATATCTTCACTCAAAAGGAATTAAATTTTAGGCAAAGACGATGGTTGGAATTTATTAAAGATTATGATGTGGAAATCACATATCATCCAGATAAAGCAAATGTGGTGGAAGATGCTCTCAGTAGAAAGGCTAGTGCTAATAGTTTATTAACTACTATCCCAGAAGAAAGACAAATGATCTTTGAGATGGACAAATTGCAATTAGAATATGAATTACAAAGAAATACGATATTGCTAGCTCATTTATCTGTAAGACCAGATTGGTTGATGTCAATTAAAGACGACCAGGCTGAAGACCCAGAACTACAAAAGATAATTCAAAAGATCCACGAAGAACAAGTCTCTTAATTTAAATTAGATCAGGAGGGTCTACTTCGATTTCAAGATAGATTATGTATTCCAGCACATCAGCAACTCAAAGAATTACTACTAAAAGAAGCTCACAACTCTCGATATTCCATACATCCAAGAGAGAATAAAATATATCAAGAGTTGAGACAATAATACTGGTGGCCAGGGTTAAAGAAAGATGTGGCTAATTGGGTTCAAAGGTGTTTAATTTGCCAGCAAGTGAAAGGAGAACAACAAAAGCCTGGAGGAGTACTACAGTCATTACCGGTACTAGAATGGAAATGGGAGGAAGTGGCAATGGATTTTGTAGTTGGATTACCAAGATCACCGGCAGGTCATGACGCGATTTGGGTAATTGTGGATAGGCTGACAAAAACTGCTCATTTTCTTGCTATAAAGACAACTTATAATGCTGAAAAATTAGCTCAAGAATATGTAAAACAAATTGTCAAGTTGCATGGGAAACCAAAGGTTATTATCTCTGATAGAGATCCTAAATTCACTTCTCACTTTTGGAAGAGTATACATCAAGCTTTTGGTACAAGTTTAAAGTTCAGTATAGCCTTCCATCCTCAAACAGATGGTCAATCAGAAAGAACTATAAAAACTTTGGAGGATTTACTACGACTTTGTATTTTAGATATTGGAGGAGATTGGGAAAGTCACTTGCCGCTGGTAGAATTTGCTTATAATAACAGTTATCTGTCTAGCATTGGAATGGCTCCATGTGAGGCACTTTATGGTAGAAAATGTCAATCACCTTTATGCTGGAACGAAGGGAAGTAAAGAAGTTTGATGGGTCCTGCATTTATGGAAGAAGTAACTGAAAAGATCAAAACCATTCAAAGAAGAATGAAAGCAGCCCAGGACAGACAAAAGAAATACTATGATATCAAACACTGAATGATCGAATTTGAAGAGGGGGAGCATGTATTTATTAAAGTAAGTCCAACAAAAGGTATCATCAGGTTTGGAAAGGCAGGAAAATTAAAACCTAAATTCATTGGTCCTTTTGAAATACTAGAAAGGGTTGGACAAGTGGCATATCGGCTAGCATTACCTCCTTAGTTGGCATGAGTACATAATGTTTTTTTCATGTCTCAGTTTTAAGGAGATACATTCCAGATCCCTCCCATGTGGTGAATTATATAGATCCAGACATCGAAATTTAGAAAGAACTGACTTATTCAGAAAAACCAGTGAGGATCCTTGATCGACAAGAGAAAAAGCTAAGAAACAAAGTTATTCCTATGGTTAAAGTTTTGTGGCACAGTCAAACAGAAAGAGAAGCTACATGGGAAGTAGAGACAGATATGATCAGTCAGTATCCAGAACTGTTCTAAATTTCGGGACAAAATTTTTGTGAGGGAAGATTGTAACAGCCCTAGTTTTCTCTTATTTGTATTTTTATATTTTTTTATAAAAAGAGCTCTGTGAGACGAATCTAACGATGTTTAATTTGTAATTTTCGGAGCTCTAATGAATAAATTATGAATTTTTGAAGATTTGGGATAAATTTGTAACGTAGAGGATAGATCTGTAAATTTTAAATGTCGGCTTAGTTCAAATCCGATTGGCGGAGGACAAATTTGCAAATATAAAATTTAGAGGGGGTTTTCTGCAAAAACGCCGTTCAAGAAGCGACGGATAAGCGCGTTTATAAAAGCCGAGCCAGGTGCGTTTGGAAAAGCACTTCTGCAAAAAACATCGGCGAAGAGGTCGCAAAGTGCGACGATGAAGTTTCCGACAACTGTTGTTTTTGCGTAGACGCTATTGTAACATCCAACGAGGATTTCAGTGAGCATTGGCACGCGACAATGACGGCCGGCGAGGATTTCTTTAAGTTCCGGCACGCGACAGTGACGGCCGGCGAAGGTTTCCATAAGGTAAGAAATAAATTTTTGTCGTCGGGGTTGTGTAAAGTTTTCCGGTGAGCGGGGGAGATCGAGAGGCGGAAGCCTAGCCGAATTCGATCGATTCAGCACATGAAATGGCAGATCCAGCGCCGGCGAAAGATTTCGGTTTCGCCGAACGCGAGAGAGAGAGAGGGGGGGCGGCGTGAACCAGTCCAGGCTTTGGACCGGGTTACGCTGCTGAACCGGATGCCGAGGCGCGCGGTCCAGCGCCAAGCGCGTGCGGTCCAGCGCGCCGAGCACGCCCGGTCCAGCGTCGAGAGCGCGCGGTCCAGTGCGCCGGGAGCGGGCGGTCGAGCACCGCGAAAGAAAATTTTGGGGAAAAATGCCGTTTGGAAAAGCTTTTAGAAAGCTTTTCTGCCCGGGCGGTCCAGCGCCGAGCGTGCGCGCGCGGTCCAGCGGGCGGTTCAGTGACGCGTAAGCCCATCTTTTGGGATTATTTTGGGGTGTGTTTGGGAAAAGCTTTTAGAAAGCAATTTTTGACAAATAAGCATATTTAAATTAATTAGTTTTGTATTTTACGGGCTTGTAGGACATCAAAAAGAAGCAGAAGTGAGTAAGACAGTTGGTACATCAAATTCAGGTAGATAGATTCCAAACCCTGTGATGTAGCACATTACTATGTATTTACTTTACATGATTTTCTTTCAGTTACATGGTGTTTGATTGTTCTATATGTTGATGTTTGTTTCATTTGCATGAAAACTGAAAAGAAAGAAATAACATGGTATGACAATGAAATTAAAAGAAAGAAACAATATGGAAAGGTCTTTTGATATGGCATAATTGTTTGGAATTACGATTGGAAATGATAGTAAAAATGGATTCCCAGAGAACATTATCCTCACCACTAGGCCCAGCATGTGTTGCAGGGTATCGATCTTCGGATCAGATATCTGCCTAGTGTTTATACTAGGCCCAGCGTGTGTCGCAGGGTATCGATCTTCGGATCAGATATATGCCTGGTATTATGTGCTATGACTCCATGATGATTTACACCAGGCCCAGCATGTGTTGCAGGGTATGGTACCATACCTGCCTGGTGGCACTAGGCCCAGCATGTGTTGCAGGGTATCGATCTTTGGATCAGATATCTGCCTAGTGTTATGTGTTTGGTTGGATGCCGACTGGAGGTCATTTATTGATGATGTTTGGATCCAGAGGATAATGCGTCAAAGGGAATTGGGCCCGAAAATAATACACATATAAGGAACTGGCATTTCTTTATGGTTTTCATTTGGCATTACCTTATATATATGACATATGGTATGGTTTAGCTTGATGCATATGATTCATCTTTATTGTTTATGGTATTTTGTTATGTCTTTTTATTTACTTGGTTAACTATGTGGATTTATCTACCGAGATGTGTAAATCTCATTTAGTGCTTACATCACAGGTCATGAAACCACTGCACCTAGAGATGGGAATGGTACTGCTAGAGAAGAGCCATTTTCAAGAGATGTGTGAGAGTGAGAAAGTTTTCGTGTGATTAAATGTTTTAAAAACATGCCTATATATATACTTTGGATTTTGAGTGTGTGTTTGTCTTACCGTCGGGTCCCCACCTTTGATTTTTGGTTAGTTGTCCTCACTTGATGTAACAGCTAAGCAAAATTTATGATAATATTGTTATATAATGGACTTGGTTAGGTGGGGGCTTGACATATAGTGCCTTACTTAGCACCACACAAAGTACCACATAAAGAATAAATATCAATATAGGTATTGTAAAAAGTATCACAATATGTATCACAATAAGTATCACCATAAGTATCACAATATAGCAGAGCAAGTAGTGCATGCTAATAAAGTTAAAAAAGTGACGAAGGGGTGCATTAAAATTTTATGGTGTCTATATCTTTAAGGGGATGAACGTTTTATGATATTGCGTTGGATCTCATTGGATCATGATGGCAAGGCCACTTTGTCACTTACAATGTCACTTGACAAATTTAAGTCACTTGGAAAGGATTTTACCAATTATTTATATTTAATGACACTTTTTCTAATTCTCACACCATTAAACTTTATACAATAATAAGTGAGTTGATGCTGGTGTCCCCTTGGGCTAAAATCCTTTATTATCATCCAACAACCAAATGATGCACCTAAGCATCACATCTTATCATGGACTCTAACTTGGAGATATTCGATCACAATCCAACACATGATGGCTTTATACCATTAGATTTTCCACCAAGTGTGATTAACAATTGTGTGAGTCAATTTTTCATCTCAAATTTATTTGAATTACTATCATGACACATTAGTAAGTGGGGCAAATCAAACATCTCTCAACCCAACTTATGTTTTCTATTATTGGGTGAGAAATCTTACACTTAGTGAATTCTACTTCACAATGTTAGAAATGAGTGACATTGAAGGAACAAAAAGAATTGTCAGTATGAATACTTAGCTGGTACAAGCCACTCATCATTGTCATAATTTTTTTGACACCTTTAACAAAAATTTTAAAAGCCTAAATGATCGATAAGCTACAATTCCATGGATTGTATTTTTTATTGAAAAAGAGAATCAAATATGCTTTTGTCTTGTCATTCCTCACAATATTTCTTGTCTGTTAAGCTCAACTAAAGACACCCATGTTAAATTTTAATAGTTGTGCTACCCTAGCGAAACTCCTCACCTATTGATGTCTTTTGCCTAGATCGGCAAATTGAGGCCACACATGGAGCTAAAAGGAGTTGGGTGCCAATTCTATTCCATAGAATAAGAAAAAAAAGTTAAAAGTTGTGATATTCCAATTTCATCGATACACTGAACCCCATATATCTTACACCTCTTAAGTCATTTCTTATAGTAAGACTAGAGTCAAGGTCAATAAGGTATTTTTCTATAATGATTTTGCAAAGCCTGATCCCTTGGTCATGGTTTCATTGGATAGAAGAAAGAGATAGTTGGGATCTTATTAATCCATTTTGCTACTTTCATAGTGTTTTAATTAATTTCATTATTTACCCATTCTTGTTTGAATTTCATCACTTTGATGTTTAGTGCACCAGGTAGAAAGCACACTTAATGAGCATCCTAGAGGAAAATCGCAATGCGTAGATTTAATTGAACCGCTCCCCAAGTTAATGCCAATTCTAAGCTGATTGTTGAACTCCTAAGGAAGGCCCCTGTAGGGGCCTCTCCTAATTCATTCCTTAGCCAACATGCATTGACCCTCTCTTTTCACAAAGGTAACTTAAGTAGTCTACTAACAACGATGGATGCTAAACTTCTGCTACTATCTTAAACCTTTAGAGCCAATCGTTTTCCAAAAATTGTGGATCCATTTTGTCCACTTCCCTTGGAAACATTACTACCCCAAAAAGAGGATGATCTTCTTGGAGATTTGATATTCTTATGAGTACAAGTAGGTGTAAAAGTCACTTGGCCACCAAGATTTTCAAGAGTCATCCGGAGCAAGTCAGACACCACTTTAACATGTGGTACCTTTTCACCTCTTGGCCCAGCCAATGATGAAGCTGTTTCTAAGCTTGATAGAATCTTATCTAGAAAATGTAGCTCTTCTGAGTTACCCATTGATGTCTTTGGACCACTTGATGTTGATATAAATTACTACATCTTGGCTCAAGAATTCCAACTTGACTTTCTTTTGATGCTTGTGCCAATTGACACTATTTCATGTGTTTCGGCCATCTCTTAATGTTTTCTTACCCATGTGTAAGTGTCATTCAGATAGAACCATTCCATCCTTTAGCCTTCAAAGTTCTCATTTTAATATTTCCTACTACCACAAATATTTGCATCAGTAGATGCTCTACGTCAGCTGATGTCTTACATTTTATAGTGACCTTTGTTCCCAGTTACTCTTGAAGTCATTGCATTACACTAATGGCCATGTGCATTACATGCATAAGTACAACCCATTTTAGGGAATAGTTAATTTAGTAGGATAGTTGTTACACATTCCTCAAGGGATTTCATTTTCCATGACCACCTTTCTACTATTTTAATTGACCAAAATACTTTGTGAGCTCTAGGTTTGTGCATAGTTGGACATTATAACCCAACATCTAATTCATCCCACAACGATAGTACTACTTACCAAAAATGTTCCACTTAGAGCCTAGATTCCTTGGCTCAACTTCTTAAAGTGGCTCACTTCCTATCTATTTAAAAATTCAAAAATGGTTAAGGGCATTATGCTCCCAATGCCCCTAATCATTGGCTTTACCCAAAAGAACTTTGATTATGGTTCTAAGTATCCCAAGGGAAACATTGAAGGGAATAAGCTACCAGATGGCTTGATTAGTCATTCACCTTTACACCCAAGTTAGATGAATGAATTGTATATGGGAATCTCCCTGAGCATCCAGAATAGTTTGCTCTAGTTTCATCCCACTTAGGCATAGTTCACCATTTTTGGAGTCCCAATAGGCATGCTCTCAGTACAAATCTTCATAAAAGAGTTGGGTCAATTAGTAGCTTACCCTACACAAAGGATCCCATCAATCAACTTCCTTGCATCTTCAAGGCTTGCACATCATTCATCTCATAAGCATGTTCTACTCTTTGGTTTGTGTTTCAATATGTAGAGACATTCCTTTCCTCTAATAAGCAACGAGATTGATTTCTCATTAGGTGATGTTTACTTGATCTCTTACTATTGTGATGGATCGAGACATTCCTTTCCCTGAGCCAAGCAAGAGACCATTTTATGACATTATACATGAAGCTGAATTGTATTGTAAGCACCATATGCTTGCCTTGAGATAATTTCAAGTACTCTTTCACTCAAGTTTCGAATCCCTTTTTATCTTTTTTTGTGGTACTTGTTTCCTATCAAATTTTTACAATAATTTTGCCTTCAATAGAATTTACCATAAATTTTGGGCTGCATTACCAAGCAACCAAACTTGTTGATAACATCTTCTATAATAGCAAGGTTGAATAAGGCTCCGACCCTCACCGGTGTCCCCTATAAAGGGAGTTGATCCTGATCCATCACTATGGATAACTCTCTATTACAATCTAAGCTTCAGGTTGCCCAGTTTCTACCCTAGGCTAGTCTACCTATTCTTGTCATTACAAAGGCAATCCTCATAGGTTACTTCACCTCTTACTTATAAGCCTAAATTCAGCAGGTAGCTTCACCTAACATAAGTTCATTATTCTATTATGTATAGTTTTGAGTTGTATGTCTAAGCAGCATCTTACTACATGTTGAAAAATCATTTCATACTAGTAAATGACACAACACTCAGTGGCATCAACCTCTTATCACATTAGAAATCAACAACCATCCAATGCTCCAACATGCCAATAGATTGTATGAAGTGCCATTGGTTGCCTCGAAATAGGGGTAAAGATCTAAAATTACTATTCATAGCTTACATAAGGAGTGACATGTCACATCACAACCTTGCATGCGTGTCTTGGCTTGCATCCTTGGGTGCAACTTACATTTAAAAGTTTATTGTGCAGGAGATTCTACAATTCACAACACGTATCCAATTTTGTTGTGTTCTTCATTGATGTAAGAGTCAAGATTTGCATTGTAGATAGTTCTTCACTATTTGATTGCCATTCCATACAAGATCTAGCAATCGGCAATAGACTCATTACCAGCTTAATATTTTCTCTCTGTTGGTGCTTGAGCAAATCTATAGGCTTTTGTTTATCTAATCTTTGACTTAACAAATATCTACAAGTACATGCGAAAAAGCTCTTAACTCAACTGCACTCCAAAGAAATATTCAATTTATTGATGTTGTTTATTTCAACTCTCTTATCTCATTTAATGGGGGAGCTCTAGCAGCCTCATTGGCTTATTTCCTTTTATAAGACTCCTCTCCCAATGAGATGGGCTAATCTCAATTATGATGTAGCTTTGCAAGAAGATAATAGTGTTTAAATTAGAACTATTAGTCACAATGATATGGTAGACGTACTTTTATTATAGGTTAAACATTTTTTGGCAATGTGATATTAGAAATTAATTCTGGTCCAACATCATTTTAAAAGATTACTTCACACCTTGTAGAATTAAATGTAGGGTCATCACTTCAATTTTTGATCTTCTTCATTAGATCACAATGAATATTCGTGCTACAGCTTCTCAAATAGTTAAATTTGCATCTCTATTGTTGATTCACCTTTGGCTTGACAAGAATCAACAACCACATCTAGATAAGGTACTCAATTCTAATGCATTTTTAGATGATCATTTGAATTATTGCTACTACTTGCTTCAAATCTAATATTATCTAGCTCGAATTATGGTGGCCTTGATGGGTTGGCCTCCTATTGGATTCCCCTTGCTAATGGGTTGGATTAAATTAAATTATGATGCAAATAAGAATGATAACTTTAATGTTAGAATTGCTATTTTATATGAGATGACATGGGTGTACATAGTACTATTGTCAAAAAAATTTTGCTTTAACTTTAAAGTGAGAATTGTTATTTTTATATGAGATGACATGGGTGTACATTTTACTATTGTAAAAAAAATTTTCTTTGGTTCAACTTTAGCCTTGGAGACTATTGCTACTATTAAAGCAATGGAACTTCTCGTAACACTACATCTAATGTCCAAGCAGTAGTGATTGAATTAGATTATACTACAACCATCATTATATTAAACTAGTTACTTTTGTCTACAATAAATAATGGTTCCTATAATTGAATTATTGCATGTTGTATGAAGTTGTTCAAATTGTTTTAAATAAAGCACTAAGGCATTTGGGCTACAAGCTAGGTAACTCGTCATGCACATTTATTTGATTTGGTTTGGGACTTGGGAATGCCCCACCCCAAGCCACTTCAGCTATGTTTTTTTATTAATTTTATGTATGAAACTTGTTATGGAGAGGTTTATGTAGGCTTCAGCAATTACTTTATCATGGATCACAAAGACTTTAATTTCATCTAGTGCATTAGAAAAGAGCACAGGTATGTGTAATGAATTTTGTTATGATAATGAAAATAAAAACTAAAAAAAGGAGGGGCAGCTTATGGTTCATTTCAAAAATAAAAAAATAAATAGCGGTTGCTATGAATCTTAATATAAGCTTAGGCAGAGCACTGAACAATGGCTTTAATTTTTAAAAAGATTTACAGGATTGTAATTTGGCTAAGTTTTTGTTGGGCTCACTTGGAAAGCATGTTTGGGATTGCTTAATGGATTTACCTTGATTTTAAAAATGTTACTATGAGTACAAATAGTAATAATAGAGAGATTATTTGCCCTTTTGCATTAGAACTGGCTGCCTCAAGTTTACATGTCATAAACTCTAGGTGTGTTGAATATATTATGTTTGGCTGATTTTACTAAATAATGATTAGACTAAGATTGATTTTGGCTACCTCTATGAAGAGGAAGTACAATTCTTGGTGTTATACTTAGTGGTAAATGGATTGAGAAATTGTAAGTGTAGTGTATCCTAAGGTTGGCAAAATAATTGTCAAGAAAACGTTGATTTTCTTCATATATTGTTATCACTTATGTTGCTGCACTTAATCCTAGTATTGCAATAATAATAACATACCCTAGAAACATAGAAAAAAGTCATTGGAAGAATTATTATGCATGATACAATGCAACATCTACTTATGACATAAATGATATGATTAGTGGTTAGAAGTTAAGACAACTTTAGGTTTGCTTGACCAACTTCACCTAATTTCTCCTTATGTGTAGAAAGGCATTCTTTTGTATTTGTTTTCTACAACAAGAGCAACTTAAAAGTTGTGGCTTTTTGTCTTTATGTGATAGCTTCAAATGGAGGTCTACTATAATATGAATTGCAAGGTGTAGAAGGAAATTTATTTGTGGGGATCTCAACAAAGTGTGATGAAATTGTTGCTAGGAAGATGTCACTTAACATGTTTGGTAGCTACAAGTAGTAATATTTTAGACATGAATACCATTATTTTCTAACCATTAGTTGTTGGGAGCCTTGGAAAGTTATTGCACTATTTAGCCACATCAAATTACAATATGGAGTACTAAAAAAAATTTTAGCAAAGATGTGTGGTCTAAAAATCAAGTAGTTTCTAGAAATGAGGGACTCATAAGCATGTCACCCCCTATTTGCATAAAATTATTATTTTATTTGTACTTAATGTAAAGGGTGACCTATAGGCATTGTGGAAATCTACGTATGAGTAGTTGTGTCTAGAGGTAGAGTTAGTTAATGTTTTGTTATAATTATTATGTTGGCAACTCTCTTTTGCTCCAATTGGATTTATTATTATGTAAGATAGGAATTAAATTACATTATTTGATGTTATTACATGGTTGAGTGCTGGAATTGAAATTTTACTCAAAGTGAGTATTTGAGCTACTATTTAATAAGATATATCGATAAGAGCAACTATAAATATCAAGTAAATATGGTAGGATGTTATAACTATATTCCTAAAAAGGGTAAATTTGACACTCCAACATTCCCCTTTGATGTAATCCTATTATATAACAAGTCTGTACATAGTGTCATTGGGCTGTGTCTATAGGTGATTTTTGCATCACCTGTTTTTCATTGTACTACTTCTTTAATGTTATGGTGAAGTGGGTATTCACTATTTTTATTTGACAGAGGAGATACACATATTGTGTTGCACTACAATTCAAGTAACAAACAATTTCAAGAACATAGTTTGGGAAAGCATCCTTTATCTAAGTTGAATGATCAATTTCAATAATTATCTTAGTGCTACATGCTATTGTGGAATTGTTGTGCCCATAAGAAGTAGTTTTCATAGGTATATTATGTAACAAATGAAACCATTATGTCTAGTGGTAATGGTATTTTTGTTAATAAATTATGATCATTTTTTGTGGATATCTATTGGATTAAAGTACCTAAATCTCATGGCTATCTATAGTATTTGGCAAGGGGGAATACAACCTTCAGGATTTGTGCTTGGAAACTCATGTGAAGACCTTTAGTTATTGCAAGCAGGATCAACTTTTTGGAAAAACCATGGATTACTTAGTTTAACCATCGACCATGCTGTCTTCGGGCATTGTAGTGCTATGGTAGAATTGAGCATGCTTGAGATTATGGGTCACCCTTCACAGATGGTTACTATCTTGGTGAGATCTTATAATAATGAGATTTGGAGGCCTTGTGTCATGTATGTATTGAAATACTATATAAATTGTTGACTAGCTTGGGACCAAATCAGAAATATTGCTATGTTTGGTGGGCCATTTTTTGTTGTAGGGCACTTCAATGCCTTTCATGCATAGCAATAAAAAAAGTAGCACAAAATTTAGCAATGGTCAAGCTTAGGTTGAATTCTGTAACTTTATTAATAACAATGAGTTGAATGCCTATATCAAGGAAGTATTATACAGAGTTTTATGAATATTAATAACATGCAAGCCATCCTGATCACCACTTTTGTGCTTCTCCCTAGCATCCCTTAGAGCACAACCCATTACTATTATAGTTTAGACAATCATTACTAGGAAAAACTAAATGGAGAATCCAATTTAAAAACATCTGGTTATCTTTTCCTTAATAAATTAATGTATTTAATACAGCTTGGAAATGTACTATTAAAAGAATCCCAATGGATAGTTTTTCTAGTAAATTTAGCAATGTCAACATTAAAGAATGGAGCATAGCAGAACTTAGTAGTTGTTATAAAAATCTTAGCAATTAGAATTGAAATTTTAGGAACTTTTATATATGGGATGTATGAGTTCCTTAACTGAGTTGGAACATGATCCTTTGGCTAGCTTATTTCTTCATGTCTCATTGTCATAACATTAGAAGAAGCGTGGTGGAGGTAGCATACCAAGCTTAATTAGGCCTCCCTTGGGGTTTGAGCATGCTTCTTCTAGGAAATAGCTAAAATTAACTCCAGAAGGAACTATATCCAACAACCTAAAAATGATATTAATGAATTGATGGCCTCCTAGACTAAGATTAAAGATATCCTTTTTTACTTTTTTAGTATGAAGTGGTGTATTGATGTCCAATATGAGCCTTCTACACCCTTCTAGCCCTTGATATTATTAATGATGAAGAGTAAAATACACTTGTTACTGTGATAAGTGAAGATAAGATCATATTTATAATGATGTCCAACAAAAGAAGTAAATCCCATCTTTTGGATGGCTTCTTTGTTTAGTTTATACATAGTTATTGGAAGATCACACAGACACTATTATAATAGTTAAATAATTCTTTAAAGATAGTTTTATATAAAAATGTTGAAAGGACACAAAGGCCATATTCATCCTTGATGTATAAAAAGCATCAAAACCAAAAACTTTTATGCTCATTAGCCTTTGCAATATGATTAACAAAAAAGTGACAAAAATTTTGGTTGTTAGACAAATGGTAATGCTTCTATATATCTTTGTTAGGGAGCAACTTGCTTTTGTGTTATGTCATGCTATATCTGATAATATTTTTTGAATGAGAAAATAGAACATTTTTGCACCTATCTTCTTTTATAGAAGGATTGATGGTAGTAAAACTAGATATAGATTAGGTTTACGATAAGTGAAATTAGAAATTTGTATCGCATATGCTTAGACATTCATATATCCTTACACTTTGTTGTGTTTGGATTAAGGCTTATATCACCGCACAAAGATTTGGGATTATGTTTAATGATTTTTATCTATCATTGATGCAAGCAACTAAGGGTTTTAAATAGGGATATGCTTAAGCATTGATAAGAAAATTAGAAATTAGAAGTTAGATAAGATTAATGCTTATGATAAGGAAAATTATAAATTTGTGTTGGATATGCTTAAACATTTGTAGTCCCTTACACTTTGTTGTGGTTGTAATAAGGCTTATATCACCACACCAAGACTTAGGATTTTGTTTAGTATTTTCTATCTATAGTTGATTGAAGTAGCTAAAGGTCTTAGATAGGGTTGTCCTCTCAATCCATACAACTTTACTACAGTGTATAAGTATCTCTTATGGCATATTAGTATAAGTTTCATCAAGTTTTCTCAATTGAGTTTAGGAATTTCCCTTCATCCTTGATGATTATGCACATTTTGTATGTTAACGACATCATGATTTTTGAACCATCAGTAGTGGTATAATGAAGAATATTTAGGACATTATAGAGTAGTAAGGGCATCACTTAGATGAGGTTATGAATCTAAATACATTTAGAGCATTATTTAGCAAAGGGATGAAGTATAATTGTAGAAAGTTGACTTCTTAAAATTTTCATATCATTAATTAAAATATCTAAGAAACTAATTATAACACAAAAAATTTCGAGAAAAGAATTGAAATGCAGTATTATTCATGTAAAGAATTGTGTGTCAAGGAGGACGATCAAATCATTATTAATGGTGGGCCACAATGTCGTAATGAACTCGATGTTAACTATTATTCTTATTGCTTTTTCCACACCATAATTCTAAGCTACACTATTGTAGAATAAAACATATTGTTAAGTCATTATTTGTGGAGTAGTTCAAATGATAGTAGTATAATAAACTATACTTTTGAGAAATATAGCTCTTAAAGAATGTGTTAGACTTGGAGTTTGCAGTTTTTCATCCTAGTACTCAAGGTTGAGAAATATATCTCTTATGGTATATTACTGAATTGTTGCGAGTAATTTTATTTCCTTTTTTTTTAATTTGCTTGGCATCGTTCCTATTGCTACTAAAACAACTTCTTTTAACATGGATGTGGAGCATTAGATATTTATAGTAGAGCTGGTCAAGGAGCCTGGAGTGTCGAATTGCAAAAAGATTTATAAGTTATTCATGCCTGATTTAGTATTTTATGTTTTACATTCTCTTAGGTTAAATCAAATCAAGTGAATGTTCTGTGCTTCACATTGGGTGAGGAAATGGTGCTGGACTTGGAGACTATATAGAATGACATGTATCAAGGGAGGAGGTCGTGTGGCTTTGGAAAGAGTTGCTACAATCTTAAGTAAACATTTTCCTTCAGAGATTAGCATTAAATCTACTTCTTACTTACACCTAACTTCATGCAAGGTGTATTAAGACATCTAAACTTTGTCCTTAGTGATTGCACACTAATGAAGAGTGAAACATTATTTCTGAGAGTGGTATATCATGAAAGAATTATTGTTTAGTAGCTTCAAAAATTACTAATTCACGCTTGGTGGGATTAAGTACTTGGATGTGACTTCTATTATTTTGTTGCTTAATTAGATGTCTATGAATGTGCAGGTGGCTATGACTTCTCATGTAGCTAAATGTATTGCTTTATCTTTCTTGTACCTCTAGAATAAATAGAATTTGTAGGTGCAAGCAAAAAAGTTCCTCAATTTAGTTGCACATCAAAGGAGAAACCACATTATAGTTGCTACTTTCTTAAACTCTTTGACCATGTCCAATAAAAGCTCTAGTGATCTTGACCAATTGTTTGTTATATCTTAATAGACTCCTCCAATAGGTTGGATTAAATTTATACATGATGTAGTTTTGCATGATGACATAAATGCTAGATTTGACACTATTAGATGGGATTGCATACATAGATCTATTATAATTCTCAAAAAAATTTTTGTTTAATATCCAACTACTACCATGGATATTATTGCTATTTCAAAAGCAATAGAAATTTTGAAAGCTCTACTTCTTAATGTCTAAGGAACAGTGATTAAATCAAGTTACATTCTAGTCTTTGTTGTAGTTAATCAATTACTTTCGACAATACCAAATAGTTTTTCCTACAATAGTACTTATCCAACAAAAAGTGAGACCTACTAATCCCTCTCTCAAATCACTTCAATTTTTTGTTTTTAATGATTTTATATACTTACTTTGTTAATTATAGTATGTTGTAGACTTTGAGTATCACTTTACCAAGGAATACAATGACTTTGCTTTCACATACAATACTAATGGATTCTAGATAATGAAATTGACCAATCCATATTTAGCATCATCTATAGTTAAGACTAGGGTGATATCTGAACGTCTTCAAGCCCCTAACTCTCATTCTTTATTAACTAAAACAATATTAACAAATTCTATTACAATGATTTTTTTCATAAATATAAGAATTTAACAATGACTATAAGATTTGTCTGCCCATGGTTGTCCCTTAATCTTTACTTCAATCTCAAAGACCATCATAAAAGGATGAAACTCCTACAATATTATCCCATGATAATGTATCCAAAGCATGGATTGCCTTAAGTAATTTAATTTTACAAAGTAATGATGCTGGAGGCACTACCAAGCTAGATAATGAAAAACTACATCATTGATTAAACGATTAGGGTGGGTATTGTGCACAAAAAGTAGACCAATCAACCCAAACAATGGCATTACTATGAGTTTTTTAACTACAACTTAAACATTGGCCATTGGAGAGCTAACATTATTGTGGCTACTGAAACTAGATTTTCCCTCCAAAGGATCCCCATTAAGTGATTTAAATTTTACTTTTTCAATTTATTAGACATATGGAGCCTATTTTATTATCAATTATCAATACCTCACCATGTCATGATTGGGAAATTTGCTCACTTATTTCCTTCCTCAGATGTGGTAGCCATGTCTCAGGCTACCACTTTAGAGTCAAACCCTAAATCTCCATCAAACATTACCACCATGATAGGCCCCTATATTACTATCAAAAGTTGATATGGTGGAAATTTGAAGGATGCATCACATACATAGATATTGTGTGATATGATGAGTTATCATGAAAGGTTAAGGAGCCAGATGAAATTTCACATTGACCTTCTACTTAATAAATGCATCCTATCAAGAAGTTAAGATTTGATGCATACATTACCTCTAGAATTATATGGTTTTTAAAATAGCATGTACCTTCAAGAAAACTACAGCAATTTTTTACTTACTCATGGATGGATTGATCGTTTAGATAAGTAGATCACTTTTGACAAGATCAACTAGGTTGAAAACACAAAGATAAAGCACTAGATAGCACCTCAAGTCATGGCTGACATGTTCATCATGTCAGGTGACACTTCACAAAGGAATAATGAATGCTTTCATGTTTTGATGCCATTCATCATGTTTTGAAACATTACCACTCAATAATAGGATTGTTCAGTTGACTACCCTCCTTGGTAGTGAATGAAGATAAAAATGCATGGTTTCAATACTATGCCAACATGAGAGTAGGGATGATCACACGTTCAATTGCATCACAAAAACAAAATTTCCAAGACATGAGAAGTGTGGCATCAACCAGATAATTTAATTGGAATGTACAAATCTTATAGAAAAGATGGAAACCTATGAACTTCCTCCTTAAAAAGCTTTGTTTAGCTAACAAAGCCCTACAAATAATATTTAACAACACCAAGAGGTAGCCAAGCCATTAGAAGCACCACCACAAAAAAAGAACTAGTGCACAAATATGGTCTAAAGGCAATCCAATCCCACTAGCCCAAAGAGATTCAAAGATTTTAAAAAAAGTACAATAGGCCTAATTATGGATGAAGGCCTTGGTTAACATGCACTTGACATGACAACCAACAAGATCTAGAACAATAACATATTAACACAAATGATCCATTATGGCCTACACCAATTAACAAACCATTAAAATGCTAAAAGGTATTGCACCTTGCAAATCGAGATTGTTAAGCACAACTCATGTAATTATAAAATGTTTTTCCAATATCCAAGTCAAGAGAAAAAGCACACTTCATGTTCCAAATTTTGCTATCCATGAAGGAACACCATGTTAATCACTTTAAAAATTTGTAATTTCACAACTAATATGTCACACTTCTAAGAACCCACCTTGCTGCACACATAAGAATACATAGCATGAGGGTGAGGCTTTCCACCATGCAACATATCATTTAGAGGTAATAGCATACTCAACCAACACATGGTCATGTGTAATTTGCACCATAGAAGTTTCACTATGATAGTGGCAACATCACACAAAATAAAGCTCCAAATAGTAAGAAAAGTGTGAAAATTTTCACATTATGCTATGTCAATTCCCTATCAAAGTGGCACCTCATTCTTTCTTTACCTATCTTGAGAATGGAAATGGTGAGAAAAAGCCATGCAATATAGGGAAAAATGTTGTTTATGAAGAATTCCAACACATAGGACGTTGGGATGCTGCCATAAAACATACAACAACATAGAAAGAACTCCGATGACAATGACATTATTGAAAGCACATGCCACTATCAAACTTTCACTACAAAGTGACAAAAAGTGTACCTCACAAAGCTCCATATACAGGAAAAGGAGTGACACCTTGAACATGCACAATGATAAGTCAACTAATTGGGCATCACCTTATAAAAGAACAAACACATGGTAGTGCTAAAAATCCCAAAACAATGTTACACCTCAAGTCCACGCATAGGATGTTGCAAGAAACACTTGAGAATAATAAACTATTGCACATGACTTAGGACGAAGCATGACATGCAAAGACCCTTGTGCATCTCACATCATCTAGCCTTCTCTTCATTGTAGACATCACCATGCCACAAATTAACACTTGTGAATTGTGTGTTGTGATAATTCCATCAATGAGGAGGGCAAGTTTTCTAATAGGACATCACCTTGTCAATGCACCAGTAGTCGATAATGGAAACATCCTAAACAAAGTTGCACTTTATGGGCCCCAATACACACATGCATTTGATGTAATAAGGAGTGTACATACTTGCTACTACATGTGCAAATAGTACACTATTGATGTTGTAGTGCACCTAGTGTTCTTTCACACATGGAAGTACAACAATGTAAGGCTAAGGCTACAACCAAATTTGCACAAACCATATAACATAATAGACCATCCAATTGTCACCTTGGTACTAGCTGCATTATGTTTCATACTTCCTTTAATGGATTGTATGTTATGAAAATTCTATCAATGAAGAAGAAAAGTCTCCTTATAAACCATCACCTTATGAAAGTGTCAGGCTACAACTATAAAAATTAAAAAAAACTTTTACACTTTGTGGGCCTCCTTATTCACGCATAAATGATGTTGGGCACATATTAATTGGCTTTTGGGAGTGGACATAATGTCACAGAATGCATAGTTCTCTATAGTGTGTGATTAGGGGTGCATCTTACAAAGCACAAACCCTAATGCATGTTGCATGATTGAACTTCAACTTTCTCGAAGCTACACCACCCTGCACATTTCCCTTTATGATTCCATATTATAAGAATTCCATCATGATGGAATTCAAGTCACCTCATAATGCTTCACCTTATCCATGTGCCAATACCCCATAGTTTTTAAAATCCTAAAAATAAGATACATTTTCAGTGCCCCACAAATCATGTGCATAGGATGTCGTAGAACATTCATGGAGTCACTACTATGTAAGTAAAGCCCATTGCCAAGCATACGCATTATCACCAATCTTGCACGTAGCTACAAAAGCATGTGGCAAGGTCAAAACCCAACATGCACAAAGTATATTGAACTCTCCAACCACTACTTCACCACTAGTTGCATCGTGCTGTACATTGCCCACATAGATTACATATAATGATAATTTCATCAAAGAAGAATTGAAGTCACCTAATATTGCACCATATTATCTAAGCACTAGTACCCTAAATCACCAAAAATCCTAAAAGGATGTTACGCTATATGGACCCCATTAAGCACACCCATAGGATGTTGTATTGCACTTAGGATACTATAGGATGCATGCATATTAGTTATTGAATACACATATAATGTATTACTATGCATGTAGCTATATTAGCACATAGATAGGTTGATAGCCCAACATGCACAAACCCTAGTTCCTATTGCACTATCAAACTTCAACTTCACTTTTTGTCACACTACATCGCACATTACACCTTGTGGATTGCATATCATGAAAATTTTATTAAGAAATAAGGAACATCTTCCAATAGAGTGGCTCTACTTTGATTCCCAAGTAGGCAAAAGAATTGACACATTTTGTCATGCACATAGAACTACTATATGTACATTTTTAGTAATGAATGCGAGTAAGCAAGCAAAGTTTTTGAAACTATTGTCAGGCCTCTAGGTTTGTAGAGACAAATCTTCTATGACATAACATCTAATCTCAGTGGATCATGATAATTTATGTAGAAGGAAATGTGCTATAATTCCTACAATGGACTATCCAACTTCTCTGGTGAGTAATGCGAGCCATTTCAACTTTGCACACTGACAAGTCTATAAGGGGCTGGACAGGAATCCCACAACACCACTCAGTGTACCAGATGAAGTATCGCATTAAGTATCGCATGAAGTATCGCATGAATACTGGATGAAGTATCGCTATAAGTATCACAAAAGGTATCTTAATAAGTAGAGCTAGTGGAGCAAGCTGTGCAAGCTGAGTAGCAAGTGCTGCTTTAAAACTTTAATGATGGCTATGTCTTCAAGGGGATGCATTTGTTGTGACTAGGGTTTTATCTCAGTGGATCACGACACAGGGCCACTATACCTCTTATAATGCCCCATCAAAAACTTATTCAATCGGAATGTGTTATAGTCACCCTTCATGCTTAATTGCCATTTCTTATGGCACCCAAGCCAACAAACTTTCTCTGACATTAAGAGAGCTCTTGGTCATGAGCCACTATGGTGCAATGTCCCTACACTATCAATCAATAGACAAAAGATAGGTCTAGGAAGTGCTTCTTAGTAGAGATTTCTACACAGAGGTATCTAGTTAGAATCCCACACATGATAACATCACATAATTGACAGTTCATCCAAGCATAATGACCAAATGTGTTAATCAATGGTTCATCATGTACTAGGTTGAATTACTATCATGACACCTTGAATAGTATGATAAATCTATATCTGGTGATAACCTAGACCCATCTCATGTTCCCAATGTGTAGGAGAACAATCTAAGAGTTAATGAATTCTACTTGAAAATGATGGGAAGAATCAACAATGAAGGATCAAGAGACAATGTTGCTATGAATTTTGGCCAACACAAGCTTGTTCTCTCTTTAAAACATTTTCTTACATCACTAGTTTCAAATTCTAAAACCATAAAAGATCGATGGGTCACACTTCAACTGTACATATTCATATTAGACATTACAATCAAATGGCCCTTAACACTTTTGTTCCATATGAGGTTTCTTTACTCGTTAAGCTCATCTTAAGATATCTTTGTTGTCTTTTAACAAATATGCTACCCCTGACAAACTACCTATTGATGATTTTTTCTGCATGGAGTTTGATCCATTAAGGTAACTCTTGGGGAAAAAAAGAAGGGTTGAGCCCCACCTCCAACTTATAGATGAAGTAAAATAACATTAAAAGTAGTGGTATTTCAATTCTATCAACAAGCCAACTACTACATATGCTATGTCTCTCAAGCTATTTCACAAAGTTGAATTAGAATAAAAATTAATAGGGTTTTCCTTCCTCATCGATTCTATCAAGGCTATTTCCTTAGTTGAGGCTTCATTGGATAGTAGATAAGAATAGTGGAAATCTCATTAACCCATTCATGTACATCTTTAACAAGATAACGAAATATTTATCTACCTTAAGTGTGTCATAACTACTCACATTTCTTACCAATGCATTGCTGAATTTCTTCCCTTTGACATTTAAAGCAATGGATAAAAATCACAATATTTGAACAACCTTGAGAACCATTACAATTCTTCGTCTTAATGAAATAGTAACATTCCAAGTGTTAGTACAAACTTTGTGTTGATTGTTTAGCACTCAAGAGGAAGGCCCCCATTGGGGACATACACAATTCATCCCCAATTGGCGTGTGTAATCACAGTTTCACTGAGCAAGTAGTTTGAGCTGTCCACCAATGGATGATGGGTTTAGGACATGGACCCTCAAAACGAATCCTTTCTCTAATGTTGTTATTCAATTTTTCCAACTTCCCATGCCTTCATTACTTCATCAACAATATTTTTTTCAGCTTGGGGACTTGATGTTGTTGTAAGCATGATTGAGCATGGAAAGCACATGATGATCTTGATTCTATATTATGATTAGGGGTGTGCTTAAGTAGAAAATATAGCATTCCCAAAGGCCCTACCAATGCCTCTTAACCACTTCATGTTGCCATCAATTGGCACATCCTAGCTCGAGAAACTTAACTCCATTCTCTCGTGAAGCTCATTCGAAATTATTGTCTCTAAAGGGATTCCATCGCCTCTTAGGTTTGACAAAGCCATGTGTAAGCATCGTTCATATGGAATCTTTCCCTTATTTAGCCATCAAAGTCATGAATTGAATATTTGGCACTACTGCAAAGATCAACACCAACAAACACTCCACGTAGCTTGTCTTAAATCATGTAGCGATCTTCACACTCCCTTACTCATCAGGGAGTTGCATTACAAAAATATCTAAGTATGGATGCAAACTTAAGCTCCATCCATTTTTGTCTTTAGTCAATTTGATAAGTGAGTTGTTACATGCTTAGTAAATTTTAGCTTTTATGACCACTATCTTGCGGTCTTAATCAACCAATGCCCTTTGTAGGCTCTAGGTTAACATGTAGTTGGACACCGTAATCAAACTTTTGGTTCTTCTAGCATCACTAGTTCTACTCATCAAAAATGGCCCACTTCAACCAAGATTCATTTGCTCAACTAATGAAAGTAGATGAGCCTTCCTACTTATTTAAAGTATGAGAATATGCTAGGCAAAGTTTTCCTTGAATGTCCCTAATCATTGCTTTACCAAATGAAACTATCAATGTGTCTCTAGTACATTGAGGGAAACATTTCATGGAACTGACCACTAGATTGTTTGGTTAACCTTTCTCCCTTATAACAAAGTTAGATGAATGATTTGTGTGTCAACATCTCTTTGGGCCTTTAGTAGATTTTTCATTGGTTTTAACTCACTCAGGCATAGTTTATTATGTTTTGGGTTTTCATAACCATCATCTCACTTGAACACTTTTTAGAAGATCTAGGTTAATCAATGGCTCACACCTTAAATAATAATCACATCAATCAGCTTCCTTAAACCTTTCTAGCTTGCTCTATCATTGATCATAAGCATGCCTCACTCCCTAGTATGTGTTTGAGATGGTTAGATGAAGAGCCCATAGGTGTCTCTAATGCACAGGGTGCCACAATGGCATGCCTCATTCGGACTAGCATTGTCGCAGATGATGTCGATGATTTTTCCATGGGAGACTTCTGCTGGAGGTTCTATCATCATAATGGCTCGAGATAGCCAGCTCCTCCAGCTATGTAACAAACCATCTAACAACATTCAATATCTAGTTAGGGTGCAATGTCAACTCCTAATTTGCTTCCTTCCAATCAATGTTAGGCACATTTTGACTTTATTTTCAAAGTTCTATCATTTTTTCATCGTAGTGCTTGTTATCTATCCATCTCTTTTAACTACTTAGCCTTTGATAGAATTTAGCAAGCAATTTTTGTTGTATTCCCAAACTACCCGAGACATTTATAGTGTCGCCTCTAGATGAAGTTAGTTGAAAGAGGCACTCATCCTCTATAGTGTACCCCTTCTATGGGACTTGAAACTAATAGGTTGGTGAGGAAGCCTCTATAGACTATAAGTTAGACTTTAGGCTGTCTATTTTTCATACTAGGTTGGTCTTAGTTTGTTTATTATTATTTAGGTTAACCTTATTCATGTTTGTGTTTAAACTTTATTGTAGCCTCACCTAGCATAGGGTAATAATTCCACACCATGGAGCAAGTAGTTGGGTTTGGGAGGGGCATTTACTGATCACTTTACAACATCAATTCCAACTAGCAAAGGCCATTACACATGATGACATACAATTCTTACTACATTGACAGTCGACAATCACTCAACCCGTCATACGATATCATAGCATAGCCTGCCAACTATCACTTGCAAATGGGACCGATATCCAAGCTAATGATTTCAAGCTTTTGCAAGTGGTGATAAGTCACATTGCATCAAAGAAATCATCCCCTTAGTTTACATCCCTAGATGCTGCTTGCATTCAATAAATGAAAGGTTTATAAGAATTCACAACTAACAAGAAATCATTTTTAGTTGTATTATTCATCAATGTGAGAACCATGTACTTGTTGTTGAGAGTCATTCGCTGATAAAATTTCAATCATAAGATCATGTACAAATAATAATGTCTCATAAACTTACCAAAATTCCTAGAAAATAAAATATTTGAAAATTTTGAAAAAATAGGTTCGAATGGATAAAGCGTGTCTAAAAGATTCTAATGAGGCTTATTTCAATTCGAGTGGACTTAATTTTGAATTATTTTGAATTACAAAGATAAAAAACAAAACTAACAATAAATTATTATTTTATGTTAAGTAAACTTTTATGTTAAGCCTAAAATGGGACATTTTAAAGTAATGTTATTTGACCAAATAAAAATTATAAAATTCAAAGAAATTATATAAATTGTATGTGAACTTAAATTCTAAGTTAATTAGGAGATCCAATATAACCTACAAAAATTCTTAGAAAATAAAAATTTTAAAAATATAGTTTTAATTAGATAGAACTCATTCAAATTAGTCCAATGATGTTTGTTTCATCTTAATTAGAGAAAGTTACTAATTATTAAAAAATTACAAAATTTAAAAAAAAGAGGTAATAATAAATTATTAATTTTATTTTATGTCAATATGTATGTTAAAACTAAAAAATATAAATTAAAGTAATGTAATATAACAAAATAAAATTATAAAATTTGAAGAAATAAGAAATACTCAATGAGAAACTTACATTCCAAATATTTAGAAGATCAAGTGTAATATTATCAAATGTCGTAGCGAGTATGACTTGAAATATCTCACAAAGCTTATCGAAAGTTTAAGTGGATAGAGTTCATCAAGATGAGTTCAATGATATTTGTTTTATCTCAAGTAAAATCTTTTAGAAATATTGTGAATTGCCAATGAAATTAATCATAAATAATAACAAATTATTATATTAACATTAAGTGTATGTATAATGAAGTTGAAATAAGATAATTTGAAGCAAGATGATATAACAAAATCTACGTGATGAAAGGTCACATGAGAGGAGAAATGTGGTTTCACAGTAATATGATCAAATAAAGAAAAATAATTAAATAAAGTGGGTAAATTGTATGTAACTTGTGTATTCCAAGATATTAACGAGATCACCTATAACTTCTTCGATCAACAAAATCAAGTATGAACTATAATTTCTTGCAAAGCTCACAAAATCAATAAAAGTAAAATATTAAAAAAACCAAAATCTATATTTAGTTTGATGGAGATCATCGTGATGAGCTCAAAGATTTCGTTTGTTTTCTCGATCTGACCACTTTTTCAATTACTTTGAATTACAAAATGGAATAAGCATAAATAATTATAATTTTTTTTAAAATTTTGGTAAACATATATTATAGCCTAAGTAAATTACCTAAGACAATGTGATATATCAAAGTCAAAGAAATAAAATGGTCACGTGAGAGGAGTAAAATGTTTAAAAATGAATTTTTACTTTTTTTCGATCAAGTGTAATGTCCTTGATTATCAAAACTCATAAAAAACTAAAATGTCTCTTAAAGCATGGAAAAACAAAGAAAATAAAATTTGTTTAAAAAAGTAAATGAATTTTTAATTGAGTAGAGCTTAATGTGATGAGTTCAATAATAATGGTTTCAACTTGATAAAAATGTGTTTTGAATTAGTGTAAAGTATTGAAGAAAATAAACATAAATAATAATTTATTGTTTAATATTACCTAATTATCTATTTAGATTGAAATTAGATAAATTGAAGTGATTGAATACATCCACATTCATGACATGTAAATCTCACATGAGATGAGATTTAGAGTTGTAAAGATATATAAGTAAATCAAAGCAAATAATTTAAATAAATGAGATAAATTGTAAGAAAAAATTCTATTTCAATGGACTAAAGAGTTCGATGTAACATTGTTGAACATCAAATCATGTATGATGTAAAATTTTTCATAAACATGGAAAAATCATAGAAAATAATAATATTTAAAAATTTAAAAATGTGTATTATATTTCACAATGCTTGTCTAAGTGAATCCAATGATTCTTATTTTATATTGATTGGATCTCATGTCGAATTACAAAGAAGTATAAAACTAAATAAGTAAAAATGATAATATTTTTTAAATATTAAGTAATTATGTAATAAAAATAAAAATGTTATACATTGAAGAAATATAATATAAGAAAATTAAGAAGAAATATTTAAATAAATAAGTTAGATTATACAAGTTGTACTCCAACATACTAAAGAGATTAAATTTAATATCCTCCATCGAGACGCAGTATGAATCAAAATGTCTTATAAATCACATCAAAATAATAAAAAAATAAAATATTTTGTAATATAAAAATATATATTTAATTGTATAAAATGCATCAAGAAGAGTCTAACGACTTTTGTTTTATCTCGATTAGATCGTGTTTGGAATTACTATGAATTTCCAAAATAAATAAGTTAAGTTAATAATAAACTATTATCTAAATGTTGAGTAAATATATATTAAATCTAAAACTATCTAAATTCAAGTAGTGTAATATCAACAAATCAAAGACTTTTAAAGATTACACAACATGACCTATAGAGTTATATTTTAATATAACTAAATCAAAAATCCTTTTGTAAGAAAAGGGATAAATTGTTTAGAAAATTGTATTGCAAGATAGTATAGAGATCAAGTGTAGTATCCTCGTTTATAAAATCAATTACATTAGTCTAATTCTTAAGAAATTAAATATTTGGAAATATAAAAATAAATTAGAGAATTTGATAATATTAATTGAGACATGCTTAGTAACATTTTTTTGTCTTTATTATGCTTGTTTAGAATTACTATGAATTAACAAAGTAAATAACCTTAATTAATAACAAATTATTATTTTAATAATAAAGAAATAAATATAAAAACTAAAATGAGACAAAATTAAGTAATATAATATAACCAAATCAAACTGATGTAAAGGCAAATAAGAGCGCATGTAAAGTCACATAGAAATGTGGCAAAAACAACGCAAAACATTTGAAGAAATTTGTTAAATTGTACAAAACTATTGCTCTCCAAGGTGCCAAGAAGATATATAGTGACTTTATCGATCATCAAATCAATTATGAATCAAAATATCTTGTAAATTAAAAAAATAAAATTATAATACACAAAAATGAATATTTAATTAGATAAAATTTAATAATCATAAATTCATATTTTAATATTAAAAAAATTATATTTTATCTAAAAGTATACATATTGCATAGGAACATTATATGGCATCACACCAAAGGAATCAAAAAAGAAAATTCCTGGATCATAAAATTAGGCACGAATCTAAATATATCACAAAGCATGACAAGACTTGAGAAATTAATATTTAAAAATATAATAATGAATATTTAATTGGATAAAATTCATTGATACATGTTTAATGAAGTTCACTTCATCTCATTCAAACCTTGTTTGAAATAACTAAGAATTAGTAATGTTAACAAATATATATTAAAGGTAAAATAAGAGAAATGGAAGAAATATAATTTAACAAAATCAAGTGGCATAGAGTTTACACAAGTTGATATTTAAATATACAATGTAGTATCACAAAGACAATGTCAAACTTTTGAATAAATATTATAAATCTATTAGCAAGATGGCATTGCAATTAATAAAGATGATCGAGTTTCACACCCTCGATCATCAAATCAGGTACAAATCAAAATGTGTACTAAAGTGTGCCAAAACCATAGAAAATAAAATACTAAAAAATATTAAAGAAAATGTCTAATGGCTATAGCTTATTAGGATGACAATAACAATGTTCATTTTGTCTCAATCAAATCTTGTTTGAAATTTATATGAATTTCCAAAATAAATAAATAAATAATAAATTATTGTTATTGTATTAAGAAAATATATACTAAAGTTAAAAATGAGATAAGTTATATAGGATAACAACATCCTAAGATATTTTCAAGATTGAGTGTGAAATCCTCGGTGGTGAAATTATGTTTAAATGGAATTGCCTCGTCAAGAATACTAAATGCATTGAATATAAAATATTTATGATTATAAATATAAAGGTTTAATTGGATGGATCTCATCGAGATGGGCAAAACAACTTTTATTTTGTCTTGATCAGAGATTATAGTGATTAATAACAAATGACCAATGCAAATAAACATAAATAAAAACAAACAATTATTTTACTATTGGGTAAATTTCTTTTAATACCAATCTAAAATTAAATTGAGCAATATTATGTGACCAAATCAAAGCAATATAATGGTCGTATAGAAGAAAAACTTCTTTTTCATAGTATTATAACAAATTCAAAGTTGAAATTTAATATACTAAGGTGTTCAATTATGAAATCCATTATTATTAAATCAAGTATGAATCAAAATATCTTGCAAAACATACAAAAAAAATAAAAATATGTTTTTAAAAAATTATAGAAATAAATAATTAATTGGATATACAAGTAAAGATGAGTTTAATGATATTTGTTTTGTCTCTATACAAACTTTTTAGAATTACTGTGAATTACAAAAACAAATAAGAATATATAATAAAAACATATTATTTTAATTTGTAAAAAATACGTGTTAAAATTAAAAATATGACAAAATAAATAATATAATATTATCAATTCAAAGTAATTTAACTTACACAATAAAGGAGATTTAGAGTTACATTATAATATAACCAAATCAAAGAAAATAGTTGAAAAAAAGAGAAATTAGAAGGCAATATTGTATTTCAGGATACTTACGAGTTTGAGCATGACATTTAATACTAAAACCTTAAAATTTAAAGTACCTAGAAATATAAAAATTAATGTTTAAATAGATAAACCTCATTAAGATGGGTTAAACCATTTTTGTTTTGCCTGCATCAAAGATCGTTTCGAATTTCTACAATCTACAAAAAATGAGCAAAAAAAATAACACGTTGTTAGTTTAATATTAAAAATATATATAGTAATATTGAAATGAGATAAATTCATAAATTTTGTTACAACAAAATCAAAATCATCAAAAGATTATATGACAGGACATTTCTAGTTATATAGTAATTAAACAAATTAGTAAATAAAAACTTTGAGGAGCTAAGAAACATTACACAAGAAAGCTGAATTCTAAGAGATTAAGTGAGACATCCATGAACATCAAAATAGCTTCAAATCAAAATGGCTCATAAATCATTCTAAAATCAAGAAAAATAAAAGATTAAAATATTATAATTATCAATGTTTAGTTTAGCAGATTTTCTCATATTATGTTTAATAATATTAGTTTTATCTCGATTAGACCTCTTTTACAAATATTATGAATCCCCAAATGAAATATTTTAAGATTAAAAATAATTATAATCTTAATATTAATTAAATAAATGTTAAAACTAGAAAATGATAAATGAAAGCAATATAACACAAATAAAATCAAAACAATATAAAAGTTACTTGAGAAGAGATCTCGAGTGATGCAATAATACAATAAAAGCAGAAGAAAATATTTGAAGAAATAAGGTAATTTATAAAAGAAAGTTATATTCCATGATACTCAAGAGATAAAGCATAAAATCCTTGATCATCAAATCTTGAGGACAATAAAATAACTCATAAAGTGTGCAAAAATACAAAAATATAAAATATTTAAAAATTAAAAAATAAATATTTGACTTTATAGAGCTTTTTGATATGAGTTCAAGGGTGTTTATTTTTTCTCAATTGGATCCTATTTGTGACAATTATGTTTACCAAAGTAAACAAGTATAAATAATAATGATAAATTATTATTTTGATATTAAGGAAATACATATTAAAGGTAAAATGTGATAAATTAAAGTAATGTAATTCACCAACTTATAGTGATGTAAAAGTCATAACTATTAGGGTAGACCTTCATAATAACTTAACCTATTCAAGGCAAAAATTTTGAATAAATGAGATAAACAACAATAAAGAGTTGCATTTCAAAATCTTTTGGAGATCAAATACAACTTCCTTATTCAACAAGTCTAGTTTCAATTAAAATATGTGGTAAAGTATTACGAAGCTATTGAAAATAAAATTTAACAAAATATAAAAATATTTAATTGAATTGAGCATTTTTAGAAAACTTGATCAATATTTTTAATATAATTGACACCTCATTTGGAATTGTTGTAGTAAATAAGCAAATATAAAAAAAAATTTAAATTTTATATTAGGTAGATATATTTTCAAGCTGAAATGAAAACATAATCAATGTAATGTAATATAACAAAATCAATGCAATGAACTATCACATGAGAATAGTTTTAGAGTTATATTTGGATTAAACAAACCAAAGAAAAAACTCTGTATAAATGAGATAAATTGTATAGAAACATTGCATTGATATTTACAAAGACAATTCAGTCTAACATCGTTAATTATTAAATTAAATACAAATCAAAATTTCTCATAAAATATGCCAAAACTTTATTAAATAAAATATTAAAAAATATAAAAATATTTATTTAAAGGATAAAGCTCATGAGGTGAGTCCAATGATGTTAATTTCATCTTAATCTAACCATGTTTTGAATATTTGTGATTTACCAAAGTAACTCAAGAATAAAAATAATAAACAATTATTTTAATATAAATTAAATATATATTAAATTTATATTAAACCTAAATTAAGATAAATTGTACAGAAAAGATATAAACCAAGATATTTAAAAGATCAAGTGCAACATCCTTGCTTATTAAATTATGTTTGAATCTAAATGCCTTGTAGTGCATACAAAATCCATTGAATAAAACTCATTTCAAATGTAACATGAAAAATTAGTTAGATATAGCTTTTGGGGATGAGCCCAATGACTTTTGTGACATCTTGTTCATACCTAGCTACTATTTATTACAAATTTAAAAATTAATAAAAACAAAATAAAAAGTTAAAAAATAAATAATTATTTCAATATTAAGTAAATATTTATTAATAATAAAATGAGATTAATTAAAGCAAATTAACATATCCAAATCAAATTAATGTACTTATCACATGAGAGGAGAATTAGAATTTCATATTATTAAAACCACAAAGTAAAAAATTTGAAGAAATGATTAATTAATTTCGAAAGTTGTACTTCAAGATACTAAGAAGATTGGGTGCAACATCATTGATCATGAAATCAGTAGAATCATAAAAAATTAATTTGAAAATATAAAAAAAATATATTTAGTTATATAGTGCTCATCATGATGAGTCACTTGACATTTGTTTTATGTCGATCTAAGCTCTTTCAAAATTACTAAAAATTACCAAAGTGAATAAGCATAAATAATAAGAAATTTTTGTCTTAATAAAACATAAATATATGTTAAAAAATTGAAATATGATAAATTAAAAAATTAAAATTATTAAATCAAAGTGATGAATGGTCACATAATAACATATTTAGATTTAGTTAGTAACCAAATAAAATAATTTTTTTTTTAAAAAAAGACAAATAGTGTATGAATGTTGCATTCCATAATACTAATGATACTCACTGTGGTTTCTCGAACATCAAATATGGTATGAGTCCAGCAACATTTACCTCATCTCAATCGGACCTCCTTTTAGAATACTATGAAATAAAAATATATATAAGCATAAATTGTAATAAATAATTATTTTAATATTAAGTAAATATATCATAAAATTGAAATGTGATATATTGATGCAATATAATATATTAAATCAAACTCATGTAAATGTTAAACATGAGAAAATTTAGATTGTATTATAATTAAAATATTCAACACATCAAACGAGATGAAATGATACAAATTATTTATAAAAGTTGCATTCTATAACACTAACGAGATCAAGTGTAATATCTTCAATCTTTAAATGATATATGAATAAAAATACCTAATAAAACATGCCTAAACCCTTAAAGATAAAATATTTAAAAATAAGAAAATAAAAAAATATTAATTAGGACAAGGCCATCAAGATAAGTCCAATTATGTTTATTTTTTTTTGTTAGGCCTCATTTCTAATTACTTTGAATAACCAAAGTAAATCAGAATAAATAGTAATAAATTATCATTTTAATATTAAGTAAATATATAATAAGACTAAAAGGAGGCAAATTAAAGTACTATAATGTAACTAAATCAAAGAAATATTAAGGTCCAATAAGAGTAAATTTAGAGTTAAATAATAATAGAACTAAATCAATGGAAAATAATTATAAAAATGATATAAATTATATAGAAAACTAACATTCCATGAAACTAAGAGAATCAAGTGTAACACCCTTTATCTTAAAGTTATGTGCAAATCAAAATTAATCAAAAAAAGTTACAAAATCCTAAAAAATAAATATTTAAAAATATTAAAAAATAAATATTTAAAAATATTAAAAAATAAATATTTAAATTAACAGTGCTTGTAGCATTAGTATAATGATATTTGTTTCATCTAGATTAGGCATCATTTATAATTTTCTACTGACTACCAAAAAATTTTATAATAATAATTTATTATATAAATATTAAGTTAAACTATAATGAAGCTAAAATAAGATAAATTTAAGAAATATAATTTAACAAAATCAAACATATGTAAAGGACACACAAGAGGAGAATTAGAGCTTATAACAATATTTCCAAATAAATTCAAACAATTTGAACAAATTAGATAAATTATACATGAAAGTTACATTACAATATATTAAGGTGATCAAGTGTAACATCCTTAATCGTTAAATCAGACACAAATAAAGATATCTAATAAAGCAAGGCAATGCCTTAAAAAAATATTTCAAAATAAAAGAAAGAATATTTTATCGAATGAAGCCTGTCAAGTTGAGTACAAAGATGTTTGATTCATCTCAATATGACTTAATTTTGATTTATTATGAGTTATAAAAGAAATAAAAATAAATTATTATTTTAATATCAAGTACATAAATTTTAAAGTGGAAATGATATTAATTAATGCAATGTAATATAATCAAATTAAATCAATCAAAATGTAACATAAGGGAAGAATTAAAGTTTCACAGTAATTTACAAAATAAAAAAATTTGAAGAAATTAGATATATTGTATAAAAAAGTTTTATTTAAAGATACTAAAAATGTACATTATATCATCATTGCTTTTTAAATCTATAGAAAATAAAAATATGTCATAAATGAAGTCAAAACTATAACAAATAAATATTTTAAAATATAATAAATAAATATTTAATTCGATATATATCAATGAGGTTAGTCTATCAATGTTTTTTTAACTCAAACTAACATCTATTTATTACAAAGAATTGTCAAAATGAATTATAATAAAAATAGTAAATTATTCTTTAAACATTAGGTAAATGTGTAATCAACTTGAAATGAGTTAAATTGAAGAAATGTAGTTTAATCAAATCAAAACGTTATAAATGTCACGTTAGAGGAGAATTATGGTTGGTAGTAATACAACTAAATAAAATAACCATAATATAAGCATCAAATTATTTAGCCATCTCCTTTATTTAGCAAATAAATAGGATTCCAATTTTGAATCCCATAACTCTTTCCTTAGTTATATTCTAACATTGTCAAATTCCATATTAGTTTATCTGCTAAACCAAGATTAAATTAAAAAAAATTAAATACGTAATATCTTTAATAATTAAAATAAACAAATTTCTGCCTCATCTTAACTTTAGCGCAAGTGCAATCCCAGCAAGGCTAGCACTTGCTAGCCTATGATCAGGTACCAATTGAAACCAAATCAGGTCGAGCCTGTTCTTCCTAATGATGAATTCCTAAACTAAATGGTGAAAGGCATTGGTTTGAGTTGGGCAACACTTGAACTATATACATATGAGTTGACTTGTATAAACTTGTATGTCACAAGTATGCCCAGGAAATGAATTCTCGAGCACACAAGAGGGAAGTCAATTGTAATTTTGCTCTATATAATACCTTTAGAAGAATTATTATGAAGTCCAAGTTCTTATCCTTTCTTACAACGTGGGACTAAATCCTTTATGTCTGCCTACATAGAAAATAGAAGTAGTTAAGCCCATCCAATCGTGTGTCTTCATAATCGAATGATGGAGCTCGTCTTACTTTGTTTGTCCGACATGATAATTCATCCCAACATCTGATTTCATCTTCTAAATCTAATGATGATTATTGATTCTATTGATTTCTTATAATTATCCCTAGATCTGATTATCATAGCTAAATTCTAAATTATTTGATTCCTAGATCCCTTTATATGTTATTCTTCAATCGTGTTCTTAATTTCAACTCTGACTTTATCATTGTTAAATCGAACGATCAATATCTCATCCCATCTGAATGGGTGGCGAAGATCAAATCAATCTTGATCAGACATTTTGTAACTCATCCACATATTTAGCATTAGATCAAATAGTGCTTATTACCCTCGATCGGATCCAACGCATCTGATCCATCCCATCTGGTGGCTAATTATTTAGCTCTTATGTTGGACATTTTGAAAAATTATTTTAAGAAGTTTTTTAAGAAATTTGGATACAATTAGAAGTTATTTTGGAATTACAAATGAATGTGAATCAAATTTTCAGATCTCAGCAAAGTATTACTCTATATTCTACTAGTATCAATTCTACTAGAAGAACCTATGGCTTCTAAAATTGTTAAAGTTTTGCAGCTAAGCCTTGCACATCTAAACTATAAAATTCTCTTTTCTGTTCTTTCATTTAAGCATATTGTGCTTTCTTCCATTAATCAACAAATATAGCAAGTTGTTCAAATTTATCAGAAATGTTTCATCTTCTTGCATTTTTCTTTTTCTTTTAGGTTGGACAACTCAACATTTACAAAAGCCCAAGTTTGGTTTGATCTCATAAAAAACTGAGTTGGGTTGAGCTTACAAAAGCCTTCCTTATAGTTAAACCTATAAAAGTTGGCAGATTGGAGGAGAACCGTACGGAAAAACCTCAAGTTGTAACCATTTCTTTGTGTTGCTTTTCTTAACCTTGATAAGCGGTGGACATAGGTTCCAATATGAATTGATCCATATAAAAATTATGTTGTCACTTTTTAATTTTTATCTTCCTTTTCCTTTAAAATATTAAAAAATAATATATACATATAATCAAGGTTTTGTGCAAACATAAAAATATATTTAAGATATAAATACGTTCAATAATAAAAAAATACCTATAAGACTTGAATTTGCCCCCCACATACGAGTCTCGTACACTGGTTTTCACTTCACTAAATAGATCAAAAACTTAGGAGACTCTGATGGAGGCGTATGGCGACTAACTTACCAATCTATCATTTTCTTTTATTTATGAATGAAAGACTAATCAAATCATTTAGTAGCTAGTTCCCTTCCAAGTTTCCCTAAAGATAGATAGAGCCACAGTCGATGTTTTATTAAGTTTGCCAATGAATAAAGGCATTAGGAGTTCAATACCATTCACCTTTTCTTATAGTTTAAATTGGTAGGAAGGCTTGACTTCTTTGACGAGTTAAGCAAATTAATCAAGACTCCAACTGGGCCATTTCTTTCTAAGCATAATTAACAATGTGGTTAAACTTAATGTAGGGTTATAAAGTTCAATTGTGTAATAACCTACAACTTATAAGGGGTGTTCATTAATTAAGATGTGAAGATGTGGTCTTGGAAGTTGAAATTCATTAAGGAGTGCATAACAACTCACTCGTTGGATCAACTATTCCCAAAAATGGAATATATTTAATTGTGACCTATACACATACATTACTTGAATGCAAACAAATAAAAGAAAAAGGAAGGTGCAATAGTTGCTACAAAATGTAAGGCATGATCCTATGTGCAGTATTTATTTGAGTAGATCTTGATTGTATTAAAACAGTTTCAAGTGTGAGCTTTGGTGACTGAAGAAGTGAATGGTGCCATGTTAATCACATTTGAACATGGGTTAGCTAATCGTAAAATATGGGGAGAAATTATTTTGAGAGTGTCGTTTTGCATGATCATCTAAATGACATCAAGTTAAATTTCTAGAGCTATTATGTGGCAATCGATGGCAAAGCAAAGTCCTTTAGAGACGTTGATAGGGGCCTTGGGAAGAGTCAAAGTTTTTGTTGAATAGCTTATTCTTCATAGAAATGGTTTAGCTAGTGGTTGGGCTAAGCAGTTGGAAAAGCTCCACATGTTGAGCAGCATTCGATGTGCACTGGATGAACCGTAAAAATCAAGATGTGTGAGTTCCTTCAATGATCAGCAATACTTGTAATCACACCATAATTCCAAGGTTAAAATCCTTTGGTTGGTGGAAAAATTAAGGGAAGTTGACAAAAGGGATTTGTAACTTTGGGTAAAGAATTAGCCTAAGGAATGGGCATGTGTATAGAGTCCCAAACTCATCGAATACCGATGGACAACTCAAGAAACATTTGCACTAAGAGTAGGTCGATGCATGTTAATTGCAGATAGATTAGTAGTAGCACCTAAGGAGCCCTTCCTCTAGAAATGAATAATGACTCAAAAAAGGTACAAACATTGGGAATCTATGTATTTAATTAACACAAACCATTCTGATGGCCCTTGAGGATGCTCACACAACATCATTTCTACTAAGTACGGTTAATGTCAAAGTAAAGAAGTGCAACTATGTGTGGGCAAATGATGATAGCACTATCACTCTCTTAAAGTAGCAGAATGTCTTATTATCTAATCTTTGATGTATAAGAATGGATTAACGAGATTCTTATGGTCCTTGTCTGCTGTCCAGTGCAGCCACACCAAAAGGAATGAAATTGGTAGACTTTGCAGATATCACCCATGGAGAAATTACTATCATGGTTGAATGCTCATCCGATCGAGGCTTGCATAGGTGATTGCCAGTCGGCTCCCTTTTTACCCCATCTTGTAACATAGACCAAGGGACTTGAAAACTTGCAAATCAAAAGTAGAGAAAACCTAGAAGGTGCAAGGAAGCTGAATTGTGGTATCCTTATTTAAGGGGTTAGCTACTGGCTCACCATGATCTTCTATGAAGGGTGAGAGTGGGAGCATTCTTATATAAACAAGAAAGATGGTGAATAATACCTGAGTGAAGCAAAGCCTATGGAAACCCTGATGAAAGCCCATAGTGATGCTGAGATGCTAATTTCTTGTCAAACTTGGGTGTACAAATGAAAGTCTATTCATCTATTAGTTGGTTCTCTTCAAATTTAGCTCAAGATAGCTATTACCGTTGTTTGTGTTCTATGAAGTAAAGCCATTAACTCGAGGCATCTGGGGCTCATTGCCCTTGACATAGTCTCGAAAATTAAAGTGGTAGGAACCTTAGCTTCTTTGATGAGTTGAGGCAAGGAATCTAGGATCAAAGTGGGCCATTTTTGGTAAGCATAGTTGGCGATGTGGGATGAACTAAAAGCTAGGTTATGATGTCCAACTATATACTAAAGTGGAACATAAAAGATTTGTTGGATAATTAAGATAGTAGGACAAGGGAAGTTCAAATCTAATGAGGACTTTGTAAATACTGACCATTTGAATCTACTAGTCCCAAAAATGGATAACAATTAAGAATACAACAAACAACTGATCGTAAGTGCAATACAATGCACAGATGCATTGAAAGGTGCAATGGTCACTACAAAGCATAAGGCATGACTCAATGTGGAGCATTTGTTAGTGTTGATCTCAATTATGGTAACAAATATTCAAATGAAAACTTTCAAGACTAAAAGGGCAAAAGGTTTCATGTGAGTGATAGCCAAGCATTCATAGTGCTTTATCCTTCGTTTTTGGTTCTCCATATCATTTTGTAGTAGAATTGACAAAGTGTTGGCTTATTCACCCACCAATAAAGGGACATGCACAAAGTTCAGATCATTGTGAGAGAGGATTATATTACCTTATTAATGAAGCTGTCACAATACTAATCCAACCTAGCATTTAGGAACTATAAATTCACAATTATTCATTGTGCTTGGTTTAAAAGCCAATAGTGTGAAGCTCTTATGTTCAAAATTATGGCTAAAGGCCCTTAAGTAGAATCAATGTTTAAATATTATGCTTATGTCAATTATTCACTTATTGGCCAATAGTAGGGGCATTACAACCAAATGGTACATCAACAAGGGCTCATCTTATGGCATAGAAAGTTGTTTGACATGAGCATTATAAGAAATGATAGTTATGCATTGATGATGAATAGAATCCTTGCTATATGATATAAATTTATGGCGAGAGATTGTATGTGGTAAAATGGCCTTACTGTCATGATCTACTTAGACCCTACCATATATTGTAGTTGATTCATCCCCTCAAAGATATTGACACCATAAAAGTTTCAAACACCCCTTGGTAGCCTACAGGCTTGCTAACTTGCTTACTCAACCTTCTCACTTGCTGTAATTACTAAGATACTCAGTGCAGTACTTCTTCTGCAATTTTGTATGATACTTTTGTGGTATTATGAGTTGCACATCATACCCGTTGGAGGCTTTGCTTGGTGTAATGTTGAAATTCTTGACAATGCCTTTCACAAAATCTCAATGCACAATGTTGGTATTACAACACTTTGCCTTTTCTAGAAATTGTCATGTTCCACTGAAACTTAACCCTGTGTCATATTAGATTCATCCCTAGAAACCAGAGTGGTGCTGTCATCCATTATTAAAGTGGTGCTTATAGGGATTCTATATGTATTGTAAATATTTTTAGTTTTTATACTTTAATCATCACTTGTCATTACTTAAGTATGGTTGTGGAGTCACTCTATTGGGAGACTTACCTTCTTTTATGGAATTGTTAAAAATTGTAGTCTGTAAGTAGCTTGGTGTGGCTGACGGCTAAGCATAAGTTGGATGGTGCAATATGCACTATGGTTTGCATATGCATTTCTATGGCCCAAGCCATGTGCTGAGGCAGCTACGCTAAGCACAAGGCGTGTTGTAACACTGTGATTATGCATAGTGGCCAGTCCACATTTTGTACCCTTTGCAATTTTCTTGTTGGGCCCATGAAGTTTAACTTCTTTTTGGAGATTTTAAATTACAAGTAGTTGGATCAAGGAGAAGGTGATGCCCTATTTAGAGACTTGCCCTCTTGGTAGAACTATTGAAATAAGGAATGTACATGGAGTAATGTGCACTATGTTATAGTCCATATTAAAGTGAGAGTTGCATGGTGCAATATGTGCTAGAATTTGTGCATGTTGGGTTGCCACCCTAGCTAGGTACTTCCATAACTATACGTAAGGCAAAGCACTTGGCACATTCTAGCGTTGTTCATGCATGTGGAAGCCAGTCCATTTGCACCTTGCGACAACCTGTGCCCGTGGTGAGTGGGGCTCGCAAAGTGCAACGTTTTCTAAATTTATAGCTCTTGTTTGTCAAGTGCATGTATAAGGTGATGCCCAAATGGGAGCTTATTATTGTTCATGTTTGAAGTGCCACTCATTACCTTCTACAATAAGCACTATCATGTCTAGTTTTCTTCAATTTTTAGTGAAAGTTTTATGCTACCATGTGAGAACTATAGTGTCCTTCCCATCCATGCTCCTACCCTTCATGGTGCAACACATGGTGCTATCCCATTAATCGATGTGGTGGCTTTCTTCACACATGGTGCTATCCCATTAAAATGTGCAACTCTTTTCAACAATTGTCTTTGCTTGGGATAGCTAATGTAGGAATAATGTGCTTCTTAAATAGGAAGTCAAGTTGGTGTAATTTGAAAAGAAGGCAAGTGAAACTTCTTATGTCATAATGAAACTTTAGTGGTGCAAAGTGTACTCAACCATGTGTTTGTTGAGCTTATTATTGCTTCTACATGGTGCACTATGTAGTCTCAAGCATCCCACACGTTAGTGACATTGTGCATGTTGTATATCTACACCCAACAAATATGACATGATAGTTGTAGAGTTGCAAGTTTTTAAAGTGATCAACATGATGTCGCTCGGTGGTTTGCCAAGTTTTGAGCATGTAGTTTGCTTCCTATCTTTTTGTGATCTTGGAAAAAACATTTTGTAGATACATGAGTCATGCTCAACATTTTGAATTTGAAGATGCAATACATTTCAGTCGTTTTAGTGGTTATTTATTGATGCATGCCATTATAGATCATTTGCATACTTTTGTCATTTTTAGAAAGCTTACTATTTGTTAGGCCATGTGTATGCTAACCAAGACCATCATCCTTAATTAAAACCATTGTGCTTCTTTTTGTATATCTCAGAAGCTCTTTTAGTTATTAGAATCGATTAGATTGAAACCACTTTTGCATTAGAGATGTTTTTGTGGTGTTGCTTCTTATGACTTTGCTACCTCATTACGTGGTCAGTCATTATGTGTAGGGCTTTGTATTGTAATTGAACCTTCCTAATGAGGGAGTTCATATGTTGCCTACCTAATTGAACCTGCTAGCAATCACATGTTTTCTCAAAGATTAAGCCATGTTTCTATAACTATGGATATTTTAAAAATATGAAACTTCAAGTAGCTCATTAAAACAATTATTATTTTCCTGTTGGTACATACTACATAGATAACAATTGTAATTCAAAAACTAATATCTACACCAAACCCTTACTTTTAGAAGGGAGGCATTTACATTCACCCAGCTCATTGACATTTCATGATGACTTGGTGGATCGCATGACCTCCATCTCGATGATAAATCATTGGAATTGCTTACATGTCAATGTTCGATGTTGGATATGGGCCCACCATGATGGAGATGCATGATGGAGAATTACGGTTCAATTCTAGAGGGGGAGCCTAGGAGATGGAAACCACATTTAGAGATAGCTACAACCACACAAATCACTTAATACTAATACAAGATGGAAGTGACAATAAACAGTAACATTGAGTTCCATGAGTTTAGTAATTGGAATGAGTACAATCTATATCTTTAAATAGGATCCATTACAAGGAAAGTCTAGTAATAGAAGCCATGGCATATCGAACTCTAATAGCACATATTTAAGTTGTTGCATTTGAAAAGGTCATATTATGAACTTGTTTTGGGTCACTCAGCCATCCTTTTCATTTACATCACCCAATTTTATTCTTTTCTTGATGATGTGGTCTAACCTTAGCTGGTTGGGTCACTCCCTCAAGATTGTTACATTGAAGAAATTAGAATCATCAAAGCAAGCCCCTGCTTTAGATACATTAGTGTGGATAACATTACACGATTTTGATCTTATTGTGTTGTCCTTCAAGTTCAAAGTAAGAATTTAGTGTGAATGTCATAAGCATTCATATTTCATAATTAGGGGAGAAATTCTTGGATTTATGAAAGACAAATAACTTTTAAAGCATTTTTTAAGAGTGTTTTCATTAATCAAGAATGAAAGTTGGGGACCTAAAGAAAATTAGATCTCATCCCTATTGCCACAATAAATAACACCTATCAAGGACAACCAAAAGTTGCTCTTTTGAAATTGTCAACATCTTGTGTGAAATCGAAGTTTTTGGGATCCTTGACAAAGTAATTGTTGAAGACTACATATAACTCTCCTTAATGACATCCATATATAAAATCATTAAAGAGATAAAGTTAAAGCTATATGGGAAGGGCTATTTCCATGTCCCAAAAAAATAACACAAAAGTATGTGATGAGCAACCTAATCTAAAGCATTATTGCCCTGGTGCTTTATATGGGAACGTTTGATGGACTTCATACTCTAGACATAGAAATGGTGCTATGGTAGAAGCTATTGTCATCTTTAGACAAAACTTACTAGTTAACTATAACAATAACTATAATTGAGACTAGTACAATTAGCATTGTCTCCAGAAGTTCCATTGCTTCAAGAATAATAATACTCCCCATGGTTAAAGTTGAACACGAAACCAAAGTATCTCTAATAATTGTTGTAGGTTTACTAATGCCATCCTTTGCAACAATACCAATTCTACCTTTCATGTCATCTTGCAGACTTATGTTGCAATTAAATTTAAACCAACCCATTGGAGGAGGACTTCATTAAGAGGAAATAAATGGCTTGTTGAGGAGTCCAAAGCTGCCACTTGATGTGATAAGAGAGTTGTAGCAACCGATATTTATAATGCAAATATTCCATTGAATTGCATTTGAATTAAAATACCTTTTTGAGATGTACCCAGAAAATCTTGTCACTCCAAAGGTGGACTATAGACAAAGCAGCACAATTGGCTACTTAAGAAGTTCTAGTTACTCACATTGATAGACATCCAATTAAAGGGCTCAAAAAAGGAAGTGACAATGCTACATTTAGTCTCAGTAAACATGAAGTAATCTTTTGCAAAGTTGTTTTAGCAAGAGTTCATTCTTAATATGGCACTCCAAAAACAAATGTTGCAACTCTTCATAGGAAATAATCCCAAGGAAAAGGTTTAGGCATCTCAATCCCTCATGTTAGAAGTCAGGTGAGAATGAGAATCAGATTTAATGCTAATCTGAATAGGAAATATTTACTCGAGATTGCACTTGCACTTTTGAACACATGTGACCAATTTCCTTGATGGATTATAGCTCATATACATGTTGTTGTACATAATCCTTAAGTCTAGCAATGTATCCTAACTCATTTTGAAGCACAACACATTCATTTCATTAAATTAATTCCAAGGAGAATGTATTATTTAAAATAGAAAATTTAGTAGGAATAACTTCTAAAACATTTTATGATTCCAAACCCTAGGCTCCTTAACTAGATCTATTGCAAATGTTATATTCTCCACATCTATGTTAAGATAGGTTGGCCTATTAGCAATAAGAAGAATGCCAAGAAAATTATCTAAGAAAAAGGAAACTAAATTACCCACAGCATTCTACTAAACCCTATTGTTTGTGTTCTTGAGGGTGCAATATTCAACAAATTTTATTTATGTGATGCACCATGGGGAATATGGAAAGTATTATTTGTCATGATGAATTTGTGCATCAAGCATTAAACCCACAAGTAGTCTTCCTAAGCAATAAGTCACATAATATGTTTTCTAATTAATGCTTACTGCTAGGCCACAAACTGTGAAATTCGAGTCCCCCATAGTCCTTATGTAGAGTTATCTTCTAGTAGGCATCGTGCATTATCCTAATTTCATTTGAACTACTTCATAAGTGATCACATATATTTCCTACAACTCTATAATTATGTTATAAAGAATTAATGTGTGGGCAAACTAATAATTAGAAATTGTAGCAAATATTATGTTAATCATGAAAAAATAGTATAACATAAATAGTGCCCTCATCATCCATCTTCACACAGCTTTTAACATGATCAAAAATGAAATTAAAGCCTTTTTTCTAAGGTTTTTTAATGACAATTGGTATGTTTAGATATTTAAATTGAATGGCTTGACGAATATGTACTTTTTCTATAATGATAGTTTTACACTTTTGGTCCAGCACCTTGGTAAACATCACTCTAGATTTGTTTAGATTCACCACTTAACCAAAGTGATGCCCATACTACTCAATCATTTCCCTAATGTTCTTCATAATAGCACAAGTTGTAGGATCGTGAATCATGAAATCATCAAAATATAGGTGTTGCATAATCATAGGCGAGGAAAGGTTAATCCTAAAAAAAAATTCAACACGATCATGCTGATATTGAAAAAGGTCTAAGAGATACTTAGATATAGTAGTGAAAAGGTTTGGTGAGAGAGAACATCTTTATCTAAGACCCCTGGTTGCTATGATCCATTGTTGATGGGTTTGGTGAGAGAGAACATCTTTATCTAAGACCCTTGGTTGCTATGATCCATTATTGATGGATACCATTATTTATAAACCCAAATCTTGATGAATTGAAATAGGCCTCAATCAAATCTCATCAAAGAGTAAGGAACCACTAATATTTAGCATATCCATCACAAATTTCCAATTTTCTTAGTCATAGGCCTTGTTCTAATTGAATTATAGCTAAATAAAACATTCTTTGGAAGTAGATAGGTGGAAATATGTAGCCATTTTCTATTGCAAAAGGATATTATTCGTATAACATGGCTTAGCACAAAAACAACTTGCTTCGTGATAATTATCTTAAGAAGATCCACCTTCAGTCTAACCATCAATAGTTTTGCCACTACTTTGTAAATCATGTTTTAGAGGCTAATGAGCCCAAATTGCTCAAGGCTGCATGCTCTTTTAGAACTAGGGATGAATAAGACCAAAGTGTCATTCCAACCTTTCGACATAATGCTATATTAAAACCATACACAAACTCATATAAGATGACATCCATGCCAGGGGATTTATTTCTTTCGATGGATATCTCCATAGATTTGATCTCATCATCATTAATTAGAGCCACAAGTGTAGCTAATTATTCACTGTTAATAGTTTTGAAAGTCTAGAAGGATAGAGGAGACTCACACTGCACATGGCTACACCACCTCTTATTGAAACATAACATAAAAAGTTTCCTCAATCTATGTTTGGAGGCCACTAGTTCCCTATGATCATTTTTTTAAGTTTTTGGATATAGTTTTTCTTGGGAGAAGAGTTATTTTGCTACATAGAAAAAAAATCACATGTTTTGATCCTTTAGGGTGTCCTTATTAAGCTTAGCATACTGCTACATTTTTTTTATAAGATCATGCTCCATCTTATTTATGTGCTTCATATTTTCTTTAAATTTAAGCTCTTTGATTTCCTCTTCCAATTGGCAAGGTTTCTGAGAATGTTACAAAAGTTTGTTACATAGTATTTCATTACTTCTATCAAAGGTCTACTAAATTTCTTTGATAGATTATCAATAGGTTTTCGTTTAGTGCTCCTTTTTCAAGCAGTATTCGTTGCAGTAGGTGATCGGGGAAATCATAACTAGTTCCATTAATATTAGGTTCTTCTTTTTTTACCACCTGATGATCGTCTAAACTGTAGAAGTAATATGTAATAGTCTGAGCTAATACGAGGGACATATGTAACAGTGGTACTTAGAAAGCCATGTGTATCATTGATATTTAGGAAAGATCTATAAAATCATTCATAGAAATAAGCATTTCTATTCTTTTTCTTGCGTTGTATAAAATGATTTCTAGTAAAACCCAAGTTAGTTTGATCTAAATCATGAATAAAGCTAAAGAATTAATACTAAGACTAGCCACTACTAAAGTTGTTTTCTCTTTTCTCTCTTCCTATGCATGTGAGGCATTGAAAGACCTTACATCAAGAAGCATTCCATCAAGCTTTGCAATATTTCCAATTTTGTCCCAAGCTAGCTAGTTATTTATATAGTCTTTTGATGTATAAATAGTGCAACATCACCAAATCTTATTATAGTCAGATCTTACCTAGATATTAAGCACCTGTGGAGGGTAATCCTCAATTTGAAGCTTTGACAAATTCCTTGATAATACAACAACACCACTACATAACTTGGTAAAAGATTGAATAAAGTAGTTCTTGTTTCTACCCCAAAGTTGATCGACCTCACACAAATTTAAGGTCTCCACATGAGTTTCCAATAGAGTAGGAATGAAGACCCTATTCTTCCTTACAAAATACTACAAGTAGCTATGAGATTTCACTGCATTAATCCCATGGATATTCCACAATACAAATAAAATCATAATTTATTAGCAAAAATACATTGCCATCGCAGTCATGGTTCTCTTTACTACACATCCTATATATGCAAAATATGTATTTTAGAGCTATAATGATTCTACAATAGCTTGTAGAACTAAGAAAAATATGAAATTGATCACACAATTTAGATATAGTAAGCTTCCTTAAACTATGTTCCTAAAGTTCATGTTAATAAGACAGTGACCTTGCTAACAATATGCACCCCCTTCTTTCAAACAAACATAGAATATGGACCATGCCACTATAGTAATAATAAAATTGTATATTGAAAACTATACAATGTAGTAACCACCCACATGCACAACCCAATAATGCCACATCTTGACTTTACAATTAGGTTACATTTACCAAGCATGTTGAAGAGTCCAATCTTCTCTTTTTTGGAAATGTCCCAATAACCTTTGAACATACTATTTGCAACTGCTATTATTTTTTTTCTTAGTTACACCATTCCTTATATCTTATTAACAAAACATTCAAAATCTACAATTTAAATAAATGTCAAGTTCTAACACCCAACCATATTGTAGTAATTAAGAAAGCACTTTACTTATCTTGCACAATAGTGAGTCCAAATGGAATAAATGAGAGTTTTGAATATAGTAGTCATGAATAAATTTTGTTCAATCTATCTCTAAACATAGCCTCTCACACTTAGATTATCCCATAACCAATAAGCCACCCTTTAAAAAAACATAAAAAAAGTTTCTACACTCGAGAAGTACATTGTGCTCACTACACCCCCATTTTTTCATACTACTTGATTTGAGGCCACCCTCATCTTTGAGAAAATTATTCGCTGATCACCCATATTGTAATCTAGAGTACTTGTTTCACAAATTCCTAATTGAGGTTCTCAACAATGGATGTTAAGAAAATAAAGGCACACATGACTAAAACTATATTATCAGAAGTAGCTAAATATGAAAAGAAACATCTTCCCAGTAATAGATTAGAAATATTTTGACGAACTTTCACTCAAGAAGTCTCCTTTTATATCTTAAATATCATATCATAGCAAGCATGATTATCATGCCAACATTTTACTTGATTGTCAATTATTTTATGCTAAGTAATGACTCCAGCCCTAATTCATGTTAACCCTAATGATCACATACTAATTGGCTTTACATTGATATGCACAAGTCCAACATGGGGTAGGAACACTCATCCTTACAATAAGTATAACAAAATTCATGTAGATCCATCATATGAAGTTTTATCTCAAAGCTAGCAAACCATAACATATAGTTGGCACTTATTGTAGTTAGATGATACTTAAAAGCTTTACATTAGGATAATAATTCCTCTAATGACTTGTTTTTTGAGTCACTTATGGTATGCTAGATTTGTTTCTATATAAGAAGTGAGTACTTCAGTCTATATAATAATTGCCAACCAAGTTAACCGACCTTTCCTTAGAAAAAATGTCGAGCAGATACCATGGAATCCATTGTAGCTTACATTCAATCAAACCAACCTCCATTAAGTAACCTAAAAGAATTACAATTCCTCCTTATTACCCATTTCACACTTGCCTCTACTATGAATGATGGAGAAAATTGTAAGGCTATTATTAATCAAAGCTAGTATAAAAGTTATCTTTCTTCTCCTCTCCTCATAGTTGATGCCATGCTCGAGCCTAGCCTAAAACGTAATCTAAAAATAGTTCTGATGCAAGCATTCGCATACATAAAAAAATTGGTGACATGTAAGCTTCAGCTAACCTATCCAAAATCATTATTGTAAACAACCTTTGTCTTTGTTAACCTCACTCGTAGCATCCTTTATTCACATCAAGACCAATCGTAATTATGCTTTACAAGTGATCTCAAAATTGTATAGCCATATGTTCATCCTCTAAATTTCTTGGATAAGTGAAACAATCACCCAATCTTATATTCAACTATGTTGCCACGACTATTTCTTTTTTGATTTTCTTAATTACTTAGGAGTCCCTCTTCCCTTTATACATTCTTTTTATTTTGCTTACCTTTAAAAAATCATTCAACTATAACTTTGTACTTTTCTTAGGCACCAAATAGGACTACTTCATTGGATGGACTAAAATTGCATGAAAATTACACCTGCTTCTCTAAATTCTGTAACTATTTTAGCAACTAATAGGGCCTTCCTTCGTTCCTATGCTACTTGGTGGACTATGCTGTTTACTTGTAATAGGTTGAACCTCTCCCTAAGTTTTCTACTTTAATACTATTTTGGGCTTGAACATACCTCCATTGTACCCTTCTTTCCTGGTATAAGACCTACCCCTCTACATTACCTATAATGTATCTTCATATTTGTTTTATTTTCTTACCTATTTCTTACTTATATCTTTACCTATTATAGTCCTTCTCTATTATGTTACTTCAACCAGTAACTTTTCCTATATTGAACTACCTCCCAATGTGCACATCCATGTTTCTTTTCGTTATGCTCCTCTATACATACTACAGCAAAATAGGCACTTCAATTTTACGTTAACTAGGTTGTATACTTAAAGGACAAGAGCAATTAACTGACTTAATAGTGAATATTGATTCATTAAGTGAGCATGATGTTCAAGCATGTTCCAACTTGCCACCTATCAAAATGATAGCGGATAATCTCTTATACTCAAACTATTAAGAAGTCTAAGTCAAGGGTTTATTAATCAGCATTTTCACTCTACGTTATTCTTAAAGGTCCATTAAACACATACCCTAGCAAGGAGTGGTCTTTGTATATCTATTTGTATCTATATATCAAAAGAGGATCTCTTATAGCTTTATCAATGCATAATAAATTCTCTACCTCAATACACTAATGAAAGCACATAAAAATGAATCCATGTTAGAGCTCAAATAAACTCTAAAGTACAAGGTTTAAATTTAGGTGTCCAAAATCTCATTCTAATGCAAGGCCACTAACCTACCATGCTCCTCCAAACCAATCATGCTCTCTATCTACAACTAAATATAGGTGCTGATAAAACTCTTATCTGTCAAGTCCAAGACCCAAAATCCTCCAAAATGGCCAAACCTATGCTAGAGTCTTTTGTGTATTAAACAATCTCTGTACACTCTACCCACTTGGTCAAACTAGTGCTAGTGAGTTTCTCATTCAAATGCCCTATTCAGTAGATGTATTTCATCATTAATTATGAAAGAGGTATCGTTTGGTGCCCAAAACATCTTAACATCTAAATGTGTTGGCCTCTATGAGTAGTTAATGAAGGGATGTTCCATCAATGTTAGATTAACAATGCTTATTCTACAACTTCTAAGGACATAGTTAAAGTTGACTTTAACTAGGTTAAGAGATTCACATTTATCATTTTAATAATTATCTTCCATGACCGCTACAGCATTCCCAAAAGAACTGTTTGTGCTCCCATATAAATTACCCACATCAATACCTTTTGGAAATGGAGACTTCTCCTCTAAGTGAAAATATAATTAAATATATTCATTCTTATTGAGATTACTATTTGATGAAATTATTTTTAACTTTTCCTACCGTGACCCTGATTCCCTAAGAAATTCCACAATTAATGCACCATGCTGCCCCAAAGAAGCATCTTTATCATCCTTAGACATAGTCAAGTTATTGTAGGTCTTGTATTATTATGACTCCTTCATTTATAACACAATATTCCTTTGTGCACTTCTCCAAATTTTATCACCGATGTTTGTCAGAGCACAGACCACAAGAACAATTCCATATTTTGGAATGTCAACCCAAGAACTGTTAGGCTCAAAAGTATCACCAATTGGATCCTAAGTGTCACAATTGGTCATTTGTCATGGGGATAGTTGCACAACACAAATCTTTCTTATTTTTACGATCTTGTATGGTTTAGTTCCCATCATTGTTCATTGCACCTCACTATCTGCTTAGAAGATTACGAATTCTAAATCTATTTAAAAATTTTTATGAACCAAAATAAAACATTGAGATGTCCAAACTATCCTCTCATTGACCAATCAACATTAGCTAGAAACAAGCTTTGCCAATGCTGTCTTCATTCACCACCATCCTTTCCCTTCCTTTATTTTGCAATGTCATTGATCAACAAACTATACATCACCTTCCATAAGTATGTCAATATCCCTTACAACCAATGCATGCATCCATCACATTAGTATGCCTTCTAACATCTACATCTTTGGGTTTCTTATGCAGAAAAATGAATAAAGCTTACATCATGCTCTTCTTTAGGAGGTTAATACATAAAATTAGTTAAAGAAAAAGCTATGTTGAAGTAGTTTGGAAAGGGAATTCCACAGTTCAAAATAAAATCATGCAAAATTCCATGATGAGTGATGTAGTTCACAGTAATATTGTCTTGGCCCTTTTTGTGGGATTGTTTGAAGACTGAATATGTTGAAAGTATGTATAAGCACTATGATAAGAACTTGTATTTAGTTTAGGAAAAACAACTAGTTCATTATTGTAATAATTTATAGTATAGTCTAATTCAATCATTGCTACCTAGATATTAGAAAGTGGCACTCTAGGGTGTACCATTACTTCAAGAAAGGCAATAGTCTCCAAGGTAGAAGTTATACTTGAAATTGATGTTTTTCTTACAATACTAATAGGCCTACTCTATCACCCAAATAATAATACTAATTTTGATAGAGAGATCATCTTGCATAACAGCATCATAATTGATTTTAACCCAAACCATTAAAAGAGGACTCTAATAAGACGTAACAAACAGCTTGTCGAAGGTGAAACTGTATGTGCAACTCTATTGTTGAATTAAGTAGTAGTAACAGCAATTTGAATATTTCTTTGGAGTGTAACGGGATTGAGAACCTTACTTGTACATGCTTACAAGTTCTTGTTAAGCTAAAGTTGAAATAATGCCACAATAGATAACTTTACCAATTGAGTAGTAGTGGTCACCTACATATTCATAGACATCAAGTTAAGGAGCTCAATTAATGAAGAAAAGAAGACCTAGTCATTCACTTAGCCATGTTTAAAACTATCACTTTTGAAGAATCCATTTGAACCCGACTAACAAAACTCTGATATCTTAGTCACTTCTACATAAAGCTAAGATCAAGTAGGAAGAAGATTTGACATTAATCACCACAACAAATTGTTAAGCTGATGCTACAACTATACTTTTTGAATCGAAGCAATGTCCTTTTAATAAAATTATGGCTTGTATGCATGCAGCAATAAATGGTCTTTCAGTTCAACAACGTGTCCTCACTAAATTAGAAGTGTAGGATAGTGCTTTCATTCTCCTTATCCTAATGGGATTACATAATTGAAATACCAAATTAGGCACAAATAAATTCTTTATTTTATTATGGTCTCCTACACCAAGCTCTTTAACAAACTCCACCACAACTTTTAGATGGACCATGTCAATGTTGAGACAAGTTTGACATGAAGTAATAAGGAGGATGAAAAGCCAATTGCTCAACAAGATTTATTAACATACATGTAAGTGATGCACCATTTCACATATAGAATGTAATTCTTGTCATGATGTACTTGAATCTAAAGGATTGAACCCATAAATAGTCTTCTCTAGCAATAACCTATCTAGAGTATTTTGTAAGCAATACAGATTACCTCATTAACAAACTCTCAATTTTGAGTCCTTCACACTTCTTAGGAAGAGTTATTCACTCTCAGCTGGCATAATGTGTTATGCTGTAAACATTTGAACTACTTCATAGGTAATGACGCATCAATTTCTCTAACTCTATAATAGTGACACTCTGAAATAATGAGTAAGCTATGTAATACATAAGAATAGCTATTAACATTGAGATTATCATGAAAATATTACCCATCATCAACAATGACATGATCTTCCATGCTAACATAGTTTTTAATATAATTAATTACTAAATTGAAGTCTTTGCTTGAAGCTTAATTTCTACAATAGGTATGTCTAGATATTTCAATTGACTAGCTTAACAAATATCAAATTTTCTTACTAACTTATTCCTTTTCTTGAGTCCTATCCCCTTGTTAAATAATATAATGAATTTGTTGAGATTCACCATCTAACCAAACTAATACCCATACTACTTTATAACATCTTGAATAGTCCTTACTCTGACACAAGTTGTAGGACCATAATTCATGATGTTAACAATGTACATAAGGCATGTTATCATAGAGGAGAATGTGTCTATCCTTAACCCAATGTGGTAGTGTGCTAATGTTGGTATTGAATAAGCCATTTCAGATACTCAAGCAAAATAGAAAAAAAGTATAATAATAGTATACATCCCTACCTAAGATGCTTAGCTCGTTCGATCCACTATAGATCGATACCACTAAACATAATCCTTAGTTTTGGGGCAATGATACAACCTTTAATCCAATTACATCAACAAAGTTGAGAATGACAAATGCTTTGGCATATCCAACACAATTTTTCAATTAACCTTCTATGGATACCATGGTCTTGTATAGAAGTTACTTTTCCTGATAGTAATGTCAGGAAACACTACGTTTGATTTAGCCACAAAAAGTTTGGTCCCCAATTTGTAAATCACATTATAAAGGCAAATGATGTTAAAATGCTCATATTTATATGCACCTTAAAATTTATGGATAAAAATTACCATCATGTATTTCTAATGCTTAGGCATAAGGCTACCTTTAAAGAATTGTTTCATAGCTATGGCATTATCTGCTTATGTAACGTTCCAACAACTATGCACAAATTTAGTAGAGATGCTATCTACACTATGTGATTTGTTTCGTTTGTTAGATTATACGAAACTTCTAATCTCATCATTATTCAATGGAACCAGAAGTGTTACTGCTTGATCATTATTAATAATTCTCAAATGTTGAAAGGGAAAAGAAGGCTCATATTGCTTATGGCTAGACCATGTGTTACTCGAAGACTACATAAGAATGTCTTTGATCTTAGTTGGGGATGCACCAATTCCTTACCTTCATTTTTAAGTTGATGGATATAGTTGCTCTTGGACGTAGAAGTAGATGCTTCCTAAAAGAACGAAGAGTTCTAGTCTCCAAGTGCGGCCTAGTGAAGGTTGGCATGCCACCACCATCGTGTTCCATCTAAAGCCATAACATTTGATAAGAAGTAATACATTGTGCCAAAATATGGTGTTTAAGATCAATTAAGCCATTAACAAATTCGTTAGGTTGAAATTCTTTGATTTCTTGCTCTAATTGGAGATGCTTAGTAAGGATATTACCAAGTTTAGCTTCACACCACTTCTTTATTGTTGATAGAGCTCGGTTAAATTTAGAGGATAAGAAATTTATCGGGTTACCTTTAATCTCCATTGGCCAACAAGCACACATAACATTAGTTTTGACTGTGGAAAGGATAATAAGATGCTTTCAAACTGAGTTCTTTCAACCATTTTACTATATAAGGACCATCTAATTTGTATAAGTAGTTTGTAGTGATTTGAGCCAATGTGAGAAAGATATGTCATTGTAATACTCATGAAGGCTTTCATACTGTAAATATTCATGAAAGCATTGTGCAATGTTTCATAGATACGAGCATTCCCCTCCTTATTATTACACCAAGGAAACTTTCTTTGGGTTCATTGATAAAGTAATGATCATAGCTTACATCATGCTCTCCTTAAGGAGGTTCATACATAAAATAAATAAAATAATAGTTGAAGTGGTTCGAGAATGGGCAGTCCTTAGTCCCAAAGAAAAAAAAAACAAGTGCACATGAAAGGTTCCCTAGTCCATAGCAATATTTCTTTAATACCTCATGTGGAATTGATTGAATGAGTTCATACCTTGAACATATGCAATAACACAATGAAAAGAATTATTGTTTTCAATAAAAAATGCTTTAGGTTATCTACAGTAATTCCTATAACAAAATCTGATTCAATTACCTCTACCTAGAGATTAAGAAGTATCAATCTAAGAAGTTCCATCACTTCAAGAATTTCAATAGTCTCTATGATAAGCTAAACTTGAAACAAAAGTATTTTCTATAGTAGTAATAAGTCTAGACATGTCATCCCATATAAAAACACCAATTCTAGCAATTAAATCACCATGCAGACATACATCACAATTGAATTTAATACAAACCATTGGAGAATGGGTGAAATAAGAGGCAACCCTTTTTATGTTCATTGATAAAGTAGTGGATGAAGCTTACATAAAGCTCTCTTTAATTAGTTTCATGCTTAAAGTAACAAAAAGAAAAAGTTGAAGCTATTTAAGACTTCTATTTGCTTTGGGAAAAAGCTACTGGTTCATTTTAGTAATGGTTGTAGTAAAGGCTGATTTGATGTCCATTGCCTAGACATTAAGAAGTATAATTCTATGAACATCCATTGCTTTAATACTAGTAATAGTTTCCTTGGCAAAAGCTGCACCTAAAACAAAAGTTTTTCATACAATAATAATAATTTTTCATATGTATTCGAAAATAATAACAATATTTTAGACAATATGATCATCTTGCACAATTGAATCACAATTGAAATTAACCAAACTTCTTACAAGAGGAGTCCAATAAGAGGAGACAAATAGCCCATCAAGGCCTTCAGAGCTCCCACTGGATGAAGTTGAAGAGTTGAAACAAGTTGCAGTAGTGGTAGCAATTCAAATATTTCTTTGGAGTGCAGCTAAGTTGAGAACCTTAACAACATATGCATGAGAATTACTATAAAGAAAAAGGTGAAATAATGCCAAAGAAGTGAACTTAAAAAATTGAGAAGCAATACCCATCCATAAGTTCACAAAGAACCAATTAAGAAACTCAATGAATGAAGTAATTCCCTTATCAATGACCTCATTGAGTGTGAAACTGTCATTTACAAAGCTATTTTACAAGAATTCTTTCGAACTATGACACTAAAAACAATGCTGCAAATCTTCTATTACATTACAAGACCACAAAAAAAAGCTTTGACATCTTAATCCATCATGCACTAAGAAAGGAGTGAGAAGGAAGTAGATTTAACATTAATCTTCCCAAGAAGTCATTTTCCTGTATTGCACATCCACTTTCTAAACCTAAAAAACCTTTTTCTTAAAAGAATTCTTGCATATATGCATGCTATTGTAAATGATCTTTGAGTCCAACACCTTATCCTCACTTTATGTGAAGCACAACACATCCCTTTCTTTTGATTTAACTTAAGGAGAATATAGAATCCAAATTTTCAAATTAGGCAATCATAAATTTTTAATTTTATTGTGATACCACGCACCATGCTATTAAGCCAACTCCACTAAAAGTGACAGATGATACACCTTCATGATAACATATGCTTTCCATGTTGCAATAGGAAGGATTTCGAGCCAGTTATTAAATAAGAATGAAACTAAATTACCTACAAAAAATCTTTTAGATCATATTATTTGTTATCTTTTTGTGTGGGTTATTATGTAATTTGCATGTATGTGATGCCTCGCTTATCAAACGTTACTTGATTCTGATACACTAAACCTGTAAGTACTTTTTTGAGCCACAATTTCACTACAATGTTTTGTAATCAATGCTAATTGTTAGGTTGACAAACTCTAGATTTTGAGTCCTTCACACTACTTGGGAAGAGTTATCATGTCCCAATAGAAATAATGTATTATGTTGCAAATATTTGAACTACACCACAAGTGATGATGCATCAATTTCTCAAACTCTACAACAATGCCATTCAAGCTTAGTGAGTGGTCTAAGTAATGGATAGGATTGTAGCAAAAATTGAGTTTATCATGACAATATGGCCCATCATTTATAGTGACCTAATCATCCAACTTATCACAAACATTTCAACATGATTAATAATGAAATCGAAATTTTATTTTTGCAAGTTTTTTGCTATAACCAGTATGCTTAGTTATTTCAATTGAGTAACTTGATGCATATGTAATTTTCTCACTCTCATCTTCCTTTGCTTGCATGCCATCCCCTAAGAAATAATACTTTAGATTTTTTGAGATTCATCATCTGACCTGAGTGATGCCCATATTGCACCATAATATATTGAATGGTCCTCACTATGATAGAAGTTGTAGGTGCATAAATCATGATGTGACCAACATATATAATGTTTGTTATTGTAGAGGATGAAGTGCCAAATTTGAACTCAATCAAGGTAGCTTACTTAAGTTGGTTCTAAATAAGCCATGAGAGATGCTCCAACAAAATTGTTAAAAGGTATGGCAAGAGTGAAGATCCCCACCTAAGACCCCTGGTTTCCTTAATCAACTCTACGTAGATACGATTACATATAATCCCAAATCTTGGTGTAATGATGCATGCCTCAATCCAATCACACCAAAGAGTTGGAAATTACATAAGCTTTAGCATATCTAGGACAAATTTCTAGTTAACCTTGTAATAACCTTTGTCATATCTAGCCTTCGATTTTGTTCTTAATGAGATGGCTAAATTTTACATCACGCACTCTTTATAGAGGTTCATACATAAAATCAAAACAAAGATAATGTTATAGTAATTTGAGAAGGGCAATCTCTATTCCTCAACAAAATTATATAAAAGAGAGTGATACAATAACCAGTTGCCAACACAATTGCCTTAACACTTTGTGTGATAATTTTAAGAACCACATACCATGTACAAAGGTAGTTGCACTATGATAGGTACTCTTTCTCAATATAGATGCAAGTAGCCACTTCACTTTGACAATAGTTGTTATTGAGTGTGATTGATTTCTACAACATGAATATTAAAAGATAGTGTTTTAAGGATCTCCATAGTTTTAAGAATAGCAATAGTTTCCTTTGTAGAAACTAAACTTGAAATCCATATTCTAATAGTAATAATAATATGCCTACATATGTCATCCAAAATAACTATAACAATTCTAGTACTTAAGTTATCTTATATTGTTGCATGACAATTGAGCTTAAACCACCCCAATTTAGGAGTCCATATAAGAGGTAACAAATGGTCCTAAAGGTCATTGAAACTCCTACTTGATGGGATTGGTGAATTGAGACTTATAGTAGCAAGAACTACAACATAATGAATACTCCTTTGAAGTGTCGGCAGGTTAAAGACCTTTCCTCCATGTAGTTGCAAATTTCTTTTAAACTAAAGGTGTTATACATTAAAGCAACAAATTTAATTAAATGATATGGATTTGAAGACATATATTCAACACCATCTCCCTATCAAGCATGTGATTAGCATTATGAATATGCTCACCCAAAATTCCTCCATCATGCGATAGTCCCATAAGCTAGGTTCTACTTGCACTTTCACCTTATAGACCCGTGGGCAAAGAAACATATCTTAATACCTCTCGCACACAGCCAAGAAAGGGTTGGAGGAAGATAAAAATTCAACTTCATGAAGACGGTGACCCAAGGTTGCAACAGAAATTTTCGAACTCACTGAACCTCTTCTCTTGTTAAATGATTCTTTATTCCAACATCGTGTCCTCTGGATGTTTAAAAAACAACACATTTCCTTCGATTGATTTGTGCTAAAATGAATGCATAATCTGAAATACCAAAGTAGATGAAAAAAAAAATTGATCTTATTTTGGTCGCTCACACTACGGTCTTTAACGTGCTCCACTACATCTATTGGTTGTTCCTCTTTCATGTTGATATAGGTAGTCCATAAAGAAATTATAAGAATGCCAAGGAAATTATCCAACATGAATTAAACTTAATCTAAACAATCAACAAAAGCATTGTAGCAATTGTCCAAAATAGCATAATACTAAGTAACTTACACACAAAGCACCAAAAATATTTAGAAATTCTTTTTTATCACAAAATTCAAGGACCTGAATGCCTAAACCCATAAGCCAACTTTCTCTGTCATATCCTACCTACAATTCTTTGAATTGAAATTGATTTCCAACATGCATAATATATGGCATTACTTACATTAATTTCTCCAACTCATCAAAACTGCCATTCAAAATTAAAGAGTGGCTAAATAATATGCAATAATTGTAATGAACGTCAAGGTTATCATGATAATATACCCATCATTAATAGGGACCTAATCCTTTGCCTTAGTGCATAGGTTTCAATTTGTTCAATAATAAATTTAAAGTCATTTTTTTGAAATTTAATTGCCACAATTGGTATGAATAAATATTTGAATTTAGTAGCTTTAATAATATGTAACTTTCTTGTTGTCATCTCCCTCCACTTGCATTTTATCTCATTTACAATGAAATATTATGGATTTGTTAAGATTTACCACCTGATTAAAGTGTTGCCAATACTTTTTCATAATGTGTTGAATGGTCCTCACTATAGTACAACTTATTAGTGCATAGATCAAAATTTCATTCACAAATTGAAGGTGAGCAATCATTGGGGGGAAAGGATCAATTCAAATCCAAATTGAGACATCTAGCTTTACCTGGTACTTAATAAGCCAAGACAGGTAGACACAATGGTAAAACGATATGGTGAAAGTGAGCATCGCTACCTAAGATACGTGATAGAATTAATCCACTGAAGATAGAATCTATTAAACAAAATCACAAATCTTAATGTGGTGATACATGCCTCAACCCAATGGCACTAAACATATGATAATTATAGATGCTTTAACATATGTATCATAAATTTTAAATTGACATTATCATAGGTCTAGAGGAGGTCCTACATCATTGTAATGAAACCCTTTTTCAAAGTAGATAAGTTTGTATGGGCAGCCATTCTTTATGCAAAAAATATATTATTAGATATAAAACAAACAAGCACAAAAAGCACATATTCCCAGGTAAAAATATTTGGAACCACTACCTTTAGTCTACTCAGCAAATGTTTAGCCACGACTTTGCATATGACATTGCAAAGAATAATGGTTCGAATTGTTCAAGCTTAGAAGCACCTTGAAAAAAAAGAAATTAGAATTATTAGCATGTCTTTCCACCTTTTGGTCATACATCGACCTTTTAAGATTTTTTTAACAACTGTGATGTTATCTACCTAGGTAATGTTCCAATATTGGTATGCAAACTCAATAGAGAAGCCATCCACACCAGGGGTTTATTTTCTTTTGATAGGCAAATTAAAATTCCTGATCTCATCACCCAAATAGGGCCACAGGTCTTATTGCTTGCTCACTGTTCATAGCTCTCAATGGTTAGAAAGGTAGGGGAAGTTCATATTATCCAAAACTACACTTCTTTCTAAAAAACTACACGAGTAAATCTTTAATCTCAAATAGGGTACCCAATAATTTCGTACTATCATTTTTAAGATGATTATATGCTTATTTCTATAAATAAAAGTAGCTACTTCCTAAAAAAACCATGTGTTTTGATTTCCAAGTTTGGCTCAATAGACCTTTACACTATCACTACCATACTTCTTCTAAAGCCATAGCTTTGTGGTAAGTGATACTACATTATGCTAAAAGTTAATGCTATAGCTCCATTAACTATATCTCAAATTCCTTAAGTTGAAGCTCCCAAATCTACTGCTCCAACTACTCAGGCATATTAAGAATATTGCCAAGTTTAGCATAACACCATTTCTTTAATGGTGATAGTGCTTTATAAAATTTAGAGTACTCTTTATCGATCAGGTTGCTATTAACAACTTTATCAAAAGTTCAATGCACAATAATAGTTTAATCTGGAAATGATAGCTATGATTTTTCAAATTGGGTTCTCATCATAGTTTTATTCAATAAAATTTGCCTAAATTGACTATGGAGAGGGCAATGGTTTGAGCCTATATTAAGAAAACATGTCACTGTAGTATTTTAGTATGCTTGCATATCGTTAACATTAATGAGATCTCAGCCTAAATAAGGCCAAATTTTTTTTGCTTCTACTTTGGTATTTTAGATTATGCATTCATTTTAGCACAAATCAATCGAAAGAAATGTGTTGTTCTTCAAACATCAAGAGGACACGATGTTGGAATAAATAATCATTTAACAAGAGAAGAGGTTGAGTGTGTTTGGAAATTTTTGTTGCAACTCTACACCAAGCATTGTAGATACTTTGATTTGGTTATAATAAATCCCAAGTCAAGAAAAAGAGAAGATGTTTATAATAAATCCCAAGTCAATAAAATATTAACCATAGGTGATGCTGGAGAACACATACAGAGCCTGTCGTATGTGAGCCTGTCCACCATTAATTTTGTTCCCATCTTCTTTTTTTGTGTAAGTAATACTTTGAAATCCCCTACAATAATCAATAGTACACCAAACATTGTAGATACTTTGATTTTGTTATAGGCTACCCAGTGGATCACATATCTTTTGATGCATACACCATACAATACCTCCATAAAACCATAATAACCATAAAAATCTAGTCCATGATTAGAAAAGGTAGTTTTAATTCATACCCAAATATTGATCCTCCTCATTCCTATTAAAATTCACCATCCTAATTTCTAATGGGGCTATAAAAAAGACCCTATTTGTTCTTACCAAGCATTACAAGTAGCTAAGAGATTTTGTTGATCAAATCACTATAATGTTCTATGCTACAAGCACCACCATACATTAATTTTATTGAAAACATGCACTTAAGAAAAATTTCATGCTTCTATTGCACCCCAAAACCATGTCAGATCTAAATTTAGATGCATTTCCTTTTCATAACAACCTTTGAGACTCAAGTAAAAGCAATTGTAATAGCCTAGGAAAGAAGGTTTGCAGCACTTGGCTATTATTTTCAATTAAGAAATTATTGCAACTCCCATTTGAGGTCTTCCTCCTAAAGACATCATCCTTTATCTTGAAAATGAATTGCCAATTCTAGGTAACTGAAGAAGCTCTCATCCATTTAAGAGTTTTGTTCCAGCATTTACATGACTTTCCAATGAAGGTGCTTCTCAAAGAAGCAAATGTTTACTCCAAATATTCCACTATTATAGTAATTAATGTATACAAGCTTCATAAATGCAAATAAACTTTCCCAAAGGATAAATATCTGTGACTTCTATGGCAAGGAAACATAGTGTTTTGCACAAAAGTATTCAATTAAACTAATCAATGAGCACTCAAGAAATCAAATAGCGACATATATTGACAACAATTAGTGCTTATAGTATTTCAAAGAATTATACAAAGAATATATATCCAACTGCACATCCTCTTTATTGCTATTTTGAGTCCATCCTCTACTGCAAACATCAGAGAAATTTGCATTCCAATTAATCACCATAACCCAACAAACATATCATTACTTCTACTCACCTCATAGTTATAGCCAAGCTCAAGCAAATCTTGAACCTTGAACAACCAGATGATCACCATGCAAGTAATTAAAAATCTATTGTTTCTATGCCAAGTGCATTTGTCACGATCAATAACATTAGAGAAAATAAAAAGTCTAAAGCTATACCCCAAGACAGAAGGCTGAAGCACTTACCTATTATTTCAAATTATGGAAATATTCCAGCTACCATTTGAGGACATCCTCCTAAAGACAACCTCATTTGCCTTAAAATTAATCTATCAATTCTAAGCAACTAAAGAAGCTCTTGCCCATATAAGAATTCTATCTAAGAAATTTCATCGACATCAAATAAACATGTTTCTTAAAAGTAGCACACCAGTACTACTAATTTGCCCCTATTATAGTAAACCAATGTACACAAGCTACTTTAACGCATAGCGAATCTCCTAATGGTTGAATATTTGTTTCTTCTTGGGCATGGTAATTTAGGTTTTCTCTCGAAAGAAATTAAATAAGCTAGCCATTGAGCACTCATCAAATCTGATAGCCTAATATATCAACAACCATCACTATTTATAATATCTCCAAAATTCTATGTAGAATTATTCTCGAATAGCTGCAAATCCCCTTTATTGCCATTTTGAGTAATTGCTCTACTAAAAACAGTAAAAAAAGTTGCTTTAATTTTAATCATCGTATCTTGACAAAACTTAATGCTATTTCTCCCCACCAAATAATAATAGCCATTCTCAAGCCATGGTTAAACCTTGTCTAAGAAGATCATCACCGAGCAGGTAATCAACAACCTCTACTTTCTATGCCAATTGAATTTCACATGATTAATAGCAATACAACAATGAGTGCAATAAAACAAATACCTTCTCTACCCCTATCTACACAAGACAAAATACCCTAAATTCAAGAGAAAGTAAAGCCTTGAATAATGCCCAGTATAATTTCCAAGTACATCCTGTAACAACTCAACTATGTAATTCCTTAAATGGTCTATGTAAGAAGAAGTCTGCTCTATATTCTTCTAATTCCCCAATATTTGTAATGTCACCATTTTTGTGTTTTAATTTTCAAAACTTACCAAGAGAATTGCCTCCCTTTTCTAATTTGTTTTTCTTTTATCATCTCCAAATTCATTCCATAGAGCTCTTCCCACATTCTTTGAGTCTGGGAGGTCCTAACATAGTGGATGGATGAAGATTACCAGAGATTTCCACCTAGGTTTTCAAAATTTACACCATAATCTAGGAAGAGTCACTATGGCCATCATTGAAAGCATTGTTAATTTTTGAAAAATTCTTTTTATTTTTATTAATTTCTTCTTCCTTATGCACACTATATTTTGGTACCCACACTATCATAGATGAACACCCTCTATGCCTATCATTCTTTGATCAGGATGTGCCTCTATACATAACTTACTCTTTATCTTCCAAATTGTAATGCTTACTAAACTCCTACCTACCCAAATCTTTTTGATCCACATTCCTCATCTATTGTGTTGATATAAACATCTCCTCTTCCAAGTTTCAACAACCATCTAGAATCCCAAACCAACCATTTCTCATCATGTAATTTTTTTGTAACGACCCCCATTCTTATCTTGATTAGACTGTGTATATGTTAAAGGAATGTGCTACTTTACATAGGTGAAGTACAAAATGGGTAGTCCTTCATAATCAAAACTTTGATTAGAGTGATGCATTGGTCCATTCAGTCACACACCTACTATAGGCAGCTTTATAAGATCAATTCTTACATAAACACCTACAAAGGTTGAACATTGCAAGTAAACCATCAAATCGTAATCTAAATAAGCACACCCATAGCTTTGGCAAAGCACAAAACGTTTCTTGTGTCCCAGATTTATTATATCATCAAATGTAAGTGTCTGCATATCCAAACCCAAATTAAGCAACCAACCAGGGACCTCTCAACCACATAGAATATTTATCTACTATTGGCTTAAAGTACAAAAAACCATCTGAAAAGTCTAGAACCTATAATCGCTTGAAATATCACCATCCACATTAGTGTACTTTGGAATTCTTTTGAAAGGATAACAAAACTATCATGTGCTATACCAATAAGATCAAACTTGTGGTAATGATCTTGATGATCATAAGCCTCTTTTGAAAGGTAAAATTTCAAAATTTATTACGAAGGAGGTATTAGTCAGTGCTATCATCTTCACATCTACATTTACCAATTTCGCTATTTAATTACGAAATTAACCTTCAACAGAAATGTTATTGTCATTATTCATTCTTTATCATATCAGAGCATCCTTAAATCTTACCTTAATCAGACTACATGTTGGCTTATTTAAAATTAAAGAATTTTCCACCAAAATAATTTTGACGTTCTCTCAAATACTTTGGGTGCACCTTTATTGATTAGCTACTTTAGTACTTCCTTTGATACAATAAAAAATTTTGTATGCATGCTCATCTTCAATTCACTATCGAATTATTTCAACTCTTCCACATTCTTCTGTATCTCTATATCATGTTCACTTCACAACTAATGCATTCTGCATCCTAGAAGATTCACCCTTATCTTTCTTAAATGAAATCATGTCATAATAGGCCTCCTCTAACTTTGACACATCTAGTGAAGTCTTCACATAATTCCTTGCATTTTGCTAAGTTCCATTGCTACAATTCACTAGTGCGCTATCTGCTAGTTTAAGGTCATGATCCCAAAATGTTCTTTGATAAGGATTAGAGCTTTGCACCCATCACCCATGCTAGAGATGCATGCACAATGCCTCTAATTCTATTTGCAACATCTTGTATTTTATGCCCATCATTGTTCACAACTCCTCATAGAGTACTTGATGGATTGTTGATGCTAGGTCCATTTCAAAGTTGGTTGATAACAAAAAATGTGACACACAAAAAAGCCTTCCAACAAGATGAACAATTATGCCTTCCAAGGATTCCTTTTCCAACAATTTTTTCTGCCTACAACTGTAATTGCCTGACCTCTATTTTCCTGTAACTCCGATTAGTTAATAAAGATTTTGGGTTGCAGAGCAAACTTTAACTTCTTTAATACTTTTGTTTCCTTAATAAAGAATTGGCTGAAACCTACAACATATTCTCATTATGGATAAAAATAATAATAAAAGATAATGATGAAGCAGCGTAGGAAGGGGCATTCCCTTATCTCATACAAAATAGTATGATGGGCAACCCAATCAAATATAAAACTTTCTTGACGCAAATTTTGGGAATGTTTGAAGGACCATCTACGCATCACAAAATTGATAATGACACACTGGGAAGTCCACTGATCCTTATCATTTAAAGGAAGGAGTTGTCGTAACAAGGTTTTAGCAGGTGAACTAGTAGAATGATCATTAAAGAGAGCTGCTAATGATCGAGTTATATATGCAACCAATGAGGATGTGATAGCTACTCAATCTCACATTCTTCCATCAATTGTGCTCTTGCTTCTTCATGGAGCTGATGCTATGAGGAATAAACAATAACCTATTGACATTATCATGCACCAAGGGAGAGAAAATGTCATTCAAACAATGAGTCTATCCTACATCTCTAGGTTCAATGTGACTTCAAAATTGAACGTCGAACAACTCTTGACTATGAAAATCTTGGCACTTAGATTGGGGAAGAATGTAATGAGATGTGATATATGTCAATTGTAGAATCTCATGAAGCATCCATTGTTTAAGTGCAACTAGAACTTGTGGATGCATGCTAAGAAAATAAGAGGTGGATGGCCCTTTGAGCTATGGCATAGAGTGTTGAAGAATTGGGTGATGGTTGGCTATCAATGTGGTAAGAGGTGCATACCACCAAGTGTTGTGGTGTTGGCCTATAAGAGTCGATGTTGCAGTACAAAAAGTCGATGCCCTTCACAAATCCAACTCCATGCTCCATAATATGGAACTATAACCCCATGTTAAGTGGTGCTACCCACTAAGTCTAAGAATACAAATAAGTAGATGTGAATGAACTTTCAAGGATTCTCTTAAAAATGATGAGTGAAATGGGTCCAATTTAGTGTACAAATTAGGTTTCTTGAAGCACAAATTATAGTCTAGAGGGTGTGCTCTGAATAGATAATGATATCCTATGGAAGGGGGTGTTAAGGAGGTTGAAAGACCATTCAGCTCATACCCTACCACTATATCTACCAATGAATTGGGTTGTTTTAGAGTTCAACTCAAATTTGGTGCCATCCTGGCCTAAATAATTACAAGAGACCAATTATAATTTAAAATTTAAGAGTACTTTGAAAAAGGAGTTAAAGAGCACTTGAAATTATCAATAGAGAACCCCATAGGACCCGAAGATGCCCCTCCAGTTAATGTCAAACATCTCCATACAATTTGTTGCATAGCTCAAGTAAAGGATTGGCTCATGGTCATCATTATGGGAGGAGACTAGAAGGTGTGCCCCAATGAGGAGTTCTATAGAGGCACCACATGCATTTGTGATGGCTTGTAGGCTTCCCATCTAACCTATCTTTAAAGACAAAAAAGGGAGTTGGACATGGTTGGGGGTTGATAGGATAGCAGGCTTGAAAGGCACATGGAAGTTGATTTGTGTGGTCCTTATTTGATGGGTGAGCCACCGACTATCCCAAATCTTCCATAAAGGTTTCATGTGATTGCATGACATTCGGGCTTAAAAGATGAAGAAATGTGTTTGAGGAAGATTAAACAAGAGGAAACTCTAGTGGAGGCCTATAGTGATACTAACAAGCAAATCACATATCTAATTTGGGTATAGAAGTGAAGCACTAATCAAACAATATAGTAATTAGTTTTCTTTGAAGATTCCCTCATGATAGCTTGAGTAATAGCAAGAGTTCTTTCTAGTAAAGGTAATGATTAAAGTCATTAGTGGCACATTGGAATTAATATATTCTAAATTTTTAAATAGGTTTGTAATCTTAGTTACTTTGATGAGTTGAGTTATTGAATTTAGGATCCAAATGGGCCATTTATGTTATGTAGAACTAAAAATGTGGGGTGAACTAACATCCACTTATGGTGACAATCTATATGTTAACTAAAGTCCTACAAAGGCTGTTAGTTGACTAAGATAGCAAGACGGTGATCATGGAAGTTAAAATCTATTGCAGTGTGTGCAACAATTTAGCAACCAAATCAATTAGCCAAAAAATGAATGGCATTTAAGCATACAACCCACATCTGGACATCAGTGTAATAAAATGCTTTGACTAGTAGGAGGGTGCTTTAATCACTATTAATTGGAGGGGATGGTCCCTTGTAGAGTGTTTGCTAGGGTAGATCTTGTTGGTAGTAGTAAATATTCAAATGAGAACTTTGAAGTCTGAAGAGGAGAATGGTTCTAGTGAATGTCACTTGAATATGTGTTAGTCGATCTTATGAGATTGGGGAAGCCTGTTGAAGCGTGCCATTTGACATGAGATCAAAAGAGACTTCAGCTAAAATTCTTGAATTGTGATGTAACAGTCAATAGCAACTTTAAGTGGTTTTAAGAAATCAATGAGGGCCTTAAGAATTGTCATCTTTTTTTTCTTAATAGCTTCTCAGCTCTAAAAACTGCTAAGCTAGTGGTACGACAATGCAGTTGGATGAGCACTACACGTTGAGTTGTGTCCCATGCACCCACAGTGACCATTGAAATTTTTTATGATTGAGTGCCTTCCAAGCCCAATTGTACACATAGCTAGACTATGTCTTTAAGGTGAATAGCTTGTAATTAATGGAGTAATGTAGACAAGGGAAGTTCATAAATTGTATCTACATCTTTAGCAAAAGGTTTGGCTCTAAGAGTTTGCATGGGGTTCTAATATTCATCTTATTTATTATCATTGTTATGCTCGAGTTGCCCATTTGATGGAAGAAGGTAGATTCATGCTGACTAGAGGATGAATTTGGAGAGACCCTTTGAGAGCCTTCTTTAAGCACCGAACAATCAACTTAAAACTAGTACAAACATTCAAAATCCAACTTGTGCATGTTAGCTGATACCCAAGGCATTTATTATTATAGATGTGCATGTGATAAAGAAGTAGATGCACTTAGCATTGTGAATGTGTGACAAAGAACTGCATGCATTACATCACTATGTAAACATGTAGAAGCAAGTTTGCATGTGCCATGTGGCATCTAGTGCATGCGTAGGTTGGGATTGAAAAGTGTAGCTTTGTTTTGTGATTTTTAGAAATGTTGGTTGCTAGCCCATGGATAAAGTGATTTCTTATTGAGAGACTTGCTATCTTCCTTAAACAACATTTTTGCAATATGCGAACCTTAAAAGGTAATGTGCTGCATAGTTCTGTCTAAGACAAAGTAGAAGTTTGATTGTATGATATTCACTAGGATTTATTGCATGCTTTATGGAAGCCATAGCTGTGTGCTACCACAACTATGTGTGGTGGAGCACTAAGTGCAATGTAGTAATGTGTGCATGCATGACAACTAGGGCACGTGTGCATATGGAATCCTTTGTGTACAACTATTTAAAAACATTTAAAAATGTATAAATATTTATTTTAATGGATAGCAATATGAGATGAGTCTAATGATAGTTTTTTCATGTCAATTGGACCTTCTTTTGAAAAAACTATCAATTATAAAATTTAATAAGCAAAATAGATATTAAATTATTATTTTAGTAATAAGTAAGCATATATTAATGTTGAAATGAGATAATTTCAAGTAATGAAATGAAAAGTAAAAGATGTAAAGTTCACATGAGAGGGGAATTAGAGCTTCAAAGAAAAATAATCAAATCATGGTGAAACACTTTCATAAATAAGAAAAAGTGTATGAGAAAGTTGCACTCCAAGATTCTAAGGAGATGAGTGTAATGTCATCAATCATCCAATCAGGTTGGACATAAAATGTCTTGTAAAATGTGCCAAAATTCTAGAAATGAAGTATTTAAAATATGTAATGTACATATATAAATTATCGGATAAACCTCATTTAGATGAGACTAATGATGTTTATTTTTTCTTCATTTGATATCATTTAGATTAACTACAAATTAAAAGTTAATAATAATAATAAATTATTACTTAAATACTTACTAAATATAAATAAAAAGTGATGAAATAAACAAAAGTGATGCAATATAACCATATCAGATCAAGAGAAAGCCTCACGAGAGGAGAATTGGAGTGTCATAATAATAAAACCAAATCAAAGAAAATCATTTAATGAAATGATATAAATTATAAATAAAAGTTGCATTCTAAGATGTCATGGAGATTATGTGTAACATTCTCTATTATCAAATAACAAGCATATCAAAACAATAGTAAAGCTTACCAAAAATAAATACAATATTGAATAATAAAAAATTTAATATTTAATCAGATAGAGCTTGCTAATATGAGTCTAATAACATTTGTTTTATCTTGATCAAAAGTTATTTATAATAATTTTGAATTTTAAAATTAAATTAGGATAAATAATAATGAAATATTATTTTAAAATTACGTAGGTATGTAATAAATATGAAATAAGATAAAGTGAATTAAAGTAATATAACAAAATGACATGAGAGGAGAATTAGAGTTTTATTGTAATATAACTAAATGAAAAGTAAGACTTTTAAGGTAAGAGATAAATCTAGTTTGAAATGTGCATTTCTACTTCCAAAAGAGATTGTGTGTAACATCTACGATGGTAAAACCTATTATGAATCAAAATGTTTAGTAATATTTTCCAAAAATTTAAAATAATAATTTTAAAAAGATATTTAAAAAATTAATCATATAGAGTATATTGAGATAGTCCAATGATGTTTGTTTCTCCTTCATCAAAGCTTCTTTAGAATTACAACTAATCACTGAAATAAATGGTCATAAATAAAATAAAATATTATTTTTTAAATTAAATTAATATATATTAATGTTTTGAGATTAATTGAAATAATGTAATATGAGAAAACCAAAGTGTTGTAAACATCACATTAGATGACAATTAGAGTCACATCGTAATATAATAAAATCTAAGCCAGATATTTTATGAAATAATATAAATTATGTTAGAAAGTTGCATTACAAAATACTAAGGAGATCAAGTATAATATCGTTAATTTTAAAGTAAGCTATGAATCAAAATACCTCATAAAATATACAAAAATCCTAAAAAAATAAATAAACTTAAAAATTAAAATTTAATTAGAAAAAAATCATTGAGATGAGTCCAATGATATTTGTTTTTTCTCAATCAAATTTTATTTGGTATTGCATCAAATTGTAATTTTAAATAATAATAAAAAATAACAACTTCTTTTTTAATGTTAAGTAAATTAATAATAAAGCTTGAATGTGATAAATTAAAGATATGTAATCTAACCAAATTAATTAAGAACATTGAACAAAAGAGATAAATTATATAGGAAAGTCAAGTTCAAAGATAACAAGATGTTGTTGTGTAACTTCTATTGTCATGAAATCTTGTACAATTTAAAATCTCTTAAAATGTTCAAACATTGGATCGAGCCCACCAAGTGTAATATCATCATGAAATATCCTTTTTTTAATTTACTAGATATTATCAAAGTAAATGATAAAAGATTATTATTACAATACAATGTAAATATATATTAAATCTAAAATATGATAAATTAAGGCAATATAAAACAACCAAATCAAAATAATAGAAACTTATCTTCCAAGCACATAAGAGATCAAGTGTAATATCCTCAATTATCAAATATCACATAAATAAAAAAGTCTCGTAAAGCAATGCAAAAACCATATATAATAAAAAATTCTAAAAAAATCTAATTAAGTATTTAATTGGTTATAACTTGTCAAGGTGCGGTCAATTTTGATTTTTTTTCATCTCAATCAAAACTATTTTGTAAATTTACAATTTTAATTTACAAAATATAGAAATTAAAGAAAATATTTATAAAACTAAGGTAATGTAATATAGCCACACGAGCCATAAGAGTTGAAGAAATTAGATCATTTATAAGGGAAGTTCCATTTCCATTATTCAAAAAAAATCAAGCATAACATCCTTCATTAACAACATAGGAAAAACTTAAACATTTGCATTCCTTGCCAAAACCTTCAAAAGGAATATATATATAAATATAAAAGTGATTATTAATTTGATGGAGCTCATCAAGGAGAGTTTAATAGTGATTATTTTTTCTAATTCAACATCGTTTTGAATTACTGTGAATTACCATAAGAAAATAAACATAAATAAAAAAATATTATTTAAATATTAAGTAAATAGATACTAAATTTGAAAAGAGTTAAGTTTGATCAATGTAAAAAACCAAATAAAAATGTTATAAACATGTTAGAAAGGAGATTTACACGTATATGGTAATATAACCAAAGAAAGTAAAACAAATTCAAAAAGTCCAATAAATTGTAAGATAAAGTCACATTTTAAGTACATAAAAGGTCAAGTATAACATCTTCAACTGTCAAATATGGTACAAATCGAAACCTCTCATAATGCATACAAAAAACTCTACAAAATAAAATTTTTAATAATATTTAAATGACTATTTAATTAGATACAATATGCATTGTAAAGCTTTGCATATATCTAAGCTACTTTGTAGTGTTGTGCCTTGAACAAATAAGAATATGTTTGGTAAATTGCTAAAGGCTTTAATGTTTCTTTCATGTCGAATTATTGCCTTGTCTTTCTTTTAGCTACATTAAGGCCAACATATATAAATATGGACATCAAACATCCAATTAATGTGGTAGAACATCTAAGGAGCATAAAGAAGTGATTATATACATAATCTTAAAATTGATAGCGGGTAATTGGTATAATCCCCAACTAAGATTAAAGACATTCCAATAAGTTCATTGGAAAGAGGTGGTGTTTTTTTTGGTAATATGAACCTTCTTGGCCTATTCAACATTTAAAAACTATCAATAGTGAGCACGCAACTTTTCTTATAACTCCAACCAAAGGTGATTACTTAAAAAAATGTTTTGTTTCTATCAAAAGAAATAAATTCTCTGGAGTGGATAACATCTTTATTATGTTTTTGTTTGCTTATTGGAACATTACTCTGGTGAATATTGTCATAATTGTGAAACAAATCTTTAAACATAAATGTTTATCCAAGCAACTGAAACACACAATGGTCATTGTCATCACGAAAGTTCAAGGTGGTCTAAAACCTAAATTTTTCTTTCCCATTAGTCTTTTGAATGTGATACACATAGTTGTGACCACCTTTTTTTTTGGAGGACTAAAAATGGTGCTTCCTAATATTATTACCAAGGAACAAGTTTCTTTTGCCCTTGGGCATGCTATATCGAATAATATATTTTTGTCAAAGGAAATAGCTGCTCATATAAACTCATGTACCTTCAAAAAAGGTTTCATGGCATTAAAGTTAAACAAGGACAATGATTATAAGGCAACGAAAAATTTATGTTAGATATGTTAAAGCTATTTATAGTTCCAAAATTTTTGGAGTAATTAGATTGAGGCTTATATTATTGGAGCAACAATTTAGATTATGTTTTATGGTACCCATCTTTATTGGACTGAATCTACCAGGAGTCTTAGGCAAAGTTGCCCACTATCATAATAACTTTTTACCATAATGTTTCAATATCTCCTAAGCTTACTCAATATCAGGTTCAGCTAGCTTTTTGATTGGGATTAAGATTGGCCTTCATCCCAAATGATTACACACTTTCTGTATGTTGATAACATCATGATTGATGCACTGACAACATGTGCTATAGTGAAGATTATTTGGGACATTACAAAGTAGAAAGGTAAATTGTCTAACTAGGTAGTAAATCTTAACAAATCCAAAGTATTATTTAGCAATGGGATTAAACACAAGTGAAGGAAGATGATAATAAGAAAATTATATAAGTTAAGCTATTCATTTAAAATAATTAGGCATATCTATTGCAATAATTAGACCTCAAAAGGAGACTTTAAATATATTATTGATCAACTTAAAAGCTGGGCATAAAGATGGATGATCAAGTCACTATTTATGGCATAACATATTATCATGATCAAGTTGGTGTTAGGTACTATTCCTATTTATTAAATAGATCATTCTTTTATTTTGAATGACATTATTATTGAGTTGGATAAATTGATGTGTTAGTACATGTGGAGAAATCTAATATTTGGAGTGTAATACATTATTCCTGCAAAGAATTAATAACTTTTCTTAAGTTGAGTGGAGGACTTCAAGTTCATAGTTTATCAACATGAAAGGTACCAATGATTATTAAACATTTCAACTATGCTGAATTTGGAAGATAATTTATGGCTTTAGGCATTCATATCCAATTATTTTGTGACAAACAATAGCTTCTATGTCCCATGTGGTACATCACTTGTTGGCAACTTAGTTAATTTTATGGAACCATAGACAATTGATAATGTAGTTTGGTAGATTATAGAGTGCTATTCAATTTAATTCTTCTCAAATAATTTGTTTCAGATTGTCCTTATGGCTTTGTGGCCCACATATATTAACATAGAAGTGGACAATCCAGCACATGTAGTAGAGCTAATGAAGGATCATTGTATCTAGGATCTCATTAACATACGAAATTTATTTTGATGGCATTTCATATTTTGGATTATGCATTCCCCTGAGGTCAAAATGAATGAAAGGGATGTGTCGTACTTCAAACAAAGTGAGGACATAGTGTTCGTATAGAAAATTATTTATTGCTACAAGCATATGGTCCAAATCTTAACAAGAGAAGAGTCTACATATGTTTAAAAAATGAAGCTATAGCCTCATGTGAGTGTCATTGTGTGGAGATTAGTCATGAATTTAGTTCTTACTTGCTCTTGGATATGTGCAAGAAGGATTGTGACAATGGTCTTCTTTCCATGGGGGTGCAATGTGATAGAAGATGTGCAACTTAGCTTATTGGAATGCCATACGACCAATGCATTTTAATCCAATAACTTCATAAATGCAAATCTCGTGCCAGGTAAGGTAAACAACAAGGGTTGTAATTCTTTAAATTTTCTTTTTGGCTAGATGATAGGGAATATATGGTTCATAAATACATCTCATTCAATTAAACATACTACTTAGCTATTATATCACCTTTGGCTTGGTAAACATTCGAAAGAATATGCAGACATGATGCTCAATTTTTTTGCACTCCAATGAATTATTCCATTTGCTACAATGCTTTTTCCTTTTCTCCTATCTCATCTAGTGGGAGATCTAGTGGCCGTCGGAGGCTATTTCTTACCACTTATTTGAGTCCTCTAATTAATTGGCCAAGGTTCAATTGCAATTTACCTATGCAAGAAAATCTAAATCTTGGAATTGGTATAATTATTCAGGATAAACTAGGAAACCTTATTATTATTACAATAAGAACTTTGATATTAAGTTCAACTACCACTATGGAGACTGTTGTTTTCTGGAAGAAATGGAGCTCCTTAAAATGCTACTTCCTAATATCCATGTAGTGGCGATCAAATTAGACTGTACAATAGCATTAATGAAGTGAATTAGTTGCTTACATATAAAATGAATAGGAGTACCTACCACACTACTATTACATATGTGTAGGGTTTGCAATAGTTCAAACAATCCCACATAAAATGTCAAAGCCACTGGGAAGCCAACTATGATGTGTATCAATCTATTTTGTACGTTTTTGTTTAAGATTAGGAAATCACCCTTCCCAAACTGCTTCAACATCATCATTTTACTGACTTTATGTATAAACCTTCTTAAGGAGATTATGATTAGATAATTTGCATGCAAGCTTTCTTCCTTTAATGTAGTAGCTATCTCTTAGGCTCCTTCAAAATTAAAACAAAAAATTTATGTCACTCATCACCACCATAGTGGACCTTTGTCTTACAAGCAAAAGATGATAGGGTAGAAATTTAAATGATGCATCATCAATGTGGAAGATGTGTTATCTGACAAGCTATCATGAATTGCCAAGGAGTCAGATGAATGTTCAAATCAATTTTTAACCAAATAAATGCATCATAGCCAAACATAAAAGTTTGATGCTTGTACTAGCTCTAGAATAACTATCCAAGTATTATGTACCATTGAACATGTCATAACTGATTTAATAAGCCATTCAAAGTTTGACATTCTAAAACTATTCATGCTTACAATACATGGCTTAATCTTTGTGACAAGCATATTGTTACTAGTCAGATGAACAAGGTAGGTACATAAAAATGAATCGCTAGGTAGTACCTCATGTCATAGTTGACATATTCGACATATTTGGAGGTAGTCCATGCTGGAAGAGTGAATCTAATAAAGTTTCAATGACATACCCCAAGTTTCAAAATGTTGCCACTCAACAATTTCAATCCTTAATGACAGCCTTAACTGGTAGAGAATTAAGACAAAAATAAGTGATTTCTAGGGCCCTACAACCATAAAAGTAGGGAGGATCGCACATTCAATAGCATAACAAAATGCCTATAGTTAAATCATAAGAGAATTATGGCAACATCAAATAATTGAATGAAACTAGCCTATCTAATAGGAAAATAAGAAACATATAAATTTTCGCCTTGGGAACGTTTGATTACATGACAAAACCATACACTTAATGATTGACTACAACAAGAGTTAGGCAAGCCGTAAGAAGTACAACAACAAAAAATACCTTTTGTGAAAAAGTAATCTCAAGCCATTCCAATCCAATAAGCCTAAAGAGCTTTAAAGGTATACAAAAAGAAGCACAAAGGTTCTACTTATGGATGAAGGCCTAGACTAGAACCCACATGGCATGACAAGCAACATGTCTTAGAAAAAGGCTTTGGCATTCAAATGATCTTTAATGGCATGCATTAATCAAATAGATGTTAAAATGTTCAAAAATTATTACAACTTCCAAATTGAAGATGTCAAGCATGACTCTTTTTTAACTACAAAATCATTTTTTAACAGATAACAAGGAAACTACAATCTCAAAACAAGGCCATCCACCAAGTACACCATGTTAATCATTCAAAAAAGTTAGAATTCCATTACTAATAGGTCACACTTGTAGGCCACCAAAGTCATAGGTAAAGGAAGTCACAACATATGGGTGAGGTAAGGCACTATGAGCTACGCCACATAAATGCAATAGCATGCTCAACCAACGCTTGGGCAAAATTAATTTACACCATTAAAGTTTCATTACGGCATGGGTAAACACCATGCCAAAACAATGCTAGAGCAACATGAAACGTGCAACAATTCCACATTGCACCAAGTCAATTCTCTATTAGAGTAGCACCTCATTCGTACATTAGCAATCTTGAATGATGACCATGGTAAAAAAGTATTGTCATTTTCAGGAACAAGTTGCCTAGCATTAGGAAATCTAGCACATATGAAATGGGGAAGCCACCACTCATCGCTTCATGAAGGGTAAGGATTTTGATGGCAAGGAGGCACCACCAAGTTTCCACTACAACTTGAGCAAAAACACACCGCATAATGCCCTGCAAGGAGAGCAAATAGTGACACTTTGAACATGCACAATAACAATGATCCAAGAAAGGATTCACCTTATACATGCTCTAGCAACCCATAGAATTCAAAATACCAGAAAACCCTTACACATTATAAGCCACACTTGAAAAAAGACAACATACCTTAGAGTGTGAGTCAACTAGCTACTCCTCTTAAACACAAAGCATTGTTACACTTGAAAGTGTTGTGGTGCATGCAGCTGCAACATCATGCTCCTATGGACATAGCCCACATGTACAAACCCTAGTGCATGTTGCACCATCAAACTCTTGCTTCACTATAAACCACACTGGACTATGCATTGTCGCTTCAGAATTGCATTTTGCAATAATTCTGTAAAGAAAAGGGCAAGTCTACAAATGACACATTAAAATGTCGATGCACTAGTAAGCTACAATACAAAAAATACCTAAAAAATTACACTTTTTGTGCCCAACAAGGTGCATGCAAAGGAGCCAAAGGGCATATGTAGACTGGCTATCATCATTCACAAGCATAATATTGCAATAAGCACAATTCTATTCTACATGTAGCTTGGGATGTAACAAAGCATGCACAAACCCCAGTGCATATTGCCCCTTAAGGATTGTGCATTGCAACAATTTTGTCAACCAAGAAGAAGCGTATCTCAACAACGCATCACCTTATAAAGGCACTAGCAAGCCATAATACTAAAAATCCAAAAACATTACACTTTGCTATCTCAATAGCCATGCACAGAACTTCATTGGCCAGCTTCACACATTTTGACCAATTGCACATTGCTAGGAATCCTATCGTTCATATACCCCAATGCATATTTCACCATCCAACTTACACTTTCTATGTTGGTTACATTGTGCTATATCTTTTAGATAGAGACATAGCCCAGCTTGCACAAGCACTAATGCATATTGCACTATCCAACTTTCACTTTACTACAAGATATAATGCACCACACATTGCCCCTTATTGATTCTATATTTTAAAAATTTAGTCAAGGAAGAAGGATAGTCTCCTGATAAGACATCAGTTTATCCTTTTTGCTAGCAGCACATAGTGCTTAAAATAAAAAAAGTTACACTTTGTGAGCCACACAAGTTTTACAAAGGATGTTTTTGGACAAGCAAGGATGCATTGTCATATGTATGCATTATGGATTATAGTGTGCAATGACGGATAAAGCCAAGAAACACAAGCTCCAGCACATATTGCATCATCGAACTTCCAATTTGTTATGGCCACACTGTGCCACATGCTATTTATTGGTGGTTTCATCTTCAAACCAATCCATCGAGGAGGCAAGTATCTTAATAGGGCATCCCTTTATTCTTTCACCAACAAGACACATTGCTAAAAATCCCAAAATAGGTTACACTTCAAATGCCCATCTACAGTGATTTTGGGATGTTGTAGGCTACACACAACTTTGGATGAAGCTCAGAATGAAGAAGCCATAGTGCATATATTTATCATCCAGTGTCCTATTCATCTTAGAACATACTATGCAATGCATTATCCTTTTTGGATTACATGCAAAAATTTCATCAAGGAGGAAAATAAGTCTCCTAATAAGGGAACACCTTATCCTTGCACTAGTATTCCAAATTTCTAAAAAAAATCAAAAGAAGAAAAAAGTTTCAATCCCAAGCAGTCAAAAACATTTGATGTAGTAGAGAGCATGCATACTATCTATCACCCGTGCAAAAGTGCATCGTTGGTGCTACAATAAGCTCAATGCTCTATCACATGCACAAATATAGCGTCATGATTTTTGGGTGACAACCACACTTGCAAATACCTTAGCACGTATTACACCATGCAATTATTGCTTTGTAATAGGTTACACCCAACCACACATTGCCTCTTGTGGATTACATATTACAGCACATATGTTAATGAAGAAGGCAATTTTGCAAATTGGGCATTACATTTCGAAACTAAAAAAAAAACATAGTGCCAAAAATCTAAAAAAAGAAAATTACTCTTTGTGGGCTCCACTAATCACAAGGATTGGATGAAGCTGAATGTGTGCAAACCTCCTATTTGGTACACAAGCAATACTTCAGTGGCCAAACCTCTCTATAGTATGTGGCTACGAGCACGACAAAGGATGTACAAGCTCTAGTGCATATTGTGTCATCCAACTTTTGCTTTGCCAAAAGCAGCACTATGGGACAAATTGCCTCTTAAAAATTGCTTATTCTAATTTTCATGGAAGAAGAAATTCTCTGAATAACCCATCTCCTTTTCCATCAGCTAGCAATCCATAGTACCAAGAACCTGAAAACTATTACACTTTGTAGGACAAAAGAGTGATTCACAATGGATGCTGTTGGGTGTGTGAGAATTGGAAGTCACATTCTAGCTAGTGCTACAAGATGCCCAGTCCTCTATGATTATTAAAATTTTACTCCAATGCAAATTATATTACATCACAAATTGTGCATTGTGGATAACATATAACTTGTATTTACTAAAAGAAGAATAGAAGTCTCTATGCCAAAAATTTGTAATGCTAAAAATCCAAAAAAAAAGTTACACTTTGAAGGCCTAATTATCCATGTACATGATGACAAAAACCTCATGTTGATTGCTTTCCATGCTTCGAAAATATGGAAAAACATGCACGACTAGGGAAGAAGCACAACATGCACAAATCCTAGCTCATTATGCTTTATCGAATTTTAAGTTAATTGTGGGCCACACAACATAATGACCCTAGTGGTTACACATATTAATAGTTTTATCACTGAGGTCGGAAAGACTCTTAATGAGGAATCACATTATGCACGTGCAAGTAGGGCACAACACCAAAACTACTAAAAACTTAAACTTTGTAGGCCTCACTTGCCACAAGCACAGGATTCCATCGACCACTTGTGAGGCTAGCTATCAGACAAGAAAATGTTGTGTTGTTGCTTCCAGCTAGGGATGATGCCAAAATCAATAAATCCCATAACACATTGAATCATCCAATTTTCTTTTCATCTTTTTTGTTTGCCACATTGTGTCATATTTTACCTCTTGTGAATTTCAATTTGGAAAAATTCTATCAATGAAGAATGAAAGTATCTCAATAGAGATTTGCCATATCCAAGAGCCAGTATACCATTGTGCTAAAAATTTTAAAAAAGGTTCTACTTTGTGAGCCCTATAAGGTGAATGTATAGTGTTGTATTAAGCACTATTCCTTATAGTGTTTAGCTTAGGTCATAGCCCAGCATCACTCTTGTGAATATTGCAGCATTTAACTATTGCTTCACTATAGGCTACACTATGTCACATGTTGTCCCTTGCATATGATACATTGTAATGAATTTGTCATGGGAGGAAAATCTCCTAATAGTGCATCACCATATCCATACATTGACAACTTGAATATCTAAAAACTCCTAATTCATCCCTTAATGGACACATGTTCACCCACTCTCACCACTAGAGAATCATGAGAAATTTATCAATAAATGGTTCGTTTTGCACAGGGACACCCGTGCTCAACCCTTAGAGCCCATATTTTTCCTAAAGTTACGAATCAATTTTGCCAACTCCACTTACCTGAAATGCTACATAATTCAGAGGTTTTTTTACCTTGGATACTTGATTCCGCTATGATTGTGATAGGGAATGGAAGGCACTAGTCCATCTAGATTTTCAAGGGTCACTAGGACATAGTCATTTCTATGGTAGACCGACTATTAAGTAGATAAGATAATTCTTCTTGAGGCCTTTGCCAATATCTTAGGACAACTTGACATTGCCAACAACAACTACATCACATCTCAAGAAATTTATCTAAACTCATTTTTGAAGCTCTTCCCAAATGGCACTCTTCAAAGGGTTTCCCCTATTTCTTTGGATTTCTAGTCCATGTACAATTGCAGTTAACATGGAACCTTCTCCCCTTTAGGCTTCAAAGTTCTCATTTGAAAAATTACTACTTCCATCAAGACCTACAATAATGAATGCTCCACATGGTCTTGTGCTCTATATGTTACAATGACCAGTGCACTATCCTACTTACGAAGGCATTGCATTTCACCAATGGTCAAGAGTCGGTAGTATACTTAAGCACATCCATTTTCAAGGCTAGTGATTTAATGGTTGAGTTGTTATACACTCCATAGTGGATTTCAACTTCCTTGACCACCATCCATCCATCATAATCTATGAACACCCTTTACGGGCTCATAATTAGCACTTAGTTGATTGTTGCAACCTAGCTTTTAATTCATTATGCATCATCAATTTTTCTTACCAAAAATGGCTGATGTGGAAACTAGATTGTGTGGTTCAATTTATCAAAGAAATCAAGTCATATTTTAGATTTCTACTTATAAAAAGTTTGACAATAAGTCAAAAGCTTTCTATCTAAATTCATTTAATCCTTTGCATTACCTAATAGAACTCTAATATTGGCTCCAATTACACTAAGGGAAGTTTCAAAGGGAACAAACTAGTAGATGGTTTGATTAGTGTTTTGCCCTTATATCCAAGTGAGATGAATGATATGCACATCAATATCACATTAGGACTCCACCATAGTTTCTTCTTACATCATCTTGCTTAGGCATAGTTCAACATCTTTTTGGTCCTAATAAGAGTGCTCTCTCTCAAACCCCTCATAAAAGATTTGGGTCAATTTGTGGCTTACTTCTAGAATTTTGATCCCACCAATAAGCTTCCTTGCACACTTTGAGCTTGCTCACCCGTCAACCCGCAAGAATGTTAGACTACTTGTTCCATGTTTCAATCAAATGGTGAGTCCACTAGCCATCGCTAATCTATATGAGGACACTAGGCATACCTCAATGCTGTGTGCATTATGTCTAACCATCATGATAATTTCTCCATGGGTGACATTTATCCTGATTCCTATCATTGTGATTGCTGGAGACGATCCACTCAACAAGACATGAAACACACCATATGAGGACATTCTGCATCCATTCGAGGTGCACAATGAGCACCTATTTCCTTCCCTCCTAATGATTTGAAGCTCTCATTGGCTCTTGTATCAAATTCCTTTTCAACTTCACTCTTGATGCTTATTCATTATCAATCTGTCATAACTACTTAGCTTTGAATGCAATTCACCACCTAGGTCTGGCTGCTTTACCAGATAACCCGACTCATTAATAATGCCTTATGTAGTAATAGAGTACAAATTAAATGGGGTCTCACTATCTTAATTCCCTTTCTCTAGAGGGAATGGTCCTAATCCATTAATAAGGATGCATCTTAAAACAATAATTTGTGCTTCAAATTGTCTAATTTTCACCCTTGGTTTGTCTTGTCTTGCATGTCATTACTAAGATAATCCTCATAAGTTCCTTCACCTCCACCTATTTATATGCTTAATATTAAAGGGTTGTCTCACCAAAGATGGAGACATGATTTGACACCATGGAGCATGGTGTTAGATTTATGAGTGGATTTATTTGTCACACAACAATATCGATTCCCACTAGCCAAAACAACAACACAATTTCATCCAACTTGTACCCATTGATAGTCGCCCATCACCCATTGAATCAACATGCCATGCTATAGAACAAGGTGCCATTGATCATATCCAAATGAGGGATGGCATTGAAATCAGTGATTCTTAGCTTTCAAAACAAGCGATATGTCACATTACACCATTTTAAGAATGCCCTTAGCTTGCATCCTTAAGTGCAACTTGCATTAAAAAATTGGATGGTTCATGGGACTATATAATTGACAATATGTATCACATTTCACAAACTTCTTTATTGGTATAAGAGCCCAGATATCCTTTGTTAAGAGTCATTTAACGATAGATTGCTAAACCCACTAAATCATAGTGATCTAAACAGATGGCCAGACCATTGAATCAGTAAAATTGATAGGCAATGTGTACAAAGGTTAAGAATGTAGTAGACACAAGTTGATAATTCATGCTTACTAGAAATTTATCAATATAAAATTTTCAAAAGACTACCTAGGCTTTTGACCATAGAAAATGGACTCACTAAATGCATTAGTGTTTCAAACATATGTTGTAGAGCCTCAAAGGGAACCATAAACCTATTATTTCCTTAAACTTTTATGGCCTATGCAACCATAATCCTTCTAAGAGGCTTACGACTGAGATTGCACCACATATAGTTAATTAGCATGTTGAGGTCTCATTACTAAAGTAATTAACCAGTCAAATGGCTCTCGCAACCTAGAATGGTCAATCACTACCACCAATTGTATAAAGAACAGTCTCTTAATCTACTAATCCTCGCTATGTTTGGACCAGTAAGCTTTCCCATGCTAAGTAAAATTAATTCATAGGATCAAATTCTAATGGTGCTCTTCGACCAATTCCTTTAAGTTTTATCCTTGCAACTATACTTTCTTCAAATTTATTATTGGAACAAATTATTAAAAGACTTCTTTATTGATCACATTCTTTATTATTGAAAAACTTTGAAATGGACCTAGTATCAACAATTCTTTTATTCAGTGTGGTGCTATGATTAACGATGGGCTCAAAGTCAAGAAAGAGTACAAACAAATAAGGGATATGGTGCAATCTTCCCTAACATGTGAGGTAGGTGTAGAGGCTCAGTTCTTGGCTTTTTGAAATTCTAAGATCTCGACATTGTTCTTATGATTACTACTCTACATACTATGGTGGTGATACATAGGGAAATGTAAGAAATATTATGGATATATCATTGGATGTGTTTGATTTAAATGAGGTTTTCTATGAAGGGAATTCATCTATGGATGTTGAAGGCAATTAATTATGGATGCAACATGAAGTAATTGTGGTTTGAATACAACAATAGAGAAAAGGAAGACTGTGGAAGAATTAAACATAATAGATGGTGAACTAAAGTTGAAGGTGCTACAAAACCATCTAATGTATCAAAAAATAATTTTATACATCCGAATAATACTGAGGTAATTGATTCATGAAGGCGCACCAAAAGTGTTTGTCAAATGCCAAAGTGATGGCGATGGATACTCTCTAAACAGTTAACATCCAACATGCGTTCTAGTTAAAGTTAGTTTAAGGGACGCTTTATGAGACAAAATTCAAGTAATGGCAATAAGTTTTTCATTATAGGTAGATCTAGCAATTACATTTAGAGATTGACAAATATTCATGTGAAAATGTTTTTATCAAAAGATACCTTAATCATTATAAATGTTAAAAATCACCTTCCAAATAAGGCTTTTGAATGGTGAGTTTGGTATCACCCATTTCATCTTACAAGTATGGTGTATAGTAGTAATCTGGCTTTTTAATGGATTAGTAGAGTTCTCCAAAGCAAATGTGGGCATTTTAGTTTATTCTAGGTTCCCAAATTATCAATTGGCTATTTTTTTCTATAGTTTTAGTTGCTAAAAATAGAGGCTCAGAGTAGTTTGGTAGTCACTAGTAGGTATTTTTCCATACCTTGGGTTTGGATATGTGGACACCTAGATTTTGGCAAAGTACTTCAACAATTTTGTGTGCGCTAGTATGAATTCATTCTCCAGCACTCCCTCTAATTTATTATAACATACAGAACGTATTGCATGTTATGAAGGCTGTGAGTGAACCTATTTAGATTTATGATTACACAACTAAAATGCATAGTTCGGTAATCGAAAGACTATGTTTTAGAATGGATGTCTATAAGCCTCTTAGAGTAAGTATGTTGTTGAATGGGCCATTGTTTAATCTTTTTAGTGGTTTGACTGTAAGGGAATTCCATCTAACTACACTTCTAAAAATGTGCAACATGCTTCTAGGCTATGTTCATCCGACGAGCTAATACAAAATACTAATAAAGCTATGTGTTAATGTCTTATTAAGGTAGGAACAAATTATGATAAGAATAGGGAGATAATTGCAATTTAGAGGCAGAAAGAAGTTGATGATGATAAATGATAGTGAATGAGACCTTTCAATTTTTATGCAACATAAAAAGAGGAGAATGTTTAGAGAACCACAATAGATAAGGAATGTGAATGAAAAAGGTTTGAGTAGGAAGGAGTTTAGTACACTTTACAAGTTGGAAGATAAGGCACAAGTCAAGAACAAGGACAAATCTAGATATAAGAATGTTGGTAATAATAAGGGCTCATCCAATATGGAGTGGGCACAAAAAAAGAAAACATAGGGGGAAGATAAAATCAATACAAATAAAAAGAAGTGTCCATCAAGTAGCTTGGATGTGGTTGAAGGCCTCTGAGACCTTACACAAATCAAGGTGTAGATTTTAAGAAAGCAAGTGGATGTTGCAAGAACTCCTAGTCCATCCATTATTATGTCACCACTTATAGCTAGAAAAATGGGAAACATGCTCCATGGAATGAATGTAATGATGATTATGAATATAAAATGGAATAAATAGAGGGATCTCTCTCAAGTAGGTTTTAAAATTAAAAAAAAACATTATGGTGTTGTAGAGAAAACTTGGGCATGGTAGGGACAATGGCCTCTTATTTCCCAAATCATATTTAGAATTGTAAATGACTATGGTGCTGCTAGATGTTCTAGGAAATTATATGCAGTATAAATCAAAGCCTTTCTGTGGTAAATGTTGGGTATTTTCACAAGATTGAAAAGGGCGAGTGAAGGCATTTGTATATTGTAATGTTTGTTACATAGCTATTGATCATGTGAAGCTCAATTGGCATAAAAATTTGAGGGTTTTTGTTACCTAATTTGGGATAATCTTGTTAGATTGTGATCAACTTTGGCTTGAGTAAAGAAGACATTTATATTCTTATTCATGCACTCATTATTGCATTGTTGCTATTAGTGCGAAGCGCAGTTGGCATAGAAACTAAAGGATTTTAATTGCCTACTTGGAGATCTTATAGGATATGCTTCAAAAGAGGGTCAAGCATGCATACAATGAAGTGGTGAGGAGATGTTTTTGGAATAAAAGATAATTTACAATGGAATGTATCAAGAAAAATGTAATAAGAGAGGATGCTTTATGAGTTTGGAAATTGATGCTGTAGTCTCAAGTTATTGAGTTAATGTGGAGATTCAATTTGAACTTGCTTCCTACTGCTTTTGGATGTGTATAAGAGGTATTGAGATAGTTGCTTTCTCCATGGGGTTGAAAGATGAAAGAAGTTCAAAATTGCTTATAAGTGAAGGAACTCTTTGGGTGAAATTTTATAATCATTAATTTTATGGTTGATATGGCACAAAACAAAGTTTTTAATTATTTAAGTGTGCAGCTTAACTAGGTGGTGCAAATATGATGATAACAACTAATCACCTGCAATTAAATTTGCTACATCAATCTTATATCACTTATGGATCAATCAAATTTACAACCATAAGTGGGTGAGGTGCTTAGACTTGCTACACTTCAATGAAGTATTTCGTTTTCTATTACTTCATGTTTCTTTTCTCCAATCCCATTTAGTGATAGTTTTAGTAGCCTTCAAAGGCTATTGGTAAGCTCTAATTGGACTGCTCCAATTAAGTTGGTTAAGCCGAATTGCAATGTAGTTATGCAAGATAATTTCAATTCTAGAATTGGTATAGTTATTTAGGATGACTTTAACAAGGCTATAATTATTGGTGGTAGAATGTAGATTTCGAGTTGAATTTTCTCCATGGAAACTATTGCTATTCTGGAAGCTATGGAGCTCTTTAGAATGTTGTTCCAAAATATTCGAAGTAGATTATTACACATCTTATTGGGTACTAAAGTAGTTGATTTATAAAGGTGCCTGCAAAGTATTTTTGAGAATGCTAAAAGTGATGGGAGATTCTCTAATTGAAGTCATCTAGGAAATAGATCCGTTATGGTGAGCATTAGAGAGGCTCTTATGAGAGGGGGAATGCACGTTGGCAATAACATTTTCGAAGAAGGTCCCTTTGGTAATTACTCTGAGATACCAACAAATTTACATGTGAAGATGTTGGCATTGAGTAATACCTCTTTCATAATGAAAGATCAAATACACCTTTGTAAAGAAGTTTGAGATCAATGAGTTCGCTATCAGCACTACAGTGATATTGGTTGAGTGTTTGGTGGTTGTTTGTCCATTCAATGGATTATCAGAAAACTCCAACATAGATGGCATCATATCAATGGGTTCTAGGTTGTATATTTTTTGACAAGTTGTTTTTTTGCACTTTAAGATAGTTATAGATAAATAATCTAACATTGGAAGGACACTAGTATGTTGCAGGTCTTACATTCGGACTGCATATAGAAACCTTGTTTTAATCTTAGTACTTCGGTGATTATGTGCCCACCAATTTGGGTTCATTTTGAAGAACATTTTGTGCATTATCAAAGCTATGGATGATCCAATTTAGATTCATGGTTAGATAACTAAAATGAAAAGGTCATCCTTTGGTAATGCATGTGAAATAATAGACCTATCGGAGAAAGTTAGAGTATATAAGTGGCTTAATGGATGACTTGGTTGGTCTTTTTAGAGGTTTGTGTATGATGGATTACCCTTTATCTACTTCTCCTGTGGTAATGTGGGACATGCTTATGAGTTATGTATACCTAAAGGATTAGTTGACAAGGTTAGAGCAGGTCAAGGAGCTTATCATTTAGAGGTATGATGTGATCGAGATAAAATTGTCGGGATTGTTTTGACATTGGCGCATACATATGCTAAAGATGAGAAGCAATAAGGTTTAAGGTCATGGATGATTGTAAAACCAAGGAAGAGGAGAATCTTTACAATAGCACAATAGAGGATGACAACAAATGGAAAAGATAAGAGTAGGAAGGAGGGTAGTAAACACTATAAGCTTGAAGATACAACAAAAGTTATGCATAGGGGCAGATCTTGAACCAAGAATGATGATCGTAGGGGAGGTTCATCTAAGATTCATCGGTACCAAAAGAGAGAGATTAAGGGGAACATGAAATTATTACATATAGAAAGAATTATTCATTAAGTAGCAAGGAAGTTTATGATGGCCCAGATTATTCTTCATGGATTGTGTTTTAGATTTTGAAAATCATGTAGAAGACTTATGTAATCTTTGTCCACTGACAATAATGGTAGGGGTTGGAGCCTGAGCAAGTGGCAAAGGAATAATGGTGTGAATTTAGGGGTGATCTTGAAAACAAAAAACAGTAAAGGGTGGTGGGTCTCCTAAGGAATTTTGAAAATTAAAATACAAATAATGGTGGTATTGTAGAGGAATGTTGAAATTGGAAGAGCTTGGAGTAGTGGCCTCCACTATCTTGTAACCTCTAAGAAACTATAGACGATTTTATTTTACAAGACTGTCTTGGAAATTTTATTTGGTATTGCTCCTGTCTTTACCTTGAATTTAGGGTATTGTGGTCATTGTTGGAGATGGTACTCGTACAACTTTATTGCTAGTGATCGCATGAATTTAACTTGGCATGGAATATGGTGGTGTTCAATTACCTGCATCGCACTAACCTCAATGTGTGAGATTCATGCTTAGCTTGAGCTTGCCTACATCTATTCAGTGATGGAAAGTAATGTTACTTTCGTCCTTGATATGGTGATTAATAGGTTTGCAAAACATTTTTTGTGTTTATATTTTAGAAATGATTCAAAATGGTAATTGAGAAGATGTGTAATTCTTAAAGATATATTCTATACAAGGGAAAGCTTTTCAATTAATAAAATTTGGTTATATTAGTAGTGTAGAATATTTAGTAGATTAGAGCAAAGAAATTTTATAGTTACTTATTGTTCTTGGTAAGGGAAAATAAAGTCTTCATAGTTGCATTGTTGGAAACTTGGGAGAAGGATTTCAATAGGCAAGAGGTGGATTTGCTTTTGGGCAAGAATTTGAACTACTTTGTTTAATTTCGATAGGGTTATTAGGTGGTGCTATGATTTTATGGACACATTGAGTTGAGCTTCAGATTATGAATTTATCCTAACAAGTGACTATTATCGTGCTGAGAATTCGCCACAACAATACTTGGTGGTAATGTGCATTGTATGCATCAAAAGATTATATTAAATAAATGGTTTCAAAAGTTAAATGGTCAATGAGATTCTATAATTCACAACAAGCATGAGATTTCATTGTGTTCTTCATTAATAAGAGAGCCAAGATATCTATTATTGAGAGTCATTCAATGTTTCTTTACCAAGCTCTACTGGACTTGCAGATGAACAAGAAACTCATTTCTAGCTTAATATTTGCTCTCACTTAGTGCTTGATCATGCATATAGGTTGTTGTTTATCACTTAAAAGATCAAGCTCCATGTGGAAGCAAGAACACTCATAATAGAAGAATGCAACATCGAATAGCTATCATGCCCTTAATGGGAGCACTGTTCACTTGATCTTTCATAGCACTCAACAATGATGCTTCTATAGGTTTACTTATGGAAACAACATTATGCTTTCTTATTCTTCTTCTAAATGACAATGTTCAATAGAATTCTCATTATCTAACACTTGGCAAAATACCCACATCACATCAATCTAAACACTTGATTGGACCATTGAATTGGTAGGAGCAATAAGCAATGCATCAAAAGGTTAGGTACACAGTTAATGCATGCTGATGACTCATGCCTACTAGGAATTCCTTAACGAAGATAAACAATCTAAATAATCTATCTACATGACAATAAAATTTTCATAAGGTTACCGAAGCCTTTTGACCTATGTAATGTACTTGTTTAATACATTAGTTAGTGCACAAGTGTCCTAGAACATGTAAGGGCATCACACATTTACTATTGCTTCAACCTTCCATTGCCTAACCAACCACAGTCCTAAGAAGAAGTTGGCCACAAGGCTTGCACTCCACATAGCTTGTTATCGAGTTGAAGTCTTGTTTGGTAACAAACTTAACTAGACAAATCACTCTACCAATGTAGAACAAAAATGCACCCTTAACAAGAAAGTCTATAAAGAGCTCTCAATCTATGTATCCTTGCTATGTTTGGGCCTAGTAAGCTTGCAAGTGTTGAGTCAAATTAAGCTACATGCTCCACTCCTACTGGTGCTTTTCCATCAATTTATTTAAGTATCAACCTTATGACCATGCTCCCTCAAAAACCTAAAGATGGCATGCGTCTAGCATAAAATTTAGGAAGTTGAAGTACTATTTGTTAATAGAATATGCTTGAAAAATCTCATCATAAAAAAAGAATGGCCATGTATTGGCACTCATGAAATTGATAACGGGCACTAAATTAACAAATTCTTGCTCTATTTTGACCTTGTAAGCTTCCTAGTGTCAAGTTAAATTATGTCGTAAGCTCCACTCCTATAGTATCCATTCATCAATTTATTTAAGTTTGAAACATGTGACCTTGCCTTCCTAAAACCTAAACATAGAGAATATTCCTTATATAGTGAAGGCTATTGGGAAGCTTATACTAATAGATAAATGGATGACTAATATCTAAAGGTCATCATTTACTAGAGTTTGTTTAAAAATTGGCTTATCAAAACAACTTAAAGCGGGCATATGGCTCAATGGCCGTTTTAGTAGGTCATTTCAAAGATTTGAAAATGAGGGGTTTCCCTCAATTTGCTTTACTTATGGGAAGCTTGGACATGCATCTATAATATCACTGTCTGATACATCAATGCAAAATGTTACTTATGCTAAAAAAGTAAGTGTTATAAAGGAAACTCTTGAGCAAGTAAAGGAAGAGGAAAAAAGTGTTAAATAAAGTGGTGCAAGTGATGTAGAATATATGTGGCATGGTTTAGGGCCATGGATGGAAATACAACTTAGAAATTAGAGATTCTTTCAAAATGCATCACTGGGGAGGATTAGGAATGCAAACTCCAAAAAAAAATCGAAGAATAATGTGGAGGGAAAGCTAGAAAGAAATAAAAACTACAGTATAGAAGGAGATATTTGTCTATATTTGATGGGAGAAAAGTGAGTACATATACACATGAGTGGGTTCTTGAACAAAAGATCTTGTAGGTGGAGAAAAATAATGCAAACTTAAATACAGAAGAAGATCAAGGGCGTAAAGGGCATAAAAGTATTAAGAGGACTAGGGACAACTAAACTTAATCTTGTAGTATTCCTCAAGTTGGAAGGTTCAAGTTGAGGAGAATGCTAACGAATTCAGCATGAAGGAGCCACCCAGATGTTTAGATATATGTAAATGCTTTTTGGAACAATTTAGTTATACAATGCACATGAGGTAGAATAAAGGGAGATGTTTCACCTAAAAAGTTTGGACATTTAATTCCAAATAATGAAGGCTGTAGTGAGGAGAACTTGCTTTCCTAATGTCTACTACTTCCTTATTCTTTTCGTTGCTATGGTATGTTGAATTTTGTTGTAATTTTTGTTGCTACAGAAAAATTGCTGTTGAGGAATCATTATGGTGAATAATTGAGATGGGTCGCATAGAGATACTTCACAACTTGCTATCACATTATGGCTACTTATTTGAAAAATATATTTGAAAAATACTAGAAAAATTGTGGTAAGTTTTTGAGGAGGAGCATGCTATAAGAACATTAAAATGGCTTTGAAAATTGTAGAATGGTCATTTAAAATGGAAGAAGAAAGATTGAAAACTGTAGGAAGGAGTTGAAGTCTTTGAAGTGTTTGTACCTAAAACTTGGGGATACTTTGGGTAGGTATCATTAAATAATGCTATGAATGGGTATATTTTGTAAAGTTATGAGAGACAACAAGAAATGGCTTGATTGAGGATTGAGCTTAAATGTATTATTTGGTAAGATCAATTTGGAATAATTGTAGTACTATAGTGGAGATGTAATGTAATTTGGGTTATCTAGAGTTATTTACTGGGAACTCAAATTTAAGGGAAGGACATTGTGTCAATTAGACTAAATGTTTTGTTCTATTAGCTGAGGTAGAAACTATTTGGATGTGTGTGGATGAAATGAACTTGTTACAATTAATGGAAAAAGCTTGGAAGGAACCTAAAAATTACTTATGCATTTTTCTTGCTTATGCAATTCAACTTACACAAAATTAAAAGATCGAAGACCTTTACTTGTGAAATTTTATGTATTAAGGGGTCTGATAAATGTTAAAATTGTAATCATGATGGGGAGGTGGAATATTTTATCTAAGGAGTGCATCTAAAGAAGACAATAATCGAATTTACCTTATTACATTAATGACATTAGTGGCTGAGTGATCTAGTGGTAGTTCCATGTAGAGAAGTTGGCAGACAAATCATAAAACTTTGTTTCTTAGGCAATTTAAAGTACATAGGCATGAAAATTTTATAAGCTTAGCTGTGCAAACTTTCTATAGTGATGAGCCAGCTAGAAGTGCATATTTTATGCACAATGGGGCAAAACAACATGTATCTAATGATTGCATTAGGAGGAGGAGTCAAGTTCCTTTGCCTTATTGCATGGGAGGAGTAACTAGAAGTACATTTAGAAGAGTAAATGTTAAAAATGATATTGTTGCTCATTCTATAGTTTGGAAATAGGAAATATTTTACCTATTAATAAGAAATTGATCAAATTTAGATGGCACAACATAGGAAATAGGTGTATTAAATTATAAAGTGAGTTGAAAAGTGGTAGTACTAAGAATGGTAATGTTGTGGATAATAAATTAATGGAATTATAGAATATATTGAAACATGATTGTTATCATTAGAATAGCGAATTGTAATTCAACCCTAAACTATTGAACCAAAAGTATGAAAACCTACACAGAAAGGGACATCTTGGGAGCTATGTTATGCTAATATTTTGTAAGGAACTACTAGTTATTCAAATAATTTTTGCAAGGGTCAAAGACATCAGGTAATTACTTGGAATACATGTTGTATAGTTAAGATAGAATATAAAGTTAAAAGAGAAAGATACACAATATGATAGAACAAAATTATGATTCATTTATTCAGAATATAAAGTCTATGGGTCGTATGATAGTAATGTGGTTATCCAACCCTCATTATGATTCAATGGGTAGTGTTGGGTTATGTTGTTTTTGCTGCTATCTTCTAGTTGTTTGCAAATCCTTTGTGTGCTTATTTGAGTAAGTATTATGATACCACAAAATTTTACATGGTTCTATTAGTTGTTTGGTATTCATATGAATAAGTGCAACAAAATCAAGTGCTTTTTCGATGTCATTTGTGAAAGTACATGGAGAATTAGCAATTGCTTTACTAGAGACAAGAATGGAGATGTTTAACAAGAAAGATGTAGATAGACTTCTTGGTAGGAATTAGGAGTTCAATGTGCAGCCATAAATGGGTGTATTTTGGAGCATTATTAAGCTATAGATAAATTTGGTGTTATTGGACATTACCCAGGCCTTATTAAATGTTGTGTGAAAACAAACAAATGCTATAACAAAACAAGCTTGGATAGGTTATGTCATGTATGCGTCTAAAGATTATGTTACACATAAGGAGGCATGGGATCAAATCAAAGAGATGAAAACACTTGGAGGTCCACTAATTGTGGCAAGTGATTTTAATTTTTTTTGTGTAGAATGAGAGCAAAGGGGGAAGAAATTTGGGAGTGGGCATGTGCAGCATTAATTCTCTAGTTTTTCACAAGATATATAGCCAGTAGACTTGGGTTTCTCTTGGAATATGTATACTTGGTGTAGTAACAAGGATGGCAGTGCTATCATTTATTAAGGACTAGGTAGAGCCTTTGTGTACATTGAGGGTCAGTAGGCATATAACAATGCTACAATGTCACATCTTCTTCGCATTGGCTCAGTTCATTGTCCATTATGTATTCAACTAAACTTGTAGCATGTTGAAAGAATAGAAATGAATAGCTAGTTTGAAAATCTATCACTTTCTTTCCCATGCACAATAAGGATTTTACAATGTGTTTGCATTACAATTCTATGTGGAAACTTGATGTATTGATTGCTTATGAAATTTTGCAGAGCATTCAATTCTAAGAAATTTGAGTGCAAGTGAAATGGGAAATTTTCTTAATAACAATTATCCATTGGAGTGAGATATTTAGGTGCTGCAAATCAAGGAGTTTGAGTTAGGGTTGAGTAGTAGGAGCATGAGTTACTAGGTCAGCACATTACATCTTTCCATAGATTTGTCAGCCTTGAAGAGACGTGATGGTGGCAATGTCTTAAGATACATTAGGCATACGAAGGGGATTATAACACCAATTGTGTTTTGTTTATGCGTGCTTATACAATTAGAAATAACTATATTCCAACTTAAGATGCTAATGTAGACTTGATGACTTCTTCAAGTGAAATAAGTGGTATACTAATGTAGTTTTTTAGTTTAAAATTGTGTAGTGATGAGGAGTATGTTCAACTTGTGCCCTATATTTCTCGCCTTACAGATATATTGGTAGAGAGCTTGTGACATTTCCCGAGGTATCGATCCTTGATAAGGAAATTAGCACTACTATGAAATCTATCAAGAGTAATGAGGCGTTGGGCATTGATGACATCACAGTAAATGTTTTGTGTGCTTGTTGGAATATTACTTAGGTATTGTTAATGCCATGAAATAATTTTTTCAAGATATATATATATGCCAAAAAGGTGGAAAGACACTTTGACCATACTCCTTCCAAAAGGTTTAAGGTGCTTTAAAACCTAAACAATTTACAAACATTAGCTTATGCAATATGATTTATAAAATAGTGGCAAAAATTATGATAGATTGAAGATTGTGCTACTTGAAATTATTACTAAGAAGCAATCTACATTTATTCTTTGTGGAGCTATTTATGATAGCCTTTATTTGACATAGGTGATATTAGGCCCTATGAACATGTCAAGAACAAAAGAAGGGCTTATGGCATTTAACCAACATATGGACTTGGTACATGACAAAGTTAAAGGATAGTTTATGATTAATATGTTGAAGACCTATGACCTGTATCAATATCATATGATAGATTGCTGAAGGTAAATAGGTATCCTACTTACCAAACAAATGGTTGGACTTTCTTAGAATGAATTTTTGGCCTACTTTTATTTATGTGCATGTTAGTATCCATTAAAACTATAGGAGCTTATCAACAAGCTTGGAGAATGGGATTGTGAAAAGATTAAAAACATATTATCTACCACCTTGGTCTCAAGAATTTCTTATATAATTTGGCTAAATCAAATGTAGGTAGCTTTTTTAAGGAAAAATTAAGACACTGTGCTCAAATCTAAACACATATTGTTGCATGATGAACTGTGTAAATTTGAGTGGGAAGGATGTAGCTTGGGTGTGGAAAATGAAAGTGTGTTCTCAAGTGAAGATGTTACTTTGGTGATTAATCTTGAATCTTATCAAGCCATCTTTTTATCGGGTATTAAAGGTTTACTGATGAGTGAGAAATGTCTATGGAAGTGCATCATAAGGAAAATATAAAGCATATTTTTAGGAATGCTTTAAGGAAAATTGTTATAAGAGTGTAGGATCATTACTACTATTATTTGTGCTCGACGAAGAAAGCTGCCATCATACTAAATCATTGTAGGAATTAAGCAATTGGATGAGTAAAGTTACATGATATGGAGATTATAATGAAAATATAAATCAATAAAGTTGGAGGGTTCACCTTGTAAACTTTGAAAATTTTAAAAAATAGTTTTAATGTAAAGAAAAATTGGAATTGGTAGAATAAAGTGCATTAGCTTCTTATTTCTTAGAACTTCTAAGGACCTATAGATGCCTTTGATCTTACAAGTTGTATTTGGAAATATTTCTTGGTATTTTATACGACTTCACTTTTTCATGAATGTAGGGTATTATGGCTATAGTTAACAAGTGTAGAGAAGGATTTCATGTTTTTGCACTCATTCTTGTTTTGCTACAAATCATGTGAAGCTCAATTGGCATAAAAACTAGAGGTTCTCGATCACTTCCTTTGTTATGATCTTGTCAGATAAGGTTTTGGCTTGGCTCTACCATGGCCACGACTATGAGATGGGAAGAAAAAATATTATGTTTGGTACGGATATGGTGATTAATAGGATTACAAATTTTCATAGAGTTTATAATAATGTAAGGTATCAAATTGGTAACAAAGAGGATATGAAATTTTTGGAGTTGTATTATGTGCGAAATTCCTAAAGGATTTAAAAGTAGAGGAAGATATAGATAACTAGCAATTAAGAGATTAGCTATGCATCTAAGAAGACTGTGTAGCTATTTTTGAGAGACTCCTTAACTATATGGTCATGGATTGACTAGGATAGAACTCTTATATGGGTGTGAGTTGCTTTAGTTGCCTATAATTGATACTTTATTTCTAAGGTAGAGAAGGATGTATTTAGAAGGAGGACCTCAAAAAGAAGTTGGTACATTTCCTTAAATTGAAATAGTGGCTAGAAGATTCAAACTTCATTCTTGGGTTGGAACCACGAAATTTTGATTTGCTATGTTACTACTGATTATGTGGAGTTCATTTAGCAAGAAAATTGGAGGTTTTAAATTAATTGTATGGAAATTATCTAGTTGGATAAGGTCCATTCTTGGCTCAAGTTTGGCTATAATAATAAGATGGCAACAAAAAGCACGAAGTTTGGTCAAGTTATAGTATTTAATAGAAATGCTAATTTCTTATGTCTTTTTAATCGAGGAAGGTCTAAAAAAGGAAATGAAGAGGGTGTGTAATTAATGGAGATATATGCTGTGTATAACCCTTGGAGATATCAAAAAAGCCAGAAGCTATGGATGCTTAGTCATTGGAAGATTAACTATGAATCTAAGGAGCTTGTGTGCATTAGTTTATTATGGTAGAGGCCATTTGGGGGTAATTGTGTGCTGTATTTGAGAAGAAAAAATTTCATGGGCACGGGCTTCTTCAATTGTGTATAATTGGTATGTTAATGTTAAGGAAGAAGTGGACGTCTATGGGATGATGATCTCAAATGGGGGCTAGAATTTTTTATCAATCACAAACAATAGTGACATGCTTTGCCACTACCTTATTTGAGGCCCTAGTGCTATTTTGAAAGCTCAGTCTATCTAAAATGTAGACCTAACCTTGTTGGGTGTGCTATAGAGGTATGGATTTTGTCAAAATATAAGTTTTTTAGGTTAACAAAATATGGCTGCATTTATAGTATAGCATTCAGATTATTAGAGTGGCAAACTTGTAGCAACTTACAATTCTTCTTAAAAGAAGTGGGTTTTTGTTTTTGTATTTTGAAAAACTTGGGCAGAGAACTTTAATATGTGAGAGGAAGATGAACTTTTGAGCAAGAATTGGAACTACTTTGTGCAACCTTTGACCATATTATAATGGTGTAATGATGTTTTATAGATGCCTTGTGTGGAGCTTGAAATTGTATAGTCATCCATATAGGCGGTTATTATCTTGGTGAGATGTGGTAGCAACAATTCTTGGTAGTGTTCTGTGGTGTAAGCAACAAAAGATTAAATGATTTATCAAGTAATATGGGACCAAATTATAGAATATGCTAAGCTTGGTGAACCATTGTTTATTGTAAGAGATTTTAATGTACCACATGTACAGAATGAGAAGAGAGAAGGAAAATAATTTCGTAGTGTTTAGGCTCAATAAGAGTTCTCAAGTTTCATGAAAGATTTAGATGCGACTAAACAAGGATTTATTGATAATAAGTTCATTTTCTGTAGCAATAAGGGGGCAGCACATTTATATGAAAGATTGGATAGACTTTACATTAATATGAATGATATGAAGGCAATCCTAAGTACTTCAATGACACATCTTCCACATATTGCTTTAGAGTACAACCATTGTAGATTTTGTTTAAACAACTATCATTGAATAAAACTAAGAGGAGAACCTTATTTACAAACTTATGGCTTTGATTTCCACATTTAGTTAACGTTATGTAGGTAGCTTGAAGTAGAATTGTTATGTGTAACATTAAGGATGGTCTATGCACTAAATTTAATAGAGCATTATTGACTTAAAAGAAACAGAGTGTCGCTGAACTTATATATATTCCTAAAATAACTCACCAGTTTGAGTAAGAGATCAAGGAGCTTCAACTTAAGGATTATGAGATGGGGTTAACATAATAAGAACATGATCTTTTAGCATAACATATTTTCTGTAATTGCGAGGATAGGGCTTTTGACGAAGCATCATGGTAGTAATGGGCCAAGATTAGTTGAGCTTACCATGGAGATTAGAACAAGCTTTTCATTCAGTTAGTGACTACTTTTAAATATAGAAGCAATTATTACATAACCTTAAATTTGATTATAGGAAATTGGTGGCCACCCCAACTAAGATTAGAGATATATTTATGTAGTTCTTTAATAAAAAGTGGCATAGTTTTAAGGAATGTAATTCTCTAGTACATTTCAAAGCTTTTAGGGCTACTAACAGTACACAACTGATAAGTTTGATGACTCTAATGAGAAATGATGAGCTTATGAACGTTGTTAAGTGTATCAAAAGAATCAAAGCCCTTGACATGGATGGTGACTCTATAAAGTTTGTGCATGGATATTGGAATATTGCCTTGGAAGATATTATCTCTATTGTTAAACAATCCTTTAAAGATAGCTCTATGCCTTAAAGGTCAAAAGACACATTGGATATTCAAATTCCTAAACTATATGGTGCTTCTAAATCTAAATAGTTTAGACCTATTAGTCATTGTAATGTGATATATGATGTTGTGATTCATGTTTTGGTGGGTAGACTAAAGTTGTTGCTTCTTGATATTATACAAACGAAGAAGTTGTTTTTGTGCCTAACCATGTCATATCTCATAAGATATTTTTTTTCATAGGAGATGCTATGTATATAACGTATTTAGTTCTAATGTGGGCCTCACAACATTAAATTTGGGCATGGACTAGTCTTACAATAATATCAATTGGAAATTAATGCTTGATATGCCAAAGCATTCATAGTTATTAAATCTTTTATGTGGTTTGGTTGAGAATTATATCATTATACCAAGATTTTGGATTATGTTCAATGGGATCTACCTTAAGGGGATTAAAGTTTTTAAGGGTGTTAAGTATGGGTGTCAACTTTTACAATATCTTTTTCTATTGTGTCTAATTATCTCTCTTGGCATATTAAGCATGAAGTAGGGCAAGATCACTCGATTAAGACTAGGATTATCCCTTCCTCACCAATGGTTACTCCTTATATGGTGATGACATGTTTATGTATGCACCTACAACTTGTGCTACATGATGGACTATTCAACACAAGATGAAGTAGTATGGGCAACACTCTAGCTAGGTAACAATTCTTAACAACCTTAGAGTATTGTTTAGCAATGAGATGGAATGTAAGTGTTGGAAGATGACACAAGAAAGTCAAATGTGACTCAAGCTACTCAATTGAAACATTTATGCATACTTATTGCAGCAACAAAATTTAAAAAAATAAGACTTCGAATTTATAATTGTTTCAGTTGAGAATTACATGTTAAGATGGAAGATCAAGCCTCTATGGATAGTGGGGTGTGTTGTCAGTATCAACTCAGTGCTTGTTGCTATTATTGTTTTTTACTTAGTACACTCTTGAATTTCAAAAGGTATTCTTAATGAGTTATAGAAATTAATGCCTTGGTACTTTTGAAGTAGTATTAATGTTAGCAATGCTATGCAATACGATTGTTGGAATTTGTTTACTCCTAAGATGAGTGATGGTCTTGGACTTTGTAGTTTGTTAACGTGGTAGGTAATATTGATTGCAAAGAATTTTAGGTTGGTTATGGCTCTGGGTGAGAAGCCATTGGTTTAGGCATTCAGAATGAATTATTATTTGATGGACAACAATTTCTATATGTTCTATGGTGCTTTGCATACTTGCATGTTACTCAATATTATGGTACCTTAGACAATTGACTGATCCGGTAGATTACTGAGGGTAAAAAAGCCACATTCTTGTTAGATAATTTGCATGGCATTCTTCTTACTATTTGTTTCCTACCTGTATCAAAATGGTAGTGAATATCAAATTCATGTAGTAAAGCTTGTTAAGGAGCATGTTGTGAGTTGTGGGAACAAGTTAAGATACAAAATTTAATCATAGTTACTTATGTCTTTTTGATAATGCATTTTCCTTGGACCAAATCATACAAAATGATGTTTTTTTTTCAAATATAGTGAGCAAAAAATGGATGGAATAAAATTCATTTACAGTAGCATGTTTATAATCTAGAATTTAATAAGAGCTGAAGTAATGAGGGTTTGGAAAGTGCAATTATATCGTCAAGTTAGTATTTTCATGTGGAGAATAGTTTTGAATTTGATTCCAACTCACACTTAGTTGTGAGCAAGAGGTATTGAGATGCAAGTGCTTTTGCCTTGGGAATATAAACTAAAGAAGATGTACAACATAGGTTATGAGATTGTTATAAGGCAAAGGCATTTTGGGTGAGCAATTTAATAAATGCTAATTTCATGCTTCGTTGTGTAATTGACAAAGATTTTAATTCATTAAATTAAGTTCTTACTTAGATAGTGGTGAATATATGTGATGCAACAACATCTCACACATTCAAATTTGCTGCTTTACCATTCTATCACATTTCATTTAATAGAAATTTGTGAGCACGCATGAGCAAGGTGCATAGTCTAGCTATACTTCAAAGGAGTATTCATTTTGTTACTATTTTTGTGACGTCATGTTCCATTTCTCCAATCACATCTAATGAAAGTTCTAATGGCCTTCTAAGTCTATTGGTTACCTCTTATTGAACTCCTTTTCCCTTGGGGTGGGTGAAAATCAACAGCCACATAGTAATTTAAGAAACTCTAGATGATGGAATCGGTATTGCAATTTAGGATGACTTTGGCAACAATATTATTATTTCTAGTAGAATGTGGATTTCAAGTTTACCTTTTTTCATGGAATTTATTACTATTCTTGAAGCTATGGAACTCCTTAGAATGTTATTTCCTAATATTCAAAAAGTAGAGATTGAATTAGATCCTAAAACAATCACTATTAAAGTGAACTAGCTTCTTGCATTTATAATGAAAAGGAGAACATGTCATGGTGCTCTTACTACTGTGTGGGGTATGGAGCCCTTCAAACTATCCCACATAGATTATGAAGGAAATTGTGTTGTTGAATAGGGTGTTCATGACACTGTTTATATGATTTTGTTTGAGATCAGGGAATACCAATCCCAAACAACTATAGCATTTTCTTTTTTCCAGATTTTATGATCAAACCTCTATGAGTAGAGTTTGATCTAGGATTTGGCCATTTCATTATCAAAGAAGTGAAAGTTTAAAGGAAAGCTTTTCGTGCAATTTGCATCAAAGTAGTATAGTTCGGGAGAGGTCCATCTTACAACTTCAAAAAATTGTAGTCCACTAAGAAATAGGAAAGTGGAGGAAGGCCTTGTCTATTATGCATACACTGGGTTATAGAATTTGGAGATGTAGGTAGTTTTCTCAAGCATTTGAAGATCTTTCGATTTAATGGTTAAGTTAGGAGCTTGAAACATGGGAAAAAGCATAGTGAAAGGATTTCTAACAAGATAATGAATACAAAAATTAATACTGAGAGGTGGAACACAGGAAATTTGGAAAATTGAAAAACAAAAAACAGTTGATAAGATAAGTCAAAATTAGATAAGGTAAGGCAATACACAACAACCTCACCTCCCAAGAGAATTTAGAGGATATCTATAATGTTTTAATGTTATTGGGAATACTTTAAAAGGAAATTTGTGATTACATATAGTTCTAACTTGATGTGGATAGAGGGTATTTTTATTGACAACTTATGTGCATGACTTGTTGGGCCCACAAAGTGTAACTTTATTTGTGATTTTTAGCGATACAGACTGCTTGCAAGGTCTTTAAAGAATTGCATTCTTCCAAGAGAAAATTGTTGCAATATGCAGTGCACAAGGGGCAATTCTAACTTCACAAGTTAATCATCATTTTTCTAATTGCAAGATCAGAATTCCTTGATGAGAAACCACACAACAAATTTTCATCTATAGCTATATAAATATCTTGATAAAATTCAAAAAGTACCTCAATATGAAGTTGCTTCTCGAAGCCCACAATTCGTAAATTTCAATTAACTCCAATCATAGTGGATTGGTACATGCAACCTTCTTTCCAAGAATAATATTTTCCTTAGTAACTAGTAATCTAAAACTCCCAAGGCATGTTAGAATTTCTACTTAAAAACCATTATGTTAGATAATTTCTCACTCTAGCCTACACAAAATTTAGCTTCGAAGATTGTTCATACTCACTAATGTTGTCTGAAATGATCTCATGCTACTAGTGAAATAGAGATTTGGAAAGCTAATTTTAACAAAAATATTACCCAAATAGTCATGCATTCTGATTTTATGACTTATAGGTTCATTTGCACCAACACTAATGCAATATAATAGAAAACCTTTTTTTCCTACTCACTTCAACAAAAATGCCCTCTATTCACATGAACTAAAACTAAAGCCAAACATGTAAGAGGCCTAGTGCATAGTGCATCAATCAATTTCATCTTAACTACATGCCACATTACATTGCACATGTCTCCTTGTGGATCACATATTGCAACAATTTTAATAAGAAAGCGACATGTCTCTATATAGAGTGGCTCCACAACTATGCCCAAATAATCACAACTAATGAATAGGGTAAAGAATGTGACTCTTTATCTCAAGCACATAGAACCACTATAAGTATGACATTAATATTGAATGTGAGAAAAAAGAAAAATTTTTGAAACCTACATGATATGTTTAGGTTTGTCAGGACAAATCTGGTTCAACATTTTATTTCTTGTCAATGGATTGCAATAATTCGTAGAGAAGTCAAAGTGCTATAATTTCTCTATGGCATATGCAACTTCCATAACAGGCAATGTGAGCCATTTCAACCTTCAACCTAGGCATGCCTACAAGGGTTTTGATGCAAATTGAACAATACTATACAAAGTACTAAATTAAGTATCAAACAAAATACCACAATAAGTACCACAGTAAGTACCATAGTAGCTATCACAATAATTAGAGAAAGTCGAGATAGAAAGCATGCAAGCAACATGTGTTTTGAAACATTAAAGATGTCTATATCATTGAGGTGATGAATCCACTATGACATCAGGTTGGGCCTCTCTAGGTCATGGTAAGAAGGGAATTCTGACACTTGTAATGCTTCATAGCAAATTTAAGTCATTTATAAGGGGTTCTACCCATAATTCATGCCAAATAGCCAACTATTATAATTCCTAAGCCATCGAACTATCTATGCCTCGAAGTGTGGTAATGGTCAAGTGCCTTTTAGGTGCAAAGCCTCAACTATTGGCCTACAAAAAAGTAATATGATTTATGCATCGCATCTTAGAATGGATTCTAACTTACACGTATTCAGTCATACTACTTTACATGATTACTTTAAACCATTAGCTTTTTATCAATTGTGATGACTATTATGAATCAATAATTCTTATCATACTACTTTAAATTTTTGTCAAGACACATTCATTAATATGGTAAAATTAACCAATCTCATGATGGTCTAAACCCATCTCATGTTCCTAATTAGTGTGATAATAATTTAACACTAGCTGAATTATACTTAACAAAGTTAAGAATGGATAACATCAATAGATCAAAAAGCAATATTATATGAATCCTTTGGTTGCCACAAGCCAATTATCCTTATTGTAACGTTTCTGACACCCTTAGCTTCAAATTCTGAAAGCCTAAATGATCGATGGGCCAGGCTTTCATAGTTTGTATTTGTGTTAGAAATTACAATGAATGATCTTTTATTCTTCTGTTCCATACAAACTATTTGCTTTCATTGAGCTCATCTTGGGATGCTTATATTATCGTTTAACAAATGTCCCACCCAAACAAAACTCCCCACCAGATAATATCTTTTACATAAATAGACTGAGGTAAGGCTTGGAGCCCAATAGAAGGGTTGTGCCCCAACTCTATATCATGGAATAAGAAAAATAATATTAAAATTAATTGTATTTCAATTCTATCAACATGCTGATTCCCACTTTTTTTATACCTCTCAAGTCATTTCACAAAATTTGGCAAGAGTCATGCCCAATAGGATGTTCATTCCCCACTAATTCTATCATTCCCATTCCCTTCGTTGTGGTTTTATTGGAGAATAGATAAAGACTATGCGAATCTCATTAATTCATTCATTTGCATCAATAATTAGATGATAAGAAATTTGACTTCCTTAAGAGAGCACTACCTTAAGAGAGTCATGCTTACTCCCATCATTCACTCATGCTTTGTTCATTTCCTTAACTTTAACATTCAGAGTCTTGGTAAAAATAGCTCTGTGTGAGCATTCTCGAGGACCATCATTATACTTTGTTTTGTTTAAATAGTTGGATCCCCTATTCCTATGCTAATTTTGATTTGATTGTTCGGCACTTGGAGAGGGCTCTCATATGGGTAAGTCTCAATTGGTCTAACAATGTTCACTATGTAAGCAGCTCAAGTAGTCCATTAACAACTGAAGGGCTTGAAAATATGACCCATTTGCCTAACTCATGTTCACTATGTAGGCATTGCTAGGATCAACTAACTCTTTTGCAAATGCCATTCAAATGGAACCGGTCGTCCTTTTGTCTTTCGAAGTTCACATTACGATATTTGCTTCTTCCACCAAGATGACAGTAGTGGATGCTCCATATAAGCTTACTCCATGTGGTTTACATTGATTGTTGCACCTGTCTACTTGCTGACACACTACATTGCGTCGATGACAATGTGTGGGTTGTACAGTTAAACACCATTCTTTTTTGGGGGTAGTTGATTTGGTGAGTTGTTACACACTCCTTAGTAGAATTCATCTTCCATGACCACTATCCTATTGTTTTAATTGGACATTGTAATCCAACTTTCAATTCATGGCACATTACTCATTATACTCATTAAGAAACCCTCATGAAGCCTAGATTTCTTTGCTCAACCAATCAAAGTGGTTCAACCTTCCTACCAGTTCAATGTTAAAGAATACATTGAGGGCATTGTGCCGTCGATGCCTCAAATAATTGTCTTTAATTTATTAAACTCAATTATAGGTCTAGCTATCTTAAGGGAATCTTTAAATGGAACAAACTACTACATTGTTTGATTGGTCTTTTTAACATATTCCTAATATAGAAGAATAAGTTGCATGTTAGTATCACTACAGGACTCCACTAGAGTTTCCTCATTCTTTGCCTTACTTTAGCATAGTTGACCATCTTTTAAATGCTAATAAACATGCTCTCACTCAAACCCTTCATAAAAACTCTTGGTCAGTCAATTACTCATCCCTTCAATGAGGATCCTACAATCAACTTTCTTGCACATTTTAGGCTCACTACTAGCCATCAGTAATGCTCATGGTGTTACCATGGAATGCCTCAATGGGTCATCATTTTGTTAAGCTAAGATGATGATTTCTCCATAGTCAATACCTATATCTGCATACGATTAAAGTAAGTTGTTATGAATACTGATGAGATGAAAGCCTAATTGAGTACCACTATTATGCACCTCCCTCAAATTGATCAAAGCACTGCAACTGGTCATACAATTTAAATAATCACTGTTAAGAAAAATTAAAAGAAGAAACCAATCTGACAACATGTAGTTTTCCATTCCTTGATCAACTAATGTAATGAATTTAGCTTGTTAAAGGACTATTAGAGGACGCTTAATATATAGTTTGCCCACTAAATTTAGTAGAGCTTTGTTAGCTTTAAGAAAATGGAGTGCAGTAAAAGTTAATAACATACTTTAAAAGCCTTACTAGTAGGAACAAGAATTTTAAGGGATTCAACTTAAGGAATAGGTAAGGATCTTAACTAATATGGAATATAGTATTTTAACATAGAGTATTTCTTTCTAGCACACTACTATGACTTTAGAAGAAGCATGGTAGTGATGGTGTGCCAAACTTTACTGGGCCACCCTTTAGGGATTGGAACATGTGTTTCTTCTTGGTGTTGGCTACCTCTACTTCTAGAGGAAACTTTATTTACCATATTAAAAACAATATTAGGGATTTTTTTGGCCTCCATAATTGAGATTAGAGATATTCCTACGCAATGTTTCAACAAGAAGTTGTACAACCTTATGTAGTATGAGCCGTCTCTGGCCTTCTAATCTTTGAGAACTATTAATATGGAATAAGAAACTAAAATTGTGGCTCTAATCAATGATAGTGAGATCAAAGTTACAATGATGGGCATATAATGAAATAAATCCTTTATAAAGGATGGCATCACCGCTAAATTTACCCTTGGTTATTAGATGATCTAGTTGAACATTATTATAGTTGTGACACAATTCTTTAATGATATGTTTATACCAATATGTTGAAAAAATACACTTATCATGCTAATCCTTAAAGTTTAAGGGGCACCCAAACCAGAGCAATTTAGGTCCATTAGCCTTTGTAATGTGATTTATAAAGTATTGACTAAACATTTTTGGCTAGACTAAAGGTGCTGCTTCCCACAATTATGTACTCCTAAAGAAGGTTTGATGGTGCTAAAATTATAAATGGACCAAGGTTATGACCATGTAAGCTAGACATTTGTGCTAGATATTCTTAAGAATTTGTGGTAATCTACTCTTTTATGTGATTGGATTTAGACCTATACCATGGCATCAAGATTTCAGAATATGTTTAGTGGTATCCGTCTACTATGGATCAAAATAGTTAGGATCGTAGACAAGGATAACCTCCCTCACCATAATTCTTTACTATTATGTATGAGTATCCTTCATGGCTAATTCATTATTAGATTGATTATGTTGTCTTGGTGGGTAGAGAGTTTACTATTCTTCCCTTATGATTACTCATACCTTTTAGGCTAATGATGATGATTTATGCACATCTATTTTTTGCAATAAAGAATGTTGAAGACATTATGGAGTAGTATACGCATCACTTAGATTAGGTGGTGAACCTAAACAAATTTGAAGTCTTCTTTAGTATGAGGATTATGCATGAATCTAAACAAATTTGGAGACTAGCCAAGACAGATGACTAGGTCACTAACAATATGAGCCATAATGTCATTATTAACTAAGTGTTACCCACTATTTTTTCTTATTAGTTGGCCTACATATTAAACTGAAGTGAAACTATTATAGAGTTAGAGAAAGTTTTGCATTGTTACTTGTGCAGTAGTTCAAATAATAGTATCAAAATACATTATACTTATTAAGAAACGATAACTCTATCTAAGGATGTAAGGGACTCAGAGCTTGCAATTTGTCAACTTGGTGGTCAATGTTTATTGCAAAACACTATTATGAGGTTTATTACTTGACAAGAATGTTTGTGGGTTCAATTCTTTAGGTCAAAAATACTTTATAACAAATAATACAATCCATATGCATTGTAGTGCATCTCACATTTGTAAGTTACTCGATATTGTAGCCCCTAGACAACAAATAATTTAGCTTGGTAGATTATTATAGGTCATTTCGTTACCTTTTTATTGGATAGTTAGATTTCTTCACATTGCTACTTGGCTAACCAACCTTAATGTGGATGTGGAACATCCAACATTAGCAATAGAGCTACTAACATAGATGTACTTTTCTTCAAATTGGGTGAGGATGAAGTGTTGGAATTAAAGATTGTAAATAATAGAAGATATCTGAGCCATAATTCTTGAACCAAGGATGTCACATGGGTTTGGAAAGTGTAAGAGCAACCTCTGGTGAACATTTTCCTACGAAGAATACCATTAAATCTTCTTTCTACTTGCACCTGGCTTCATGGAAGTGGGATTGAGACTTCTTATTTTGTCCTTAGGGATGTGCTACCATTGAAGGAGTGCAACATTATTTTTAAGAGTGCCATCTTATGAAAGAACTCTAGTGTAGCAACTTTGTAAATGATTGCTTAATGCCTAGTTAAATAAACTATAGGGATGTCACTTCTCTTTTTGAGCTCCTTAATCAGATGTCTATTAATATGTAGGTGGCAACAACTTCTTAAGAAGTTATATGTGCTACTCTAAATTATTCTACCTGTGTTGCAACAAGAATTTTTAGGAACATGTGAAATGGTAATCAATTTAGCTGCTCTTTAAAGGAACATTCACCTCGTAGCTACTTCTTGTGAGAACTACCCAATCATGTCCAATGGGAGCTCTACTTACTTTGATGGGTAATTTGATACATCTTATTAGACTCCTCCTCTAATGCATTTGATTAAATTCAATTGAACATAGAGTTGGATGATGATTTGAATGTAGAATTTTTATTTTTGCATGGGGTGACATATGTAGACCTACTATTATTATAGAAAAAAATTTTGGTTTCATGTTTGGCTTCTACCATGGAGTTTGTTGCTATTCTTGACACAATGAAACTTATAACAACTCTAGCTCCTATTGTCAAGATACTGGTGATTGAATAAGTTTCACTTACAACCCTTGCAAACTTAATTAGTCACTTCTTTCTACAATAAACAATAGCTCCTAGCACAGTGTCATTGCATATGTTTAGGGTATGTAGTCCTTCAAACTATGACAATTAAATTGCTAAGGAAATATTGTTATGGATTATGTTGCACATCATGCATTTTTATAATTTCGGTTGTGACTAGGGAATAAACCTTCTTAAATGGCTTCAACATTTTCTTTTCAAAAATTTTATGAAGAGTCCAAGTCCGACAACTATCCCTCTTAACCATTACTCAATTCCCAAAAACTAGCACAAGGGATCAAAATCCTATGATGCTATCATATCCTAATGTATCTAGAGTGTGGGTTTTATTTGAGCTTTCCTATTTATTCAAAGTATTGGCACTAAGCAATGAACAAAACGAGCTAAGGAACGAATTCATCTTTGACAAAAGGATCAGGATGATCAGAGCACACAAAAAAGACAGATTAATTAATTAACAACCACAACATAAATTTATGCTATTAGAGCTGGAAAAACTATGCTGGCTGGTGCAAGACCTACCCATCATTAGATCCTTACAAAGATATTTAGATTGTACTTATTCTAATTTCTAGTGACGTGAAGCCTAGGATATTATTTAATGCCATTAACTCCTTGTGTTAAAATGAGTAATTTGTGCACTTAGTACTTTTCTGGATGTGGTAGCTATCTCTAAAGCTTCCTCTATAGAATCAAACCCTAATTCTCCATCACATTTCACTACCATGGTTGGCTGTTATCATATAATAAAATTTTTAGAGGCCAAAAATTTGAATGATGCATCTTTGACATGGAGGTCATATGATCCAAATCATCAAGAAGTGGAGCAAAATCTACATCAACCTTTTACTTAATAAATGAATCTATCAAAATATCAGGGTTTGGTGCATAAAAAATTTATTATTAAACCAAATATAATAAATTTGAACAACCATTCAAAGTTTTATAACCTAAAATTGTTTATACTTACATATGCATTGCTTAATCTTTGAGACAAGCTTATGACGACTAATAGGATCAACCAGGTAGCAATACAATGATGAAGCAGTAGGTAGCACCGTATGTAATTATTGACACGTTGATCATCTCTCGCAATGCTGCATAAAGGAGGAGCAATGCTCCCAAGTTGGGTTACCATCCATCAAGTTCAATAATGTTTTGTTCCATAATAACAATTTTTGATGAAAATAACCCCTGGTGGATAATAAATATCAAAACGAGTGATTTACACATGTTTAATAGCATTATAAAATGCAAAAGTGTAGGCATAAAAGAAGTGTGACATCAAAATAAACAATTGAACGGAACCTACACATCCAATAGAAAAGTGGGTAGCATATGAACTTCATCCATAGGAAGGTTTGATTTCATGACAAAGCCATACACATAATGACCAATCACACTGAGAGATGGCGAAGACAAAAGAGGCAACACAACAAAAAGCATCTCTGCGCTAAGGTAGTCTCAAGCCAATCTAATCCCACTAACACAAAGTGCACCAATGATATACTAAAAGAAGAATAAAGGTTTAATTAATATCGAATGCTTTGGCAAGCACCCACACAGCAAAAGCAACAAACCCTAGAAATTGGGCATAGGCATGCAAATGATCCATAATGGCATACATTGATCAAACAATAATTAAAATTACTAAAAAAGTTTGTACTATTCAAATTGAAGATGTTCAGCATGACTCTAGCAAACACAAAAGGTTTTTTTTCCGAGATCCACGTCAAAATAAGAAGAAAACAATATGCTCAAAACATGGCAATCTACTAAACAACACCATGTTAACCTCCCAAAAAAGTTCTAATTCCACATCTAATTTGCACTACATACCACACCACATAAAGGAAACAACATACTCAACCAAATCATAGCCAAACCTTATTTGAACTAATGAAGCTTCACTACAACAAGGGAAAAAACAACAATAAACAAACCCAAAACTATAAGAATGGTGAAATAGTGCCACATTTCAATAAGTCAAATCCCCATTAGAGTAGCACATCATTCTTGCACTAGTATTTTGATGTAATGACAAAGGTAAAAATGAGTTATGCATTTTGGGAAAAAATGCCACATGAAGAAAGCCACCATATGAGCCATGCAAAGGCCCCACGTATGACACCATGAAGGGTTGTAGTATTGAAGACATTGCTATGTACGCATGGAACCACCAAACCTTCACTATAACAAGAGCAAAACCACACGTGACAATGCTGCCAATTTGTCATATTGTATTGTGCTGCTCAATGCCACATGCAAATTCCATATTGCAATAATTTTGTCAAGTAAGAATGAAAGTCTTCTAATAAAGATGCTTTGCATCAATGTCCAAGTAATCCCAATGAGTAAGGTCAAAAATGACACTTTTTCCAAGCACATTGAATTGCTATATGTATCACTCTAATAAGGGATGTGAGCAAGCAAGAAAATTTTTTGAAACTTATGTGATATCTTTGGGTTTTTCAAGATTAATCTACTGAGACATGGGGTTGGATATCAATGTATCATGGAAATTTGTTGAGAATGGAATGTGTTATAATTCTTATAATGCACCTCAAAGTTCCACAATGGGCAATGTAAGGTAGTTCATCCTTGCACCCACGTAAGACACAAGGGATGCAACACGAATCTCGTAGTACTACTTAAATTACTACATGTAGCACCACGAATTACCAAATGGAGTGCCATGTAAAGTGTTGCAATAAGTATCATTATATGTAAAGCATGTGAAGTGAGTGGGGCAAGCAAAAGCACACTACTACCAATAATGCACCATTATAAATTGAAGTCATCTACAAAGGATTCTACCCATTGTACACAGTTAGTTATCATTTCTTTAGGTGCTCGTGCCATCCCAATTTTTTGTGACTCTGGGCAAAAACGTGGTGGTGTGGCCTCTGCATACAAAAGCCCTACAATCAGCCAATAAGGGAACGATAGGCCTAGGCATCACATCTTAGTCTGGAGTTTGACTTAGAGGCTCTATGTCATAACCTTGCACACAATAGCTTAACATCAGGGGCCTTTCAACCAAGTGTGGTGACCAATTGTGTGAATCAATGGTTTGTCTTGTAGTTGGTTGAACTACTATCATGATACATTCATCAGTTAACTAAAACTCACTTATCTCATGATAGTCTAAATCGAGCTCAACTTAGTTTTTACTAGGTGAAAAATCCAATACTTGGTAAATTTTATTTCATAATGATAGAGAGCCAAAATTAATGGACAAAAAGCAATATTTCTATGAACATATGATTACTAAAAGCTAGTTATCTCTATAGAATTTTTTGACACTTCTAGCTTAAATTTTTTAAAGTTTAAAAGATCAGTATGCCACTTTTTCACTATTCAAATTTATCATAGAAAGTAGAATTCAATGAGCATTTACCTATTTGTTCTACACAAGATTTCTATTATGATTGAGTTCAACTCAGAACACTTGTGTTATCTTTAAACAAATGTGTCACAATTGTCAACGTCCTTACTTGATAATGTCTTTTGTCTATATCAACCCATTGGGGTTAGACTTGGAGCCAAAAGGAGGGCTTGGGCCACACCACTTTCTTACAGTAAAAGTAAAATAATTTAAATTGTAGTGACATTTTAATTTAGTCGACATGCTGATTCAATTTGTGCTTTACTTCTCAATTCATTTCATAAAGTTGGACTACAGTCAAGCTCAATAGGCTCTTACCAAGTCCATTCCTTTGATTGTAATTGTCCTTTATAATTGATAGGGGTAGTGAGAATCTCATTAATCCATTCATGCATATTAGTAACTAGACAACAAGGAATTTGGTTACCTTAAGAGAGTCATATTTACTCTTACTAATTACTTATACTTGGTTTAATTTATTCACTTTAACATTCAGAGTACTAGGCATAAATAAAATTTTTTGAGCATCCTCAAGAAAAATCTAAACAATTTATTGCAATTAAAAAGTAGAATAACCTATTTCTATACCAGTTATAAGTTCATTGTTCGACACCCAAGGGAATGTCCCCATGGTGGTTGCCACCAATCCATCCTCTAGTTGAGGTAGGCCAACCCACTTTCACCAAATGAGTTGCTCAAGTAGTTTGTTGATAATAAGAGACAGATTTAAGATCGGCACCCATTTGTTGAACCCTTATAGACAAACCTTTTCTTGAAGTTATGGATACACTTTATCAAAATCACTTGTGCACATGGCATCATCAACTAGTGATTGCTTACCTTGTGGACCTGATGCAAATTTGAGTATAACTAAGCATGCAAGGTTTTGATGATTATTTTTTCCTCCGCAAGAGTGCATTTATTTTCAAGATTTAATTCGTACTTCGACACCACTTCTATTGTAAACATTTATTCATATAATCAACTCAATATTGTTTTCGAATTAGATATACTCTAATACTACAAACAAGGCATCCCTTATTTTTTTCACAAATTCAATAAATTTTCTCCCAAATTTTAGAATTCAGATGAATAGAAATATTCACTAGATTTTGTTTATTTTTTAATTACAAATACATCAATAAAACATTTTCATCTACAACATGATAATCACACACTTTATGTTAATATTTAGTAACTATAAACAATTATGAACAACTAAAACAATTCCAACAATCACATGTCATAGTTTTTATAATTTTTCTACATTATTACAACCCATTTATGGATTAATACAATATTAAATTTACTACGTGATTTACATGTCATTTAGCACAACTCTTGTACTGCAAGCATTTGTAGTTTTAATGCTTCTTTTAAGCTAACCTTATGTGTATACTCTTTTGTTGGGCTCCAATGTGCTTAAAATGTTAGTGCCAAAGATAGGCTAGGCCAACCAGAATTTGCTTTCTAGGATTTCTCAAATAATAAAAAATAATGCAAACTAAGCAATAATTTTGGAAAACCACATTAGGATTTAACATGAGCATGTTTCATAGCATATTAGTACGTAGAGTCTAATTTATGTTAAAATGTAAAAAATTATGTTATACTATTAAAAGAAAAGCATGCTACAATCTCTAACAAAAATAACAAGAACATGCAACTTATTATATCTTTAATTTTTTTCTTAATGTTGTCTTATTTATTGATATCTGTTTGCAAAAAACTTAAAAAAATCTTAAGATGGACAATGCTATTACTTCCTCACTCCTAGTGTAATTTGTTAATATCCTCTTTTTGGTTTTCTTAATTCTAGTAGAAACCTCTTTTACTAATTTACCATATCATGTTTTCATGCATAATAATGTTTAGAACTTTCATATTTTTTAATGTCGATGTGCTTGCAGCAAATTACAATGATGTAGTCAACTATCCACTAGACACATGACAATGAAAACTGTCTAATATACTTTAACATGTACAGTTCTTATTTTTTATATTATTTAATTAGTATGCATTTACATAAGCATATCAATGTCATTCTTACATAGTTAATCATGACAAAAACTTTCACATTTGTGTGTTATCAATATTGAATGACATACATCCACCTACAAGTATAATTTCAATGTTGTTCTGTATATAATAGTATTACATCAGTACATCAGTATCACTTATTTTATTAAAATTCATATGCATGGTCTTAAATTCAACAATTAATAATACATTGGACATAAGCATATGCTATTTACATTAGAGTGCCTACATCCAATTAGAATATAAATTACCATTAATTTTCATAATTTTGTATTACATCAATTCAATGATATCACATATTCTATAAATAATTCATATACAAGTTCTTAATTTCATTAATTAACAATAAATTGTACATATACATATAATATTTATATTTGAGTGCCCACCTCACTTGAACGGTCTTAATTTCAATAATAAGCACTAAATGAGAATTACGAATATAATATTTATGCCAGAACTCATATTTCACATGAGAAGTCATAGTTTAAATAATTAACACTACATCAAACATAGGCATATAATATTTATGTTAGCATGCTTACATTATATGAAATGTCTAATTTTAATAATCAACACTAAATGAGATATATAGATATATATATAGTATTTTCTTAGAGCTCTTTTCTCATTGTTTGGGATAGCTTTGTAGTTCTTCAACTATTTTTTATTGTCATTTTTTATTTGTCTATTGTAATTTCATCAACTTAATTTAAAGAGTTTTATGCAAATTGAAAATTTTTAAGTTATCAATTGGAATTGCATGAAAAACTTTTTTAATAAAAAAATAAATCTATTTATTTTCTCATTTTCTTTCTTTTCTCTTTTCTAAAACCCTACTTTTTCTTGCCACTAATATTTTCCCTTTAAGCTGTCAAAAAATTAATAGAAAACGTTAATTAGGATCTTAAATAATGATCTTTGGTTTATTAGCATTTTTGAATCAAATCCTTGATTCCCTTGCCAGGATGATGACAGTCATTGCCATCATCATCAACAAAGTGGATTCTCTAGTGAAACATGGGCTAATTTCATAACAGAAGAAGTTGGTCGTGTGCGTCACACATGGTTGGGGAAAAGAAAATTTTATCTTTGAAAATAGAAACTACAAATTATATATATATATATATATATATATATATATATATATATATATAATATATATAATATATTATTATTTATTTTTATTAGATTTGATAATTCATACAAATTCAAAATATGCTCTTATTAAGATAAAACAAATATTGTTAGTCTCATCTCAATGAGATATATCTAATTTTGAATTTTTTTTTGTGTGCTTCATTTTTTCATTTTTTTATATGTATCTTGAGGTAGTTCAATATATACCTTGCTTGCGGATTGTAGGTGTTAGGAATTCTACACTTTTTGTAAGAATTTTGTCCTAAAAATCTAGAATAAGTTAGTATACGTCATTCTCATTCCATCCTTGAGTTCTTAAGCAGGTTCAGGTTTTATTTGATTGTGTAGTATACTTTAACCCTCAGACTATCTTTAATTCTAAATTATTTACTCTCAATAACTAAGTTTCTTATAGGCTTGTCTTCATAACTAAGATTTTGTTGCACTTTTATAATATTTGGTTCATATTGAACTGTATTGGATGGATTAAATTTTCATTTTGATATAGTTGAATAATGAGATACATTAGACATATTGACTAATGCTACAGTTAGTGCTACTTTGTATAAATCCTCTTCAAATTTTTCCAATATCTAAAAAAGTTCAATGGGCATTGGCTTAAGCGTCTTATTTTTACCAAATCAGCTTACATCCTTCAATAAACAAACATTTAGGAATGCATGTCTCCTTCTTAGAACTATATGATCCATGTCTTGCACAAAAGTACTTCATTTGATTATCTTATTCTTTCTATATCTCTTTTATCATTCATTTGAAACTTCTGGGTTGTTTGTTCTATTAATTTTGTCTCCAATTGAGCTTTGCCACCTAGTTCATTCTAACACAATAATTTCTTATTATACAATGCCTCATTTGATTCCTTCCTATGTTGTATTGGTAAATATTACTTTATGTAAATTCAATCAATGAGAGATGATTTTCTTAGCTTCCACCAAACTCTAACACACATACTTTAAACATACCCTCCAAAGTCTTTATAGTTCTTTTAGTCTATCCACCTCTTTGAGATTGAAGTATTAAGCTAAATCTTAATTAAGTCTAAATGATTCATGTACATTTTTTTAGAAATGAGATTTATCTAGAGTCTCGATTAAAGTTATTTCCTTCAATACTCCAGATAATCTCATAATTTGATCAACATAAATTTGTGCTTTTCATTCAGTTGAATAAATAGGTTTAGTGGGTTCAAAATTTGTTGACTTTTATTAATCTAGCAATAATTAATCATATAGCATTATATCCATGAACAAGTTTTGGAAACCCAATTATAAAATCAATTAATAGTTCTTCTTATTCCATATTATAATAGGAAAATGTTACAACGATCCCCTTGGTCTTTCTTGCTCCTCTTTAATATATTAACATATCAGCCACTTACATAATCATAGATTTATTTCTTCATACCATTCCTATAATATCTCTAATTCATGTACTATAACATCTCTAATTCATCTACTGTCACACATTTTGTGATTTTTGGCTGCATTACACACTTATCGTTAGCATCTTTCAATAATATTTATTTCCATGTACATATTTTAAGAAAATAAGTTCTATTGTTATAAAATTAAACTCTTTTATTTAAATAAAATTTTTTTCCTTTGTTTAAAAAATTTTGGCCTTGATTTGTTAGATGTCTTCATTTATGTCTTCAGCAACTTGTAAAGAATACAACTACTCTTCTACAATAGCTAATTTAGAAAAATTTTTCTAGTAGTTGCTCACATTGAATTTAATTCCAATTGATTGATTTTAAAAGTACATTATACTTTTGTGAAGCATGATATCATGCTATGAACCCTACTCCTAAAGCACAATGCATACGTTACAACTTTGCCTTAACCCGAATGGTAAACAATCTCCATATCATAAAACTTAAGTAGTTCCAACTACTTTTAGTGTCAAAAATTTAACTTTATTTTGTGTGGAAATATATTCAAATGTTCTTAATAAATAATTAGATAACAATTAATATCATAAAGATAGTGCATCTAAATCTTTAAGACATATATTTATAATAAACACAAGATGCCTATCATTTAGCGTTAATACATACCCAAGTCCTTTCAAAGATGCATCAATATCTACTCAAATTTTAGTTTCTCTGTTAGACAATGCCAACATACGTGCTAAAACAAATTTCTCTATTAAAGTTTGTAAACTTTCTTATAGTCATAATTCTATTCAAAAATCATTATCTTCTATGTTAATCTTCTTAATGATACTTAACTTTAAGAAAATTATTTTTCAAATTTCTATGATATTTAGCCAAATATAAGAAGCTTCATGATTTTAGTATGTTTCAAGGCCTAGGTCATTAATGTTAGATCTTACTTTTTAAAAATCTGTAAAGATTGTTTTTATAGCACTACTTGCCCCGAGAAAGTTGCATTACGCAATCAAAAATTATATTCTTAAGATGTTACATACGATTAGTGATCTCGTATCCTTTGTAACAAAAGATTTAATTGTCTTTTGGATTTTGTTTCATATATATAGTAGATCAAGATATCATCAACAAAAATAATGAAATGAACTACCCATTTCTTAAACATTTTATTCGTCCAATTCATAAAAGGTATCGAAGCATTTGCTAAATGAATAAGTATCATGAGAAATTCAAAATGATAGTATCTAGTTCTATAAGTATTTTTCAGAATGTCTTATCTTCTAGTCTTTTACTGAGGTTAACTAGATATCCAATCAATCTTTGAAAAAATTTAACTCCGTGCAATCGATTAAATAATTCATCTATTCATAGTGGAGGATATTTATTATTAATTATGATTTTATTTAATTCACAATAATCAACATATATCTTTAAACTTTCATCCATCATTTTCACAAACAATATAAGTAGTTTTATCACAAGAGCTATTTTTAATATGTATATTTCGACTAACAATCATGTAATCAAATCAATTGAAATAAATGCACCACAATCAAACATAGCCATTATAAGTATATCTTATAACATAAGAGTACATGTAATAACATTAAGTGATTAAAGGCCTCTCTTGGGTAATGGCATAGATTTAGGGTTTTTTAGTGTACTATAGAGCTATAGATTCCTATCTTTAACTTGTCTCATATGCATCCTAAGGTGCATTGGATTATCTTGTTGCGATAGACTCCATGATGGTTTTCAATCAACCACTCAACCATTGATTTCATTTACCTCCATCATTTAAAGGACAACGTTTTAGAGTTTAAATGATTATGTTTCAATCAACCACCTAACCCATTTGCATTTCTTTCTTGAATTAGATCCACACTTCATACTTTGATACCACAATTATTGAAACCTTTTATTTTCTTGTCATACACTCAACTTAAATTTTTTTTAGTTAAATTATTCTTTGATACCTCAAATGTGGCATACTTTCGTTTTGCTACATATTTAATAAATACTTTTGCAAATTTTATAATTCAAATAGACAGAGCCTCTCCTAGATATGTTTTATTTTCTAATTTAAAATTACATTAATAGAACATCTATCACTATAACATCACAACCACAAAGTTTATATTCATAACTATTAACAATAAATAAAGGAATCTAATAACTATAAATAATTGAAACCATCACAATAATCACTTGACATATTTTCACAATTTCATTATAATAGTACACTTTGTTTCCACATTGATATATGATACTCAATTTATGACATGATTAACAAGTCATTTACTTCAACTCCTTTAACACAAACTATTGTACTTTTAATTTTTCATATAGTTTGTCCTTATGGGTAGATCTTTTTGGTTAGGCTCCAATATACCTAAAATGTTAGTGCTAATTGAACATTATGCCAATCATCACTCGCTCAATGGACTATCTCTAAAAGTAAATAAATATTTGAAATAAATAAAAATTAATGTTAACAAAATGTAGGGGTTATCATAACATCAGCCATAGCATATAAGTAAATAGAGATTAATTCATCTTAAAATAAAAACAGAATTATATTTTATAATCTTTAAAAGAAATAATTAGCACGTGTAGCTTTTACATTTTTAAATTTAAATTTCTAAATCTTAACTTTTTTATCGACACCAATTTCTACTTCACTAAGTAAACCTTATGATGACAAATGTTGCTACTATCTCTCTCTATCAGATTAGTGATATAGTTATCTTCATTTTAATTTTACTTATGATGAAAACAACTTTTATTGATTTATCATTTTTTTTTTCATTCACAATCATGCTCAGTCTTTTCATATGTTTCATGGTTACATCTATGCAAGAAATTATAATTGACTAGCCCAATATATACTAGCCACCTCATCGTGGCAATGTCAACCTTGGGTGTACATGCCAATAGCCACCTCATAATAATAATTCCCTTAATCTAGTATTTTTTTTCATAGTATTTGGTTTGATGTATAATTTTGTATTAGTCATTCTTATATAATTATTCATGTCAAATAATTTGACATTACTCATTATAAATATTAAAAGAAATGCATCGAATTTCCATTAAAATTTCTACTATAGTTACGTATAATAAAATTACATAAATACATCAATATCACATGCTTTGTACAAATTAATATGTAAGGTCATGATTTCATCAATTGGTAATGCATTAGATAGACCTTATTAAGGATAGCCAAATGACATTTTTCTCATCTCCATAAAATAACATTTAAAATTACTATGAATTATAAAATTTAGTAAGCTTAAACAAAAATAAATTACTATTTTAATATTAGGAAAGAATATATTAAATAGGAAATAGAATAAATTGAAACAATTTAATCTAAAAAATACAAGAAATGATGATCTATGAGAGGAGATTAAGAGTTATGCTATAATATAACCAAATCAAAAGAAAACATTTAGAGAAATTTGAAAATTGTACAACTATACTTCATTTAAAGATATCAATTAGAACAAGTGTAAAATCCATAATCATCAAATTAGGTATAAATAAAAATGTCTCTTAAGTGTGTCAAAATTTTGGAAAAATATTTAAAATATAAAAAATTAATATTTAATTAGATAGAGTTGTTTTGTAAGAGTCTAATGACTTTTACTTCTTCTCTAATAAACCGTTTTTTGGGATTACTTAGAATTACCAAATAATGGTGATGAAAAGATCTAACAAATGGTGATTTAAAATTATGTAATAATATAACAAAATCAAAGTAAAAAAAATCTGAAATTAAAATAAATTATGAAGTAAGGCTACATTACAAGATACTATGGAGATTATGGAACAAGTTTAATCCTAAAACTAGTTATGAATCAAAATTTCTTATAAACAATATTAAAACCTTTTGTAGTAAATTGTTTAAGAAATAAAACAATGAACGTTTAATTAGTGAAAGCTAGTTTTAGATGAATTCAACAAGTTTGTTCATCTCAATTGGATCTTATTTTGAAATTCATAGCATTAAAGAATTAAATAGGATATAATAATAAGTTATTATTTTAATATAATTAAATATCGAATAAAACAAAACACAAAACTAATTATCACTTAAATTGTTCTAATGCACTACAAAATGAAATGTTTAAAACTACAAAAAATTATATTTAATTATATAGAGACCCTCAAGAGAAGTATAATAATATTTGTTTCATCTTAATCAGCCCTTTTTTTGTGTTACGACGAACTGCAAAAGCAAGTAATCATAAAAAAAAAAAATTTATTTTTTAGTTTAATAAATAAATATTATAGTTGAAATAAGATAAGTTGAAGAAACATAATATCCCTAATTAAAAGTAATGTAAAGGTTGCATGAGTTTAGATTAAAAATAACATAGAAACATATGCTAAACACAAGAAAAAAAATTGAAGAAATGAGATAATTGTACCAAAAGCTTGATATCAACTTACACAGGAGTTCGAGCATGAAATAGCTAACCATCAATTCTGGTATTAATCATAATATCTACAAAAACATGGAATAATGATTAAACAAAATTAAAAAATAAAAGGGATGAATATTTAATTAGATATAGGTCATCGAGATCAAACAACATTTATTTTATCATGATTAGTCCTCATTTGGTGTTATAAAGAAGAACCCAAGAAAGTAAAGATAAATAATAATAAAAAAGTTTTTGTTGAAAATTAAATATACATTAAAGAAAAAATGAAAAAAATTCGAGCAATATGTTTTAATTAAATGAAAACAATGTAAACATGACATGAGAGGAGATTTAGTGTAAAATTGTAATATAAAAAACTCAATGAAAGATATTTTAAAACTTGAAAATTTGCAAGAAAACTTTGCATTCCAGGATAATAAGGAGATCATGCAAAACATCCTTAATGGTCAAATCAAGTATGAATAAAAAATGCTCTTAAAACATGCCAAAGCCATGAAAAATACAGTATTTAGAAACATAGATGATCTATTTTTATTTTCATAGATATTGTATAGACTTGTCTAATGATGTTTGTCTTATTTTTATTGAACCTCATGTTGAAATAAATTGAATGGCCAAGTAAAGAAGAATAATTAATAATAAATTATTATTTTAATATTAAATATGACAAAATGAAGGTCTGTAATTTAAAAACATCAAGGCCATGTAAAAGGCACTTGATATGAGATTCAGTTACAATGTATTAGATGTAAGACAATACAAAATGCTTAAAGAAAATTAGATAAATTATATCAAAAAGTAGCATTCCAAGATACTAAGAAGATCGAATGCAACATACTTGAACATAAATAATGGTACGAACTAAAATACCTCACAAAACTTCTAAAGAGAATACAAAAATATTTAAAAAATAAAATCAAATATTTAATTGGATAAAGCGTACAGACTACTGATGATTATTTTTTCATGATCAGAATTCAATTGGAATTACTTCAAATTTTTAAAGTAAAGAAGTGTAAGTAGTAATAAATATTTTAAATATTATGTAAAAATAGAGTAAAGCTAAAATGAGATAAATTGATATAATGTTATAAAATAAAATCAAATGATTTAACGTCTATCAAAAAAGAGAATTAGAGTTTTGTTATTTTTTAACCAAATCAAAGATAAACAAAAGAAGTAAAAAGATAAATTATTTCAGAAAGTTATAATCCAAGATACTAAGCAGATTGAGCATGACATTTTTTATCATCAAATCAAGTATTAGTCAAAATATCTTATAAAGTAGCTAAAAATCGAAAAAATAAAATATTTCAAAATGTAAATAAATTTTTTACGAAGAGAGCTAGCCATGTAGAATGAACCAACATTTCTATCTTCACCATAAGATCTCGTTTAGAATTAGTAAGAATTTTAAAAAATTATCAAGAATAAATAAAAAAATTATTATTTTCAAATTGAATAAATATATATAAAATATAAAATGGGATAAATTGGAGAAATGTAATAAAATGAATTTCCAAACATATGAAGGACATATGATGGAAGACTTAGTGTTACACAGTAATACAACAAACATTAAGAAAAAATATTGGAGAAATAAGATAAATATGTTGTAAACATGAATTTTAGTGTACAAAGGTAATCGTGTGTAAAATCCTAAATTATTAAATCATATATGAAATAAAATGCTCTATAAAGCCTTTAAAAAACAAAAAAAGTAAAAATAAATATTTAATTGGATAAAACTTGTGAAGATTAGTTTGATGAATTTTTTTCTCTGTTGAACCACATGTTGAAATATAGTGAACTAAAAAAAAACTTTTGAATGGTTATTTTAATGTAAAGCAAATATATGTTAAAACTAAAACATGATAAAATGAAGTAACACAACATAAACAAGTCAAAGAGATGTAATAGCTACACAGGATGAAATTTAAAGAAATATAATATTTTAATAAAATGAAAGCCAAACAATTGAAAAATTGAGATAAGTTATACAAAAAAATTGCATTCAAATAAACCAAAAAGATTGAGTGTAAAATTAAGGATCAGTAACTTAGACATGAATAAAAATATCTCATATGGTATTCTAAAAACATAAGAAATAAATATTTAAAAATATTATAATGAGTATTTAAATGATATAGCTCACTAGGATGAGTCCAATGATGTTTATTTCTTCATCATAGAGCCTTGATTGGAATTGATCCGATTTACAAAATATAATTAGAATAAGAAATAAAATTATTATTTTAATAATAATTACATTTATATTAAATGTAAAAAAAGATAAAATAAGGAAATGGAATATAATAAATTCAAGGTGATGCAATGGTAATATGATAGAATTTGTAGATTTTCAGAACAATACAACCAAATAAAAGATAGAAAATCAGAGAATTAAGATAAATTATATGGGAAAGTTGCACTCAAGATACTAAAAATTTGAGTGAAACATTCTAGTTTTTTAAATAGGTTACAAGCCAAAATATCTTGTAATATGTGTCAAAACCTTTAAAAAATAATATTTAAGAATATAATGATAAATGTTTAATTTGATAAACTTATTAGGAGCAGTCCAATAATGGTTTTTTATCTCAATCAAACCTTGTTTTTAAATGTTTGTGAGTTTCCAAAATAATAATGCATAAATAATAACAAATTATTATTTTAATAGTATGTGATTATAAATATTTAATTATAAATAAGATAAATTAAAATAATGTAATATAACAAAATTAAAGAGATGTAAAGGTCATATTAAAGTATAATTTTAGTCACATTGTTATATTATGAGATGAAAGTGACAAATTTGAAAAATTAAGATAAGTTTTATAGGAGAGTTAACATCCAAGATACTTAGGAGATCAAACATAACATCAACATTTGTTAAATTTGTTGCAAATAAAAATATCTCGTTAATGTGCAAAAATTTTTAAAACAAAAAATATCTAAAAAATATAAAAACATATTTAATTAAATAGAGATCTTTGAGACTAGTCTAACTACATTTGTTTCACTTAAATTTATTCTCATTACGAATTATTGTGATTTACCAAAATAAATAAGCTTGAAGGTTCACAAATTATTATTTTAATTAAAAAATATATGTAATAAAAAAGTGATAAATTAAAATAATATAATTTAACTAATTGAATATGATGTAATAAGTTCATGACAGATTAAGACCAACATAGTAATATGACAAATTTAGTTAAAAAAATATTAAAAATGACATAAATTATTGAAAACAATACTAATCTAAAATACAAAGAAGATCAGGTCTAACATTAATTATAATCAAATTGGGTATGACTCGAAATTAAATATTTAATAACTGGAAAATAATATTGAAATTGATAGAACGCGACAATAACAGTCGAATTAATATTGTTTATTCTCAATTAATCATCATTTGGAATTACTATGAAATATGAAAGATAAAACAGTAAATAAATCATAAATTATTATCTTAATATTAAGTAAAAATATAATAAACCTAAAATTAGATAAATTGAACCAATAAAATGTTACCAATTCATAGTGATGTAAATGTCACATGAAAAGATATTAATAGTCAGAAAACTTATTTTTTAAATAAATCACATAATGGAATATATATGTATGTATGTGTGTGTGTGTGTGTGTATATATACATATATATAATTCCATATATTTCATTAAAAAATTTCAATTAAGTTTTTTGATCTTTTGCAAACCTCATTTAGAATTACTATGAAATTTCAAGGAAAATAAACTTCCATAAAAAAAAATTATTATTTTAGCATTAAGATATATATATATTTATTAAAAAAATAAAATGCATTGAAAAAATGTAATATGACTAAATGAAGGGATGAAATGCTAGTACGGGAAGAGATTTATACTTACAAAGTAATATTTAAAAAGAAAACTGGAAGATTTGAAATTGTAAGATAAATTGTTTAAGAAGCAAATATTCAAAGATACTTAGTACATTGAGCATATCCTTCTTGACGTCAAATCGTGTAAAAATTCAAAGATCTTATATAGCCTACCAAAAATTAGAAAATAAAACGATTGAAAATAATTTTTTAATGTAAATATGTTTACATAATTTTTTTACTTTTATATAAGGAAAAAATAATACTATAACCGAATCAGATAAATTGAAGTAATTTAATGTAGCAAAATTAAGTGATGCAAAGATCACATGAGTTGACAATTAGAGATTGATGGTACTAACGCTAAATGGATGTGAAAAATTTTAAGAAACGAGATAAATTCTAGGAAAATTACTTTCCAAGCTACTAAACAGATTAAGTGAAACATCCTTGATCCTCAAATTTGCTACAAATTAAAAAATCTCATTAAACATTCAAAATATCAAGAAAATAATATCTTTAATAATTAAAAAAATATTAAATTGGATAGAGCTCATCGAGATGAGTCCGACAAAATTCCTTTCACCTCAATAAGAACATGTTTGGAGTTATGGCATTTTACAAAAGTATAAAAAACATAAATAACAACCTATTTTTTTAACATTTAAATAGATGTTAATCATAAAACGAGATAAATTTAACCAAAATAACAAAAAAATAAATGTAACATAAAAATCATAAAAAAATAGATTTAGTGTTACATAAAATGATAACCAAATAAAATTCAAATATTTAAATTAATGACATAAATTATATGCCAAAGTTATATGCTATGACACTAAGTAGATCATATGTAAGATTCTTAATCATTAAATAAGGTAGGAATTGAAATTCCTAATAAAGATTATTGAAAACTAAAAACAATTGCTTAAAATAATAAAAGGGAAAATTTATTTGGTATAGCTTTTTGGGATGAGTTTAGTAACATTTATTTTTTCTACATTAGATGTCATTTGCAAATTAAATGAATTATTAATGCAAAGAAGCATAAATAAAAATAAAAATATTTTGCATACTTTAGGAAAGTATATAGTTAAGCTAAAGTGAGAGAAATTGAAGTAATGTAATATAATTAAATAAAAGGGATGAAAAGGTCACACAATAGGATATTTAAAATTACATAGTGATGCAAAATATCAAAATGAATAATTTTACGAAATATGACCATTTTGTAATAAATTTGATTTCTAAGATGTTAAGGTGATCGAGTATAATAATTTTGATTGCAAAATCAAATGTCAAACAAAATGTCTTATTAATACATCTATACACAAAATAAATTAAATATTAACAAATATTGAAATGAATATTTTGTGGATATAGTTGGTCTGGACAAGTCTAAATATTTTTGTTTCGTTTACGTTAGATCTCCTTTAGAATTATTACATATTATGATAGTAATAAGCATAATTAATAATAACTTATTATTTTAAAACTAAGCCAACATATATTGAAATTAAAACGATATAAATTAAATAATATGATATAACAAAAACATAGTGATATAAATGTCACATGAGAGAGGAGAATTAGAGTTTCATAGTAATATAACATAATGAAAGTCAAATAGTTGAAGAAATGACAAATTGCATGAAAAAGATGCAGTCCAACACACTCAGGTGGTCAAATATAAAATCCTTGATCATTAAATTGGTTATTATTCAAAGCAACTTTTGAAGAAATTTAAAACTAAAGAAAAGAATCTTTTAAAAAGTTTAAAAAATACATACTTTATTATATTGAGCATGTTTAGAAAAGTTAAACAACCTTTGTTTATTCTTATTTTAGATATGACTAGAATATTTCAAAACAATAATTTTAACTAAATAGAAATAATAAATATTTATTATTTTAACTCTAAGTATAAATAAAATGTAAAGTTAAAATAAGATAAATTAAAGCTTTCTAATAAAAGTAAATCAATGCAAATGTCACATTACATAAGAATTAGTGTTAGTAAGTAATAGAACGAGTTGAAAGAAAAACAATTTGAAGAAATGATTTAAATGGTACATGAAAGTTACACATTTCATGATATTAAGAGGATCGAGAGTGATATTCTGAATCATCAAATCATGTATAAATAAAAAGATTTATTATAAAATGCTAACAACATTAAAAATAAAAATATATAAATTTTTTTTAAAAAGTATTTAATGTGAGAATGCTCATTGAGATTTGCCTAATAATATTTTTTCTTCTCCATCTAAATACATTTAAAATTACTATAAATTATTAAAAAAACAAACATAAATAGAAACAAATATTATTTCAATATTTAATGAATGTATATTAAACCTAAAAAGAGATAACATATCCAAATAAAACAAATGTAAAGTTCTTGTGAGAGATGGTTTAAATTAAAAAAATGTAATCAAATCAAAGTAAAAAAATTGAAAACATAAGAAATTTCTGTGTAAAATGCAAGATCATCAAATCATCAACAAATCAAGATGTTTTGTAAAGTGTGTCAACAAATTAAAAAGTAAAATATTTTAAATTGATACTTTGTTATTGATAGGTTATAGCTTATTGAGATATCTCTAATGATGTTTTATTTGTCTCTATCTAACTATTTTTGAATTATTAAAAATTACCAAAAAGCATTAAACATAAGTAATATTAAATTATTTCTATGATATTAATTAAATATATATTAAATTTGAAGTGAGAAAAATAGATGCAATCTAATATAACAAATTATGCATTTGGTAGGTGAATCTTTGATTGGAAAGTGCCTTTTTAGAGGAGTCCAACGATGTTTATTTCTTATAAAGTAATGTAATGGTGACAAGAATTAGAGTTTCATCATAATATAATGAAGTCAAAGCAAAAACTTTGAAGAAAGAGGTAAGGTATATGGGAAACCTTCATTGAAGGATATAATAGATATCAATTGTAACATAGTCACCTATCAAATTTGGTACAAATTAAAATAACTCATAAAGCACAACCAAAAATAAGAAACAAAAAATATTTAAATATATAAATAATAAATATATAACTTGGAAAGATCATTAAGATTAGTTGAATGACTTTTCTTTCATGTTGGTTAGGCATAGTTTTGAATTACGATGAAATGCACATTTAAATATCATTAAAATAATCATTCTTTTAAAATTAGGTAAATTACTGTTAATGCCAAAATAAAACAAATAAGATGAGTAAAACTATATTAAAAAAATTATAAAAAATATTTTAAAAAATAAATAAGAAAAACAAAAATATATATTTAGATGAATGGAGCTTAGCAAGATGAGTCCAACATGTTTATTTCATCTTGATAAAACCTCATTTTGAATTATGACAACAAATTAAATGAATTAATCATGATTTGTCAAAAATTATTACTTTAAAATTTAGCAAACATATATAAAAGTCAAAGAATGATAAGTTGAGGAAATACGGTATAACAAAAAGAGATAAATGAAAATATTATGAGATAAAAGATTTAGAGTTGATTGTTAATTATGCAAATCTAAGAGAAAGATTTAAAAGATGACGAATATTTTAAGAAATTTTCATGCGAAGATAGTAAAGATATCAAGAGCAACTTTATTAATCATTAAATTTGATATCAATAAAAAAGTTTCAATATCTATCAAATATCTATGAAAATTAATTACATAAAAATATAAAATTTATAGTTTCATTGGATAAAGCTCTTTGAGAAGACCCAAACAATGTTTTTTTCATCTCAATTAATCATTATTTATAATAACTAAAAACTAAAAAATTAGATTATTATAAATAATAGAAAATTAATATTTTAATACCATGTTTACATAAATTAAACTTAAAATAGGGTGAATTGAAGTAACATGTTGTAGCTAAACAAAAGTCATGTAAACATCACAAAAGAATAGATTTAGAGTTGCATAGTTATATATCAAAATCAAAATGAACCTTTGAAGATGAGAGAGAAATTATAAAAGAAAGTTGCATTTCAAGAAACCTAAGAAATCATGTATAACATTCTTATAATCAAATTATGTGCAAATTAAAATGACCTCTAAAGTGTGTCACGGCTTAAAAAATATTTCAAAATATAAATTTTTATTTTTATTTTATAGAGTTTGTTGAGATGAATTCAATGATATTTTTTTTGTCTCAAACAAACATCATTTGTAATTACCACAAATTACAAATGTAAAGAAGAATTAATAATAAAAAAAGATATTTTTATATAACTTAAAGATATAACAAAGACAAAATGAGACAAATTGAAGTAATTTACTATAACCAAATCATGGTGATGTAAAGTCACATAAAAGATTTAGAGCTTCCTTGAAACATGTCAGAGTCTAAGAGAAATATTTGAAGAAAAAGGATAAATTTTCTATAAAGCTTTCATGTTTCTTTAGAAATATCTCGTTAAGCAAGCTAAAACTCTAAAAATTTCTATTTTTTAAAAGTATAGAAACAATTATTTAATTAGTTAGAGCTCATTGTGAGGACATAAACAAAGCTTTTTCGCCTTGATTAGACATCATTTATAATAGCTACAAATTATAAATTTAGGTAAGCTAAAATAATAAGAAATTATTATTTTATTATCACATAAATATATATTAAATCTAAATTATAATAAATTGAAGAATTTCCTATAATCAAATCAAAGTAATGTAAACATCACATGAGAGGAGACTTATAATTACACTGTTATATCATAAAAAAACTTTGAATATGTCATATAAATTATACAAGAAAGTTGCATTCCAGTAGAATTAAGCGGCCAAGTGCAACATCATTGATTTGAAATAAATTATGAATCAAAATGACTCATAAAGCATTCCAAAAAACATAATAAAATATTTAAAAACATGAAATTTATTATTTATTCGATAGTGCTCAATGAGACTAATTCTATAATTTATGTTTTTTTTATTGAACTACATTTGCAATTACTACAAATTACTAAAGTAAATATGAAAAAATAATAAATAATTATTATTTTAATAAATAATAAAATATATCAAAGATAAAATGAGAAAAAGATGAAGAAATAAAATTAACCAATTAAAAGTAACATAAACGTCACATAGGAAGAGAGCTAGAGTTTTATTGTAATATAACAAAATCTAAGTGAAATATTTGAAGAAATGAGATAAATTGTTTGGAAAACTTTCATTGCAAGATACTAAAGGGATTGAGTTGAACATCTTTGATCATAAAATCAGTACATGTCAATAAATTTGATAAAGCGTGAGAAAATTTAAAAAAAAAATATTTAAAAGCATAGAAAAAATGTTTAATTAGAATACCTCTTTTTAGATGATTCCAATAATATTTGTTTTGCTAGATTAATCAAGATTAGGAATTATCCAAAATTATCAATCTAAATAAGTATAAAACGAAAAGAAATGTTATTTTAACATTAAGTAAATATATGCTAAAGGTAAAAAGAGTTTAGCTGAAGAATTGTAACAAAACATAGTTAAGGCAATGCAAAAACAGCGTGAGGGGTGATTTAGGGTGATAAAGTAATTTAAATATATCAAATTGCAGCAATTCAAAAGCAAAGATAAACTATATGATAATGTTCCATTCAAAGATATTAAGCAGAATGATTGTAATGTCCAAAAAAAATCAAATCATGAATGTTTCCAAATATTTTGTAAAGCATGCCAGCACCCAAGAAAATAAAATATTTTCAAAATAAATAAAAAATATTTAATAAGATAAATGTTGTCATGATTAGTCTAAGGACACTTGTTTCATCTCACTTAAAACTGATTCAGAATAGCTACAAATTACAAAGTTAAATGAGCATAAATGATCTAAAATTGTCATTTCATTATTAAGCAAATATATATATATATATATATATATATATATATATATATATATATATATATATATATAATTTGAGATAAGATAAATGTGTCCTACAATATAACAAAATTAATGTAATGTAAGGGTCAAATAAAAGGAGAATTTGAGTTTTTCCATATTTTATTGATATCAAAGTGAAGTGAAATGGTGTAAATTTTTTGGGAAAGTTGTATTCCATGTTACAAAATAGGTCCACTATAACAACCTTAATTATCAAATAAGATGTAAGACAAAATAGTTCATAAATCATTCCAATTTCCCAAAAAATGAATTATTTGAAAATCTAAAAGTCTCATTCTTAATTAAAAACATCTCATCAAGACCAGTCCAATGATGTTAGTTTCATCTAATCATTCCTCACTAGGAAGTAATAAAAACTATTGAAGTACATATTCAAAAAAAATAATAAAACGCTATTTTTATATTAAATAAATTTACATTAACAATGAAATGAGATAAATTATGAAATGTAATATAACAAAATAAAGGTAGCTTAAATATCGTAGGAGGAAGAATTTTTTTCATAGTAATATAACAAAAATAAAAGTATAGAATTGAATAAAAGTGATACATTATTTGAGAAAGTTGCATTATTGAATTGTGAGGAGAATGACTGTAATGTCCTCAATCATTATAAAGTGTGAAATGAAATATCTTTTAAAACATACAAATCTTTATAAAATGTATTTTATATATATATATATATTATATTAGTAAAGCTTATTGAGATAAGTCCAATGACATCTACATTTTATCAATTGGACCTAATTTAAAAAATTGAGAATTACTTAGGTAAATAAGCTAACATAGCAAGAATTAATATTTTAATTACTTGTAAATATATGCTAGTAATAGAATAAGATAAATTATAACTAAATCAAAGTAATGTAAAGGTCATAGAAAGGGAGATTAGAGAAACATAGCAATTTTTTGAGAAAATACATTCCAAGATACTAAAATCGAAAATAAACTTGAGTTGTCTAATGAGCTACAAGTCAAAATGTCTCGTATAGCAAATCATAACACTAGAAAATAGAATATTTCAAAATATAACAAATATATATAACTTTTATGGAGCTCAATAAGCCGAGTTTAATGATGTTTATTTTGTCAACATTAGACTTCATAAGGAACTATAGTGAATTACAAAATTAAATAATAATAAATAATATTAAATTTGTTTTTGATATTAACTCACTTTTTGTTAAAGCTAAAATAAGAAAAATTGAATCATTATAATATACGTAAACTGTAATTATATAAGGGTCACATGAGCAGAGAAGTAATGTTTCATAGTAGTATGACCAAGTCAAATTGATAAATCTGAAGAAATCACATAAATTTTATGAAAGAGATGCAATCCAATACACTACGATTGTCAAGTGTAGTATCACTGAATGTAGAATGTGGCACAAGGAATAATATCTCACCAAAGAATTTTAAAATATTAGAATTAGAATATTCAAAAATATAAAAATAAATATTTAATTAGATAAAGCACACTGAGACGAGTCTAATGAAATTTGTCTCATCTCGATCAGATCTTAATTAGAATAATTGAGAATTATAAATTTAAATAACGATAAATATTAACAAAAAATTTATTTAAAATTAAAAAATATATTAAAGTGATGTAAAGTTTTCATAAGTGCAAACTTGGAGTGAATAAGTAATATAACGAAAGCAAAAAAATCCGACCAAATGAGATCAATTTTTGACAAAGTTGCATAAAAAATTGAGTGTAATATCTTGATTATCAAAATAGGAATACATCAAAATACCTTGTAAAGTATCACAATAACTTATAAAATGGAATATTTAATGATATAAAATTGAATATTTATTTGATTGGGCTCATCAAATTGAGGCCAATGAAAAGTTTTTCAAAGCTAGTAGACCTCAGTCAAAATTATTAAGAATTACGACGTTACTTAAAATAAAATAAAATAAATCATTAATTTTATATTAAGTAAATAAATATTAATATAAAAATTTGGTAAATTAATGCAATGTAATAAAAAAAAATCAAAGAGATGAGAAATTCATAGCAGAGGAGAAATAAATTTTCGTAGTAATACAACTAAATCAAAATAAAAATTTGTTGAAATCAGATAAATTTTATAAGAAGATTGACTTCTAAGATTCTAGAAAGATTGACCATAGCTTGATCAATCACTAAATTAAGCATGAATCAAAATATCTCAAAAAGTATGCCAAAACTATGATAATTTAAGTGTTTTAAAAACTAAACTTGAATATTGAATTTGTTGGAGTTCATCTAAGCAAATAAATAAAGATTATTTCATCTCAATTAGATGTTAATGGAATTATTATGAATTACAAAATTATATATTCATGCATATCAAAAAATTACTTTTTAAAAATTAGATAAATATATAATATGATTGAAATAAGGTAAATTGAATGAATTATTATACTCAATTCAAAGTGATGTGAATGTCACATGAGTGAAAAATTATTTTTTAATTTTAATATAACTTAATAATTGAAAAAATTACAAAAATGAGATTAGTATGGGAAAGGTAAATTTCATGATAATATGGAGTTCGATTATGACATCCTTGATCATCAAATTACGTACGCATTGAAATACTTAGAAAATTTATGAAAAGTTTTGAAAAAAAAATATTTAAAAGGTAAAATTAAATATTTAATTTAGTAGAGCTCACTAAGATGAATGAAACAATATTTTTCATCTCGATAAGACCATATTTTAAATAATTTCAAATTTCATAACAAAGTTGGAATAAATAGTTAAACAATTACAAACAAATATATATATTAAAGAAACAATATGATAAATTAAAGGAATGCAACAAAATAAATTAAAACAATGTAACTTTTACACAAACGAGACTTAGAGTTAATAAATAGTATTATAAAATTAAAGCAAAAAATTTTATGGAACAAAAAATTTTATTAAAAAAACTGCATTCCATCATTCTAAGAAAAGCATGAATAACATTCACATTGGTCAAATCATGTACAAATGGATAAGCCTTATAAATAATGCTAAATTATATAAAATAAAATTTTTAATAATATAAAAATAATTAAATTAGAATAAGCCTATAAACTCAAGGACAACAATATTTGTATATTGCTATTGAATTTCTTTTGGAGTTATTATGAATTAAAATATTAGTTAAACATAAATAAAAGGTTACACTAGAGGAAAATTTAAGTTTCTTAGTAATATAATAAAATATTTTTAAGAATTGAGATAAATGTTTTTGGAAAGTTTAATTCCATGATACTAAAGTGATCGATTGTAACAACCTCAACAATAAAATTTGGTAGTAGTTGGAATGTCACATAAAGAATAACAAATCATTTGAAAATAAAACATTTACCAAACAAAAGGAATAATTAATTAGATGATGCTCATTTAAATCAGTTAACATTACTTATTTCATTTTGATCAGACCTATTTTTTCCATTACCACAAATTAAAAGATTAAATAAGTGCACGTAGTAGCAAATTAATTTTTTGATACTAAGTAAATATATATAATAAGTAAAAAATAAGATAAATTAAAGCAATTTAACTTATGCAAATGAAGGCAATGCGAATGCCAAATTGGAGAAGAATTATAGTTTCATAGTGTCATAAACAAATCAAAGAAAAGCGTTGTAGAACTAAGACAAATTATACATGAAAGTTGTATTCAAAGATATTATGAAGATCGAGTATAACATTGTTGATCATCAAATTTGTCACAAATTGGCATATCTCATAAATCATGCCAAATTTCATCAAAAGTTTTTAAAAAAACTGTAAGATTGTATATTTAATTGAATATAACTAATCAAAATTGGGAGCAACAATATTTTTTTCATCTCAATTAGACCTCGCCCTATATTACATTGAATTATGAAAGACAATGTGCATAAATAATTAAATAAATATTTAAATTGAATGGGGTAAACTAAAATAATGTAATATAGTTAAATACAACACATGTAAAGGTCACACCGAGTTAGATTTAGAGTTACATGATGATACAGCTATTTTAAAGCAAAAATTTGAAACAAATGAGTTAAATTGTATGATAAAGTTATATTCTCAGATACTAAAGAGATTGAGTACAATTGTTTTGATCAATTATGGAACAAATGAAAATATCTTAAAAAAAAGCAAAAAATTTAGTTAAAAAATAAAAATGAATATTTTACTGTATGAGGAAAGTCAAGATGAGTTCAACTATGTTCCTTTGTCATAATCGATGGTCAATTTATGCTTTTGCAAATTATTAAATTAAATCAACATAAATAATGATATATTATTATCTTAAAATTAAGAAAATATTTTTTTAAAGGTGAAATGTGATAAATTGAGATAATTAGGAAAAATAAATCAAAGAGATGCAAAGCTCATGTGAGAGGATGTTGAGAGTTAAAAAGTAATATAATCAAATCAGAGCAACACGTTTATTAAAATGTGATAAAGTGTATGGAAAGCTATATAGCAAGATAGTATGTAGTAATAACATAATGTTTTATTAAAAAGCTATATTCCAAGTTACCATGTAGACCAAGTGTAATAAATTTAATTGTTAAATTAGATTTGAATCAAATAATCTCAAGAAGAGTGCCTAATGTGACTAAAATAATTTTAAATATATTAAATTGAAAATTTAGTTTGATAAGTATTATTGACATGGATCTAATGAATTTTATTTAGTGTCAATCAAATCTCATTATGAGTTATTGTAAATTACAATAATAAATAAGAAAAATAATATTAGATTAACCTTTTAATAATATTAAATAAACGTTGTAACATGAGTGATGAAGTTTATCAGAACATTTCATTCAAATATACTCCAGAGAATGAGTGTAACATACATGATTATTAAATGAGGCGTAAATTATAATATTTTGTTAGACATGACAAAACACCAAGTAAAACATGTGTCAAACTATTAATATTAAGATTTAAATTGATAGAACTCATTAAGTTGAATGCAGTGACCATAATTCCATTCATTACTCCTTATTTTAAGCTTTTGCAAAATCAAAAGGCAATTAAAATTAAATAATTAATAATAATTTTTTTAATGTTTACTATATATATATATAAGCTTAAGCAATATAACATATTAATACCAAAGTGATGTAGAGGCCTTACAAGGGTTATTTGGATTATAAGTGTTGTATATGAAAGTCTGTGAATGCTTGAAAAAATGACACAAAATGTATAATAAAGATACTCCCTAAGAGATTTGGGATTCAAGTGTAACATACTCAATAGTCAAATCATATATGAATGAAATAAGTTTTGTAAAATTTACCAAACTTGTTAAAAAAAAATTTAAAAAAATAAAATAAATAAATCACTTCATAATGTTCATCAAGATGTGTCCAATGAGTTTTTGTTGTTTTTTGATCGAACGTAGTCTAGAAAACATAACATTACGAAATTAAATAAGGATAAATTAAAAAATATAAGAATTTTAATATTAAAATTATGTACATTAAAAGTGAAATGAGATATATTAAAGAAATGTATTGAAACCAAATCAAAGTGATGCAAATATCACACAATAAGACATTTAGATTAGATTGTAATATAAAAGAAAATCAAATTGGAACATTTGAAGAAATGATATAAACTATATGTGAATGTCACATTCAATGATACAATGGAGCTTGGGTATAATATTCTTAAACATTAATTTATATACAAAGAAAATATCTCTCGAAGCTTGCAAAAGATTGTAAAAAGTATAACAATGAATATTTGATTAGACAGAGCTCATCAACAAGACTTGAATAATTTTTATTTTTTTGTAGGTGGGACCTTGTTTGCAGTTATGATGAATTACAAAATTTTAAAAATTCTAAAAAAATATTATTACCATATTAATTAAATATACATATCAAAATGAAAGTTAGATTATTTAAATAATTGTAATATAAGCAAATAAATTTCATGTGATGGTCACATAAGAAGAGAATTAGAGTTTCATTATAATATAACCAAATCTATGTGAAACATTTATAGAAATGATGTAAATTAAATTGAATGTGGCATTAGAATATAGAAAAGAGGCCAATTGTAACTTCCTTAATCATATAATTTTGTTTGAATCAAAATGTTTCATAAATCCTACCAATCCTTTTGAAAATAAAATAATTAAAATGATCAAATGGTTATTTGAAGTAGTCTAAATTTTGTTTCATATGGATCATACCTCGATTACAATAAATTATTATTTAAATAACAAGACAATATATTTTGAAATTAAAATGAGATAAATTCAAGTATTCCATTATAACTAAGCAAAAGAAAAAATGGAAAAAATTAGATAAAATATATTGGAAACTTGCATTCTAGGACACCAGTAGATTATGTGTAACATCCCAGATCATCTGATAAATATGAATCTAAATGAATTTTAAAATATGCAAGAATCCTAGAAAATAAAATATTCAAAAATATAAAAATATTATTGATAGAGCTCGTTAATGTGAGTTCGATAATGTTTATTTCTTTTCCATTTGACCTCATTGGAATTACTATGAATTACCAACTTATATAAATAAAAATTAAATTATTTTAAAAATATGAAAAAAATATATTAAGTTTAAAACATAATTTATGGAAGTAATATAATTAACCAAATCAATGCAATTGGATTGCATGACACAAAGGACGTCTAGTAGAACTTTCTTGATCAGCAAAAGAAGTATGATTTGAATTGTTTCATAAATCTTAACAAACTCTTATAAAATCTTTTTGAAAAACATGAAAAAGAATACTCAATTGGATTGGGCTCATTTTGTTGAGTGCAAGAGCTTTTGCTAAATCCAATCAAAAATCACGAAGCATTACTACGAACTACAAAATTGAATAATCATAAATATTAATAAATTGTTATTTTAATATTATATTCATATATTTTAAATTGAAAATGTGATAAATTGAAAGAATATAATATAACTAAATCAAAGCGATTCAAATGTTAGACGATAGGACATTTAGTCTAACATAGTAATATCACAAAAATAAAAATAAAAAATTTAATAAAATGGGATAAAATGTATAAGAATGTTGGATTGCAATATGCTAAAAAGATCTAGTATAATATTTTTGATCATAAAATTAGTTAAAAATCGAAAAGCCTTGTAAGTAATTTCAAAATGCTTGAATATAAAACATTTAAAGATATTAAAATTAATGCTTACTGTAATGGTGTCTGTAGACACATGCTCAACAACATTTGGTTCATCTCGACTAGTCATAAATTAGAATTTTTATGAATTACTTAATTGGATAAAATAAATAATAATAAAATTTTATTTTAATGTTAAGTATGTAAAAAAGTTAACTTGAAATTACATAGTTTGAAGATAGTTTGGCAACAAATTTAAAGAATTATAAAGGCCACAAACGAGAAGATTTAAAGTTACAAAGAAATATAACAAAATTAAAAATAAAAAAAATAAAGAGATTTGTTAAATTGTCACTAATGTTGACTTCCAAGGTACTAAGTTGAGTGAGTGTAACTTCTTGGATGTTCCAGTTAGGTATAAATCAAAATGACTTGTCAAAATTGTTAAAATTTTAAAAAATAAATACTTACTTGGATGGAGCTCTTTATGATGAGACCAGTGAGTTTGTTTCATCAAGAGCAAATCTTGTATGAAATTTTTGAGTATTAACAAAATTTAAAAAACATAAATAATATATGAATAACTATTTTAATACTATGTAATTATATATCAAAATTTGGATCAAATAAATTGAAGTAATATAATATAACCATAAGAAGTCATTATAAAGGTCGAACAAGTAAAGAATTATGGTTTCATAATAATATAGCTAAATAAAGGAGAAACATTTGATTAAATGAAAAAAATTATACTAAAAAGCCACGTCAATAATAAATAGATTGCGTACAACAACCGTGACCATCATATTAGGTACTTATATAGTTGTAATAAGACAAATTGAAGAAAGATAATGTAGCAAAATGAATGTAGTATAAAGGTCACATGGGAGAAGAACATGTTCTATAAGAGTATAACCAAATCATAACAAATGTTTAAACAAATAAAATAAATTATATGAGAAACTAGTATTCCATGACATAAAAGAAAGTGTGTAACATTCTCAATCCTCAAATTTGTCACCAACAAAAATGCCTTGTAAAGCTTGCCAAAACCTTAAAAAATAATATATTTCAAAATATAAAAATTAATGCAAAGCCATTTAATAATTAAGATAAGATATTTGAAAAAGTTACATTCCTAACACTATGGAGTTCGAGTGTAACATACTTGAACATTAAATCTTGTAAATTTTTAAATATGTTGTAAAAAATAAATGTAGAAAATAACACACCATTGGAGATCATCAATAGTAGACTGTGAGCTTCTATTTTGTCTTTGTCAAATCTCATTTAGAATTACTACTATTTACCAAATAAAAAAGTTAATAAATTATTGTTGTAAAAGTAAGTAAATATATGATATGTTGTAATGAGATAAATTATGGAAATATAATATACCAAAATGAAAGTGATGTAATGATGACATTTGAGGAGAATTAGAGTTTTATAAGAATATAGAAAAATCAAAGCGAATAATTTGAATACATAATATAAATTATTTGAGAGAATATATGCGAAGGAACTATAGAGATCTAAAATAAAATTCAAAAACATTAAATTAACTAAAAATGAAAATGGCTCGTAAAACAATACAAAAGTCTAGAAGATAAATATATTTTAAAAAATAAAAATAAATATTTTATAATATAAGGCTCATCAAAACAAGAAAATAATATTCACATCCTCTTCATATGACCTGTTTGAATAACTATAAATTAGTAAGCACATAAGCATAAAAAATAGTAAATTATTATTTCATAATTAAGCAAATATACAAGAAAGATAAAATGGAAAAATTTTAAGGGAATTTCATATAAAAAATTAAAGCATTGCAAAAACCACATCATAAAAGAATTACAATTTGATTGAAACATAATAGCATAAAAGAAAAAGATTCAATAAATGTGTTAAATTATTATCTAAAGCTACATTCCAACATAGTCGGAGGATAAACTATACCAACTTTGATTATCATTTATGATAGGGAAGAAATATCTCATTTAAGTGCACCAGCCTTGATGATTGGAATAGGTATTAATCAAAATGTCTCACAAAAAATGAAAAAACCTCCAAAAAGTATTTATACAACAAAGTGATTCATGAGAAAGCCACAAAGCCAACCCATGAACTAAAATAATAAAGCATTACATTTTATTTAGCCACAAAAAATTCTACATTCATCTATTTATGAGAGCTCTTTTAAAATAGAATATTGCAAGTAATTATTTTTACAATAAAGAAGTTTTCAACTTACATAAAGTCTTTCATACCCATATAATTATTTTAATACATTATCATGCTTCTTGCTTAACTTTTGAAGACTTTTATGTTCATGTAATTCTTCAGTACAAAAGCATGCCTCTTACCAACAAATTGAACAATTTTTTGCCTAAATAAAATTGCATACTTCGTAAAATCTTTCATCCAAAATTTGGATACCTTGATTATTGTATCACTAACCATGCACATCATGATGCATGGATGAACCATGGCTTCGAGAAGCTATTATTTAAATTTTCTCCAAATATCTATACATGTAAAAATTTTAGTCATTTAGCTTCATTGATTCTAGTTTAAGACCATATAATGGGCCAATGCTATTGTTTTGCTGTAATTTTTTTTCGTATTGTATTATTTTCTCCTAACTAAATGGAACTGTACTCTATGGAGTTAAAGTTAAGAAAATCATCTACTTGTGTGGAGCAAGCTTTTATGACTCTTCATGTGCCATCTAAGTTGCTTTAGATGGTGGTTGATTCTAAGTTGCTTTTGATTGTTTTGCTTTACAGAGTATTTGGTTAGTTGATTCTAGTTTAAGACATTGTCATTGGTCTATGTTTTTAATTTTTTGCAATATCGTTAGTGTTGTTGTATCAAATGTGATATAAGAAAATGTAGGCAATGTGATGATACACTATGGAAAAATTATGGTTTCATAATTATATAATAAAGTAAAAGAAAACTTTGAAAGTAAAAGAAAAACAATTCTGGAAAATATCTTTCTTAGATACATAGGGGAAAAATTTTAACATCGTCAGCCATCAATATGATATGATTTGAAATATCACATAAACTAGGACAAAACCAATAAAACAACATATTTAAAAATTGATACACAAATTTATACAAAATTTGACAAACCCTAGAGAGCCAAGTTCAAGAATTTCATTTCAACTCGATCTACACTCATTTGGAAATTCCACAAATTGCCGAAGTTAATAAGCACAAATGATTTCAAATTGTACTATTAAGAAAATATATATCAAAGATGAAAAGATATATATTATAGTATTGTAATGCAACTAAGTCAAAGTGATGTAATGCTCACACATGAAATTAATTTTAGTTACATAAAAAAAAATAAAATGAAAGTAAAAAAGTTTGACAAATTAAGATTAAATTTAGGATAAAATTGAATTCAAAGACATTAAGGACATTGAGTCTAACAATCTCGATTCTAAAATACTGTAGAAATAAAATTGTTACAAAAAGCATGTAAAAACTTTTCAAAATAAAATATTTAAAAAATATAAAAAAGAATATTTAATTTTTTCTAAGCAATTAAGACAAGCTTAGTTGATACCTTTTTTAATACATGATTGAATTACTATAAATTAACATAGTAAATAAGCATAAAAAATTAAAGTTATATTTAAATATTAAGTAATCGAAATTGAAGTTCAAATGAGACAAGTTGAAATAATATAATATAGCTAAATTAAACTTATGTAAAGGGCAGAAGAGTGGAAATCTAAATTTACATAGAAATATGACGTAAAAAATTTGAAAAAAATGATAATTGAACTAGTGTTACATTATATGATGCTAAAGAGATCGAGTGTAGCATCCTCGATAATCAAATCATTTATGAATAAAATATCAACTAAAATGTGCCGAAATCATAAATAATGAACTTTTTTAAAAATAAAAAGTTATATTTAATTGCATAGATCTCATCAATATAATATAATAAATTTGTTTTATCTCTATATGACTACATACGAAATTGTAATGAATTGATAAATCTATTAAACATGAATAGTAAAAAAACCAATTTGAAATATAACCAAATACATTTGCTTTATAGGACACACACACACGAGTAAAATGATAATTTTTAATAATATGACCAAATCAAAGAAAACATTTTGAAGAAATGGGATTAATTGTGCATTAAAGTTGCATTCTATGATTCTTTTTAGATTGAGTGCAACATTCTTAATCAAATAAAATTTACATTAAAACGTCATAAAAAAAATGCCAAAAAACTTGAAAAAAAAATATTTGAAAATAAAAAGTTATAAAATTGATTAAAATATGATGAGACCAATGACATTTGTTTCTCTATATTTGGACCTAATTTTAAATAATTAATATTTTGTAAATAAAATAAAATAAATAATAAAAATTTATTGATGTTATGGTAAGTGAATATATATTAAAATTTTTTTGAGATACATTGTCATAATGTTATATTATTAAATAAAAGTGATTTAAAAGTAAAATGAATTGACATTTAGTGATTAATAGTAATATAGCCAAAGTGAAATAAAACATTTAATGACATCAGATAAAATTTATGAGCAGGATAAATTCCAAGATACTAAGAAGCTTGTGTAAAATTAATAATGGAATAAAGTACAACTCAATTGATGTCGTAAAATTTGCCAAGTTATTAGAAATAAAATATTTTAAACAAAATACAAAATGAATGGTAATTATATAATTCTCATCAAGATGAACCTAATGATGTTTGTTTTATCTCTGTTATATCTCTTTTGGAATTAATATGAATAACAAAAAAAATATGTATAAATGATGATAAATTATTATTTTATTTTGAAAGGTATAATTAACAAATTTTAAATAAGATTGACTGAAGAAATGTAATAAAAGCAAATAAATGAAATGTATAGGAGAAATAAGTGAAGGTTTTGAATTTTATGGTTATATAATCAAATCAAAATGGAGAATTTCAAGAAAAGATATAAATTACATGAAAAAGTAGTAATTGCAAATACAAAAAGGATTGTATGCAACATAGTCAATCATCAAATCAGGTAAAAATTGAAATGTAACCTAAAACCTACTAAACCCTAGAAAATAAAACACTTAAAAATATAAAAGAGATTAATCAATTGGATTAAGAATATCGAGATGAGTCTAATGATGTTTGCTTCATCTTGATAGGTGCCCATTCAAATGTTTTCCAGGTAATTAGAGTAAAAAAATTAAAAAAACAATAAATTATTTTTTGTACAATGCAAATATATGACAAACCTAAAATAAGATAAATTGAAAATATTTTATATATCCAAATCAAAGATATGTAATGGTCACATAATAGTAGATTTATAGTTACATAATAATAAAGCCACATAATAGACGATATTTGATGAAATTTTATAAATTACTTAGGAAAGTTAGACTACAATTCACTAAGATGATTGAGCATAACAATCTTGATCATCAAATCATGAATAAATTGAAATATAATATAAAACATGATAAAATTTTAGAAAAAATATTTTAAAATTACAAAATGTATATTTAAATTGCTAGAGCTGGCCAAGAAGAGTGCAAGGACCTTTTCTTCATCTTGATTGGACCCCATTTCTTATTACCAAGAATTATGAAATTAAATAATCATAAATAGTAATAAATTATTATTTTAATAATTAGCAAATATATATAATATTTGAAATAAGGTAAACTAAAAAAATATTATACAACAAAATAAAAATGGTGTAAATATAAGAAATTTTTGAGTTACATGATTATATAATAGAGTTAAAGGAAAAGATTTCAAAATATATGATAAATTATATGAAAAAATTGCATTCCTTAACACTATGTGGATCAAGTGTCACTTATTCAATCAAGAAAACTTATAAAATCCTACAAATTAAATCTTTAAAAATAAAATACTTCGTAGAATATAGCTAATTAAGATGAGTCTAATGACACTTGCTTCATCATTATCAAACATAATTGGAATATTAAAAAATTATTAAAGTAAATAAAGATAAAAAATTATTATTTTTACTTTATGTAAAAATGTTTTATTGTTTAATTGAGATAAATTGAAGAAAAATAATGTTATCAAATGAAAAACATGCAATGGTTATACGATATTAGATTTAGAGTTACAAAGCAATGAAATCATATTTAGTGAAATTTTGAAAAAGTAAGACAATTTATTTAGGAATATTAGAATCCATGATAGTGAGTAGATTGAGCACACCATCCATTACCATTAAGTGAGGTATGAGTCAAATTATATACTAAAGTGTGCAAAATCTTATAAAATAAATTTTAAAAAATTTGAAAATGAATTTTTAAATAGATAAAACTCGTCAATAGTAATCAAATGATATTTGGTTCATCTCTATCAAACCATGTTTGAATTACTAATAATTATAATATTAAATAAGCATAAATCATAAAAATTAGTATTTTTAATTTAAATAAATATATAATAATATAAAATAAGATAATTTATTTCAATATAAGTTAAATAAATCAAAGGTTTATAAATTTTACTTGAGAGAAAAATTAAAGTTTGATGGTGGTAGATGTAAATCAATGCAAATAATTTGAATAAATGAGACAAATTATGTTGGACTGCTAAAATCAAAGATGCAAAGTAGATAGAATATGTCACCATTAATTGTTAGAAATTGTATGAAAAGAAGTGTAGTTTCATTCTTTCCAAACTACCAAAAAAGTAATTTAAAATACATGAATAAAAATTTAAATAGAAAATGCTACTTGAGATTAGTATGTTGAGATTTGTTTTACCTTCGTCAGTCCTTGTTTAGAATTATTATGTCTTCATGCTAATGGCCTAACCTTTGCCTTGCCTCACTCCCACACTTAGAAAATACATAAATTATCTATTCTTTCTCTATTTTAACTAAAAAAGATTACTTTATGATATGATATAACTAAAAATATCTTTTTATGCCTTTGATCCCTTTAGTATTTTGAGTAATAGAAGATGTAACTTTCCTCGATGAGAGTTTCAAAGAATCAGATGACATGATTGTTTATTGCAAAGAAAAGTTTCATTTAACTGCCAACACTTGTTAGCAAGTTGAAAATAGTAACATTAGGAACCTTAATAAAATAACTTAACTCCATATCCTAACATTTGTTAAGCTATTAAGGCTATGACACCCAAATAAAAAAGAGGTGGTAAGGGGTTCCTTCACTCTTTCCTTCCTAACTTCCCTAAAGGGCCATCTTCACTAACTAACAGGGCCACAAAAGCTAGTTGGTCCATTCAAGGACTAAGATTCATTATGTAGTCAATGATCCCATGAATAAATTGGTTTTTGTATATTTTTCTATCCAAACAAAATTTTTGGCAATGTTGTCTAATTAATCAAATAATCTTTTGATTACTGAACAAATCAATATGAATGGGAAGTGTTTGTTTGAGGCCCACCTAACATGATTCATTATTCATATAGATTGATATAGGATATGTAAAGAAATTACTTATTCATAAGATAAGAGGCCCTACACCCACAAAACATCTTTCTATTACTTTGTAAGATCAAACAACATTTATCGAATTTCAAAAAGAATAAGAAGTAACGGTTTGCAAAATTTTAGTAATAGTAAGAAACATAAAAGAAATAAACACAATAAATAAAATACATTAATTCCAATAGAACATGGTGAAATTAGAGTGTTGTAAAATAACGGAAAAACCAAATGGAGAGAAGCAAGTGAAGTCAATGATTTGTCACAAGCAAGTCATAGAAGTGGAGCTGTCGATTGGATTGACCCTAACATCAATTTTTCTTAGAATCATTATCCAAAAAACTAATGGAATTTTGTTGATACATTTGATTCTTTTTCTTTATTTAAGGAAAGATTTAGTTAGTAAGATGGAACAAACACTGTACACTACATGACAAGAATTGGCCTTAAGATGGCTCTAGCAAACCAACAAAAAGGGATTTTAGAAATCAATTCAAACCATATGTTCACCTTTAGATGCATACAATTTATTTTTCAAGAATAATGGGAACTATATTGGACATTTTCCTAGTTCCATTATGCATACTGAAGGCAATGTCATTTTCTTAGAATTAGATGAATTTAAAGGTTCACCACTGAGAAGTTGAACATATTCTTAGATTATCTACCATGAAACTTTTTTTTTGAGTGAAAGACATTTGGAATACGTTCCACCACTGGATACTTTCTTTATCTACAAAAATTGTTAGAGAAGTCATTGAGGAAAATCTTTTTGGCTCTGACCCTCCCACTCCAAAATTTTTGGTATCCTACTTTTATGTAATTCATGCAGTGCAAGGAAGTCATCCCTGGGGCAAGCTTTGTTGAAGTCCTGAAATTCGATTAAAACATAAGGCCTTGTATCACTTCAAACAAAATGACTAATGTCCACCAATAAGGGCTTGCATTTTTTTCCTCATAAAGCTAATCAATATTCCCCAGAGGAAACATTTGAGCGAGCTTTGGAGTGACAAGTTATTACAAGATTGAACATAGCGCCGTGAAAGTCTTATGTACGACTTGGAGGTAGATTTTTCATATCTTTTCAGGTTTACCCTACAATATTGTGTCAAAAAAAGTCTGCTAAGCCAATAATATCAAGAGGAAATTTCTTTCCCCCTATCGAGTAAAGATATGTTTTAATTGTACACTAGTTTTTGAAAAACATATCTTGGGGGAGAAGGAATAATTTTTTCCACGGCATGAAAGGGAGAAGAATCAAAGGTAGAAAGTTCAAGTTTTTTTCTTTAATAGAAGCAGTTTCCCACTCATCATTTTCTTACAGCCTCCCTCCCTATCATGTATTGATCTTGCCTAAAAACTGACTAAGTGCTTCCAAGAGTTTATATAAAAAGAACATATGCTCAAAGGAAAACTAATCAATCATAAACAACCCTACCCACTACAAACAAATGCACTCTTATCCCAGCATTAGTTTTTTTTCCTTACAAATGTAATTTAACATAAGTAATGATAAATTATTTTTTGTATTAAATAAATATATTTTAAAGTTAAATTGTATATATTAAAGTAATTTAATATAACTAAATGAATGTAATGTGAGGACAATGATAAGAGAATAAAAATTTCATAATAATTTGACTAAATGAAAGTAAACAATTGTACATAGCATGTTAAATTATATAGGAAGGCTACATTTTAAGATCCAAAGGAGATCAAATGTAGCGTGCTATATCGTCAATTCATGTATGAGTGTAAACAACTCTTAAAGCATACCAAAATTCTAGAAAAATAATATATAAAGGAATATGTAAAAAATATTCATTTAATTAGATAGAGGTCATAATATAATCATGATAATATAATCAAATGAAAGTGAAAAATTTGATGAAATTAGTTAAATTAAGTCTCAATGTTGTATTATATGGTGCTAAAGTGATCATGTGTGTCATCTTCAATATCAAATTAGAAATGAATGAAATTTTCAAGTACAACATGTCCAAATATTTTAAAAAAAATTTAAAATAATACAAATGTTAATTTTCTGGGATTTAAAATAAAATTTTAAAAATATAAAAATTATATTTAATGCAATAAAGCTCATTTAGATAAGAGCAAAGATTTTGTTTCTCCTCAACCTATCTTCACTTGAAATTATTAAGGATTATTAAAGTGAATAGAAGTAAAAAGAAAAAATAATATATATATATATATGCATAAGATCTGAAATGAGATTAATTAATTCAATCTTAAATAACCAAAAGAAACACATGCAAAGGTCATACAAAAGGAGAATTTCAGTTAAATAGTAGTATATCCAAATTAAAGCAAAAACGTTTAGCAAATCAGATAAGTTGCAATATAATATACGTGAAAATCCTCAAAAATAAAATATTTAAATTTATAAAAAATGAATAATAAATTTAGTTAAGCCCATCAAGATGAGTCCATTGACATTTGCTTCATCTCAACAGGACAGTCATTTGAAATTACTACAAATTATCAAATTTAATAAGCATAGAAAATGATAAATTATTATTTTAATAATAATAAATTTATAATATTGCTAGATAAAATAAATTCAAGTGATGTAACATAACAAAATCAAAGATATATAAGTATAAAGTTTTAAGAAAATTAAAGTCTCCTAATAATATAATGGAAGAAAAAAAAGAAACGCTTGAATAAATGATAGAAATCATAAATAAAAGCTATGACACAACATGCTAACTATATGAAATATGATGTCATCTTTCACTAAATAATATATGAAAAGAAATGCCTCATAATTCATAAGCACAAAATTAAAAATAATACATAAAAATCTAAAATTCTATATTTGATTAAATAGTACATATCAAGATGAGTCCATTGACATTTTTTGGCCTTGAGAGGACCATAATAAGGCTTACTACGAATTATTAAAATTAATTAAAATAAATAATGATAAGGTTATCTTTTAATACAAAGTAAATATCTAATAAAGTTGAATTGAGAAAAATCAATCCAATGTAATGTAAAAGAGAGTGATGTTTAAATGAAAAGGGAATTATAATTTTTTAATATGGTAAAACAATGGAACATAAGAAGTTTGATGAAATTATAAAAAATTGTACCAGAAAACTACATTATAAGATAGAAAGAATATCAAGTGTAACATACTTGTCTACCAAAGTAGATGCTATGGAAATATATCATAAAATACTCAAAAATAATAAAATATTTTTTAAAAAAAATGTAAAAAGGAATACTGTTGTGATAGAGATCATCTAGATGAATCAAAAGATGTTTATTTGTGACAATTGGACCTTGTTTTAAATTATAATGAATTGTCAAAGAAAAAAGCATAAAAATAACGAATTATTATTTTAAAATTTAATGAATATATATTAAATCTCAAATGAGAAAAATTTAGACGTTGATATGCACGAAAATTAAAGTGATGTAAATGTGATAAGATAATAGAATAAGAGTTTCATAATAGTTTTCACGAAATGAAAAGAAAACTTTTCAACAAATTAACCACATTTTTCAACAAAGTTACATTCCAAGATATTAAGGAGATTAAGTGTAATATCCTAAATTTGAATGCATGTATCAATTGAAATGTCTTGTAAAGTATAACAAAAACCTACAAAATAAATTTTTTAAAAGTATGAAATGTTTGTTTAATTGGACTAAGCTCATCGAAATGAGTCCAATGACTTTGGTTTCATCATGATTGGACTTCATTTGGAGTTATTGTGAATCACTAAATTAATTAAGTAAAACAAATAATAAATTGTTCTTTTAACATTAAGTAATTATATATTAATACTATAAAGGCAAAAGTGGAAAATTGTAATATAACAAAATCAAAGTGATGTAATGGCCACGAAAGAGAGGAAAATTAAGTTTTAAAAAAAATATTAAAATAAATAAAAAAATTGAAGAAATTAGATAAATTGTATGCAATAGTTGTGTTCCAAGATGCTAAGGACTTTGAATGTAACATCTTTGATAATAAAGTTGGTTACAAATACAAATGTCTTGTAAAATATAATAAAATCTAAGAAAATAAATATTTAAAAATAAAAATAAATGTATATTTATTTGCGTAGAGCTCATGGAATGGAGTTTAACAACAACTATTTCATGTTGGTCGTACCTCATTTTTAATTACTGTGAATTACAAAATTAAAAGAAAATAAATAATAGAAAATTTTTATTATATTAGGTAAATATATAACAAAACTAAAAAGAGATAAATTTTGGCAATATATTATAGCCAAATTTAGAAGGTTTATAGGTCACAACACAGGAGATTTAGAATAATATAGTACTTTAAATAACTAAAGCAACTAAAATTTAAAAAATGAGATTAATTTTTTCTAAAGGCTATAATTAATGATACAAAGGAGATGAAATCTAACATCCTTAATTTCAAATTAAGTATGAATCAAGATATCTCAAATATCATGCAAAAACTCAAGAAAATAAATTTTTAAAAATATCAAAATTATTATTTAATTTGATAGAGCTTGTTGAGAGGAGTCCAACAATATTTATTTCATCTCCATTAAAAAGCATTGCTTATTATAGTCTTTGGTTTAGTAAGAATATGAAGATTACACAACAATTTTTGGGTTAATGGTTCTCATGATTATGGAATAATATGTATAACTCAATTTATATTTTTTTAAATTACATGCTAATGTCTAATTTGATTTGAAAGAATCAAGATATATGCAATCTTAAATATTATTTATGAAAACTTATATAGCCTTGCATGCAAAATTGAATGATTATGTTGAAGATAAGGTGTTGTTGTCATATTTGCATTGATTTTAAGCTAAATGGCAAAACATTGGATGCATGTATGTTTGAAAAAACCTATCCATAAATGTTATTTTATGATTTTGTGGTGATTTCCTTATCTAATAAAAGATTTTTGATTGATATATATTTTGTTAGAAACATTACTATGAATATGTTACTAATATATCTTTGAAGTATTCTGATTTTTTACACATTATGGCAAAGAATTTAGCTATAAAGAATTCTAATTAGATACAAAAACCAAGAAATCTAAAAAAATCCTTGAGTGAAGACCTGTAAATATTCTCCTACAATTATAGCATAAGTTATTATTATGATTTCAACAAGATTTCCTCCAAACAAAACAAAACCATGAATGAATTTGACAACAAAATATGGGAATGAATGACTCAAGGTTTTCCATGAGGTCATTTTATGGCTCGGTCCTGAACGTTGAATGCAAGAAACTACCTTGAAAATAAAGTTAGATGGATTCCAAGTAAAGTAAACCCATAGTTTTTCTCATGGGAGGCTTTACGGTGCTTCAGTGTAGTACTAAGGAAGGCTTGGGAAGGAATATGTCTTGTTTTGGAGGAAAAAAAGCTTTTTCGTTTTGTCGTGGAATAATAGGAAATTAGGAAGTAACTTAACCTCACTAATACGCTTAGTTGGCTTACATTACACTTGTGAAATTATAGGATTAAAAAGAACATAAGAGTTAGAAGTTATATTATTTTACATTTAAAATACAAAACATTTAAATTTCAAATTTGCATGTCTTAGATTTAAAATTTTAATATATAGGATTTAAATTTCAAATTTCTTAGGGTTTTGAAACTCAAACTTAAGTTAAGTTTGATAAGCCAAGAATTCATGGTATGGATGAAGTTAAATAAGAACTAAACGGAACCTTTGATAATGTTTAAAATAACATAGGAATTTGGTAGGAAAAATTGCTCAAGATTAATGCTTTATTTTCACAAAACTTTAAGATAAGAGTTAGTGTTGAATTGAGAATGTAATGTTTTGGGATGCCTTCAACAAACTCTAAATGAGGCCATCATTTCATGACATTGTTAGTAAGGCCTAAATAAGAGTGATTAAGATGTCAAATTTTGCATTCAGAGTTGTGCTAGTCCTAGCCAATGGACCGATGATGACTTAGATTTTTGTAAAACGTGATGCAGTTTTAAGGATAGGTGAGACCATTAATAACAATTAATGGTTTTATGAGATGCAAGCAGCTTAAGAGAGGCTATTTGGAAAGATTGGTAACTATAGTTGTTTTATGAAGGAAGAGAGGGTTAGTAGTAAAATTCATATGAAAATGCTTGAGGAGCAAGAATTAGGACTTCATGTATTCGAGTTATGGATTTTAAAATTAAGGGAAAGGACGTTACAAAAACATGAAATGTGAAAGGGGAAGATATCCAAAGATTTAGATAAGTCCTTAGTAGATCCCAAGGTTAATTAGATGTTGGAGTGGATTTATAAGAGACATAGATAGGTAATAATCAATTATCGATTTTAAGAAATCATAATCGATAGGTTAAGGTCAGCTAGCTCTAGTTAAATGTAAGAAAAATAATGATGATGTTGATTAAGATTATATATTGAAGATGACATAAACTATGATCTTGTAGACCCTAGTGATGTCCTCTTAAGTTGGAGTGAGAAAAGTTAGATATATACCAAGTGATTGAACTCCCATTAGAGATTTTGAATTCCTTGTTGATTGTGTGCCAATAAAGGATGTCATTAAGATCTTTGATTTGCCAGAGTACTTATTATAGTGACATGTGATTTATGATTACTCTTACAGCCCTATAGAGTGGTCCATGTAATTAGTAGAGAATATATTATAAATTATTGGATCATGTTATTAGATAGAAGTGCTAAGCTTGTGTCGAGTTTCTCACAATTGAATAAGGAACATCAATGTTTTTGTACAACTCGATATCTTGTCGTTTTTATTATCATATTTTTTTGGCTTGCTAGGTCGTGTTTGATGACATTGTTAAAAACTACATAAAGAATATTATAGAGTCTAAAAAGCTTCACTATTATGATTTAATATAATTATCACTCTCATTTTTAAATAAATAAGTTTAGTTTGTTAATTTTTGTAATAAGTTATATGAGTATTATGTTGATAATTAAGCATGATAATTAATGTTAAAAAATTTTGAAATTTTCATTGATATAAAGAACTTGAGGTATAACCTTTTTAATAACATTTTTTTCATCTTTGTGAACAACTAGAACAATCCACTAGTCAATATATTTTGCAAGAAACATTTACTACTAGGGCATGACATTAAAGTCTAGAATAGGAATCTTCCAATCTGATCATCATTCTTGTAGTTCACCTCTGATGTTAAAGCTTATCACAAGACGAACTACTCACCCAATAGTAAACTCAAGAACTAGTTCATTCAATTTTAAGTAACTTTCCAATATGTATTAGTTTATTTATGGAATGCTAAAAAACCTTGTAACTTGTGATAAAGCATATTTATACAAATCCATGCCATAAAAAATGATTACATGTTCTACAAGGTATTTTAAATTGTAAGTTTATCATATTAAATTTAAAAAGACATCAGAGTCTATTAAAATGGTCCCATACAATCTAATGTCCAACAAATACAAATGATAATGTTGTATTTGAATAGAAAATTACAGCATCACAAATTATCAACTAATGAATAATCATTAAATTATTAACTTTGATGCCCTCTTTTAACTCCTATCTTAGCTCTTATTCATTTGCATCTATAGATGATATAAGGGAGAAGAGTTAGCAATTCTTAATAATGACTCTTTAAGTTTTCATATTAAAATAATAATGTAATATTTTAATGACATATCTAATAAAATAAATGTATTAGTATAGCCAATGACATAATAAAAGATGTCTCTACTGACCTAGCCAAAGCCATAATGGATAATCAATGACTACCAATTATTTGGCATACCCTACGTAACCATTATATCCTTAGCGTATGTTGTGAGATCCAATCTCATCACAGCTTGCCTCACTTTGTTATAGAATGCACAATCAATTGGGGCGAACCCGTTGGCCACTAGGCATCCTCATTAACCACATAGAACATAACTATGTGACTTGCACTATTGTCTCTAATGATGTGCTATGGATCACTGGCACTCAACTTCCCTACGATTCTTAGAAAATGATCTACAAACCCACCATTGAGGCTTTATCGTTGATGTGACAATTTGTGTATTACTCTAAAGAAAACATCCAAGGAACTTCCTGTTTCATGTCACCCAAGTCTACAAATAGTTGGACTCTTTCTATCTGGTACATCTAACTAATCTAACATCAGAAGGTTCGTTAGATATCTTCTATAACTCTATCCTATAATTTAACATAATCTTAGAGCTTTCATTAAAACCTTAGTCTTTTATAAAGGTCATCTGGCATTTTTGCAAAACCCTAATAGCTACCTTGCCTAACTTAGGGGTGGGTTACTAACAAATGTTCTAGACAATAAAGAAAATCAATTTAGTCACTTAATGTGAAACTTCATTGTTGAATTAGTTAAAGTTAAAGTGCTTATTTTTAGCCCTTGATTTATATGAGTTAATGTAATAACTCGTTTGACCAACAATAAAACTTAAGACATTAGACCCATGATAAAAGCTTCTCACAAACTACATATGCAAAAAACATTACCCTCTTAGGCACTAATTAATGGACTCAGGGACTAATTTATCCCTACTCAAGGTCTTACAAAATAATCATAACTAGATTAGGGTTTAACAAAAACCAAATAGGACCATCAGCTTCCCTTATGCTCTCTTAACGCCGCTCTTGAGGATGAAATTGAGACCATCATCAAAATATAGCCTTAAACTGATTGTTTTTAAAATCTCATCAACTTCTTGATATCCATAATACTATCCTAATTTCTATCTTTTTTATTTTTTTGTGTAAATGTTGTAGTCATTAGGTGCTATTTTATCATAATTTATGCTTACTTATTCCACCATCCTCAACCACATCCAAGACATTTCCAAGTCAAAAGATACTTTGTAGCCTTACTAGCATTATTTAGTGCTTTACCTTAAGCGAGATTCAAATATCAAACCATAGGGATTATTATTCCAAATCTTAAATAGTCAAATTTTTAAAATGCAACATTAAGATTTCGAACCTAATACACATAAATGTTAAATCCACAAGAATCTGACACTAATCCTTAGGTACATTTTAGCAATTGCAATGGGCCCTTAGACTTAGCTTGAGTTGATGAAACATAGTACTTACACTTTTAAATTTTTATTTCATAATCTCATTCTCACTGAACATAAAAAGGTCAAAATTTGGACTTCTTTTATGGTCATCGATTCTCCTCAAGCTTTCTTGCTGAAGCCTTTGCATGGTAATTTTCAGTTTTTGGCATAATTGGCATAATTAGAAGCCTTACTATTGCAACATTAATAACAAAAACTCTAATCACATCTTCTCATTGATGGTTAATGTTAATTTAACATTAGGCAACAATAACTAATCGTGTTATAGGTTTCGTCAATATTGCAAATTGAAACAATTACCTGAAATTTAAAATTCTTAAGAGTACAATACATGTATCTACTCATGATTGGCTTAAAGCAGAGCTTAATTGAAACATTTTTAGCATTCACATTCAAGAAATATTTCAAGAAAATTTTCATATTGCAATAAAAATCGCAATATTAATTCACTTTACCCAATTATCACAAGTATCATATTTGTAAAAAAATCTCAACAACACGATTGCATTTCATTGGAAATCAAACATATTTATGGAACAAGTAATCCAATAAAAAGTTTACCATTCATGAGTAATCAAAGTTCCCTTTCATGTTCATAAAACTTCAACTCTTTTGGGAGGTTCACATAGTAAAAAGCTGAATCTTATCTCGAAACTAGTAAAACCATGAATAATTCAGACATTTAAGATTTCTTTCATCATGCAATGCCATGAAATAACTCATATTTACATATCAAGTTTTGACTACATAGTTTCTTTCCATTCCAACATTAAATAACTACTACAATTAAGTGCCCTTTCTTAGGACTTATACACTTCAACTCCCATGGCTATGATCAAAAGTACGTCATACAAAAAACTCCGTTTATTCAATATGAAATGCTGTACTAGTACTATGGCTATTGTTGCATTCTATGATGTGCTAAATATGTCTTTTCTAACTTGTAAACACATTGGTCATAATTGTATAACCTTCAAATTTGCTTTATTATAATGAAATGGCATGTTGTCTCTCACATTGCATCCAAATGATTCCATATATCAATTCTTCTTGTATGTTTATTACACAAATATTATTCTGCAAATCCAAGTGTGTAATCTTTTAACTGATTTCATGTTACTTGTTAAATTTAGAATATTTTTTTTATTATAATACTTGTATGATCCTAGCTTTCTTTCCTACACTTGTAAAAATTTTGTACTTTAAAAAAATCATCTTTGTTGTCACAAAATTTAATTATATATTTATTCATCATTTAAAAAATGTCAAAAAGTGAGCATTTACATTGTGTTTTGAAAATATTTTAATGCATTAAAAATTTCTACTTTTGAAAAAAGTAAGAACTTTGAAATTTTTATAGCTTGCATTTTATGTTTCCTTTCCTAAAAATAGAACATCATTCATATTTTTAAAAAAACATAGTGTGTATAATGTGTAGTCCTAAAGTTGACACTCATCTATGACACAAATTTTTACTTATTGCTTATCAGCTAAATTCATTAGTATGTTAATTTATGTTTAGTATATTATGTTAAAGAAAAAAGATAGTGTTGATAATATCATCTATATATATTGACGTACAATTTGTTTTGTACATTTTGTAATCTTGGAAATGTGTGAAGTAAGAAACACAAATGCAATGTTTTACTACACTAAATTTCTATATGACAATGGGAGATCCCTTATGTTACATCTTTCTTAATGAGGAATCTAATGACAAAGAATGACTACCATTTTCTTCAGAATGACTTTGATAGTTTTTGCAACTAAAGTTTCCTATTAGCATTTTTATGGATTAGGAAATATCCTTGGATAACAAAAAAAATTAATTCAGTGAGTTTATGATGATATGAAAAAAACGTTTTCAATATAAATATGACTTTGACGATAACAACAAAACACATGAATTGTCTATGAATGCACATACTTTGAAAATTAGTTGTTTCATTTAGCCAATAACTCACACCACCTTTTAAATTTCCTACTGCTATTGGAGACATGTGTTACAATGCAATGCTTTGAGGTTCATTTCACAACTTCTTCTTTATGTTAAAATGTCCATAATCTTTTATTTTTCAAAACATGTCATGACCATATTACACCTCTCACTTGGCTATCCAATATATGTTAATTTCTCTTTGTTTTTTGCATAAATTATTGTAAATGTCCTAAATCAGCTAATTTATTCTAATTGTGCCTTTATGAAGAATCATTTAGTATAATGGTATATGGTGACATAGTACATTATAGCAAAAAAAATCAATGAAAGCCTAGTTAGTAGTATTGTACATTATTATATTGGTTAATCGTATGGTGCAATTGGCGAACAAATGCAATCAATATGTAATTATGAATATGCCATTAATGTGGAAATTTGTCATAATAGTACATCATGGCTACATTAAAACTATAATAATTTCATGAGAAATATTGTTCTTTACATCTCACATAAACAACAAAGAATAAATTTGTGTTGAACATAACATGCAATATAGTATGACAATGAGAGAAGAGTGATAATACTACAAAACCTAGCTAAGTTGCTAACTACAATAGAATGGAAGAGCATTAATGAAATATTGGAAGTGATGCTATGGTGATACAAGTGTGAAGTCATGGATCGTTAAAGTATAATAAAAACAGTATCAAAATATCCAAGTTTGGTGAGTTGATTATCATACAATACAATTAGTGCTAACTTATAAATATCATTAATATAAAGGTGTTTTCACAAAAGAGAATCATTAAATTATGACTTGAAAAATGTGTGCATAATGTATATCATGCAAAAATAATGAAATGACATAGTTACACTTAGTGGAATTAATAGTTAATAAAGGAAAATTTACCACATCATATAGTACAAAATATTTATAGTACAAGTATGATCGACAACATAATCAACAAGATTTTTAGATTAGTTGCTTAATCGCAACTTTTGGAGCTATGGTGTCTTAAAGTTAAAATTCAAAGAACTTTAGGATTAAGAGTCATACCATGTTATTGGCATTGCCTAATACAAGTCATGGCTCTAAATGACATTCGTGGTCATTACTGAGGTATGGTATACTAGGCTCTTCCTCTTGATTTGTAATTTTAAAAGATAAATAAAGTAAAACAAAGATATGTTTATTTATATTGTTTATTAATTTATATGATTAGGTATTTAAATTATTTAACTTATAGTTTCCTATAACAATGAATTCTCCAACATATTCATTTCAAGAAGATCAGAGTGTGTGAATCCTACAAAAGAATGTCGAATTCATGTTTTGAAATATTTTTGCATTTTATTAATGTTTTTATTTAAAAAATTCTTAGAAAAATTTATATTAAAATAGTTTTACTTTTTTTAAAAATTGATATTAAAATTTATATTAAAAAATTTTAACATTTAATAATTAAGGAAAAAAATGAAATTTAAAATTAAAAAAATACACAAAAATGTTTAGGTGATTTAGTTTAGAGTAGAAGCTATGACCCTAACCAAGGTAAAAAAAGACTCTAATATTAAATTAAATTGTAACTAAATGTTTTTCTTTACATTTAACCTCAAACATATTAGCTTTTTTGGGTTCAATGTAACCCAAGCTGTTGTGAGCTCAACAAAAAGTCAATTTTTTTAGTTAGATTAAACTAAGCCCAGCCTTTAATAAATATTGGATGAATAAAGCAGTGGGAAAAGAAAAACAACAATAAAAAACATTAAATCAAACCTATAATTTCTAATGATTATTGATGAATAAAGTGTAATAGAACAAAGTAAGAATTATGAAGAGACTTAAGAAAATTAAAGTTCAGAAGTATTAGACATAACTAAGAAGAGTTTTAAATTTTAGTTGTATTAAATTGTAATGTGTTGTTTAGTAACTTTACACTAGTAGAATATCATCCCAAATTTTGTTAACATTCTTGAGAACCTGCATTCATAATGGTTTTTACATAAAATGTTCCATAATAGCCATTAAAGAATCAAAGAAAAGCAATTTTACAAGCTGCAGCCAAAAAAACACATTTTTCTTCAGAACAGATTCTTTAATGACATAAATAATAGCTTTGGAATTAGTCTTAGGAGTAATTAACTAGAGCCCTTGAATCTACTAGGAGTAGATCAAGTCTATAAGATTAATGAATGTAATAATAGAAGAATTATGGATGGTTGAATACTGAATGATTAGATTTAGGCAGTTCGATCACATAGTATGAGATATGCACCATTGAATTCATTAATAATAAATGTTAGAATGATCATTGTCAATGGAATCAAAATGAAGAGCTTTGAATTATTGGATTAAAGGATAAGTTAACTGATATGGAGAAGAGAGTTTTGATAGTAAACATTAATTGTTTTGAGCACTATCCTTCATTTAGTCACCCTAGACAAGATATTGCTTAACCCTACTTTGTTGTAATGGTCCGCTAACTCGAGGCTTCTTAGGCCCAGTCAAGCTTGATCAACCTTGCATTGCACTTTAAATAGGCTTAATATATATATATATTTCATCATGAAAATATCATAGTTTTTATTAATTTTTTTTTAATTTAACAAAAATGAAACTTGGAAAAATTGCATAAGTGGGATTTGATAATGTAAAGGATTAAGTGAAAAAAAAGCATTCCAAGATTTTTTGCAAATAAAGAAATGTATTGAATAATTCAAATGCTTATGTAGGATTTTAAATTAATGGTTGAAGGGATGTTCATTATATTTAATTGTAAACAAGCTAATATTCTGTTTCATAAAGAAAGCAAACCTTTTTAAATTTGATATTAATGTCATCAATCCTTTTAGCTTATTGAACACTAAAAGGTTTTTTCTAGCTTAGCACATCAAACATAAGGGTGACCTAACATTCTGCCTGTTTTGGTGATGACGAGACAAAATGTGTAGATGTAAAAGGATATATTTAAAAAATATATTTTTATAAGATGTATTAAAAGTAAAGAACACATGCTTCCCATTACATCATACTCTGCCTTATTATGTAGTTTCCCTTACTTTTTATTATCTCAAATTCTATCTCAACGAGGATCTTTGTCCTCCTTTGGCACCAAATAAAAATTGGTACAACAAAAAGATTACTTTGCACTTAGTTGTTACCATATGATTTTAAAGTTAATTGTTACATAAAAAAGAAGCAAGTAGTAGTAGTAGAAGAAGAAGAAGATGATAATGATGAAGAGAAGATGAGAAGGAAGAAGATGGGACAGAAGAAGAAAAAGATGAAGACGACAAAGAAGTAGAAAAAGAGGAAGAAGAAGACGGTAAAGAAGAAGATAAAGAAAAAGAAGTAAGTCCTATGAGATATTTTTCTTTATATTTGATTTGATGATCAAGATCACTACACTAGAAAAATGAATAAGCATAAATATTAATAAATTTTTTTATGTATGTAAATAAATATTAGAGCTAAATTAAGGTTATTGGAAACTATATAATAAAACAAAATCATGGCATTCAAAAGGGCACAAGAGAGTAGAAGTAGAGTTACATAGTTAAATAACCAATTCAAAGAAATAACATTTGTAAAAAATGAATTAAATCATATAAGAACGTTGCCTCTAAAGATAATATGGAGATTTAAGATGATAGTCTTGATCATCAAATAAAAAAAATTTAAATAACTCATAAACAGTGCAAAGACCCTATAAAAGAAAGCATTTTCAAATAAAAAAATATTATTTAATTTAGAAAAGCTTGTTGGAATAAGTCCAACAACATCATTTAGAATCACTATAAATTACCAACAAAAACCAGCACGTATAACAATAAATTACTATTTTAGTTTTAATAACGTATTTCTTAATGTGAAATGAGATAAATTAGAACAAAATAATAAAACCATATCAATGAGAAGAGTTTGAAGAATTGGTATTAATTATGTGAGAAAATCTACATTCCACGATATTGAAGAGTTTTTGTGTAGTATCTATGACTATCAACTTATGTATTAATTAAAATATCTTATTAATCACACGAAAAATATGAAAAGTAAAATATTTAAAAATATAAATTTAATATTCAGTTTGATAGAGCTCTTTGAGATAAGTTTGATGACATTTGTTTCCTCTCAATTAGGCCACATTTGCAATTACTATGTTTCACCAAAGCAAATAATTATAAATAAAAAAATTATATTAAATAGATATTCAATAAATCAAAAGATAGGTAAACCAATGTAATGTAGCATAACTCATTCAAAGCCATGTAAAGATGGTGATTTATTGTTAAAAAAGTGATATAACAATATCAAAGAATAAAATTTGAAAAAATGAGATAAATAGTATAGGAAAAAATTTTCAAGATAAAAAAGAGTTTGACCTCAAATCTTTGATCGGCAAATATGCTACAAATTGAAATTTCATAAGAATTGCATGAAGGCTTTGTAAAATAAAACATTTAGAAATACATAAATTTTCAATTAAACAAAGGTCCTCGAGACAAGTCAAACGACGTTTTTTCATCTCGATTAAAACATGTTTAGAATTATTACAAATTACCAAACTAAACAAACATAAATAATAAGAAATCTTTATTTTACATTTAAAAAAGAATATTAAGGCAGAAATAAGATGAATAAAATAATAAGGTGAAATAAAAAAAAATTATGTAAGGACAGACAAGATGGGAAACAAAGTTTCATAGTCAAATATTAAAAGCAAGATAAGCCATTTGAAAAAGTGAGATAAAGTGTACATAAAATTGGCATTACTTTATATTAACAAGATCATGTGTAATATTCTTGATGATCTAATTATGCATAAAAATAAATGACTTATAAAGCATGCTAAACAGAATGTTTTAAAAGATAAGAATAAATATTAATTGGAAGGTGCTCATTAAGATGAGTCGAACAAGATGACCCTCTTCTCCATCAGATCTCATTTGAAATAACTATGATTTACTCAATTACATAAGCATAAATAATAAAAAAATTGTTATCTTAATGTTATGTAAAAATATATTAAAATTTAAATGAAATTAAGTAATATAATAAAACAAATTTAAAATGATGTAACAGATACATGAGAGGAGTTTTAGAATTTCATTGTAATATAACCAAATCAAAGTGAAATTTTTAAAGAAAGGAGATAAAGTTTAAGGGAGAGTTGGATTGTGATATATGAAACATATCAAGTGTAGTATTATCGATCATAAAAAAAGGTAAGAATAAAAATATCTCATAAAATATAAAAACATTTAGAATGGAAAATACTTATAAAAATAAAAATGGATGCTTAATTACATAAAGTTCATCATGATGATGCCAAAGACATTTCTTTTGTCTTGATCGCATTGTGTAGTTGACCTTTAACCATAGTGCTTTATTTTTTGATAATAAATCCTAAGTATTTCTAATTAATTTCTTTGAACAAATTTTTAGATTTTATGTACTCGATCCTCATGACTAGTGGGAGAATATAAAGATTAAGATGAGCGAACGTCAAATCTCATGAAGATTACCTTGGATTGAATGCAAAACAATCAAGAGATATATTTTTTATTTATCTTTTGCTATTTTAGCTTTACTTTGATTAGAATATTAAGCATGATATAATTTTTTATTGAAAGATAAAAAGTAAATTTCATTGAATTTAATAATCAAATAAAAATATTAAGGTTTTTCATTATAATGGTCACACGAGATCGGAATTAGAGCTTCACAGTAATATAAGAAAATAAAAATAAAAAATTTGAAGAAACAAGATAAGTGTTGAAAGAAAGTTGTATTATAAGATAGTAAAGAGGACAAGTGCAAAATGATCAATAAGCAAATCACATACGAATTAAAACATCTTACAAAGATTTCCAAACAAGAAAAACTAAAATATTTAAATACATAATTTTTTATTAGATTGAGTTAATCAACATGTGCTCAATCATATTTGTTTCATCATGGGCAGGTCACACTTGAAATTACTATGAATATCTTAATTCTAATATATACAAACTGAGGTAATATAATATAACTAAATTAGGCTGATGTGAAGGTTATACATGGGGAGATTAAGAGTAAAATATTAAAACAAACAAATTAAGGTAAAAATGTAAGAAATGACAAAAATTACACTACAAAGCCATATTCAGAGATAATAGGAAGCTCAATAATAACGTACTTGATCATCAAACTAGTTACTAATAAAAATCTCAAATAAAACAATTCAAAACCTTAAAAAACAAAATATTTAAAAAATATGAAATCAAATATTTAGTAAAATAATGCACATCAAGGTGAGCTCTATTCAATTTTGTATCTAGTTTTACATTTTTTGACAATTTTATTTTTTTATGAATTTTGCCAACTTATTAGATGATATGATTTTGTCCTAAAAGGATGATGTAGTTGTCACACAGATATCATTAGTTCACAAGAAAGAACTGTGCCATAAAATTTATCTCTTTCCTTCAAATGTTTTTCTTTGACATTTATATTACTTTGATTTTGTTATATTACATTGCTTCAATTTATGCTTATTTACTTCACTAATTTGTGGTAATTCTAAATAAGGTCTAACTGAGATGAAAGAAATGATGCTAGACTAACCTGAAAGAGTTATATAAAATTAGATATTTAATTAAAATCCTTTAAAAATGTTATTTTCTAAGGCTTTGGCATGATTTTTGAGATATTTTAATTCATACCTAATTTGATAATTGAGAATATTACACATGTTCTCATTAGCAACTTGTAATGTAGTCTTATTGTGCAATTTATCTCATTTTGTCTAGTGTTTTTTTTATTTGGATTTATTGCTATGTAACTTCAAGTCTTCTCTCATGTGACCTTTATATATCTTTGATTTTATTATATCGCAATGCTTCAATTTATCTCTTTTCAACTATAATTTCTATTAACATAATATTAAATAATAATTTGTTTTTATTTATTCCTATTTATTTTTCTAATTAATAGTAAGTTCAATTAATATCTGATCAAGATGAAACTAATGCTGTTAGACATGTCTCAATGAGTGCTTTCAAATTTTTTTTAATATATTTAATTATTTTTTCAATGATTTTCATACCCTTTATGAGAAATTATGATTTCAAATTGATTTGATGATCGAGAAGTTCACAATTGATCTTATTAGTTTCTTGGAATGTAGCATTTTTTACAAAATTTATCTTAGTTCTATAAGTTATTCTCTTTAATTTAGTTATGTCAATATGAAAATTTAATTCTCATGTCATGTAAATTTTTACCTCATTTGATTTTGTTCTATCATAGTACATCAGCTTAATTTTATTTATTCTTTTTGTTTAGTTGATATTAAAAAAAATTTCATTGTACTTTATGTTTATTTACTTTTGTAATTTATAGTACTACAAAACAAAGGCTGATTATAATGAGACAACTGCTATTAGACTCAACTCATCAAGCTTTGTGCAATTATAAATCCACTTTTGTATTTTTAATTGTTTTATTTTCTATAGTTTTTGCATATTTTATAAGACATTTCTATTAATGAATTTTTTGTTGAATAGGGATGGTGTTCTTGATCTCGTTGGTGTCATGGAAGGTCGCATTATATTATAATTTATCTTATATCTTAAAAGTTTTTCATTTGAATTGATTATATTTGTAAGTCTAAATCTCCTTTCGAGTAAGCTTTACATGCCTTTAATACTTTTATACTATTTTGCTTCAATTTACGTTATTTTTTCTTTAATAAATCTTTATTTAATATTGAAATATTTATTTATTATTTTTTTCTTTAATAATTCATAGAAATTGTAAGGGACATCTAATCAAGATGAAACAAAAGTCATTGAACTCACCTGATGAGCTATATGCAACTAAATAGTTAACTCCATACTTTTAAAAAATTTTATTTTTGAATTTTTGATAGTTTTTTGAATCATTTTTATTTACCACTTTTTTGACAATGTAGGATATCAATCTCAATCTCGTTGGTTTCTTCGAATGCAACTTTTTCTTATAATTTATCTCCTTTCTTGTAATATTTCTCTTCAACTTATATCTATTATTATGAAACTCTAAATATCCCCTTATATGATATTTACATAGCTTTGATTTAGTTTTGTTATATTTTTTTAATGTATCTCATTGTTAGTATTACAAAAGTTTTACTTAATGTTAAAATAAAATATTTTTTTTTATTTTTGAAATTCTTATTACTTTGCTAATTCATTATAATTTCTAACAAGGTCTAATTAACACGACATAAACATTTTTAGATTCACTAAAAAATGACCATTAAAAAATTCATTTATATATATTTTAATTAAGTTCCCATTCATGAGTAGTTTTAAACTATTACTAAGTTGAACCAATACTATATTAGAAACTGAAAGCAAGTGTTAAGTGAATGAAGGAAGGACACTCAAATTAAGAAAGAATTCACTCATCAATATTTTCCACTAATGTGAAGCTTTCTATTAACAAACTTCAAAACAAGAATGAAAATTGGATTAAAGATAAGGATTACATAACTAGAGCGGCCACTCAAAACTTTCAAAATCCACAATCAACTTTAAGCGCATATTATAACCACAAAGCTACTAAAAGGTTCCAACACTACATATCATGCCTTATTAAAAGAGACCCAATTGAATAATTTACACAATTACTAAGGAAGACTCAGGAATTGAGTGGAAGGACTTATTTTTGAGGCAGCTATAGGCTTAAGTGTATTTATTGGTCTATTCTACAAAAAATGTTGGGTCACTATCATGCAAAATCCTAAACTAGGCACATAATATTTTTTAGTGGAAGACCAGTTACTATATCTATAGTAACAATATGCGCCATCCAAATTAAAAAATCATAAACTATATGATCATTTAACAACTTTAAGTTAATTAATTTTAAAAAATTTGTTAATAAGATCTTCACCAAAAATCCTTACTAATAGAATTACGAAAACTACCCCCATTTTAGTAGATACTCAATAATTATTAATGGACGCCCATGTGTATTTTTCAAAACTACATGTGTGAAGGAGAACCCATTTCAGTTGCTTTATTAATACTGTTATTGAAGCCTTATGTCATGGAATATGGATCATACATTCTAGTGGCAAAATAGGCAACTTATCAACCCCAATATGTTTTGCACATATTACCTATCCCTCATTTGTAGATGACATCACCATCTTCATCGTTCTTAGGAAATTATTTTTGAAATGGTTCTTTATACCTAATTCTATAAATGACATGTCAGAGAATTATTCTACAAAAAGGTAGATGATTATGTTAGATAAAGCCCATCATTAGAAGGTAAAGTTAATTAAGACCAAGAAAGGCTTCGTGAAATGATAATCATCTTTGAATGATTTTAGAATCAAGGTCTTTATTCGGACAAATAAAGCATCAATATATTAATACATCATTAAAAACATATAAAATATATTTGATTTGTTGGAAAAAGAAATAATTACAAAAAAGTTTATTACATTGGATACTCACTTATCTCTAAATGGTGTTGGTTCCACAAAAATCTATTATAAAATGAGTAAAAATGATAATGGTAAAATTCTTCTAGAAAAGGCTAAACAACCATAATAGTTTCCAATGGAATTTTCGGATGAAGGTATTTATCACATTAAAGAAAAATATGTTTGGTGTTAAAAATATTGCCACTAAAATCAAGGTGTTCTCTGTAGACTTTGGCAATTATTCATCAATTCTAGATGATTGTAGGCAACGTTTGTGGAAATAAGGTGTAAAAACACCATCCAAAATTGCAAAGTTAAAATAAGGAGAGTTACCACAAGCTTTTTTCTTTCTTAGTGTACAAAGCAAAGAATGTTCAAGTTATGGACCATTCTAACAAATATAAGTAAGATTATGATTATAAGAAATAATATTAAGGTAAACTAGAACATTACAATTTAGATTACTCAACAAAGCTCAAGATAGATTAGAAAAATATAATTTAAAGTGGAAACTTGATTATGATAATGCCAAATTTAATCTATGAAAAGAGTTCATTGAATTTAGTAATGTAATAATGATTTTTTAGAAAAAAGGGATGTGGAATATCAAAAGCTGAATTAAAAAAGTCATACTTTAATGGGTAACAAGCTTCAGCCATGAGAAGAATGATTCACTAGTATTTTTGAGTAAGATATATAGATTTCAAATGTCTCTTAATACATGCAAAAAATATTTACAAAATAAGACTTTCAAAATTATAGAAATGAATATTTAATATCATAGACCTCAAGGTGATGAGTCTAGTGGTATTTATTTCATCTCAAACAAGCCTTGTTCAGAATTACAGTTAATTACGAAAGCAAAAAATTGTGAAGAAAAATTAATTCTTATTTTGAACTTTTAGTAATTATGTATAAATGTTTAAATGAGATAACTTGAAAGAATTTAACACAACCAAATCAATGCAATAAAAAAATCAAATGGTAAAAGTATTTTGTTATTATGTATAATGAAATCAAAACAAAACATTTAATAAAATGAGACGTGTTTTTTGGTAAAGTTGCACTACAAGATGGTAGAGAGATTGAGTCCAACATCCTCTACTGTTAAATTAGGCACAAATAGAAACATCTCATAAACCATGCCAAAGAATACTTAAAACGTTTTTAAAAAAGCAAAAAACAAAATTTAAATTGACAGAGCATACCGAGATGAGATAAATATTTGTAATACAATATATTGAAATCAAAGACATGTAAGGGTCGCATAAGAGGAGCTTTAAAGCTAGTAATATAGCAAACTCAAAGAAATAACATTGAATTGATTAGATAAATTATACAAGATAGTTACATTCTAATATACTGAAGCGATGAAATATAACATCTATTCTCAAATAAGGTAGAAATTTAAATATCCTACAAAACATGCAAAAATTTTAGAAAATAAGATATTTTAAACATAAAAATAAATGTTTAATTAGATAGGCATCATACATATGAGTCCAAAGCATTTCTTTTGTCTTGATCAAACCACTTTTTGAATAACTTCAAATTACTAAATTAACTAATCATAAAAAATAGAACATTATTATTTTAATATTAATCAAATATATATCAAAATTAAAAAGAAACAAATTAATGAGATCTCATATAATGAAATAAATGTCATGTTGAAATAGTTAGTAGATTTAGTGTTGCATAGTAATCTAAAAAATCAAAGTGAAAAGATTGAATTATTTAAATAATTTTTTTTGCGAAAGTTGTATTCTAAGATACTAAGGAGATAGAAAAACAACAAAATATCTCATAAAATATGAGAAAACCTTCAAAATCAATTTTTAGGAGACAAGTATGAAAATTTAATTGATAAAGATAATGATGATAGGTCTGACGATATTTCTTTATTCTCCTTTAACATCTCATACAATTAATGTGAATTCTCAAATTAAATAAGTAACTTGAGAAAGTTTAATTCTATGACAATAAGAATATATAATCAAACATATATGATCATGTAATCCAACATGCATAAACATTTCTCTCAAAGCATACTATAATCATTAAAAATAAAATATTTAAAAACATAAAAAATTTGATGTTTAATTTAAATTTGGAACTACTATGAATTACAAAGGTAAAGAAGAATAAAAATTAATAAATTATAATTTTAATATTAAGTAAATAATTATTGAGGATGAAATGAGAAAAATTTAACCAATGTAATAAAACTAAGTGAAGTAAAGGTTAAAAGAGGGTAAATTTAGAGTAATGTATTAATATAAACAATTCATAGCAAAGAATTAAAAAATGAGACAATTTCAATAAGAAAGTTAAAATCTAAATACTTAAGAGATTAAGTGTAACATCCTCTATTATCAAATCAGGAATTGATCAAAATATCTTGTAATGTATACAACAACTCTAGTGAAACAAACTCTTAAAATGTAAAAAAGATAATTTAATTAGATAAAATAGTTATCGTCCAATAACATTTGTTTTATTTTAAAAATAGATTTTTTGTAATTACTTTAAACAACCAAAATAAATAAAAATAAAAAGTAGCAAATAATTATTGTAATATTAAATAAATCTATAGTTTTACTAAGCTAAGATTAATAAAGGAAATGTAGTACAAAGAAATTAAAGTGATGTAATTGTCACCCTAGTCGAGATTTGAAATTGTGGAATAATTTCCCCAAAACTAAGAAAAGAATTTGAAAAATAAGATAAATTATACAAAATGTTTAATTCCATGACAATAAGGACATCATGTAAAACCCTAGAAAATAAATTATCTAAAATTATTAAAAAATAATATTCAATTATATAATGCTCATCAAGGTGAGTGCAATAATGTTTGTTTTGCAAACATACAACATCATGTAGAATTACTACGACTTAACAAAACAATCTAAAAATTAATAATGTTTTTAACAATAAGTAAATATATATTAAGTATAACAAGAGGAGATTTGGAACTTTAACCAAATCCTTTTGACCAAATTAATGTCAAAAATTTTAAAGGATTAGATAAAATTAGTTACAAATCAAAAATATCTCATAAAGCATACATAAAATCAATGAATTGAAATTTTTAAATTTATACAATCAACACTTAATTGGATAGAGCATATTGTGACAACTTGAATGATGTTTGTTTGGGCTCCAATAAACCTCGTTTGAAATTACTTTGAATTAAAATAATATTAATAAATATTGACATTATTTTTTTAGTATTAACTAAAAGTATATTAAAATTGAAATTAGACAAGTTGAAGCAATGTAAGATAACTAAATTAAAGAAATTTAAAAGTTATATAAGAGGAGAATTAGAAGTATAATTATAATATAGCCAAATAAAAGTAAAAAATTCGAAGAAATAAAATCAATTGTATGAAAAAGATACATTAAAAGATATAAAAGGGGTTCATGTGCAACAACGTTAATCATCAAAATGTGAACAAAACAAAAGGTTTCTCAAAGGGGCCCAAAGCAAATGTTAAAAAATAAAAAATAATTTATATTTACAATAAATTAAAAATTAAGTCAGAATAAATATTAATAAAAATCTTTGATATTTAAAAAATAAATATTAAAGTTGAGAGGAGAAAAATTAATGTAATGTAATATAACTAAATAAAAAAAATCTCATGAGCATAGAATAGTAGATTTAGAATTATATAGTAATATAGCCAATTGAAGAGAAATATTTAAAGAAATTAGTTAAATTTTGTAAGCAAGTTATATTCTAAGATATTGAGAAGATTGAGTATATCATCCTTGATCATCAAGTTAGGTATGAATCAAAATATCTAATAAAAAATTATAAAGAAACTAGAAAATTAAAAATTTCAAAATATAAAATTAAATATTTAATTGAATAGAGCTTGTTAAAGTTAATACATTAACATTAATTTCATGTTAGTTGGACTTCTTATGAAATACAATAAATCATCATAGTAAATAAGCAATAGTAATAATAATAAATTATTATTTTAAAGCTAAGTAAACATTTATTAAAGCTAAAATAAGTTATGTTGAATCAATGTATTATCACCAAATCAATGACAAGTACACGTCAAACATGAAGAGATTTCAAGTTACATTATAATATAAAATATCAAAGAAATAAAATTGGATTAATGAGGAATATAGAAAGGAAAGTTGCACTCTATGGTACTATGGAGATGGGTTGTAAGGATACATAGTTAAATAACCAATTCAAAGTGAAAATATTTGAAATATTAAGTTAAATTATGCATGAATTTTGTGTCGCATATTGTTAAGGAGATCAAGAGTAATAATCTCAATCATCAAATAAATTTAAAAATATAAGATGAACTTCCAATTGGATAAAGCCCATAAAAATGAGCCCAACAATGTCTATTTCATCTCATCTAGTCTCATTTTGATATGTTATTTATTACCAAAATAAGCAAACATATATAAAAAAATTTTATTGTTTTAAAACGTAAGAACTATTTATTACTAAAATAAGATACAATGAAACAAAATAACAAAAGAATCGATGAGAAAGCTTTCAAAAAAATTTATCAATTATGTGATAAAATTCACATTACATGATACTAAGAAGATCTCATGTAACATCCAAGGCCATTGAATTAGATTCAAATTAGAATGCTTGATAGACCATATCACAAATATTAAAAATAAAATATTTAAAAATATCAAATTAAATATTTTGGTATAGATCTTCTTGAAATAAATTGGAGAATGTTTTTTCTCTTACTTGATCCTTTTTTAGAATTACTATGATTTACCAAAGTAAATAAACATAAACCATAAAATAAAATTTATAATAAGTAAATATATATTAAATTTTAAAATTGATTAATTTAGGAAATTTTATATAACTAAATAAAAGACAAGTGAAGGTGAAATGAGATGTTTTTTTGTGTTAAATTTCAATATAACAAAATAAAAACAATATTGGAAATAATGTTTTAAATTGCATATGAATATAAAATTTAAAGACACTAAGGATACTGAGTGTAATATCTTGAATGACCAAAAACATACAAATTAAAATTTTTTATAAACTGTGCCATGATTTTAGAAAAAAAAATATTTAAAAATATAGAAATAAATACTTAATTACAAATTGCTTGATTTGATGAGTTTAACAAAAAATTTTATCTCTACTAGAATTTGTTTGGAATTACTAAAAAGGTATCGAAGTAAATAAGAATAAAAATAATATATTATCATTTTGCTATTAAATAAATAAACATTAAACTGGAAATGTGATATATGAAATAAATTATGTATAACGAAATGAAAGTTAAATAAAGGTCACACATGTCGCGAATTGGAATTTCATAGTCATAAAAAAATCAAAAGTGCTGTGTAGAAATGAGACAAACTATACATTAAATTTACATTACGTGATACTAAAGAGATGAAGCTTGAGATTCTTGATAATTTAATCATGTGCAAATAAAAAAAGTCATAAAGCAATCCAAAACTATAATAAAACATTTTAAAATAAAAAAATGAATTTTATGTTGAAGGAGCTCATTTAGATGAATTTAAAAATGCTTCATTTATCTTGACCAGACCTCATTTAAAATTATTATGATTTACCAACACATAAAAGCATAAATAATAATAAATAAATATTTTTAATATTAAGTGATAATATATTAAATTTTAAATGATATGAATTGAAGCAATATAATAAAACAAATTCAACATGATGTAGAGGTCATGCTAGAGGAGATTTAGAGTTAAATTACAATATAACAAATTCAAAGTGAAATTTTTTAAGAAATGGGATAAATTATAACATAAATTTACTTCTAAGATATGAAAGAGATTGAGTTAATATCTTTAGACATCAAATTAGGTATGAATAAAACTATCTCAAAAAATATATAAAAACTTTAGAAAATAAAACATTTTAAAATATAAAAATGAAAATTTAATTTGATAGAATTGACGGCGATATGCTTAACTACAATTCTTTTGTCTCAAACTTATTGAATTATTGCCCTTATGTGTAGTGCTTAATTGATGATAACAAACCTTAAGTATTTTTATTGAATTTATTTTGAGAAATTTTTATATTTAGAGTGGTGAATGTATATGTTTGTAGGAGAACTTGAACAAGATGATGAGAAAATGTTAAATCACATAAAACTAATATTAGTTATAGTGGAAAAACTCTAAGAGGTATATTTTAAATTAAATTTTAGATTTAACTTCATTAAAATGTTATGTTCTATATACTATTTATTATAATAGAGAAAAGTAATTTTTATTTAGATTAATCATCTTAGAAAAATATTATTTTTCAAAAATTAGTCCATCCTCGATGACAAACTTGAGAATAATTTTTTTTATCATATTGCATTGTTATCATAATAACTTTTACTAAAAGTACATTATAATTGTAATACTTAATAATAAAAAACTAATTAAAAAAATATTTAAAGAAGAATTAACTTATAAAGAACTAACACCAAATCCATCAAAGGCACCAAAAATACTCTTGACAACTAGCTACTTAGGAGCACTAGTCTACAAACAAGTTCACCAATTTGACTAAGTCCAAAAATTATTTAATAGGCTGTTAGATGAAGTTATTACTTCTCTCTTCAGTATATCAAATAATTAAAATTATAACATCATCGATCATCAAACCATATATGAATTAAAATGTCTCTTAAAGTGTACCAGATTCTTTAAAAACCAAATATTTTAAAATTTATAAATTAATATTAAAATCGATAGAGCTTGTTTAGTTAAGAGTAACATCATTAGTTTCATCTCGATTATACATCATTTGGAATTATTTTATGTTACTATAATAAAAAATAGTAAATAATAATAAATTATTATTTTAATATTAACAATTATATAAAAAAATTAAAATGGGTCAAATTAACATATGTGACACAACCAAATGAACTTGATGTAATGGTGACATTATGAGAGTTGTAGGTTTCAAAGTAAAATATCTAATTTAAACAAAACATTTTAAAAAGGAGATAAATTTTATGGAAAAGTTTTTTTGCAAGATACATATGATAGAAAGAATAACATCCTCTATAATAAAATAATATTCAAGTTTAAATGTCTTAAAAAATGAGCCAAAACTTTAGAAAATTAAATCTTTAAAATTGTTGAAATAAATATTTATTTGGATATAACTCTTCATGGTAAGTTTGATTACATGTACTTTGTTTCAAATCAGACCTTGTTTGGAATTATAATAAAATAAAATATTAAATAAGGATAAATAATAATAATTAATTAATTTAATATTAAGTAAATACAAATTAGAGATAAAATTTGAAAAATTGAAGCAATATAACATAACCAAATCAACATGATGAAAATGTCATATTAGAAGAGATTTAGAGCTACAATTTGTAAAACCAAATCAAAGAGAAAAATGGTTAAAAGGATATGAATTGTACAGGAAAGATGTTTTCTAAGATAAGTGGGATATCGATTTTACAATCTCAATATTTAAATCAAGTATGAAAAAAAATATTTGTAAATTTACCTTAATACCATAGATGCATCCTACACTTTACAATTTGCTAAATTCCTCAATTTTTTATTTGGATATGTTACTTTAAAACTCTAATTCTTCTCTAGTCTAACTATCACATCATTTTTATTTCAATTAAATTTGTTCAATTTTTCTCAATTTAGCTTTAATATATTTTTGTTTCTTATATTGCATAATAATTTATAATTATTTTATTATATTGATTTAGATAATTTATGGTATTTTCAAACAAGATTTGATTGAAATGAACAGCACTCATTTGACTCGTCTCAATAAGATCTATCTAATTAAGTATTAATTTCTATATTTTTTAAAATATTTTACTTTTTAATGTCTTGATATGCTTCACTAGAAATTTTGATTTCTATCTACTTCTAAAGATCATTAATGTTACACCCAATCTCTTTAGTTTGTTTGAATGGAATATTATTGTAGAATTTATGTCATTTTTTTTCAAAAAATTCACTTATATTTTACTATATTGTTATATAAATTATAATGCCTCCTTGTGTGACCTTTATAAAATAATGGGTTTTGTTAGATAATCTTGTTTTAGTTTTTTTGTTTAAATTTTAATTAATATTTACTTAATATTAAATTAGTTCTTCATTTTTATTTACATTTGTTTAATTCTTTTAATTGTAACAGTTCCAAATAACATTTGCTGAGGATAAAATTGACATAGTTGGACATGTCTCGATTAACTCTATGTAAATAAAAATTCATTTATATGTCTTGAAATATTTTACTTTAGTAGATTTTTACATGCTTTATGGGGCTTTTGAATTTATACCTAACTTGATGATGAAGATTATTACACTTCATTTTCTTAGTATCTACAAATACATCTTTTTAATACAATTTATCTCTTAAAACTTTTTCTTTTATTTTCTTATGTTACAAAGTAAACATAATTATCTTATCATGTCACATTTCAACTTTATCCTATGCTTAATATTATTTATAGTATTTTTTATGCTTATTTGATTTGTTAGTTCTTAATAATTCCAAATTAATGTAAACATGATCGAGGTGGACATTTCAAGTTGTAAAGTATTACTACTAACTCAAAAAAAAAACTTTCAAGAAATTAGAGAACTCTTTTAGAAAATTTGCTTTCCAAGTTACAAAGTAAATCAAGTGTAACAACCTCTATCATCAAAAGAAGTATACACTAAAATATCTCACAAAGTATGCCAAAAAATTTAAAAATGTTGTTTAAAAAATAAAATAACATATGTAATTATACATAGTTGATTTGTTTGAGTCCAATGATGTTTTCTCGTCTTGATCAAATAATGGTTAGAATTACTACAAAATAAAAAAGTAAATCAACATAAAAAATAACAAATAATATATTCTTATTAAGTAAAAACATATAATGCTAAAATTAGTTAAATTTACAAATGTAAAAAAAAGCAATATGAACCTTCCACAAGAGGAGATTTAGTATTAAATAGTAATATAACAAAATTAGTGTGAAATATTTGATGGACAAAAGGTAAATTATTTAAGAAAGTTACCATGCAAGGTATAAATGAGGTAGAGTGTAACATTCTAAATTATCAAATCATGTACAAATTAAACTACCTTGTATGCTAATATTCTAAAAATTGAAATATTCAAGAAATTTATAAATTAATATTTAATTTGATTAAGATTACTAATTTTTATTTTGTCTCGTTTAGATTTATTTTGGAATAAATGCAAACCACAAAAGTAAAGAAACAAAAATAATAATAAGTTATTATTTTAAGACTAACCAAACATACATTAAAGCAAAATAAGAAAAATAAAGTAATTTAGTATCACAAAATCAAGGCCATGCAAAGGTCGCATAAGAGGAGCATTAGAGTTCCATGATAATATAACCAAATCAAAGAAAGAAATTGAAGGAAAATATAAATCATATGAAATCTGCATTTTTGGAGAATGAGGTGAATGTGCATAATATCCATGATTGTCAAATAACGTACAAATAAAAATATCTCATAAAGTATGCCAGAATCTTAGAAAAGATAATACTTAAAAATATAATAATAAAAATTTAATTTGGTAGAGCTTATTTGGAGTATAACAATGACCTTTATTTCTTATTTCTTTCAGCTTATTAGAAATTAATAAAAACTACAAATTAAATTAGAAATAAATAATAATAATTTTTTTTAATATTTAAAAAATAATATGTTAAAGTTTTTATGAGATAAATGGAAGTATTCTAACATAACTAAATAAAAGTCATAAAAATAACATGAGAGAAGTTTATAGTTAAATAATAATATAACCAAATGAAAATAAAAAATTTAAAGAAATAACTACATTCAACAAAAAATTCCTCAAACATCAAATGCAGTACAAATTGAAATGTATCATAAAACATGTAAAAATTTTATAAAATAAAATGTTTAAAAATATAAATGTAAACATAAATTTTCACAAACCTCATTATGACAAGTGTGATGATGTTTATTTTTTCTTAATTAGACCTTGATTAGAACTATTATAAACTAGAAATTAAATAAACATAAATAAGCATAAATTTCCACTTCAAAATAAAGTTATGTACATTAATGGTGAAGTTTTATAAATAGAACCAATGTAAAATGAACAAATTAAAGTGATGCATTAGTCAAACAAGATAAAAGTTATAGTTTCAGAGTAATATAACCAAATAAAATTGAAAAATTTAAAAGACAAAGATAAATTATGGAGACTCAGTGTAGCATTCTCAATATTAAGTTAAGTACAAGTTAAGTATCCATAACGAATACAAAAATCATAAAAATTAAAATATTCAAAAATACAAAGAAAAGGTAAATATTAATTTAGATAAAGCTTGTCCAAAGAGGTTACTGACTTTTCATTTTGATGTGACATCAGTTGGAATTATTATTATTAACTAAATTAAATAAGCATAAATTAAAGTAGACATTAGAGAAAATGAAGAAATTTAATATAATGAAATAACAATGATGTAAATTCACAGGACAAGAGATTTAGTATTACATGATAATACAACAAAATCGAAAGGAATAATTTGACGATATGTGTTAAATAATAATGAGAAGTAGTATTTCAAGATACTAAAGGGATCAAGTGCAATATTCCTTTTCATCAAATCAAAATTGAAATGAAATTACCCATAAAATATGTAAAGTGCTAGAAAATATAACGAAACAAATTTATAAATATGAATAAATCATTTGATAGAGCTCATCGAGATAAGTCCAAATCCATTTGTTTTGTCCAATCAAACATTGATTCCATCTAACATGAACTACCAAAATAAATAAGCATTAATAAAGAAAAATTATTGTTGTATTGTCAAGAAGTTTATATTACCACAAAGAATAAAATAATCTTAAGCAATGTTCAATAAATAATAAAAAAAGTTATAACACCTCATAATATGAGAATTACAGTTTTCTTGTAATGTAATAATATTACATCAACAAAGTTCAAGAAAAATGAGATAAATCGAATTTGACATCCTCGATTGTCAAATAAGCTATGAATAAGAATTTGTCATAAAACATAACCAATCCATAGAAAGTAAAACATATATATATATATATATATTTGATTTTTTAAACTATACAAAGGTCACTATGATAAGTCTAACAAATTTTGTTTCATCATAATCAAACCTCATAAGGAATAACTCCAAATTTCAAAAGTATAGAGAAATAAATAATAATAAATTATTATTTTAAAATAAATGAATTAAATATTAATAATAAAATGAGATAATTAAAAGTAATGTAATAAATCCTATTCAATGCAATGTAAAGCTTACATAAGAGGAGAATTTGAGTTTCATAGTAATACAACAATTTCAAAATAAAACATTTCCAAAAATGAGATAACTTTTATAAGAAAGTAATATTACAAGCTATTAAGGAGATAGAGTGTAACAAATTGAAATTTTTTTATTGAGTTTCAAAATCCAATAAATATTTTTTAAAAAAATATAGAAATAAATATTTTATTTAATAGAACTCATCAAAGAAAGCCTAATGATATTTGTTTCATCTTTATCACACCACATTTAGAATTGACATAAATTACATTGCTAAATAATCATTAAAAAATATTTTAATATTAATTAAACACATAATAAAGTGAAAATGAGGTAAATTAATATGCTAAGGTAATAGCAAATAATGTTAATGTAATTGTCAAAAAGGGAGAGTTTCATAGTAATACAATGAAATGTAAACAATAATTTTAATAATTTTCATAAAGTTTAAGAAAATATTATATTCCAAGATAATATAGAGTTCTACGGTAGCATCTTAGATCATCAAATTAGATACAAATGTTAATGCATCATATAATGTGTTAAAACCCTTTAAAGTAAAATACCTCATAATATGTAATCAAATATTTAATTATATATAGGTTATCATGTCAATTCCAATTACAATAATTTTGTCTCAATTGGACATTGTTTGGCATTGCTGGCAATTAATAAAAATAATCATAAATAATAATAAATTATTTTATTATTAAGTAAATGTTTATTGAAGTCATAAAGAGAAAAAGTGTAGCAGTATAACATAACAAAATGAAACCAATTTAAAAATCACATGAGGGAGGATTTAGGCTTACATAGTAATATAACCCAATAAAAGCAACACATTCTAAGAAATTAGATCAATTTTACAAGAACATTAAGTTCGATGATATTAAGAAAATTTGCTTGATTATAAAATCTACTACAAATTAAAATATGGATTAGAAAATACAAAAAAACTAACAAAAAATTAATAAAACTTTAGGCAACATTATTTAAATAGAAAGACCATGTTGTGAGTAGTGAAATGACATTAGTTTCACTTTGATTAAGACCACCTTTAGAATTACTGCATGTGACCAATCAACTAAATAAGCAAAAATATCTATAGAAAACTAATATAGTATGAATAAAATTTATATTAAACTTAAGAGAAAAATTGAAACAATTTAATCTCAAAAAATCAATTGTTTATGTAATATAAATTTTATGAGAAATTGATATTTAAAATGCTGATTATATTGAATGTAAATCATTGGTGATCAAATAAGGTAGTAATTTGAATGTAAACCCTAAAAATTAAATATTTGTAAAAATTAAAAACATTTAATTTGATATTGATGATCGAGTTGTGTCCAATGACATTAATTTTATCTGAATCAGACCACATTCGAAATTACTGCAAATTGCTTAAATAAAAAGGATAAATATTAAAAACGTGTTATTTTAATATGAAAAAAATATATATTTAAGGAGTAATCAAATAAGTTGTAAAAATGGTAATATAACAAAATTGAATGCAACATAAAACTCACATAATTGGAGAGTTAGAGTTTTATAGTAATGTAAACAAATCAATATGAAAGAACTAAAGATGTGATAAATTATGTGAGAGCTACATTATAAGACACTTAGGAGATTGATTGGAATATCATCAAGCATCCAATTAGCCATGACTTGAAATGCTTGGTAATGTATGTCAAAATATTATCAAATAAAATATTTTAAAATGAATATTTTATTGATTAAAGCTCATTGAGATGTGTAAAATGATTTTAATTTTGCATCAATTAGACCTCATTTGAAATTGCACTAATTACAAAATAAATAAGAATGTGTTATAATAGATTATTATTTTATATTTACAAAGCAATAAATAAGGTTCAAATAACATTCATGAAAAAAAAATAATTTTACCAAATCAAAGCAATCAAAGGTCACTTAAGCAGAAAATTGTTGTTGCATACTAATATAACAGAATGAAGCAAAAGTTTTTAAAAAATAAGATAAATTATATGAGGAAGCTTTATTGTAAGATACCAAAACAAATAGTTGTAGCATCAATCTCCATTAAATAATTATAAAGTTGATATGCCTCATAAAGAATTCCAAACTTAAAAATATAAATAATTTGAAAATAAAGAAATTATTATTTAATTAATTGGAGCTCATTTTGATGACGCAAATTATCTATTCCATACCTATAAAACCATATTTGAAATTATAAAAAATTACTAAAGAGAAAATAATAATAATAACAAATTAGTATTTTTTTACAAATATATAACAATGCTAAAATAACGTAAATTGAATAAATCTATTATAACAAAATCACAAAATTATAATGGTTACACAAGAATGTAATTAGTGTTTTATAGTAGTAAAACTAAATTAAAATAAAAAATTTGAAAACATTAGATAAATTATACGACAAAATTGCAATCTAAGATACTAAAAGGGTTGAGTATATTTCTTCAATCCTTTGACATGGAATGAATTGAAATGCCTTATAAAATTTGCAAAAAGCCTAAATATTAAAAATATCATAACAAAATATAAAAATAAATATTTAACAAGATAATGTCCATCGAGATCAACCCAAGGATGTTACTTTCATGTTAATCGAAACTAATTTGGAATTATTACAATGCTCTTTAATAAATAAGCATAAATAATAATAGATTATTATTATAACATCAAGAAACCATATATCAAAGCTAAAATAAGATAAACATAAATAATATTATATAAAAATCAATGTAATGTAAAGGTCACAGAGACAAGTTTAAGTTAGATACTAATATAACCAAATCAAAGTAAATGTTTTTAAACATTAGATAAATTTTATGATAAACAACAATTTATTGATCACAAAATTTGGTCACAATTAAAATGTCTTATGAAACATTCCAAAATTATAAAAATAAAATATTTAAAAATATAAAATGGAATATTAAATTTGATAGAGCTCACCAAGTTTAGTTTAATTACACTTATTTTGTATCCATTTCACCTCATTTAGATTTACTACAAATTTAAAAAATAATAAGAAATAATAAATAAATAAATTTTTTTTTCTATATTAAGTACATGTTTATTAACTCTAAAATGAGATAAACTTAGGCAATATGATGTAATCAAATAACAATATTGTAAAAGTCAAATGAGAATAGAATTAGAATTTCTTAGAAAAATATGTGAAGAAATGAGATAAACAATTCTCAAAACCTACATTCCAAAACACTAAGGAGATTAAGGAGAACATTGTCATTTGTCAAAGTAGGAACAAATCAAAAAACCTCTTAAACTCTACCAAAATCTTACAAAATAAAATATTTAAAAATATAAACTAAATATTTACATTGATAGAACTCATAAGGATGTCTCTAATGATATTCATTTGACGTCAATCAGACCACGTTATGAATGTCTATGAATTACAAAAAAATAATAAGCTTAAATAATGATAAATTTTATTTTGTTAGTAATTAAATATATTCTAAAGTCGAAACCAAATAAATTAAGGCAATATAATATAATGAAATTCATGCAATATAGAAAGACAAAAGAGAAGAGATTGAGAGTTTATTTTTAAAGTAAAAAAAAGAAGAAAAACAATGATGTGAGACTTCTTTTCAATTATGCCTGTTTCATATTGGTGATTTGTTTACAAATAAAACAAATAGCTAAAGTTGCATAAACAATGATTCTTGTTTCATATTGGTGAGACTTCTTATCAACAATGTGATTTATCAGATCAAATTAGTATAAATAATAACAAATTATTATTTCTATTTTTAGTTAATGCTAAAATGAGTTAAAAAAAAAAGGAACATAATCTAACTAAATCAAAGCAATGTAAAGGTTACAAGTGACAAGAAATTGATCTTCAAAGTAATATAATCAAATAAAAAGAAAAGTTTTGAAGAAAGAGAAAAATTACATGAGAAAGTACCATTCTGAAAAACTTAGCAAATTAAGTGTAAAGTCGTTGATTGTGAAACCAAGAATGAATCAATATGTCTTTCAAAGCATGCAAATACAATAGAAAATAAAAAAAGTTTAAAAAATACAAATAAATATTTTATTAGATAGAGCCAATCAAGTAAAGTTTCATAGCATTTATTTCATCTTTATTTGATATGTTTTAGATGTTTTAATAATCAAAATTTTAAATAAATATAAATAATAATACCTTATAATTTAAATATTCAATAAACATATTTAGAAGTTAAATTTAGTTAAAGTGACATAATTTAATATAATCAAAAAAAAATTATTTAATTGACACATGAGCGGTGGTTTAGAGTTATAATGTTACAATATAATGTCAAAGAAAATAATTTGAAAAAATTAGGTAAATTGTGTGCGAATATTCTGTTTGAGTGTACTAAGCTAAAGTGAAACATCCTTAATTGCCATATATGTTATGAATCAAAATGACTCGTAATACATGTTAAAGTTAGAGAAAATAAAATATCTAAAAATATAAAAGTAAATATTTATTTTGATAAAGCTCATTGAGATGAGTCCAACATGGTTTGTTTCATCTTAATCAAGCAACATTTAAAACTATGGCCAATTATCAAAGAAAATAAGGAAAATAAAAATTAATTTTATAGTAATATTAAGTAAGCATATATTAATATTAAAAGTATGTTTTAGTTTAATCAGTATAAAATATCTAAATAAAAGTGATGTAATGGTCATACAAGAGCATATTTTTTACTGAATAACAATAAAAACAAATCAATGTGTAGTATTTGAGGAAATAAGATAAAGTTTATAATGATATGGAACTTAAAGATGCTATGCAGGTCAAGTGAAACATTGTTGATTGTCAAATCATCGATGAATTAGAATGTCTTACGAAGCATGTTAAAAATCTAGCAAATAAAATATTGATGAAACATATAAATGAATATTTGTTATATTATAGCTCATTAAGACAAGTCTAATGATAATTATTTCATCTAGAATGGATCATATTTGGAATTTCCATAAAAAATAAAATTTTTTAAGAGTAATTAATATCAAATTATTATCTTCATACTAAGGAGATTTATAATAAAGGAAAAAATCATATAAACAAAAGTAATGAGATATACTAAAATCAAAGCAATTCAAATTTCACATAAGAAAAAAATTTGAGACAAAATTAAAACTTCCAAATAAAAAAATTTTAGAAAATGAGATAAATTGTTTGAGAAATTTGGATTCCCAGATACAAAGGAGATTGACGATAGCATCCTTGAATGATAAATAATTTATGAATCAAAATGTCTTACAAAGCATGCAAAAATCATAAAAAATAAAATTCCTAAAACTATAAATGAAAATATTTAGTTAGATAGAACTCTTTTTTATTTCTTTAACAATCCTTACTCTGTCCAATTGAAGCTCGATGGGAATTATAGTGAATAATAAAAGAAAATGAGGACAAAGAAAATAAATTATTATTTTTAATATCTAAGAATATATACTAAAGTAGAAATATGACATGCTTTGGCAATGTAAAGTCAACAAATCAAAGTGAATTGAAGCTCAAACAAGAAGAAAAATTGAGTTTCATAGTAATATAGCCAAATCAAATATAAAAAATTTAAAAAATTAGAAATTATTTGAGAGAAGTGAATCAAAGATACAAAGAAGATCGAGTTTAATTATCTCCTTTTTCTAATAAGATATAAATCAAAATTTATCATAAAACGTGTGGAAACCCTAAGTACTAAAATATTCAAGAAATATAAAAAAATGTTCGATTTGATAGAACTCATTTAGACTGATATAATAGTATTGTATTAATAGTAAGGAAATAAACATTAACAATGAAATAAGTCAACCTAATGCAACGCAATATAATCCAAACAATGCTTTATAAATATCATACATTAGAACATTTTTAGTTACATAGAAATATAACTAAATTAGAAAAAAATTTTGTTGAAATAAGATCAATTTTAAAGTTTCTTTGTAAGCTATCAACGAGATCGAGCACATTGTCCTCGATTGTCAAAAGAGGCATACATCAAATTAAGTCATAAAACATGCCAAAAAAATAAACAATATAAAATAAAATTAAAAAAAGTTATAAAATAATTGTATATATGTATGTGAAAATATAACTAAAAAGGGCTCATTGATGTGAGTTCAACAACCTATTTTATCTTAATATGACCTAAATTATAGTTACTATGAATTACCAAAATAAATAATCATAAATAGTAAAAATTACTTTTTAAATATGAAGAAATATATATTGTTGCTAAAAGGATGAAAAAGCACAATAATATAAACAAATCAAAGAGGTGAAAATGCAATATTAGAGGATACTGTGGCTTTCATTAAATTACAACAAAATCTATTAAAAAATTGGAACAATTGAGGGAAATTGAATAGAAAAGTTGAATTCAAAGATATTAGAGAGATCATAAGCGATATCTTTGATCATAAAATTACGTATGAATCAAAATATCTTATAAATTATGCCAAAACCCAAGATAATAAAATATTTAAAAAATAAATAAATGAATAATCAATTGGATAGAGCTCGTTGTGAAGAGTACAAAAAATTATTTTATCTTGATTGGACATCCTCCCGTGTTACAATGAATTACCAAAGTAGATAATAATAAGTAGTAATATATTATTATTTTATTTTTAAGAAAATATATCAATGTCAAAATATGGTATTAAAATAGTGTAAAAAATTTCATATAATAAAAAAATAAAATTTCATATAAAGAATATGAAAAAAAAATAATATAATTTTTTTAAATATAAAAGATGAAAATTTAATTAAATAGTGCTAGTCGAGGCCACTCTAATGACTTTTGTTTAGTCTCAATTGGATCACATTTAGAATTATTATGAAATAACTAATTAAGTAAAATTAAAAAATAATAATTTATTATTTTATTAGTATGTGAAAATATACAAAGCTGAAATATGGTTAATTGAAGAAATATAACATAACTTAATAAAAATGTTGTAATGATCACATAATAAGAGAAATAGCATTTCATAAAAATATAACTAAATAAAATTAAACACTTTGAAAAAAATGAGATAAATTATATGCAAAAAGTATATTTCAAGAATCTAGAATAGCCAAGTGTAACATCCTTGCCAAAAAAGGTACGAATTAATCTCATAAAATGTGTCAACACTCTTAAAAATAAAAATATTTCAAACATATAAAACATTTTTTATTGAATAAAACTCGATGAGATGTTTCTGATGATCTTTGTTTCACCTTGATTAGACCTCATTTTGACAATACTTTGCCTTATCAAACTAAATCAATATAAATTAATACAAAATATTGTTTTAATGTTAATTAAATATGATATAAAGTTGATAAAAGAAAATTGAAATAACAAAATATAGCCAAAACATAGCGATGTAGACATATGATTAGGAAAGATGTTGACATACATATAAATATACAAAAGCAAAGAAAAAAGTTGAAAAATTAGATAAATTATATGTGAGGGTAGCGTTCCAAAATTAAAGAGAATTACTGTAACCTTCTTGACCATTAAATTTTGTACAAATCAAAATTTCCTCTAAAATATGCCAAAATTGTAGAAAAAATAATTAAAGCAATAAAAGTTAATATTTTACTTTGATATAGCAGGTTGGGGCGATACCACTGATCTTTATTCTGTCTCTATCATACATCATTGACAATTATTGCAAGTTATCATAATAATTAAGTATAAAAAATTAAAAATTCAAATTAATTAAATGTTTATTAAGATTAAAATAAATTAAAATGAAGAAAAGTAATATAATAAAAGTAAATGTCATGGGAGAGTAGAACTAAATTTTAATAGATATATAACATAACCAAAGTGAAACTTTTAAAAAAAATAAATAAATTGTTTAAGAATGTTGACTTTCAAGATACTAAAGATGTTCAATGTAGCATCCCTAATCATCATATTTGATACAATTTAAAATATCTCAAAAAGTTTTTAAAAATCTTTGAAATTAAAATATTTTATAATTTAAATAAATGAGTCCAATGATATTTGTTTTGTTTGTATCATACAAAATTTTGAAGTTTATGAATAACCAAAGTAATAAGAATAATTAATAGTAGATTATTATATTCATAATAAGTAAATATATATTAATGAAAAAATTGAAATAAATTAAGGAAATGTAGCATAGCCAAATTTAAATCATAAAAACATAAAAATAATGGAGATTTAGAGTTACATTGTAATATAAACAAATCATAGCAAATATTTTAAATAAATGAGATGAATTGAGTGGGATGGTTTCTTTCAAAGTCATTAAGGTGATAAAGAATAACATGTTTGATTATAACGTTTTGTATGGTTCAAATGTCTACTAATGTGTGCAATAACCATGAAAAATAAAAGAATTAGCACTTATATGTATAGAGATTGTCAAGATGAGTTCACTAATGTTTGTGTCATCATAATCAAATCTTACTTTTAATTATTACAAATTACCAAATTAAGTTAGCTTTAAAAAATAAATTTTTGTTTGAGTATTAAGTTAATATATATTAAAATAAAATAAGATAAATTAAGGCATTGTGATATACCAAATCAAAGAAATATAAAGTTTTTAGATGCACATGAAAAGAGTTTTATTTTAATATGAAAAAATCAAAGCAAAATATTTGATGAAATGAAAAGAACTATATGAGAATGTTCCCCTCCAAGTTATTGAATAGATTGTGTGTAACATCTACAAAAGTCAAATCAGGCACAAATTGATATGTCTATAAAATGATGTGAAAACCTTATAAAATATCATATTTAAAAGTAAAATAAAAATAAGTTAATTGGATAGACCTCGTTAAGACAATTTGATGATTTTTTTTCTCTTTATCAGGTCCTGTTTTGAATTGGTATGAATCACAAATTTAAATAAGCATAAATAATATTAATTTATCCTTTTAGTATTTAAAAAATATATTTGAAAGCTAAATTTCAATAAAATTAAGTAATGTAATATAAAAAAGCAAAAGTGATTTAATATCACACCAATTTAGGTTTAGACTTACCAAGTGATGTTACAAACTCAAAGAGAACCATTAGAGGAAAGTAGATGAATTATATAGGAGAGTTGCATTCCAACAAACTAAGAGCTCAAGCATTTCATACTGAATAGTCAAATCAGTTATGACTTGAAATGTACCACAATGCATGAAGAAACTCTAATGGATTGGGCTCATTTAGATTTGTCTAACACATAAATTTCATCTTAATCAATCTCATTTATAATTACTAAGAACTATAAAAGTAAATAGGTATAAATAATAATAATTTTGTATTTTATTGCTAAGAAAATAAATATTAAAGCATAAAAAATATAAATTAAAGCAATTTAATATAGCTAAATCAAAGAATTGTAAAGGTCACTTGAGAAGACAATTAGAGTTTGACAATAATATAAAAAATAATTAAAGAAAAACTTTAAAAAAAGGGATAAATTATAAAAATAAGTTTCATTCTAGGATACTAAGGATATGAATAAAAAAATCCTCGATCATAAAATCATATAGAAATTAGAATAACTTATAAAATATGCAAAAACAAATAGAAATAAAACAATTACAAATATAAAGGTCAATTATTTATTTTATATATGCCCTTGAAATAAGTTTGATGATCATTGTTTTACTGGTTAGTCATTGATTACAAATGTTTTGAACTACCAAATAAAATAATCATAATTGAAATAAATAGTTAAATCAATATCAAGAAATATATATTAACCCATAAATAAAATAATGTAAGACAATATGATATAAACAGATCAAAGCAATGTAAAAGTGACACATAATCAAAATTATAGTTCTAAAGTAATGTACCGAAATCAAATCATTAAATTTTTTGAAAATGTGATTATATTTATGAGTAACTTGATTTCCATGATACTAAGAAGACTTAGTGTAAAATCTTTTATAATCAAATCATATATGTGGTAAATGTCTTATAAAAAATTTTAGAACATTAAAAGTTAAAAGGAGCATAATGATAATTGTTTTGCATCAATTAATACTCACACAAGAAGAGATTTTGTTTGATAAAGTTGTTAAATCAAACAAAAATGTACGAAGAAATAAGATAAATTATAAGTGATAATTACATTCCAAAATATTATTGATGCTAAGTGTAACATCCTTGATATCAAATCAACAAGTAGTCAAAATGACACATAAAATGTTCTAAAATCTTGCAAAATACAACATCTAAAAATATAAAATGAATATTTTGTTTGATATAGCTCAATGAGATGAGTTTAATGACCTTTGCTTTATCTTCACTTGATGTTGATTGGAAATACTTTGAATTATCATATAAGTAATCTTCAATAATAATATATTGTTGTTTTGGTATCATGTAATATAAATTATGACTAATATAGGATAATGAAGCAACGTAAAATAAAAAATTAAAACATATGAAGGTTATGTGGGAGGAGAATCAGAGTTTCATAGCAACATAATAAAATTTTAAAAAATTTTGAAGAAATGAGATAAATAATACAAAAAAAAATTCATTTTATAACATGTGGGAGATTGAGTATAACATCTTAGATCATCAATTAAAGTATGAAATAGAATTCCATGTAACGCATGTAAAAATCATACAAATTTAGAATATTTAAATAATACTTGAAAAAAGAATATTTAATGGAATATTGCTCCACAAGACAAGTTTGATGATTATTTCATTTCAGTCAGACCTCTTCTATAATTACTATGATTTACCAAAGAAAATAAACACAAATAGTAAAAAACATTTATTATAATGTCATGTAAATATTTTTTAAAGCTAAAATGATAAATACTAAAGCAATGTATTACAACTAAATCAATGTGATGTGAATGTCAAATGAGAGGATAATTAGAGATCCATAATAATCTTTGCCAAATCATAAAATACATTTTGAAGAAATGAGATAATTTTTTTGTGAAAGTTTAATTCAAAGGTATTAATGAGATTAAGTGTATTATATTCAATCATCTAATCACTTAAGAAATGACTACAAACTTCTAGAACATTATCTAAAAAGGCTAGTTTTTTAAAAATTTTGTGAGCAATTTCATGAATTTGCTTAGTTGTATGGGTGGCACTAGAATTGTTATGCTTATAAAATGCAAATTTAGCACGGATAAGAAGTGTGGCAATGGTATTGCTTATTCTCATAGGTAATATATTTTTACAAATCAAATATGATCTCTTGTTTAGTATTGAATATCAAGGTGATAAAAGTAAAAAATTCTCATGGCTAGTTGTAATACATATTAATGGAGAATAGTTCCTTTGTAGTTGTCTTGTTGGAAACACATGTGGAATCCTTTAATTAACTTGAGTTTGATTGGTCGTTTGGAATGAACTAGAACCAAGTGCAATTGATTTGAGATTATGGATTACTTTTAATAGGTGGTTACTATTCAAATAAGATTGGATAGTAATGAGATTTGGCAATACTATGCATCATATGCATCAAACCATTATGTGAATAGTCAATAAGCTTGAGACAAAATTAAAAATGCTACAAATCTTGGTGGAATATTAATTATTATTGGCGATTGCATTGCCTTGCATAAGAAGAGAACAAAAGAGGAAAGAAATGCAGTAGTGGATAGGCTCAGTATGAGTTCTCTTTTGAGATTAACATCTACTGAGTTAGCTTTTTTTGGGAATCATTCTACTTTATTTGATAATAAGAAGGGTAATGTCAATATCTATGAAGGATTTGATGGAACTTCCATGAATATTGATGGTATGCAAACCTTCTTGAGTACCACTATGACACACCTTCAAGATTACCTCGAACAACTACCCACTACTTATGATGTATAGGCAATCCAAAGTTGTAAAATTGATAGAAGAAACCATTTTGAAGCATCTAGTTATCTTTTCAACAATCCAAAATTGTTGTGTATATAGCATGGTGAAGAACTATTTGAGGTAACCACATCGACATTTTGTCCCCTAAATTTACTAAAACTTTGTCAACATTGAATAAATGGAGTGAAGCTACACTTGGTGATAGCCTTAGCAAGCTACTCCAATTAGTATAGGAAATCTAGTAGCTTTAACTTAAGAAATCTATAAGCAACTTAATAGAGGTGAAACATAATCTTATGGGACAATGTATTGCTTCCAATTATAATGTCATGGCTTTAAAAGAAGCATGGTCATGATAGTTTGTTGAGCTTCATTAGTCCACCATTGAAGACAAGAACAAGCATTTTTTGAAGAATAACAACTTCTACACCAAGAGAACCTATATCTACCAATGTAAAAATAGAAGTAGGGAATCAGTGACATCCATAATTTAGATCAAAGATATTTGTATATAGTTATTTTGCAAGAACTGGAGAAGCCTTTGGCAATATGTGCTTCCTGTAACATTTTAGACTTTTAGAACGACAAAAGATGAATAGGTGGCCTCACTTACAACTTCAATCGATGAAGATGAGATTAGAAGTACAATATTATCCATAAATTTAAATAAATCCCCTAGTATAGATGACATCTCTACTATGTTTGTGAATAGTTATTAGAACATCACACCAATAAATGCAATCAAACATATGAAATAATTTGTTAAAGAAAGCTTTATGCCCCAACATTTCGAAGCCATTCTGGTCATTCTTATTCATCAAGTTCATGATGCAACTAAGCCCAACCATTTTAATCCCATTAGCCACTATAGTGTGATCCACAAAATTGTGAAAAACTTTTGGTTGTTAGACTCAAGATGGTGCTTCCTGATATTAATGTCTATGAACAACGAGGTTTTGCATTCGACTATTTTATATTAGATAATAGATTCTTGACATAAGAAATGACTACATGGATACACTTTCTATTTCTAAAGAAGGTTTGATGATACTAAAGTTAAATATGACTAGTCATATAATAAGATTAACTTGAAATTTGTGTTAGATATACTAAAGCATTTATAGTACCCAACTCTTTGGTGTCATTGGATTGAGGATTGTATCACTATATTGAGATTTGGGATCATGTTTAATGGTAACAATTTATAATGGATTGAAGCAACAAAAGGTCTGAGGTAGAGATATCTTCTCCTGTCATACCTTTTAACTGTTGTTTCTAAGTATTTCTTATGACTTATACAACATAAGCATGAGAAATACTTCTTAGTGTTAGCTACTATTTTTATGAATTGTTTAGCTCACTCAATTATTTTTACGGTTACTATTATAGAGGTGGAGAAATTAAAGTTCATTCACTTGTATAGTAGTACAAAGTTTCATGACATAATATATAATGCCTACTATGACCTAATAATTCTTCTTAACGAATGCAAAGGACTGAAAATCTAGAGTTTCTTTGCCTAGCAATCAACATTGACTACAAAACACCGGTTAGTTTTGATTTGGGAAGTTTGTTTATTGATTTAGCCCTTCAAGTTCAAGTACTTAATGACTAGTAATACTTGTTATATTTCATATGATGCACTTATATGTGTAAGTTAGTCAATATTGCGAGCTCATGGATAATAACAAATGCTTTTTGGGTAATTTTTGTGAGTAACTTACTTTCATTCTTATTGGGCATTTGGCTTGGCATCCTTCTTAAATTAAGTTTCATTCATGTTAGCTGATCAGCTTGGCATCTGTCCTATTTCATTATGTCTAACCAATCTTAACATGGAGGTTGACCATCTTACGTTTATAATGGAGTTGGATAAGGAGCTTGCTTTGTTAAAAAAATAGAGAGTTTATTCTCATTTAGTTGGATATTTTGTAATGTGCATTTCCCTTAGCCTAAATCAAATGAAAGAGATCTGTTGTTATTGTAACTGAGAGAGGATAAGGCATTGTGCTCAAAGACCTTCCACAACAGCATGCATATGAGCTATAATTTTGATAATAAATGGTCATGTGGCTTTGAAAAGTTTAGGTTTAGCCCTAGGTTAGTATATTCTTATAAAGATTAATGTTAAATCTAATTCTTACTCACTCCTAACTTCATGCAATAGGGATTGAGATGTCGAAGCTTTTGTCAATGAATGTGAATAGAGATTTGCAACATTGCTTGTGGTAGTTCCATAGTATGAATGAATTATGGCCCAACAAGTTCGTGAAAGATAGTTTCACACTTGATAATGTAAAAGACATGGATGTCGCTTCATTAATTAAGTCTCGTAACTATATATTTTTAAGTGTGCAGGTGGCTATTGCTTAGCATTCATTTAAGTTCATTACTTTAACATTATTTCACCCTTGGATTTATAGGAATATACAACAACAAGTGGATAAGATTATTAATTCAACTATGCTCCACAAGATATTCAAATTGCTACTACTATTGCTGCTTGTTTCAATTCTTCAACTTTTCCCAATAGAAGCTCTTGTATCCTTGACGTGCTAGTTTTAGCACCTATTGGATCCCTCCCCAAATAGATTGGGTGAAAATAAGTTTTGGTGTAGTTATGCTGGTGAAACTCAATGTTAGAAACTGCGTTGTTGTTTTGGATGATATGTGTAAACTTATTACTATTGCTAGAAAGAAATTTTTTTCTGATGCAGCCTTAGGCATAGAGATTGCTGCTACTTTTTAAGCAGTCAAATAAATTAGAATGATACTTCCTAATGTCTAAATAATGTAGATTGAATCGAACTGAATTACAACCATTACTTTAATTAACCAAATTTATTTTTATCTTATGTTAAAAGAGGTGCATACCATAGTATTATTGCACATATTAATGGTATGTTGTCTTTAAAACTTTTCTACACAAAGTGCAAACATGACAACATATAGACTGGGTCCCTCATCACACACTTTTTTTCTTCTTCTTTGAATTAGGGAATTACCCCTTTCTAAACAATTTCACCTTTGCCATTATGTGCAAACCTCCTTAAAGAGATTATAATATAGGTTTCAACTATTACTTCATCAAGGAACTATAGCACTTTGATTTCTCATAAGGTGCATATGGAGTCCAAAGTGTGACATCTGTCAATTTCTCGTCAATATTATTTATGGTTGAGAGTAGGACGGTATCTATTAGTCTTTTAGCCACAACTTTTATTATTAATTAATGAAAACTTCTTTTCCTAATGTTTTTGTAATGATTCGCATTTCAAACAAAAACATCCCTAGCACCATAAATGCTCTCCAATGGATGCTCATTAAGTGATTTAGATTATAAACTTATTCTAATTATTAGAATCATGTAACTTGAAGTTTTTTTTTATTCTCAATATGTAATGTTCGGATTAATTAATTTGTGTACCTGCTACCTTTCATGGATATGATTCCCATTTTGTAGGCTACCTTTATGAAATAAAAATTGTAATTCTCCATCATCCATCACCATTATGGTAAGCTCACGTCATACAATACAAAGTTGATAGAGAAGAAATTTGAATGATGCTTCACAGACATAGAGGCCATGTAATCTAACAAGATATTATGAATCATTGTGTTGGGAGAAAGGATGCATCAAGATTTTTCCTAACAAATGCATCCCTTCTAAAAGTCCAAGCATGATGCAGATATTAGACTTAAAATTACTATAGTTATCCATGTACCATGTATCATCAAATAAATAATAACTGATTTAATGAGCTATTCATAGTTTCATTTTTTGAAATTGTTCATACTTACACATACATGGCTTACTCATTAAGATAAGTAATACAATGAAGATCAACCAATAACCAATAAAAAGATAAGGCACCTGGCAGCACCTCATGTCATAGTTATGACATCCAACATGTCTGGCAGTACAGCACAAGGGAAGAGAGAATGCTCCCGAGTTGGAATAACTTCCCCTAAGTTCCTAAACATTATTTCTTCACAATAGCAGTCCTTGAGGACTACCCCCCATAGTAGAGAATAATGATTAAAATGAGTGATTTCCATAGAAGTGTCAACGCAATAGCAAGACAAGGAATATGTTCAATGGCATTGTGGAGTGTTTATAGTTCCAACATAGGACAAGTGTGGTGTTAGTGAAATAAATGAATGGAACCAACCCATCTTATAGAAAAGTAAGCAACATATGAGCTTCCTCCTTAAGAACATTTGTTTGCATGATAAAGCCCTACACTAAATGACTAACATTACTAACAAGTAGCCAAGCCATAAGATGCAATACCACCAAAAACATCTCATGGGAAAAAGAGTCAATCTAATTCCATTAGCCCAAAGAGCTTCAAAGGTATACAAAAAAAAGCAAAAAAAGATTAATTAAGAAAGAAGGCCTTAGCTAGAACCCACATGGCATGAGTATAAACTATCCCTGGCAAAAGGGATACGACAATACAAATGATCTATAATAGGATGAGCCAATTAAAAAAAATTAAAATGGTTGAAAATTAATATACATGCCAAATCTAAGATGTTGAGCACACTTATGTAATTACAAAATCAATGAAATTAATGCAAGCACGTTGCAAGCTCACAACTTGGCTAACCACCAAGAAACACTATGTTAATCACTAAAAAATGTCGTAATTCCACAACTAATAAGTCCCACTTGTTCGGCTAGCAAAGCTGCATGCATAGAAAGACAACGTGGAGGCATGGCTTAACACCACGTGCTACACCATTCATAGGCAACATCATGTTCAAATAGCACATGGCTAGGCACAATTTGCAGCCTTGAAACTTCATAATGACTTGGGAAAAAAGTGCACAAAACAAAGCTCGGAGTGACAAGCATGGTGTGATAGTTCCACATTACACCAAGTCAAGTCCCTATTAAAGTGACACCTCATTCCAACATTATCACTAAGTGATGACCCATATCACATCAATTTGAACACTTCACTAGACCATTAAACTAGTGGTAGCAACAAGTAATGATATCATGATTTTGCACCTACAACTTACATCACAGTGAGGACTATATTATATATTATAGAGTAGTATTGGCATCACTCCAGCTAGTTGGCCAATCTTAAAAAATCTATCATATTTTTTAACCTGGGAATGGAATGCAAGTGAAGAAAATGATATAAGAAAATTACATTTGTGTTAAGCTCCTTAATTGAAATTTCTTGGCAAACTAATTGCAATAACTAAACTATAAAAAAACTTCAATTTCATTATTAATTATGTTAACATTGTGTGCAGAGATGGATTATTAGGTCACTATAGATGATTGTATGTAATATCATGATAAATTTTGTGTTAGATATTATTCTTATGAATTATTTAGCTCACTCATTTATTCTAAGTGATACTATTATAGAGTTGGAGAAATTGTTGTACTTTTACTTGTAGTGTAGTTAAAAGTTTAGTGGCACAATAAACTATGCCTATTGTGACCTGTTAAATCTTCCTAAGGAACGTAAAGGGCTCAAAATCAAGAGTTTCTTAACCTGGCAATCAACATTGACTACAAAACATGGGTTGTTATGGCTTTGGAAAATTGTTTATGGATTCAACACTTCAAGTTCAAGTACTTCATGACTAGCAGTACTTTTGATATTCCATATGGTGCACTCATATGTAAGTTACTTAATATTGCAAGCTCATGGACAATAAGAAATGCTATTTGGAGGATTGTTGTGAGTAATTTACTTTCATTCTTTTTGGGAATTTGGCTTGATATCCTTCTTAAATTAAATTTCATTCTTGCAAACTGATCAGCTTGGCATCCTTCTTATTTCAATTTGTAAAACCAATCTTAACATGAAGGTTGACCATCTCACACTTAAAATTGAGTTGGTTAAGGGGCATGGTTTGTGTGATCATAAAAATAGAGAGTTTATTCTCATTTAGTTTGATATTTTGTATTATGCATTTCCCATAGGCTAAATCAAATGAAAGAGATGTTTTGTAATTGCAACTAGATGAGGATTAGGCATTGTACTCAAAGATCTTTTGTAGTAGCATCCATATGAGATAGAATTTTGATAATAAGGAGTCATGTGGCTTTGGAAAGTTTAGGTGTAGCCTTGGGTTAGCATCTTCTTATGGAGATTAATGTTAAATCTACTTCTTACTGCTTGTAACTTCATGCAACAGGGATTGAGATGTCGAAGCTTTTGTCAATGAATGTGAATAGTGATTTGCAACATTACTTATTGTAGTGCCATAGTATGAAGGAATTATGGACCAATAACTTCATAATTAATAGTTTTGCACTTCATAAAACAAACGACAGGGATGCTACATCATAAATTTAGTCTCATAACTAAATGTCTTTAAGTGTGTAGATGGCTTTTGCTTAGCATACAGTTAAGTTCATTGCTTTGAAATTATTCCAGCCTTGGATTTAAGGGAATATGGAAGAAAATGTCGATCAAGTTCTTAATTCAACTATGCTCCAAAAGATATTCAAATTGCTACTACTACTACTACTTATTTCAATTCTCCAACTTTTTCCAATAGAAGCTCGTATAGCCTTGATGAGCTAGTTTTACCACTTAATGGACCCCTCCTCCAATGGATTGACTTAAAATCAACAATGGTGTAGTTATGCAAGGTAATCTCGATGCTAGAAATTTCATCATTGTTTGGGATGACATGTGTAGACTTATTACTATTGCTTGAAAGGAATTTTTTCTGATGCAGCTTAAGGTGGGGAGATTGTTGGTACTCTTGAAGCAATGGAACAACTTAGAATGATACTTCTTAATGTCTACATAGTGTTTATTGAAAAAAACTCTACTATAGCCATTATTGTAATGAACCAATTGTTTTTGTCTTAAGGGAAAAGAAGTGCATACCACAATACTATTGTATATATTAATAGTGTGCAGCCTTTAAAACTGTTCCTAACAAAGTACGAACATGACAACATATAGACTGAGTCCCTCATTACACAATTTTATTTTTTTTCTTAAAATTAAGGAATGCCCCTTTCTAAACAATTTCACCTTTCCCATTATGTACAAACCCCCTAAAGAGTGTATAATGTAGGCTTCAACTATTACTTCATCAAGGAACTCAAAAACTTTTATTTCTCATAAGGAGCATACAGAGTCAAAAGTGTGACGTCTACCAATTTTTCATCAATATTGTTTGTAGTTGAGAGTCGAATGGTATCTATTAGCCTTTTAGCCCCAAACTATCAATATTTATTTACGAAAAATTCCTTGCCAAATTTTTTTGCAATGATTCACATTTCAAATGAAAACATGCCTAGAACAATAAATGTCCTCTAATGGATCCTCATTAAGAGATTTAGATTATAAACTCATTATAATTATTAGACTCATGGAGCTTGATACTATTATTTTGCTCGTTTTCTCTTTTTTGGATTAAGTAATTTGTGTACTTGATACCATCCATGGATGTGATTTCCATTTTGTGCTCCCTCTATGAAATTCAATCCTAGTTCTCCATCCCCCATCACCACCATGGTAGGCCCATATCCTACAATTCAAGTTTGATAGAGATAAAATTTGAATGATGCTTCACATACACAGAGGCCATGCAATCTAACAAAATATCATGATTAATTTAAGCATTGAGAAAAAGGATGCATCAAGATTTTACTTAAGAAATGCATCCCTTCTAAAATTCCATGTTTGACGCACATATTCGCTTGAAAATTACTATAGTTATCCAAGTAGCACGTATAATCAAATTAATAATAACTGATTTAATGAGCTATTCATAGTTTCACATTTTGAAATTGTTCGTAATTACACATGCATGGCATCAACCTTTAAGACAAGTACTACTATGAAGATCAACAAAGAATCAATAGAAAGATAAAGCACTTGGTAGCGCCTTATGTCATAGTTACGACATCCAACATAGATGGTGATATAGCATAAGGGAAGAGAGAATGCTCCCAAGTTAGGATTCCATCACCCAAGTTCCTAAACATTATTTCTTGACAATAGTATTCATTGATGACAACCAACCATAGCTAATAATCATGATTAAAATGAGTGATTTCCGTGACTGTCTCATCAAGGTAGTAAGAAAAATAATATGTTCATTGGCATTATGTAGTGCTTATAGTTCCAACGTTGGAGAAGTGTGGCATTAACAAAATAAATTAATAGAACCAACCCATCCAATAGAAAAGAAGCAATATTAGAACTTCCTTCTTAAGAAGGTTTGATTTGATAAAGCCCTACATTAAATGACTAAAACAAACTAGGTAGTAGCCAAGCCATAACATGCCACACCACAAAAATCATCTCTTGAGCAATAGAGTCTTATGTCAATCTAATTTCATTAGCACAAAGAGCTTCAATGTTATACAAAAAGAAGCATAAAGAGATTAACTAAGAATGATGACCTTAGCTTGCACCCACATGGCATGAGTATCAACAATCCCTAAAAAAGGCATATGACCATACAAAGGATCTATAATTGCATGAACACATTAAATAATAATTAAAATTTTTTAAAATTATTACACATGCAAAATCAAAGATGTTGAGCTCACTCATGTAATTACAAAATGTTTTGTGCATGATCAGCAACAATAATGCAAGCACATTGCAAGATAAAAACTTGGTTAACCACCAAGAAACACTATGTTAATCACTAAAAAAAATAATGCAATTCTTCAAATAATAAGTCCAACTTGTTGGGCCAACCATGCTACATGCACAAAATGACAACTTGGAGACAAGGCTCACCACATGGTACAACATTCATAGGCAACATTTTCAAATAACACATGGCTATGCACAATTTGCACCATTGAAACTTCACTATGACTTGGGGGAAATAATGCACAAAACAAAGCCCAGAGTGACATGCACAGTGTGATAGTTCCACATTGCCCCAACTCAAGTACCTATTAAAGTGACACCTCATTCCAACATTGGCATTCCTAAGTGATGACCAATATCACATCAATTTGAACACTTCACTGGACCATCAAATTGGTAATAGAAATAAGTAGTGTTTTCAAAGGGCAAGTATATAGCTAATGCGAGTGAGGATTAACACTTATAAGGAATTTTGACATTGAAGACTAACAATTACATTGATCTATCCCCATCACAATGACATTTTTATAGATTTTCTAGACCTTTTAACCATTGTAATCTACTTGTTTAATAAATCAATGTATTACATGTGTAACCAAAAATATATAAGAGCATTATAGACCTATTATTCCCTCAATTCTATGGCCTAACCAACCATAGTTCCTGTAAAAAGTTGGTGATAGGGCTTACAACCCACATAGCTTGTTAGAAAGTTGAGGACCTATTTGCTAACAAAATTAACCAAGAAATTACTCTACCAATGGAGAACAACCATGCACCCTCACCAATAAAATAAATAAAGGGCTCTTAGTCAATCAATCCTTGCTATGTTTGGAGATGAAATGTTTCCATGTGTTGAGCTAAATTAAGTTACTTGCTAAACTACTCTACTCCTAGTGGTTTCCATTCATCAATTTATTAATGATTTTGCCATGCAATCATGCTCCCTTGGAACCCAAAGATGGCATGTAGCTAGCACAAACTTTAGCAAGTTGAAGTCCTATTTGTCAACTAAATTAAACAGACAAATCTAGCCAACAACAAAGAATAGTAATGCATCACCAATTATGGAATCCAGATGGAGCTCTCAATCTATCTATTCTTGCTATTTTTTGACCTAATAAGCTTTTCTATGTTGAGTTAAATTAAGCTATAAGCTCTACTCTTTTGGTGCACATTTTTCAACTTATTTAAGTTTCAACCTTATGACCATGCCTCCCTTAAAACCCAAATATGAAGAATACTCCTAACATAGTTGAGGCATTTTAAGAAGCCAATGCTGATAGAACAATAGATGATTGATATGTAGAGGTCATCTTTTGCTAGAGCTTGTGTAATATTTGATTAATCAAAACCACTTAAAGTAAGCATGTGGCTCAAAAGACTTTTGAGTGTGCCATTTAAAAGATTTGAGTATGAAGGGTTTGCCTTAATTTCCATTTGTTTTGGGAAGGTCAGAATGCATCTAACTTTCTCCATCAAATATGTTAATGCAAATTGCTCATATTGTTTCTAATGCTAAATAATATATGACTTGTAGCAAAAACTTCTAATCAAGTAGATAAAGAGGGAAAAAGTGCTAGTGAGAGTGGGGAAAGTAATGGAGAAGATAGGTGTCATTGTTTAAGACCATGGATAGTAGTACAACTTAGAAAAGTAATGATTATTTCAAAAGGCACAATAGAGGATAGTTGGGAATGTCAACTTCAAAAGATATACAAAACAAATATATATAAGGAGGTCAAGGTCCAAAGTTGTTGGGGGTACATCTACACTTGGGTGGGTTCATAAAATAAAGTCCTTTGGAGAGGAAGAAAACATTGAAAACTTAAATATAAAAATCAAGAGCATAAAATTGTAGGAAAGGACTAGGTACAATGGCAACTGAGCTTGGAGTATTCGTCAAGTAAGTAGGTTCAAGGTAAGGAGAATGTTAGCTAGTTCACCATGAAGAAGCCACCCATATCATGGGAAGTGGGTAAACACCACTTGGAATGATGTAGTTATACATAGCACATGATATAGAATAAAGGGAGATGTTGCACCCTAGTAGTTAGTATATTTAATTTCCAAATAAAAAGGTAGTATTGAGGAAAACTAGCTTTAGTAATGTTTGCTATTTTCTTATTCTTGATGATGTTATGGTGTCATTAAATTTTGTTTTTGTAAAAAAATTGGTATAATGGCACCATTATAGCGAAGAATTGAGATGGGTTTTATATAGATACTTCACTATTACTGTCACATGGAGGTTGCTTCTTTGAAACATATTAGGAAAAAATGAAATAATTTATGTATGGTTTTGAGGAGTAGCATGCCACAAGAACTTCAAAATAGCTTTGAAAATGGTAGTAAGCTTGTCAAAAGGGGAATAAGCAAGATTGATGACTATAGGAAGGAGTTGAAGTCTTTGAAGTTCTATGTGCCTCAAACAAGGGGATACTTTGGGCAAGTGTCATTGAAGAATGTTATGAAAGGCTTGATTTTGTAGAATTGTGGGAGACAACATGAGATGGCTTCGTTAAAGATTGAACTTAAGTGTATTATTTAGTAGGAGTAGAATGGAAGAAGTGTGGTACTATAGTGGAGATGTAATGTAATTAGGGGTTCATAGAGTTATTTGCATAGAAGTCAAATTTGAGGGAAGGTCGTGGTGCCAACTGGAGCAAATCGTAAATGCTATTAGTTGAGGCAAACACTTCATGGATGCATACAACTTAAATGAACTACTTACACATTAAGAAAAAAAGATACAAATGAATCGATAGATTATCGATACATCTTTGAAGCTCAAATAACTCAACTTAAAGTCAAAAAATATTGGAGCTTTGTCATGAAAATTTTATGATTTAGCGGCTTGACCGAAGTTCAAGTTGTTGCAATTCTAGGTAGAGGAGTTGCGAGATAACTCGTGCGACTTTTTTTCTTAAGCATTTGAAAGCACATGGGTTTTAATATTTTTGGAGTTTTTCAATGAAAATTTTTTAGAGTTATGACCGACTATAATTACATATTTTATGCACAATAGTGTACAACAACCTATTTCAGAGGATTGTATTTATAAGAGGAACCAAGTGACTTTTCTTTATTGTGTTAGAGTAGAGAGTAGAAGTGTATTTAATAAAGTATATATGAAAATTTAAACTAATGCTTGCTCTGTAGTTATCAAATTCGAAATATTTAATCTACTGAGCGAGAAATTCAACAAACTTATATGGCTAACCAGGGAAATAGATCTATTAAATTATCAAATGTTTTGAGACATGGTTGTATAAAAAAAGGTAATATAGTGGACGATAAATTGTTGTAATTGTTAGGTATAATGAAACTTGAATGCTAACATCAGAAGAGCAATGTGTAATTCAAGCTCAAATGATGGAAGCAAAAGTATTACAAGATATATAGAATGAAACATCCTTGGAGCGATGATGTGCTAATATTTTGTGAGGGAATAGCAAGTTATTAAAATAATCTTTGCAAGGTGAAGACATCAGTTGATTACTTGGAATATATGTTGTATTGTCAACAAAGAACATAATTTTAATAAAGGAAAATTCACATATAATATAGAACATGTCAATGGGAGTTATGATAGGAATCTGATTATCTAACCCACTCTATATATTATTGCTCATATAGAGTTATGTTGTCTTTGTTATTATATACTAACTATTTCCAAATTCTTTGGGTGTTTATTTAAGTAATTATAATAGTACCACCTAATTTTATATCATTATGTTAGATTTTTGGAATTTGTAAGGAATAAGGGAAACAAAATTGAGGGGTTTTTTATAGTCGTTTGCAGGGAACATGGAGTATCAATGATTTCTTTCTTGGGGACTAGAGTGGAGAAGTTTGATAGGTAAGATGTAGAATGACTTCTTGTCCAGAATTAGGAGTTCATTGTTAAGTCATCAGTGGGCATATCGAGTGTGATCATTGTGCTATAGAGAAATTGGGTGGAGTTAGACATTGTTAAGGCCTTATAAAAGGAAATATAAAACCAATACATATAAGGAGGTCAAGGTCAAAGTTGAGTGAATTCAGAAAATAAAGACCTTTGGATAGGAACAAAAATTGCAAACTCAAATAGGGAAGATCTAGGACATAAAAGTAGGAAAGGACTAGGTAGAATGGTAATTGAGCCTGGAGTATTCATCAAATAGGTAGGTTCAAGATAAGCAGAATGTTAGCTAGTTCGCCATGAAGAAGCCACCCATATCTTTGGAAGTAAGTAGTCACCCCTTGGAATGATGTTGTTATACATTGCACATGATATGGAATAAAGGGAGATGTTACACTCTAGTAGTTAATATATTTAATTGCAAAATAATAAAGGTTGTATTGACGAGAACTAGCTTTAGTAATGTTTGTTATTTTCTTATTCTTGATGATGTTATGGTGTGATTAAATTTTGTTGTAATTTTTGTTGTTGTAAGAAAATTGCTATAGTGCCACCTTTATATGGAAGAATTGAGATGGGTTGTATAAAGATACATCACTATTACTGTAACATGGAGGTTGCTTATTTGAAACATATTAGAAAAAAATGAAACAATTTATGTAAGGTTTTGGGAAGTAGGATCCTACAAGAACTTGAAAATAGCTTATAAAATAGGAGTAAGCTTGTCAAAATTGGAATAAGCAAGATTGATAACTATACGAAGGAGTTCAAGTCTTTGAAGTTCTATGTGCCTCAAACTAGGGGATACTTTGGGCAAGTGTCATTGAAGAATGTTATAATAGGCTTTATTTTGTAGAACTGTGGGAGACAACATAAGATGGCTTCATTAAAGATTGAACTTAAGTGTATTATTTAGATCGAGTAGAATAGAAGTGGTGTGGTACTATAGTGGAGATGTAATGTAATTAGGGGCATTTAGAGTTATTTGTTTAGTAGTCAAATTTGAGGAAAGGTCGTGCGGTCAATTAGAGCAAATAGTAAATGCTATTTGCTGAGGAAAACACCACTTGGATGCGTACAAATGAAACAAAACACTTACACATAACGACAAACGATATGAATGAATTGATAGATTATTGATACGTTTTTGTTACACAAATAACTCAACTTGGATAAACTCAAAAAAAGTGGGAAATTTTATAATTAATCAGCTCGACCGAAGTTCAAGTTGTAGCAATTCTAGGTAGAGGAGTTGCGAGATAACTCGTGCGACTTTGTTTCTCAGGCATTTGAAAGCACATAGGTTTTAATATTTTTGGAACTTTTCTATGGAAATTTTCTTTCGTTATGAGCCTACTAAAAGTACATATTATAGGCACAATGGGGTACAACAACCTATTTCTAAGGATTGTATTTATTGGAGGAACTAAGTGACTTTCCTTTATTGTGTTGAGGAGGGAGTAGAAGTGTATTTAATAAAGTATATATGAAAAATGATACTAATGCTTGCTATGTAGTTATCAAATTTGAAATGTTTAATCTACTTAGCGAGAAATTCAACAAACTTATATGGCTAACCAGGGAAGTATATCTATTAAATTATGAAGTGTTTCGAGAACTGGTTGTAATAAAAAAGGTAATATAGTGGATGAGCAATTGTTGTAATTGTAAGGTATAATGAAACCTGAATGTTAACATGAGAAGAGTAAAGTGTAATTCAATCTCAAACAATTGATGCAAAAGTATGACAACATATATAGAAAGAAACATCCTTGGAGCGATGATGTGCAATATTTTGTGAGGGAATAGCAAGTTATTAAAATAATCTTTGCAAGGGGCTATGACATCAAGTGATTACTTGGAATATATGTTGTATAGTCAAGAAAGAACATAATGTTAATACAAGAAGATTCACATATAGGATAGAACATGTCAACAGGAGGTATGATAGAAATCTGATTATCTAACACACTTTATAATGTTATTGCGCATATAGAGTTATGTTGTCCTTGTTATAATATACTAGCTATTTACAAATCCTTTGGGTGCTTATTTAAGTAATTATAATAGTAATTATTATATACTATAGTTGATCAAATGATTGGGTATTGATGATTACTCAGACAAACATTGCTAATGCTATGAATAAGTTTTTTATGATAGATATATGCCAAAGAAATAGAAAGATTCTTTGATCATATTAATTCCAAAGGTTAATGGTGCTTCAAAATCTAAACATTTTTTATTCTTTAACTTATGCAATATGGTTGATAAAATTATGACAAAGATTATGCTAGGTAGACTAAACGTCAAGCTTTCTAACATTATATAATAAGCAAGCTACATTTTTGCTTGGTAGAGATATTTCTCATAATATTAATTTGGCACAATAGATGGTAGCCAATATGAACACATCAAGAAAAAAAGAAGGCTTAGCACTTAAGGTTGATATAGACAGGGTATATGACAAAGTTAAGTGACAATTTATGATTGATATGTTTAACATCTTAGGGTTTTTTATCACTTAACGTGACTAGGTAGAGGTGTTAATATTGGCATCAGATGTTGGTATTCTATTGAATGTGTATTGACTCCTGTGGATAGATGCTATTAGGGGGATTCAGCTAATATACTATCTGTCCCCTTCCCTCTTTACTGTAGTTTTTGAGTTTCTATCATGCCTTGTTATGTAGCAAATGGATAGTAATGTTTGGTGGAATTTAGATGTTGTCCATCTACACATATGATTTCACACCTCCTTTATATTATTGATGTCATGATTTACTCTTTGGTTACTTATGTTGTAGCTATGATGATCCAAGAGGTTATAAAAGAATTTGGTATACACTTTGGCAAGCTCATTTATGTTCACAAATCAAAAGTTTTTTAGTCAATGGAATGGATTGAAAAAATAAAAAAAATGAATGTAAGAAAGCTTCGTATGCCCCAAGTTAATAATGCCAAATATTTAAGAATTCTTATTGCAACAAATAAATTATAAAAAGTTGACTTCAATTTTCTTATTGGACGATTTGAAACATATATGGCTAGATGGAGGACTAGAGCTTCTTCATTGTAGAGCATATTTGTATGATAGATTTGATTCTAAAAGCTATTCCTACATATTAGTTAGGAAAATATTTAATTCTAAATGGTATCATAGAGGATTTGGAATAATAGTTTCATAGATATTTTTGTAATTGAAGAAATGGGAGTAAAGTTATCCATTACACCAATCGGAATGTTGTGATGGTCCCTAAGGAATGTTGTGGCCTTGGTATCCATTATTTATCTCTTTGGAAGAATCCATTGATTAACAAACGTTGTAGAAAGGTATTGACTCATGAAAAAGGGTTATTTAGGTCTAAGTATGTAATGATCAATAACAACCTCATTGTACCCAGAGGTACTTCACATACTTGCAACTTTTTGTGTTAGCTATTCGTTGCCTTGTGTTAATATTATATGATAGATTCTTGAAGATAAATAGTTAATCCTTCTTATCATACAACTTGTTTGAATTTCTCTCAATTGATTTATGGTCTACAATTGCTAATGTGCATGTGGAGTATCCATTAAAAGTGAAGGAGGTTATCATTAAACATGGAGAATAGGATTGTAAAATGTTTAAAAACATATTTGCTACCACCTTAGTCTATAAAATTCCTCACCTTGGCTAAATCTAATGAAAAAGTGTTCATTTTAAAAAGTGAAGATATTATGCACAATTCTAAAGACATACTTCAACATGTTGAACTATCTAAATATGAGTGGGAAGGTTGTAATTTGGGTCTAGAAAATGTAGGTGCAGCCTTAGGTGAATGTTTTTTTGTAGATTAATCTTGAATCTTATAAAAAAACTCTTGGCTGGGTGTTAGAGGTTTAAACAAGAAAGATACAAATCTATTGTAGTGTATCATGGAGGAAAATATCATGTTATTTTTAGGGAATTCTTTAAGGACAAAGAACTATGAGAGAGTAGCATCATTATTAATCTTATTTGTGTTAGGTGAAAAAACTAGTCATGTTAACTCATTGCAAGAATTAATCAGTTCATTGTAGCAATTTTCACACTTTCAATAATGCAAAAAGAGTTCAATTTGCTATAATTGTTCTTCACCATTTTTGGATCAATAGAAATTAGAAATAAAATAAAGAGGTGTTATGTCAAGTATGCTTTATAGAGAAATATTTAATTTTATTTTGTAGCTATCATTGTGTGCTCAAAACATCCTAGCCCATCTAGCGATAGTGACTATAGTAATTTTGGGCTATGTGTAAACTCAAAATTAACTCCTCTTTTAGTAGTGTGGGACCAAAAAAAAATGATGTAATGGGAGATGAAAGACATATTGTTTGGATTGGCAATATTATAAGGGATCACTTGGTTAAAATTTAATTATTGTTAATAGATTTTACATGTTAGAAGTTATCATTAATATGGAAATGCTAGCGGTCCTTGATGCCATGGAGGTTTTAAGTACTATCAAACACCCTTCCTATGGAGAAACATTTAGATTTGACAAATGTGATTGAGAAGTGACTTGGATGATAGTATCTATTTCCTACGAAAACATATACTAAGATGTAATGAAGTCTAGGAAATGAATGAGCTCATTCAAGGTATACTATTTTTTGAGGCAAAGTTCTATTGTAGTGGAATGAGTTGCACATCATCCAATGTTATGTGAATTTGTTTTGGCATGGGGAATGCTCATTCCCAAACCACTTATATTACATCCATTTCAAACTTTTGGTTTAAGCATCCTTAGAGAGAGATTCTATTGTAGGCTTCAACTTCTTATACATTATCAAGAAACTGAATGATAGTGGTAGGAGCTGGGAGGGTTTTTAATTCCTTGAAAGTGGTGGTAGTGGATGGTGGTGTTTTAGGTAGTGGTGCTTATGGCAACCAGAATTGTGGGAAGTAGCTAAACGATGAAACCCTTGCACTTATGTGGGTGAATTTTGAATGGAGTTTGCTTAATCAACTATTTTAGTTAATGTGGAGACAACGATACTATTTAAGGTAATGTTGAGTTCAAAATAAAACAAAAAAAAGGACATGAGACATTCCCCCTGCATGGGCAACAAGTATGATGACTCTTTTCACAAGGACACAATGTGGTAGAATCTAGCATTGTTCTTAATATGAATGCATCAATACATTGCAATGGTGGTGAAGGAAGTTTAGGAGATACTATGGAGACATCAGAGAATTCATTTATGTTAAAGAAGGTTTGTAGCGATTTTAATTCCTCTGATGAAGAAGATAGAGTGTTAAATAGATTGTACGATACAATAATCAAGGCATGCAAGGGAGAAAAACCTTTAAACATAATAGATAATGCATTGATGTTGAACAAAACTATAGAATATGTAATGTATCATGAGAACATGGCATAAATCCAAATAGTATTGAGGTATGTTTTTTAAACGAATGCACTTCAAATTCTTACGCAATTGCTAAAGGTGGAGAAAAACAATTCTTTGAATAATTACCAGCAAGTATGTAGGCCAAATAAAATTAAATTTAGAGATGTTCTAACAAGAAGAAATGCATGCAATGTGAAGTACTTTTCTAGCGACAGTCTATTGCAGAGACAGACCATTGTGGATGTGAAAGTTCGCAAACCAAAATATAATTCTTTCATTATTAATGATGAAATTCACTTGTGGAACAAGGATTACGAGTGACAAATTATGTATCACCAATTTTAGCTTGTTGGTAGAATGTATGGGAGTTGATTACTATTTTAGTTAATTCCTAAAGTTTGACATCATAAATGTGGACACCTTAGTGGTTTTTGGGTCTTACATTTATCTTGTTTTTATTTCTATCTAAATTTTGAGTCGATAATAGATAGAGACTTAGTGTGGCTTAGTGGGCCAAAGGAAGTATGGGGATTAGTAGTGGGATTGGACTTATGGACACCAGGTTTTAGGCAGAGCCCTATAGAGACTATGTTTGTCCCGATGTGGGTCCATTTTCCATCACTCCTTTATTGGGACATAGAAAATATTTTTTACATTATAAAGGCTATTAATGATCCATTTGAAATGGATGTTTGATGGTAGACTTGTAGAGGTCATCATTTGTTAGTGTCTATATTACAATTGACCTCTTAAAGCCTATTAGAGTAGGTATGTGATTAAATTGTCTACTATGTAGACCTTTCGAAACATTGAGAACAAGGGAGTTTATAATTGTTGTTTTACCTATGGTAGAGTAAGGCATGCATTGAAGGTGTATTTGCATAATAAGATGATATAATATAATAATAGTTACGAGGGTTCATGCTCTATCAAGGTCGATCTTAAGCATTAAAAAATAAGAATTAAATTAAGAGGAAGTAGTTATAGGTTATGAAAGAGCTTGGAGATAATTGACATGACTTGGGACCATGGATTGTGGTGTGAATCTAAAGTAGCAGAATGACTATGGTAATATAGTCAAAGGGAAATGTTAATAGGAAACATGGAAGCAAGCAAGGAGTATGGAAGTATTTTTACCCAAAAAAGGGGCAAGTAAGGAATAGGAGCAAATCAAGGTCCAAGGTTGATGGACATAATGAGGTGTTACATAAAGTTGAGTGCAAACCATAAAACAAATTTTGAGGGAATAAGGAATTAATATAAATGAGGTGGTTGAAGACCTTGACGACATTTCACATGCCATTGAGCAAGTTGTGGAGAAGCACACCGATGTTGTAGATCATCGAAATACTTGAAAACGTTTGGCACCACAAAAGCTAAGGGAAAGGGTAAATACCGAGTGGAGAAAATTAACAATGATATGAAACTCAACAACAAAACAAATGGAGAGGTTTCTCTTATGTATGCTACAATTATAAAAAAAGAAACCAAGAAGATGGTGCATAGGAATGATGGAGATTGAAGACAAAATAACTTCTTACTTCTTTGAAAATGTGTGGATCAGTGGATAGCTATGTTACCTTAGAAATGCTTGTTTATTATGGGGTATTACTCAAATGCTTTTTTTGGTAATTATATAGGACACCTTGGGCGTACTAAATAAAGGAGTAGAAAGGCATAATATCTCTTTCATTATTATATGGCCGTTGGTTGTGAGAAGTTTAATTTGCATGGTAATAAGAAGATTATGACCACAAACATGGTGATGAATTTGTTGGAATTAGATCTTGTTCGATGCTTGTTGGGATTGCAATATTTTCCTAGTTACTATTACACTATTGTTAAATGGAATTTTGTGATTTGTAACAACGAAATTTTGGCAAGTATGTCTAATAGAGGAAGGACTCTAGCTACCAAAAATGAAGGGATGGAAATTCTTAAAAGAAGAATTATGTGCAACGTGCTAGGGATTATGGTGCCTAAAATTGTCTATTTATTTATGTGGTAGATGTTGTTGTCTTCAAGGGGATAATGTTCAAGGGATGCTTGATTATTTAACCTGTAGTAAACTATAGTTTGGGGCCCTCGGCCTCTTAACTTAGACATTATTATAGGGGGTCATTGTGCTATCGTGACATTGATAGCATGAGTGCTACTTGGCCCAAATTCTAGATACTACAGATACTCATTTAGGGAACACCCTTTTGCTTAACATCTTAGTGTAGGTTCTACATGGATACAATAAGAATAAAGGAAACTATAATGGGAAGTTTGCTGTGAACATTGGGCTTAATGAAAATGCCTTAACAAAAAATTATTATAGAAATCGAAATCTACATACGAAAAAGTGGATGTAATACTCATGGAGATTTTTTATTCACAGATTTCTTCAAACTTTTCATAGTAGAGGAAGATATAGGTTCATAGATTTGTGTACTCGTGTTCTACATCAATGAGGACAAATTGTAATAGCTTAACAAATAAGATTAATGTAGAGGTGGGTTAATTACACATAATAGTTTTCAAATTGCATTTAGGGAATGTAGTGTTAGTACACATATTGAGAAAAGAGCTACTTCATATTTTCTTCTATTTTGGGGAGAGTAGGATGGCTATAAGAAGTGAAAATCATATGGTTCCTAAAAATTTAGGTTGGTAGCGGTCAAAATCATTGGAATTTACATAACAACAAAGTGATGTATTACTTAGGGTGAATTTTGAGGAGTAGATTTCATCAAATTATTTAAGTAATGGAATTTGTAAAAATTTCTATAGTGAGGATCAAGGATCAGGGATGGCTATATTAAATGAAAATCACATAGGAGCTAAAATTTAGGTCTACAAAGGTAAAAATCATTGGAATTTACATAACAATAAAGTGGATGCACTATTCAGGGTTAACTTTAAGGAATAGCTTTTTTTCAAATTCCTATATGTATTGGAAGGTACAAAAATTACAACATAGTGGAATTGTGCTCTTAATCAATTTGGCAAAATTATAGTATCTTATTAAAAATGATTGAAAGCAGAGGTAGGTTGTTTAGACATATTAGTATTCAAACATGGCTAAGGGAATGTAGAATCAAAAAACACGTAGAACAGGCCCTTACTTTATATTTCAAGTTATGTTTTTAGGAGAGTAAGAAAGCTATAGGAGTTGTAAAACATATGGGTGATGATATTCTTGTCCATAAAGAGGGAAATCTTTAGAATCTACATAACATTAATATGGATGTACTACTTTCAATGACTTTTGAGGAGCTTACTCTTTCTAGTTATTTAAACAAAAGAACATGTATTTTTTCTAGTTTCTAGACATGCTCTATATCAATGTCACAAAATTATAATAGTTTATTGAACAAGATTGATAGCAAATTTCGGTTGCTTAGATGTAATTATTTTAACATGGCTTGGGAAATGTAGAATGAGAAAAAATACGAAGCACAACATTACTTCATAAATTTGCATATGTTTTAGGGTGACTAATAAGGCTATAAAAATCGAATTCATATGGGAGTTAGAATTTTGTTATGCACCATAAAGGTAGGGAGTGATGCTAGCATACAAGTGTGGTGCATTTTGTTCCACAAGTGACATTTGGCATGTGTTATTGAGGTTTAGTTCACTAATAAGCATTCTCCCATCCTTTCCCTTTAGAAGATATGGTAACATTGGGAATTTGGAATATTCAGGGAGTTGGAGGGACAAAGTCTCACTGTTATTTGCAATGCATTGTAAAAGAACACAATGTAAGTGCTATTGCTTTATTTGAAACAATAGATAAGAATGTTGATAGGTGGGAAGCACACACACTATTGGGAAGAAATTATGGCTATTTAATTATTCTTCATCAAGAATATCATGGGCCATTATGGTGCTTTGGAGGAACTAATTGCAATTGGAGATTGTGTGATCATCCTCACATGTGGTGTGTATACCTATGAATTTGGGTAATAGTACCACTTGGCTTGTTACATGGTATATGCCTCAAAGGATTGTATGCCTCAGCATGTGGCGTAGGACAAATTTAGAGAAAGCCCTAAGCTAGGTGGACTACTGATTGGTTTAAGAAACTTCAATGTTTTGTTGGAGAAAAATTAGAAGAATGTAAGGAAGTAATTTATTAGTGGGTAATCTCACTGCAAGTTATCAAGTTTCACATAGGATTTAGAGTTTACTAATTTGGGATTTCTTCAAAACAAGTTCCAATGGTGTAACAATAAGAGAGGTAGGACACAAATTTTGGAAACATCAAATATGGCCCTTTAAAAGATGAGGGTTATGGGCTTTTCCAACCTATATAGTGACTCACCTTCCTCGCATTAGCTCTAACCATTGTCCTTTGCAAATTTTGTTTGAACGATTGTCCTTAAAGAAGATGGAAAAGAAAGCCCAATATAAAAATGTATGGGTATCATTTCCACATTCATTTGAGATTGTTTAAGTTGTGTAGAAATGTATTGTGGTAAGCCTAAGATTGGACTTTCAATAAATTAAATAGAGTTTTATCATCTTTTTAAAATTGGATTACTATTAAACCTGTCAATATTCTTAATACTCCATGTCATTTGGAGCAAGAACTGTTAACATTACAACTTAAAGAGTGTGAGAGGGGTTTAACAAAGAAGGAGAATGAACATTTGGCACTTCATATTTCTTCCTATCATATGGAAATGACCATAGAGGAAGGTTGGTGATGGCAATATGCTTACATACATTACTAACCTTAGGGTTCAGAAGATGTGACTTTTTGATGTTGTAACTGTATTTATCTTTAGGAGTAATTATATTCATGGACTTAAAAATGATAGTGGGGAATTAGTGGCTTCCCAAATTAAAATTAAGGATATCCGTACGTAGTTTTTGAGTAGAAAGTGGTGCACTTTGGAATAGTATAATCCTCTCCGATAATTTAGCATTTAAGAAATATTAATAATGAGCAAGAAGTAGGCCTAATGGCTCTAATTATAGATGAGGAGGCCAGGAAATCTATTATTTTGAGTAAAAAAGATAAAGCTTTGGGCATTGATAGCATATATATAGAGTTTGTTATTAGAATATTACCCATGTGGATATTATCATAATTATAAAACAATTTTCCTTTGGTACTCATTTACTAAGAGATGAAAAGACATATTAGTAATTCTAATTCCCAAAGTATAGGATTCTACGAAACCTTAACAATTCAAAATGACAATTCTATGTAATGTGATATATAAGGTTATGGCTAACATCATAGTAAGTAGAATGAAGTTGGTTCCTACTTGTATCATTGCAAGGCAACAAGTGGGTTTTGTGCCTTTTCATACTATATCGAATATCATATTTTTGGCACAGGAGATGACAGCTCGCATAACCTCATCTACATCCAAAGAGGGGCTCATTCTATTGATGTTGGATGTGGATTAGGAAAATTATAAGGTTAACAAGATTTTTTGATTGGCATGTAAAATTACTGAAGGTTTCAAAATTTCTTGTGTGATTGAGTGGAGGCATGTATCATGAAACCTATGTTTGGGATTTTATTGAATGAGATCCCACTTTCATTGATTGAAATAGCTATGGAACTTAGGCAAGGGTGATTTTTATTGCCATACATCTGAATAATTATATCATAATATTTCTCTTGATAGATTTTGCACCATGTTGTGCTTAATGCCACTATTGGAATCAAGATTAACCCATCCTTAGTGATCATTACTCACCTACTATGCTGATGAAATATTGATTTATGCATTAGAACGCGTGCTCCACTGAGGACTATTCGAGACATAATGAGGCAACACAAGCTACACTTTAGGGAAGTTGTCAATTTTAACAAATGTGGAGTACTGCTTACTGAAGGTATGGATGACAAGCATAGGAAGGTGATTGTTGGGATGTTGCATATGCACTAGTTGACTCAACGAAATTATTTAGGAATTTTGATTGTAGCAACAAAATAATAAAATAAGGACATTAAGTTCCTTATTGATAAAGGTAAGAACTATGTCTCGAGATGGATGATTATGTCATTATTGATGGTGGGATAAATTCCCTTGATTAATTTGATGCTAGCTACTATTTCAACATATTTTTAGGCCATTCTTTAATTCTAAATGTCATTATAGAGAAGTAAAAAAAGGTTATTCCATGTTACTTATATAGTGTTTCTAATTCCAATAATTTGATTGATTATGCAAACAAGAATTTGGTAATTCTTCCTAAGCATTGTGGAGGAATAAAAGCTCAGAGCTTATTAACATGGCAAAATTAGCTTTATTTGCAAAGAATATTATGTATGTTATGATACAGAAGGTTGGGTTATTGGTTTTAGTATTTAGATCCAAATATTGTGTCATAAAAAGATACAAATGCAACATGGGGATTCACACATATGTAAGCTATTGTGAATAGTTAATCCATGGACTAGCAAGAATAAAATTTAGTTTATTGTCAAGGGGTAGCGAGTGTCCTTCATGAAGAATAATTGGTTGGAATATCCTTCTATTATTGTTTGGCCAACATTTATCAACAAGGTCACTGAGCATTTCACTATCGTGATAGCAATTATTGAGGATTAGGCTTCATAGAACCATCGTAGACTATAACAGCTTTTTGCATACACATTGTCTAATCAGATTATGCATCTCTCATAGGAAAAATAAAAAAAGGGATGTGCTCTACTTTAATCATTTTGAAGGTAAGATGATAGAAGCATGATATATTTATAATGACATCTATAGTAGCCAAAACTCAAAATGGGAAGATCTTGAGTGAGTATGGAAATTAAAAATATAGCCCCAAGTAAGTGTATTCATGTGGTGACTATAATTGAATCTTCTTTCAACACATCCTTGGTCATGCATTAGATGAACTGAGATGGAGATTTTGCACCTATGAGTTTGTATGGCATTGGAGAATGAAATGAAATATTTTGGGAATGCAGGATGATTAAGAAATTCTAGGTGAGTGAATTTGCAATTAGGCATTTCATGACTAGGGATAATAACAACAAGGACTTTAACTCACTTTAGTTCCTACCAATATTAATAGAGTTGCGCATTGAAAATTTTGAAGAATTGCATTAATTAATTTTTCTACTATTGAATTACATTATATGTGGGATAATAAGAATTTACATAAACATGATGCTTAATGTCATTCAATTACGTATATTATCAGACTAGGCTTGATTATCACTATAGTTGTGAAGAGGGGGAAGAAAGATTCATTTGTATTGGATGTTTTCACTAATAGCTTTGGGTGAATATTTCCTTTGTCTATAGTAGAGGCATGTTTCATACCAGCAAAAGGGAGAAATTGCAATTCTTTTGGTTGTTCTTGGTGGAGGATGGTTTGAAAAAATCAAGCTGATGTGGATGTCAAGTTCTTTTGCCAAATAATTGTTGAAGAAAGGTCAGTTTTCTCTCCAAGTTGCTTTTACGTATGCTGTTATAATCAATCCATATATTGTACCAATATTAACATGCTCTAAGAACCATAAAAAACATGTCATTGGAAGAATTATTATGGGTGGTACTATGCTACATCTGCTCATGGCATGAATAATATGGTTAGTGTCTATAAAATAAGACATCTTCAGGTTTTGGTAAGATACTTCACCTATTTAGTCCGTATGTGTAGAAAAGTGTTGTTTTATATCAATAGTTGAAATAGGTTCTCACAAGAAGTTGTGGTTTTTTTGCTTTAGTAGATAGCTTCAAATAAAGTGCTCAAACAAATTATGTTAGAATGTTCATTAAGGTAAGTTATCAAAGGAATTGTCTTCTTTGTGGGAAGGTATCCTTGTTTAGTCTCAAACAATTAATACTAAGGTAAAATGGTGACAACAATTTTCTACATACTATAATAAAAGTTGCACAATATGGAAGGTGATTTGTAGAGGGTGATCTAGATGTAGCATGTGGAAATTGCTGCTAAAAGATGTTACTTCACCTTTCTAACAATTGTAGGGAGTAAGTTTCACTAATGGCTACCCTTATTTTCTCACCATCACTTTCAAGGATGCCTGGATAATTTTTTGTTTATCCTCCACTTTGAATAGAAATGTTGGAAGGCTACAAATAAATTTAGTAAAATTGTTGTTGCTACAAATTAAATAAAAGTTAGAAATAAGGGAATTGTTATCCTGACTCATGTCTTATGTGCAAAAAGCTAATGCTTTATTTGTATTTATTTGTAATGGTGATCTGTTGTTGAATTAGTTATAAATAGAATCTATATTTAAGAAGTTTAGTCTATTGGCATAGTGAGTCAAATTTTGTTTGCTCTAATTGGACTTACTATTGCGTGAGGTGAGAATCAAATTACTTTCTTAGTTGTTATTTCACTGTTGGGGGATAGAATTAAAATTCTTCTCATCAATTATCTTGACATTGTGTTATTATGGAATTTTTGTGTCTCAAATGTAAATGTGGCATGGATAGCGTGTACGTAATGCAAACTATTAAGTTTAATGGAATTATTTTCTTTCTTAATAAGTTATGATTTCATTTATACTTTTGAATATCTAGAGGATTTAAGCAGTAAAAATGAACTATTACATATAGCATTTGGTGAAGAGGAATGATGTCTTTGAAGTTGCTTATTCAAGATCTTGTGAATCTTTTTATTTGGCATTAGTTGGATTAGTCTTTTTTTTTGAAAAGGATATATCATTATATCAAAAGTGGCAATGCCACACAGATTTTACAATAAGATACTTAAGGAGGATCAAACAAAAAATCAGACAACATGAGTTTGAGAAGAGGCTGGGGAAGAGATCCCCCGGGAACCCAAACAAACTCTTGTTGACAAGCAACAAGGGCAACCCAGTCGATAGGATCGTTCCCCTCCCTATGGATGTGAGAGAACCAGAGAGCCTCCAGGTCCCTAACGTACTGAAGAGTAGCAGCAAACACCCCCTCCCTATTGGGGTTGGAAACCATGTCCCGAGCCACCTGAAGTGCAGTCATCGAGTCGGACTGGATCTCCACGGCCCGATACTGAGGAAGAGATCCCCTAAGAAGGTCGAATGACAGAAGAATGGCCTAGACCTCCATCATGTCAGTAGCCACTGAGATCATCCTCTTGCCAGCCACCATGAGAGGTCTACCCAAGCAGTCTCTAACAACCACAGCAAGACAAGCCATGTCGTCACTAACCGTATCATTACAATTGACTTTAATCCATCCTGTTGGGGGGGAAGACAGCCATGCGTGACAAGCAAATCCGAAGATCTGCAAGGATTCCCGCTGGACAAGGATGAATAGACAAGATGCCTCCTGAGAGCCGTGTGCACCTCAAAACTGATCGTCCTTGACAACGAGCAAGGCGTGGGCACATGGCTATTGTGTTTGAACGCGTTCCTCCTCGACCATATGTAGTACATGGTAGTAGCGAGCGTGGCCGCGTGATGCGCACCATCGCTACGATGCGCAATAGGTGATCCCATAAGCTGGAAAAGCTGGTCCAAAGCTTGGAATCCAGAACTCGCACCCGTGGGCCAGCCCAGCTCCAGCAGCACGTGATGTGCATGGCTGGCAACCCACATGTATTGAGCACGCTGGCAGTCCCACAAAGCATGCTATAGGGACTCTGCCTCCGTGCAGCCCAGGGGACACGAGTAACCCCGGCAAAGACCCCGGCGAGCCATCCACGAGGCCGTTGGAAGAAAGTCGCCGACAGCCCGCCAAAGGAAGAACCGAACCCTCGACAGCACCTTCATCTTACAGATTCTCCCCATGATCTCGTCAGGATGCCGGCCGTCACCCCTTGCAGAAGACCACTAGTTGCACTTGATATGCGCGTAGATCCGGCCGCTGTGAGCCTTGGTGTGTGTTTGGAGTAAGACATCTTGGACAGAATCCCGAGCACACCGAAGATGCATGATTCTGTCGATGAGCATTGCACCCGCCAAGTTGGAAATCGCCTCCACATCCCAGACGCTGTCGGACCTGTTGCACTCGGCGACGCTGTCGGGCCAGCTGGAGAGCATATTAAGGAACGTCGGCTAGCAGCATATTGGGAGGACGCCGAGCCAATTGTGCTCCGCAAACCGCACCCTCCGACCGTCACCAATGCGCCACACAAACAACGAAATTACCGTCGGCATCAAATCAAGGATCATCTTGCACACAAAGGAGGCCTTCTATGGAACCTTCATCTGCGGATTGTTGAACATGTAATTTCTCCTCATGATATCAACCCATAAGCCCGCATCGCATCCAAGGATACGTTTGCAATTTCCCATTTGCAAAGCCTGGTGCCAAATGCGAAGATCCTGGAGGGCAAGCCCTCTGGCCGCCCTCGACAAGGTCACGCAGTCCCAAGATGCGTAGGGCAGCACCTGCGCATTACTCGTGCCACCCCAGAGGAATTGCCTTATGCGCCTTTCAATGTCAGCAAGGATCCCCGCCGTCACTACACAGGGCCGCAAGACATGGTTGGGAATAGCGCACAGAACAGAGGACGCCAGCACAACTCTGGCCGCAAGTGATAGTACCCAGGCGCGCCAGCTAACCACAGCAGTGTCAATCCTTTGGACGAGGAAATTAAGATCATGTTTGGTCAAACGCCGCGCAGTGATGGGAACCCCCAGATACGTCAGAGTTCGACCAAGCTCCATGCAAAGCTTCCTAGAGATCAGGTGGAATTTCTTCTTGCTGAATTTATTGTTGAAGTAAACGTTAGACATTGAGAGATTAACCTTCAAGCCAGCGCTGTCCCCGAAAGCCCGCAGAATGAGACGAACGACGCTCGCAGCCTCCCGTGACGCAGGGGCAAACACCAGCACGTCGTCCGCGAACAGGAGGTGGAAAACCCGCGGCTCGTGCTTCCCCGGTTTGAACCCAAGCAACTGTCGGGATTCGTAGTCCCGCATCAAGCACGACAAGTACTCCATGGCCATGACAAAGAGGAAGGGCAAGAGCGAGCAGCCCTGCCAGAGGCCCAGACGCGCCACCACCCAAGGAAGCCGAGATCCATTGATGAGAACAGCAAACCAAGGACCAGAGATGCACGCTGTGATCCACTCGCACCAAATGACAGGAAAGCGCATTGCCTTCATGACCTCGAGCAGAAAGTCCAATCGAACCCTATCATAGGCTTGCTCCATGTCGACTTTCACAGCCATGAGGCCAGAGGCAGCGGTGCAGGAGTGCATCCTCACTGCAATCTCCTTGGCAATGTTAATTTTATCCGAGATGCTATGCCGAGGTACGAAAGCAGCCTGCTCCTGCGAAATAAGACTTGGCAGCAGCATCTTCAACCTCCCAACAAGAATACGAGCCACCACCTTGTAGATAGTGTTGCATAAGCTGATCGGCCGAAAATGCTCCGGCCGGTAGGCCCTCAGTTTCTTCGGAATAAGGACTACAAGGTTGTCCTTCTAACCCTCCAGCAACTTGCGCTCCTCGAAGAAGGTGAGTACAACATTAATAATATCTCGTCGCGTGATGTCCCAATAGCCATTTACAAAATCCATCGTGATCCCGTCAAGTCCCGGGGCACGATTCCTTTTGATTACTCTCATAGCCACTATGATTTCATCTTCGTGACCTTGCGGCAGAGGCCAGAGCCCAACTCATCACTGATGGATCCCGAAAGCGAGGTAATTGAGGGCAGGGGCGTCTAGTTGCCATCGCCCCATTTCCGTTCGAAATAGGAGAGGACAAGCTGCCTAATGCTGTCGGGGGACTCCGCTATGTTGCCATCATCATCCCGAAGGTAGGTAATGCGATTCGCCCTTTTCCAAGCCGAGGCTGCATTGTGGAAGAACTGCGAGTGCACCTTGGCGCGCTGCCACCACCACTGTTCTTCGTGAGCACATCCGCGGTGGAAGGCCGTAACCATGTTCCCAAGCCGCATGTGGTCCTCCTCCAAAAGGCCCTCGTTAGATTCCTTCTTTTGAAGCTCGTCGATGTCCCGTTCCAGCTCCCTGTTTCGGTCGATAAGGTTCCCCACCTCCTCGCGGCTCCATCTGCCCAACTCCATCAACGCGCGCTTAAATTTCATCATCACTACCTCCATGTTGTCTCCCTTAGCATGTCTTCATCAAGCCTTATTAACTGCTTGGAAAGATTGAGGGAAATCCAGCCACACACTGTCGAAGAGAGGCCTGCCGGATTTCGGCCAATGATCCCCACCTCCCACATTAATCGGCAGTGGACAATGATCCGAACCAAACCTACTTAGGTGGTGAACCGAACAATCAGGAAATGCGAGCAACCCAACTGAGTTCATTAAAGCCCAGTACAGATGCTCGAGAATGCGCGCGCCCCCCTACTTCTCGTTGCTCCATGTAAACCTGTTGCCGAAGAAGCCCAAATCAACAAGGTGGAGGTCCTGCATAAGGTCAACAAGGTTCTTCTGATCCCTGCCATAGATGAAGCGCCGCCCACCCCACTTCTCCTCTGGTGCCAAGACTAAGTTAAAATCTCCAGCGATGAGAAGAGGCTCGTCGCTCCTACAGGAGTTCTACACAGCATCCCAAATGACCCGGCGCAAATGGTGATGTTTGGGGCCATAAACGAAGAAACAGTTCATCATGTCGTCTGGTTGGATTTTGACTGTACATGCCATGACATGAGACGAAGTCCCCGTAACCTTAAGATCCACCCCATTCTTCCACAGAATAACAAGCCAGCCGACATGCCCTCTCAGGGGTAGGCTACGAACTCCCTGACACTCCCGTGGAGCCAATCTGCATCTTATCTTGAAAAGGTCCGCGCTTTAGTCTCCATTAAAGCCACAGCAGCGACATTCCACTCACAGACAAGCCTGCGCAAGTAGCCCCTGGACTTCCTCTTTTTGACACACCTTATATTCCACACTATAACATTCATGAATAAGAATAACGTTAGAATAAGTATTTCCTGTAGCCGTGCATCAGCACCTCCCAGAACCTCCACCATCACCGCCCGTGATTGCCGCTGTGCCCCACGAAGCACAACCATGGCCCGCCCAATTAAGCTGTGCTTCCACCCAGGTCCGTGGGCGTACACTCCTCTCAAGCCACTAGTGACACAGGTAACTTTCCCCTGTCTTCGCCCCCACGGGCCACCCGATCCGCTCCTTCAGCCACCGGGGCCTGACCTCCGGTGCTCGCCAACTTTTGGTACACGCGGCCCCTAGATTGTGAATTCGGTCTGGGTCTGCTCCTCCCACGTTCCCTCGAGGGGCTACGGGCACCCCTTGACGGGCCGACGTGCTCCCACCCACCAGTTCGTTTAACGTCCTTCCTGGGACCTTGGCTTGCCATGGCTGTCTGGCCGCTCCGAGCAGTTGCACCCGTTTTCTTGCGCCGAGGTTGGACGAACATCCATGGTCCTAGTGCATTTTCTGCCACCTCGAGGTTGTCCTCCCCGCCTTCTCTTTGACCCCTGTTCCCGCCCATCTCGGAACATTCGCCGTCACAAGGGTGATCCACCACCATCGTCAGCTGCACGTCGCAATGGCTGGCTTAGTGGCCAACGTGACCGCACGAGAAGCAAATCCTCGTTCTCCCAATGTCCCCATTGAGCCAAATGCCCGGTTTCAATGGTTTGGAGAGGTCCGTTCGTACACAGACCCTAGCATAGGATGATCTCTCCATTACAGCAGTCCACCCGTCGAGGAGGAATGGTTCTCCTATTGCCTTTGCGATGCGCAAAATATTGTCCACATCCCAGTAAATCCGGGGCAAACAAGGGAACCGCACCCAGATCGGTGCGCACATTGCATAGGAATCACTGGGTTTGAACTCATGCGTCCAAAGATCCAGACCCATAGCTTGGCCTGCGATTTGCCACGGCCGCCCAAGCCACACGTCATTCCGGTCTTCCATAGACTCAAAATGTAAGCAAAAGCAGTTCGAAGAAAGATCAAACACTTTGAAATTCTTGTGGTGGCCCCAACGTTTGAGCAGCACCCAAGCAATGATTGGGAAAGGCAACGTGTTCCCATAGATTCGACCCACCAGGTCAAATTTGTGAAAGTCTATTCGCCGTTGGCAAGCTTCAGAAGAGACGAGGACCACACCATCCTCAGCAATGTCAGGAATAGCTGCGACACATTCCTTGACATCAATATTTGTCGAGCGCATGAAGGAATTCACCAGGTTACCATTCTGATTATTGAGAGCTGTCAAAACATCTCTAAAGCTGACCTTAGCAGGGAAGTTCTCCATAGCCCCCTTCATCTCTACATCTCCAGTAAATTTGTTCGCCTCCACTCTCACACCCTTCTTTGAAGTGTCCTGGGCCTCTAGTATGGCTTCGTTCCCAGAGAAACCTCCAGCCTCCAAGTGGATTGAAGGTAGGGGTCCCTCATCAGATGGCATTCCTCCTCCAGACGATTAGAAAAGGCACTCCCGCACTGGGGAGTTGCTCGTAGTAGTCCTCGCTTTCTGGTTGCTCCTCCGAAGCGTTCTTCCTGCCATCAATCGTTCGATTAGGGCTGCAGGGTCCGCGGCGCAACCACAGGGATGAAGGGTATGACGCACCGTAGGATCCTGAACCGATCAATCCTATCCCAGTGCACCCCGCGTGAACCAGAATTCAAATTCAAACACGAACCCGATCCACGCCCGAACGATCGAGCGCCCCACGTGCCCCTCACGCGTGAGACCGACGATCGCTGACCATTGACTGCTGTCGCGTTTGAGCTACACACCGCCGTTCCCGGCAACACGGTGTCGCCAAAACCGCCCGCCACCTGGCGTCCGCAGGCCCGCCGCGTGACGTCGTAGTCCTCGTCTTTGACGCACCGCCTCTGTTGTTGTCTCCAGAGGAGACGCTGCGCCCGAGTAAGCCTCACCTTCCACCACCACACCACGCCAGGCGAGCCACAGCCACCCTCCCAGCCCGTCCCTGCATCCTTCTCGCTCCTCAGTCATTGCTCCAGCATCGATATGATATTAAGCACTAGAATTTCTTTGTTCAATATTTGACAGGGTTATTTGATGGTATAATAGTATTATAATAAAATTTGGTCAAGCTTAAGATAATGGATCACACTTCATTGGTGGATACTATCTATTTGAGATCTAACAGTAAAGATATTTGCAATATTGTTCTTTGTATATATCAAAAGCCTATCTAATCCATTAATCAACTTGTGACTAAATTAAAGATACTACTAAGTTAAGTGGACCATTACTTGCTGTAGGGGACTTCAATGAATTCATAATTTGGATCATAATAACTTTTGTTTTATTTGAATTTTGCTTACTTGGTGTCATAACAAAGAGTGTAAAGCAAGCCTTCCTGAGCAACACTGTTATGCACCTCTAATGCATCAGCTTAGATCATTAACCATTACAGAATGTTTAGACAATCATTATTAGGCAAGAACAACTAGTTACGTCTTTCCCAGTCAACTAAATTAGTGATTGTAGCTTGAAAATGGACTATTAGAGGAAACACAATTTATCGTTTGTTCACTGAATATAGTAGAGATTTATCATCACTAAAGAAATAGAGTGTAACAAAACTTGGTTGAAAAGATTTGGTAGTTGGAAAAGGAAATCCAGGATCTTCAACTTAACAAATTTATGTGTGGCTTAATTAAGCAAGAACGTGGTCTTCTGGCATAGTGTATTTTTTATAACACTTTCATTGATTTAGAAGAACGTTGGTACTGGCAGTGCATCAAGTTTAGTTAGGCCACCCTTGGGTCTGACACATGTTTCTTCTAGGCAACATCTACCTCTACTACCAAGAGAAACTATTTCAACAAACTTAAAACTATTATTTGGAAACTATTGGCTTCTCCAACAAAAATTATAGACATTTATGTAATTGTTTTAGCAAAAAGTAGCAAAATCAAGTAAAATATGTGCCTATTTCACCCTTCCATCCATTGAAAATATTAATGAAGAATAGACAATTGAAAATGTGACTCCAATAAGTGATGATGAGCTTAGATATGTGATGATGTCCATAAAAAAACAAATCTCTTAGTATGGATTACATCTCAATAGAGTTTTTTCTTGGCTATTCGAAGATGACATAGTTGCACATTGTTATAATAGTGAATATGCTCTTTAAGTTTACTTTATACTAAAACAATGTAAAGATGCACTGGTCATACTCATCCCAAAAGTACAAAAAGCATCCAAAACTAAGAATTACAAGCTCATTAGAATCTACAATTTTATATATAAAGTAGATGTAAAATATTCAAGGGCAAGACAGAAGGTGGTGCTTCTTGATTGCATTACCAAAGAGCAAGTTGCTTTTTGGCTAAGCCATGTTATATCTAATAAATTTTTTTGTTATATCTACTTTTGAAGATGGTTTGATGGCATATATACTTAAGCATTTGTGTTTCCCTACTCTCTAGTTTGATTAGATTATGTCTTGTATCAATAAATTTTTATTTAGGAATGTTTTTAATTGTTTCTACTTGTCATGGATCAATGAAACCATGGGTCTTAAATAGGGATAACCTTTCTTACCACACCTCTTTACTATTATATCTAAGTAACTCTCATGACTTCTTCAGTAACAGCTTGATCTTGTTGCCTTAATTCAGTTCAGGATTTGCCCTTTGTACGCAAAGATAACACACCTATATGGTTGATGAAGTCATGATTTATGCACCTACAACTTGTGTTGTCGTGAGGAATGCTTAGTATATTATGGAGTAATATGGCCACTAATTGGGTGAGGAAGTCAGTCTAAACAAATGCAAAGTGTTATTTAGTAAGAGGTTGGAGTGAAAGTGTAAGAAGATGATTGTGAGAAATCTACAAATGCATCAAGTCTCTCAATTAAAATATTTAGACATACCAATTGCAACAGCCAAACATTAGATAAAAAAACTTTAATTTCATTATCAATCATGTTCAAGGTTATATTAAGATGGATGACTATGTCAGTATCAATGGTAGGCTATATTTTCATGGCCAATTTGATATTTTCTGCTATTCCTACTTTTTACTTAACCCATGCATTAATTCAAAATGACATTATTATGGCATTGGAGAAATTGTCATTTCATTACTTGTGGAGCTATTCAAATGAAATTAACACAATACACTATACCTATTAAGAAGTGGTAGTTTTTCCTGAGAAATGTGGAGTTTATAATTTGTCAACCTTGAAGTCAACATTGATTATAAAATATTGCTTGTTAGTTATGGCTTATGAAGGCTATTTTTGGGTTCAATCCTTTTGGTCTAAATACTTCCTTAAAAGTAATGCTTTCCATATGGCTCACGTTACATCTTATATGAATAAGTTACTCAATATTGTGCCTCTTGGAACACAAAAAATACAGTTTGAGGATTGCTATAAGAAATTTCGTTTCCTATTGTTTAGATAATTTGCTTGGAGTCGTTCCTATTGCAACTTAGCCAACCTATCATAAAATAGATGTGAAACATCTAACATTTGCAGTAAAGCTACTTAGAGAGCACAGGGTGTAGGATCACAAAATGATTTTGAAGCAATTTGAACTTGATTTAGTATTTTTTATTTTGCATTCTCTTTAGTCTAAATCAAATGAAATGTATGTGCAATTCTTCAAATTGGGTGAGCAAATAGTGTTGGTATCAAAGAGTATAATCATGTATAAAGCTATAATCTTTCAAGGAAGGAGGTCATATAAAGTGCAAGTGTACCCTAAAATAAATAGTATCTTATGGAGCTTATTCTTAAATCTATTTCCTACTCAAACATTCCTTTCTGTAAGAGGTATTGAGGGATTTGAAATTTTTTTCTTGGGGTTGCACTACCAATACAAACATCCCAAATTGTTTATCGGAGGGCATTATTATGAAATAATTCCAGCCAAGTAGCTTCATTAATGATTTTCTTCACTCTAAGTGATATTAATTGTAGGGACGTCACCTCCATTTTTATCTCCTTAATTGGACTTCTACACATTGTAGTTGTTGTTTACTACAACTGTTCAATAACATACAATAGAAGCTTGTGCAACTTTAATAGGCTCCTTGTTATGCTTTATTAGACTCCTCCAAAATGGTGGATTAAGTTCACTTGGGATGTACATGTGCATGATGACTTGAATGTCGAAATTTATATTGTTGCATACAATGACATGGGTTGATCTATTAGAATTTTATAAGAAACCCTAGTTCCATGTTTAACTTCATCCATGGGTATTATTATTATTTCAAAATAATGAAACTTCTACGGAAATTACTTCTTAATGTTGAGGTGGCATTGGTTAAATTAGACTAGACGATAGCAATTGTTATAGTTAACCAGTTACTTTTCTGAACATCAAAAAATAGGGCATACTATCATTGCATATGTCTCATGCTTGAAGTCCTTCAAACAATCCAACATAAAGCTTCAAGGTAATTGTGCTTAAATTAGGTTGCTCATCATACAATTTTGTGTGATTTTACTTGAGACTAAAGAATGCTCGATACCAAACCGCTTCAACTTTTTCTTTCTAGTGATTTGATATAAGAACATCCATAAGATGAGGTGGATGTATGGTACAACCATCACTTTATGAATGAATCCAAAGACTTTGATTTCTCATATGCTATTGACTAAGTCTGAAGAGCAAGATCTACTAATCCTTAGTTAGCATTGTTTATTGTTAAGACTAGGATGATATCTAATTATCTTTATGCCCCCAACTCTTATTATTAAACAATAAAAAATCCTTGTAAAATGCTTTTGTAGTGGTTCATCTTTAATTAATCCAAGAAATTCACAACTAACAAAGAAATGAGAATGGCCATGATTCTAATCTTGTGTGCCAACATAATAGGATTGAAATGTTGTGATGTTATCTCATGCTAATGTATGTAAAGCATGGTATTACTTTGAGCAGTCTAAGGCCAAATCGTAGTCCCAAAAAAAGGATCAAAGTGTGTAGTGTACATAAAAAAATGGACCGGCCAGCCCAAAAGGTCTAACGGTAAGATTTTTAACTAGAACATAAATATATGCTATTGGTGTTACCATGATTTCTGGCACTAGAGTTGCCTTCTAATGGATCATCTTTACGGTTTTTATATTGCATTAATTCTAATTACTAGATTTGTGGGCCTTGGTGTTGTTATTTATTTTCAATGCCCAATTTAAGTAAAAATGTAATTTGTACTCCTATTGTTATTCTTACATTATGTAGCCATCTCTTATGATCCCTCGCCATAATTATACTCTAATTTTTTTGTTTCACATCACCACCGTGGTATGACTCTATCCTAAGCGAAAGTTCATTTGAAAAAAATTGGAATATTGCATTGCTAAAACAGTGGTTGTGTGATTTAAAAGGATATCATGAATCATCAAAAATTCAAGTGAAAGCCTCCATCAACCATTTACCAAATAAATGCAACAATTCAAAAGTTGGACTTTGGTGGACATCTTAGCTCTAGAATTATTATGATTATTTGAGTAGCATGTAACACAAAACAAATTTTAATTGATTTAATGCACGATTAATAGTTTCATTGGCTAAGATTGTTTATGTTTAGATATGCATGGCTTATTCTTTTCAAAATTTTAAGAACACTTGCAAGGTTGAATAGGTAGCATTACAAAGATAAAATGCTAGGTTGCTCCTTATGTCATAGTTGACATGTTTGTTATGTCTTGCAATACTCCAAAAAGAGGTGCAAATGCTCCCAGGTTTGGTTACCATCCCTCATGTTTTAAAACTTTGCTTCTCAATAATAGAATTCTTCAATCAAAACCCTCCTTGGTAAAGAATGATGACTAATATGAGTGGCATTTATGACCATGCCAACATTAGAGTAAGGATGATTGCACATTCAATAGCATTATGGAGCAACAATAATTTTAACATAACTGAAGTGTGGCACAAAAAAAAATTGAATGGATAAACTTCCTTCTTAAAAATGTTTGACTACATGATAAATTTCTACAAATAATAACTGAATAGACCAAGGGGTAGCAAAGTCATAGGACGTAGTACCACAAAAAACATATCTAGTGCAAAAGCGATCTCAGGACAATACAATCCAATAACCTCAAGAAGCTTCAAACATATGCAAAAAGAAGGACAAAGGGCCTAATTAAAGGTGAAGGCCTTAGTTATGAGCTAACAAGAATTGACAACTAGAAGGATTTAAAATTGTTATAGCCTTACAAATGATCCATAATGGCATGCTTCAATGAAATAGCCTTTAAAATGGTTGAAAATTATTTCACCATACAAATTGAAGATGTTAAGCTTGACTCAGTTAATAACAAAATGTTTTATTTTCTAAGATCTATGATAAGAAAGCAAGCAAACTACATGCTCATAACTTTATAACTTCCAAGAAACATAGTGTTAATCAATTAAAAAAGTTGCAATTACACAACTAAAAGAGCACAATTATTAGGCCTCTTATGGAGTACACACAAGAAGAACACATATGTGATGCAAGACACCCAATGCATCACCATGTAGAGGAAACAACATATGCATTTAATGCAAGCTAGACAAAAATTTGCACCACTAAATTTTTGATGTGATAATAGCAAACACTACACCACACAAAATTTGCAAAGGCAACTTCCCATTCGAAAGATACCATATTGCTACATTTGTAATCATGAGTGATGATAATGGTTGAAAAAAGTTACCTATTTCATGTAGAAAAAGCCACATGTGAAGAAAGCCTAAACATAGGCTGAGGGGATACCACCATGTCTCATACACAAAAGGGTAGAAATGCAGATAGCAACAACATGCTAAGTGCAAATGGAAGCACCAAAATTTCATTACAACATGCTTATGTCTACATCTCATAATGCTCTATACAAACGGGAACAAGTTGCACTTTGAACATGCACATTGACATCTCAAAAGGGCATAACATTGTTTGTGCACTAGCAACCTACATTGTTAAAAATAGAAAAAGGTTATACTTTGTGGCTCCTTTTATCACATAGACATGATGTTGTGCGGCATGAGCGAATAAGCTTCATGCAAAGTGTACTATTTCATGCAAAAAGTGTAGAAGTAGCCAAAGCTCTCAACATGCATGTGGGTATAGTACCAAGTAGCTATTGTAGCTGTCCAACATACACAAAACCTAACATACAATGCATAATCTAACTTCTTTGTCGTGAGCTACACTACACAACCTATTGTCCCTTATAAATTGCTCATTGCAACAATTTTGTTGACTAAAAAGGAAAGTCTAAGCATGACATTATCCATGACATAGCAATTCAAAGTAAAAAAACCTAAAAAAAATATACAATGCAAGGACCAAAAGTGATGCTTGTAAAGGATCTAGAATGACACAGATAGACAGGTTTCCACATGTGTTCATAATGAACCAGTTGGCCCAGTACTTTGTCACATGTGCAATTATAGCAATGCATGTCTTGGGCCATAGCAAAGCATACCCAAAACCATAACACACATTGCACCAAGAAACTTCCACATCCCATGGGTAACATTGTGCCACACATAGTAGCCTTGTGCACTGCATATTGCATATTGTAGCAATTCAGTCAAGGAAGAAGGTAAGCCTACTAATAGAGTGTCCACATATACCTATGCCAGTAGCTTATGGTGCTAAAAATTCAAAAATGTTTCACATTAAATCCTCACAAGTTGTGCACTTGATGATGTAAGTCAGGCACGGATTGGCTCTCATGCATGCATTATAGGTTATCTCACATAACTAGTGATGAAGCCAAACATGCACAAACTTTAGCCCATATTGTACCATTAAGGTTTTTCTTTATAAGGGGCCACACCATGCCGCAAATAGCCCCTTACAGATGGCTTGTTGTGGCAATTCTATCAAAGTGGAAGTCAAGTCTATGAATATGGCATCACATTATCCATGCATTGGCTGCCCACTGGATAACAATGTGAAGAAGTTACACATCATAAGCATCACAAATAAAACATAGAGGATGTCATTAGCAACATGTAGATTGACTATTTCGTGCATGAATAGTTTATTACTATTTGAGGCTAGAGATGAAGCCTAGCATGCATAATCCCTTATGCATTGTTTAGGACAACAACAAGCACACATTGTAACCCTTACAGATTACATGTTGTAATAATTCCATTAAGGAGAATGATAAGTCTTGCAATAAGGCATCACCTTATCCATGCACCTATTATCTATAGTGCTAAACATCCTTAAAGAAGTCACACATTGTGGGCCCTAATAGTTGTGCACATTAGATACAACAGAGAGTATGTGTACCAACTATAGCATGATGAATAGTGCACTACTGGTGTTGTATCCTGCCCAATGTTCAATTGAATGAACAACTATAGCAACAAAATTCTAGGACCTCAAACAAGCTTGCACAAACCCTAGAGTATAATACAACATCAAATTACTACTTTGTCATACACCACATCAAACATTTCTCATTAAGGGTCACATGTGATATTTTTGTCAAAAAAGAAGCTGAGTCTCCTTATAGGGCATCACTTTATCCAAGTCACAGTAACCCATAATGCTAAAAATCTAAAAAAAAATTGCACTTTGTTGGCTCTCCCTGTCGTAGCCATAAAATGCCACTATGCTCAAACTGACAAGCTGCTAGGCATGAGTACAATACTATAGTGCACATAGTTCATAATTGCATGCAACTAGTGTATCTTGATATGCATAAACCCTAGTGGATATCACACCATCCAACTTTTATGTTGTTTTAGGCCACATCGTGTCACCTATTATTACTTGTTAAATGCATATTGTGACAATTTACTCAAGGAAAAATAAAAATCTCCAAGGCATCATCCAATCAATGTGCTAACAAATCCAACGCAAAAAATTCAATAGAAGTTATGCTTTGCATGTCTGAGCATCGTCATATAAGATGTCATTGGCCATATGAGTAGGGTGTTGATTGTCGTGCACAACTAAGAATGAAACCAAATATACACAAACCCTTCACATAGTGCACCATCAAACTTCTACTTTACCATGGCCACACCTTATCTAGCATTAACCATTTTAGATTGCATATTGTGATAATTACATCAAATAGAGAATCACCTTATCTATGTAAAGGAGAATGATATGTCTTGCAATAAAGCATCACCTTACCTATGTACAGTAGCCCATAATGCTAAAATATGATACACATTATGAGCCCCACCAGTAGCATGCAAAGGATGTCATTGGGTATGAGTGATTTATAGGTTACATGCATGAGTCGCAAGGATGATGCCTAGCATGCACAATTCGTAGCATAATTGTGTCATCAAAGTTTTGCTTCACCATGTATCACATCGTGTCACACAATGTGTTTTGCTAATTGCATGTTTTAAAAATGTTGTCAAAGTAGAAGGCAAGTCTATTAAAATGGAATCTCCATGTCAAGTCATCCACAATCTAAAACTCTAAAATCCAAAAAAAGTTGATATTGTGGGCCTCAATGGTTGCTCACCCTTGGTGATGTAGAAAGCAATCGTACTTGTTTTCAAGCACAAAAATAGTGCACTACTAGTGCTATAGCATGTGTAATGCTTTGTCAAGTGCATAACTATAGCAGTGTAATGTTAAGATAGTAGCCATGCTTGGAAGAACTCTAATGCATATTATAACATACAACTTCTCCTTCTCTATTGGCCACAAGGCACCATACATTGGCCTTTGTTGATTGCATATTACAACAATTAAATCAATTAAGAAGGAAAGTCTCCCAAAAAGGTATTTCATTATCCAAGCGACAGTGACCTACAGCACTAAAAGTCTGATAAAAATTACACAGTACATGCCTCGCTTACAACTCAGATATGATGCACTTGGGCATGTGTAGAATGATTGCCATGTGCATCACATTCCTTCACTATGCAAATTTATCTATAATGCTTGACAAGGTGTGTAACCCAGCAAGTACAAATCCCAATGCATATTGTGCAATCCAATTTCTACTTTACTGCAAGATGCACTATGCTGCACATTATTGCTTGATGATTAAATATTTTGATTGTTTCATGAACAAGGAAGGCAAGTCTCCCAACAGTGCATCTCTTGTACACGCACCAGTATTCTACAAACCTAAAAGTTTAAAAAACATGTAGTCCTTGTTGCCCTTACAAGTAGCGTGCATTGCGTGTCATTGGGTGCCATTGGATGGTCACCATATAGGTGAAATTTTTTTTTTGGATACATGAATAATGCTATACTACATGCATACAAAGTCTTGTAGTGCACCAAGGGCTCTTTTGTGCACGCAGTTATGACAAAGATTAAGGATGCACAAATCCTAGTGCATATTGCACCATTCAACTTTTTCTTCATCTTATGTCACACTGTACCCTAAATTGTCCCTTGTAGATTACATATTATGACAATTCTTTCAATGAAGAAGGTGCATCTCTAAACAAGGAATCACCTTATCCATGTAGTAATAGCTTGTAGTGCAAAAAAATAAAAAAAAATATTACAATTTGTGCACCCACTCTCTATGCACAAAGTCTGCTACTACCAGTGCATAGACTAGCTATTGTATTCGTGCTTTGTGTTACTACACATGTAGTTATATGTCATGCATGTAGTTGTAGCAGCACATGATGAATGGAGCAACACAACGCACAAAATTGCTAGAGCATATGGAACCATCCAATTTCCACTTTGCCTTAGGCCACGCAATGCCAGACCTTGGCCCTTGCAGATTTCATTTTACAACCATTCGTTTAGGGATTTAGGAAAGCTTTGAATAGGGCATCACTTTAAACTATAAAACTTTGCCAAAGGGCAACATCTACCAAAGAGATGCATTTGTAAGTCCTATGTCTACATAATTTATGGTTGAGAATAGGACTCCAAATTTCATATTATGATAATTTCATAATGGAAGATGGCAAGTCTTCTAATAAAATGGAACCACATCAGTGCTTGAAAAATCTCAAGTGATGAATAGATTAAAAAGTGATATTTTTGCCACACACATGCAAGCTCCATAGTGCTAGATACAACAAAAAGAACAAAAGTTTTGAAACTTACATGACCTCTTGAGGGCAATTTGGTATATTTCCCACATTAGATCTTCCAAGATTTATGATTGACAATGTGAGGCGTTTCAACTTTGCATCTAGGAAGGCTTATAAGGGGCATGACATGAATGTCACTGTATTATGCAATGTATCATGCGAAGTATCACAATAAGTATAATAATATGTATTGCAATAAGTGGAGGAAGTGGAGTAAGCTGAGCAAGTGATTGAGTCAGGAAGTGGTATTTTCAAACTTTTATGATATCTACTTCTGTAAGGGGGCAAATCTTCTATAAAAGGGTTGAGTCTTCATAGATTATGATAATTAGGCCACTCTACCACTTCCAATGCCTCATCACAAATTTAAGTTGTAAGGATTCAACATAACCTTCATTCTTAACTGTCATTTCTTATAGTATTTGTGCCATGCGACTTTTTACGTCATTACGTGGGGCCATTGTCGCATTCTCTTGGTATGTAAAGCCCTTATTATTGGATAACAAGTGAACAATAGACCTAGGAATTATATTATAGCTCAGATAATGAGTTAAGGGCTTTTAGTGATAATTTGAGATAAAATTGCTTTGGGCCATTACCTTTTCATGCAAGAGCAAAAACCCATTGCATGAATCAACGGGTTCTCTTATACTAGTTTTAATTATAATCACAACACATTCATCAAACTAACTTATTTCACAAAGATCTAATCCTGACATAGTTTGTCATTGGTAGGTGAACAATTCAAAACTTTGTGAACTTTACCTCAAAATGAGAGGAAGAGCCGACATCGAAGGATCAAAAAGTAATGTTGCTATGAATGCTTGGTTGGCAGAAGCCAACTTTCCCTACAACAGCTCTACTGACTCCTCTAGCTTCAAATTATAAATGCTTCAATGATTGATAGGACACACTTTAATGCTTAAGTTTTGCAATAGAAATTAGAATCAAATGAGTTTTCACCCTTTTATTCTAAATGAGTATTCTATTCTCATTGAGCTCACACTTGGACAGCTGTGATATCTTTTAGCAGAAGTTTTTCCCCAACAATAGCCTCCATAAGGCAATGTCTTCTACCAAAATCAACATGCAAAGGCTAGACTTGTAGCCAAAAGGAGTTTTCGGTCCCTGCCTCAATCTTACGAAATAAGTGAAATAACTTTAAAGGTGGTGGAATTTCAGTTTTGTTCTCATGCCGAATCTAAATTTGGCTAGACCTTTGAAGTCATTTCATAAAGCAAGACCAGAGTGAAGGTCAAAATGTTATGGTTTTTCTGGGTAGTAGGTAGGAACATTTGGAATATCATTAATCCATTCATACATGTCACAAATTAAAAGATGAGATATTTTGATACCTTAAGGCATAGTTACTCTTATCATTTAGTCATGCGAGGTTAAATTTATTCATTTCGATATTCAAAGCACTAAACTAAAAAAACATTACATGGGCATCTCTAAAGACCATTAAAATTCTCTACTTTAATTAAATAATTTTATTCACAACATCCAAAACAAAATAATGCAAGCATTACATGAGAGGAGTATTAGAGTTACCTAGTAATAATATTATGTTTGTGAAAGATGCATTCTAAGATATTATTAACATTGAGTGTAATACCCTTGAACATCAAATCAATTAAAAATTAAAAAATGTCTAATAAAAGTTGCCAAAATGTTTTAAAAGAATCTAAAGTCCAAAAATAATATTTAAAAAATGTGTTCATCTAGATGAGTCCAATGACATTTTGCTTTGTCTCCGTTGGACATTGTCAAGAATTATCGTGAATTAACTAATTAAATATAAATAATAAGAAAATACTGTATTAATATTAAGTAAATATATATTAAATTTAAAAAGGGATAAATTTCAAAATAAAATATAAAATAATAAAATCAAGGGAAAGTGACTCATATAATATGAGAATTTGAGTTTTCAAGTAATATAAGTGAATCAAAGCAAAACACTTTTAGAAATGGGATAAATTTTTTGGGAAAGCTACAATTTAATATATGAGGTAGATTTACTTTAACATCATCTATGATTAAACTAGATATAAATAAAAAAGGCTCATAAAACATATTAAATCATAGAAAATACTTAAAAATTTTAAAATGAATATTTCATAAGACAAAGCACATTGGGAGGAGTTTGTCGACAATTGTTCCATCTCAATTCCACATTGTTTTTAATCACAATAAATTTAAATAAATATTAAGATAAATAATAATAAATTATTTTTGATATATATATATATATATACATATAAAAGCTAAATTGAGGTAATTTGGATCAATGTAAAATAACCAAATCAATGACATGATTTCGTTATATTAAAAAAACTTTTAAAGGAATTAGAGAAATTGCGTAGAAAAGATGAATTCAAATTTACTAAAGAGTTCGAGTGTAACAATGTGGATCATCAAATATGCTACCACACAAAATATCTCCTAAAGCATAAAAAAAATACAAAAAATAAAACTTTTTAAAAATATTAAAGAAATAATATTTAGTTGTAAAGTGTTTGTTGAGATAAGACCAATGGCATATTAAATGTGAATAGAAGATAAATTAAAATAATGCAATATAACAAAATTATTAAGAGGTATAAGTCATCCAAGAGGAGAATTAGAGTTACATAATAATAAAAGTAAATCAAATTGAAAACGTTTAATAATAAGATAAATTACGAAAGAAAACTACTTTTCAAAACATTAGAGATATGGAGCATAACATCCTCGATTGTCAAATCAACTATGAATATTGTGACTTACGAATATAAAAAATAATTAGTAAATAATTATTATTTTAATATTGAGTTTATCTATTGTTAAACAAAATTTTGATAAATTGAACCAACATAGGATAACTAAAACAAAGCACGATAAACATCACATAAGAGAAATATTAGAGTTACATAATAACATAAGCAAATCAAATCAAAAGGTTTGAATCAATGTGAAAAAATGTACCTAGAAGTTGCATTCCAAGATATTAATTATATTGAATATAACACGCTCTATTATCAACTATTGTATGAATTAGAATAACTCATAAAACATGTCAAAACTTTGCAACAAATACTTAAAATTATAAACATAAATATTTAATTGGATAGAATTTGTCAAAATAAGTCCATTGACCTTTATTTCATCTCAATTGGACAACTTTTAAAATTTTGGTGAATTAACCAAGTAACTAAACATAAATGATAACAAATTACTTTTTTTATATTAAGTAAAAAATATATTGAAAAGATAATATAATTGAAGTAACATAATATGACTAAATCAGTTTGATGTAACTGTCACATAAGAGAAGATTTAGAGTTACACAATAACATTACAAAAAAAAAGCAAAAAATTTTTATAAATATGATAAAGTGTAAAAGGTTTTTAAATTTGAAGATATTGAATAGATTGATGGTAACATCTTTGAGTATTAAATCATCTAATGATTAAAATAACTTATAGTGTGCAAACTCCCTAAAAATAAAATATATACAAAAAAAAGAATTAATATCAAATTGGATTGTACTCTTCGAGATAAGTCAAATGTCATTTATTTCTTCTCTGATGAACATCTTTTGGATTTTATTGTGAGTTATGATAGGAGATGAACATAAATAAAGGTGAATTACTTTTTGAATATTACGAAAATATATATTAAAGATAAAATAAGAGAAATTGAAGCAATGTTACATAAGAAAATCAATGTTACATGATAAGAAATTTAGAGTATCTAGTAACAAAATGAAATAAAATCCTAAGAAAATCAAGTGTAACAACCACTAGCTTAAATTAGACTTGAATCAAAATATCTCATAAGTGATCCAAAAACTTATGGAATAATAATTAAAAATATTAAAAATATATACATTTAATTGGATAGAGCTTATTGATACTAGTCCAACAATGTGAGAGTTCATCTTTGTTAGAACTTGCTTAATTTATGAATTTTAATAAGTGGAGAAAATAAAAAATTATGATATTAAATTGATGTGAATATAAATTAAAGCAAAGATATGATAAGTTGAAGAAATGTGATACAACCAAAAAGAAGAGATGTAAAAGGTGCATAATAAAAGATTTAGAGTTAGCTAATATTATTGTAAGATTAAAAGCAAACATTTGAATAAATCACAAAAATTCTATCATAAAGCAACATTCCAACTTATTAAAATGTTGAAGTGTAACATCCTTGATCATAAAATCATGTTTTAATGAAAATTTCTCGTTAAGCAAACAATACACATAAATAAAAAATTATTTAAACATTTTTAAATGAATGTTTAATTCGATATAGTGTTCAAGTTGAGTGCAATTATATTTATTTCATCTCACTTAGACCTCAATTATAATTACAATGAATTCTAAAGAAATTAAACATAGATAATAAAAACATAATTTTTATATTAAGAAAATATATGTTACAGCTAAAATGATAAACGGTAATGCTATGTAGTATGACAATCAATTTGATGTGAAGGTTACTTGAAAACATATTTATAATTACTTAGTAACATCACCAAAACAAAGTAAAAAACAAAAGAAATAATATAAATTACATAGCAAATTTACTATCCATGATACTAAGAAGTTCAAGTATGATACTTTCAATTATCAAGTAAGGTAGAAAATAAAATGTGTCATGAAATATGTCAAACTTTATAAAATAATATTTTTAAAAATAAAAAATTTGTCTTTAATTAGATGGAACTTGCAAAGATGAGTCCAACAATGTTTCATTTATCTCAATAGGATTTCATTTGGAGTTACTATGACTTTTAAAACAAATAACAATAAATGATCAAAAATTAATATTTTAAGATTAAGTAAATATCTATTAAAGCTAAAATAAGATAAGTTGAAGAAACGAAATATATCTAAGTCAAAGTAATACAAAGGTCTCAAAAAGGGAGATGTAGAGGTATTTATAGTAATATGACCTAATCAAAGTGATATATTTGAATAAATTAGATAAATTATTTGTCAAAGTCATATTCCAAAATATTAAGGAGGCTGAGTATAATACTATCGATCATAAAAATAAGTATGAATCCAAATATCTCATAAATCATGATAAACTCTACAAAAGCATTTAAAAATAAAAAATTAATATCTAATTAGATAATATTCATCAAGATGAGTCCAATGTCATTGGTTACCTCAATCGAACTTCATTTCAAATAAATAGAAATTACAAAAGTGAACAAGAATAAATAATAACAAACTATTTTTTTAATATTAAGTAGATATATTTTGAAGTTGAAATAAGATAAATTAAAATAATATAATACACCTAAATCAAAGTGATGTAAAGATGACATGAGATGAGAGTTAGAGTTGCATAGTATTTTAACCTAATCAAAGCAAAAGGGCAGAAGAAATAAGATAAATAATGCACAAAAGGTTGTATTCTAAGATATTAATGAGATCGAATGTAATGGCATTGATCATCACCTAATATGGTAGGAATCATAATTTCTCATAAAATTTTTTAAAAAAATAAAAAATAAAAATAAATTAAAAAGAAGTTTTTAATTTAGAGAAATTCATCAACATTTCTTTTTTCTACACTAGCCACTTTTAGAATTTCAATTAATTAACAAAACAAATAAACATAAATAATAATAAACTAACATTTTAATATAAAGTTAAAAATATATTAAAGATTAAATGAGATAAGTTGAATCAATATAATGCAACAAATTCATAGAAAAAACTTTAAGAGATGAAATAAAGTTTATAAGAAAACTACACAACATGATGCTAAAGATGTGTGTAATATCTTTGTTTATTAAATTAAGTGCAAGTCAAAATATTAATGAGACATGTTAAAAGCATTAAACAAAATTTTAAAAATAAATATTTTATTTGCAAGAGCTCACTGAGCGCTATCTAACGACTATTGTTTTTAATGGTTAGTCCATTTTAGAAATTTTTTTGAATTTCCAAAGAAAATATACATAATTAATAATAAATTATGATTTTATCATTAAGTAGTTAGACATTAAAGCTAAAATAAGATAAATCTAAGTAGTATAATAAAAAAATCAAAGCAATATAAACATCACATAAGAAGAGAAATATAGTTTCCTGGTAATATTACAAAATCAAAATGAAACATTTAAAAAAACTCCAATAAATTGTTAGGAGGCTACATTCCAAGATGTTCAAAAGATTCAAAGTACCATCATCCATCATCAAACCTGATATGAGTAAATATGCCACACAAGTCGACCAATCCCTAATAAATGAAAATAAAAAGATGATGTTTAATTAGTTAGAGTTCATCAAATTGTATTCAAGAGGATTTTTTTCAACTAGTTTAGAACTTGTTCTAAATTACTATGATTATAGAAATTTGTAGAAATAATAACAAATTATAATTTTAGTATAAATGAAGTATATAGTAAAGCAAGGATGACATGAATTAAAGCAATGTAATATAACAAAATCATTGCAACATAATAGCAACCCAAGAAGTGATTTGGAGTCACATAGTCAAATAAACAATTAAAAATCGAAAATACGAAAAATTGAGATAATTTTTTTGGTACACCTACATTCCATGATGTTATAATGATCAAGTCTAACATCCTAAAGTAAATAGTATTTGTGAATCTAGCAAGAAAGAGGATGAATCAAGCATTTATAAATGTTTTTTATATTTTTATAAATTTAATTTTTCAAAAAGTTTTCATCAAAATAATCCTATGTTTTTTGAAAACCTTCATTAATTTTTTAATTTTTATGATTAATTAAATAATAAAATAAAATTATAATTGTACACCAAATTGTTTATGTCATTTGGTCCAAACTAGAACTATCAAATCAGAGATGTTATGGGCCATTAGGACATAGACTTTATGAGTGCAGAAGTTACTACTGGTTTGATCAAGATATATCAAATCTTGGTCATCTTATCATATTAGATGTGCCCATATCAATCGATTAATCAATGATAAATATGAGAATGATTTTAGAAGTAAGATTCAAAATGGATCACTTGGAGATGCGTAGTTTAAGGATAAGGAAAAAAGAATTCTTGCTATACATTAAATTTTGATGAGACTATGGCCACACAATCTAAGCTTTAAAGAAAATCATATATGCACGCTAAATTAGGGACATTGGATCAATCATCTGATGGTAAAATCACTCAATGTCACTAAAGCACTACAATATCAATGTAGTTTATTATTTATATAAGCTTTCATGTGCTTTTAATTTGAGCTAAACTTGAGGCTGGATCCCCTTGTGAGCTCTAGATTTAATAACGTAGGTTTTCACCTGACCCATTTCATTATTGATTTTCGCTCTACATGGCTCGATCCTCTCTCTACTTAACCTTAACTGGATCTTAAGGTATCACCCAAAGGAAGATTTGGCTTGACCTAACTTTGTTCTTATGTGTTTGCCTACTTAAGGCTTGTGATTACACACAATTTATCAGTTGGCTCGAAAGATTTTCATTTGGGTGTATGCTTCTGATGTGGCTTCGATATTTTTCCATTTTTGCTATGATAATTTAGATATAATTTTTTTTTTTGGTATAGCCGAAGTTTAATATGAAATTTAGTAAAGATAAATAAGTAGCACTAAAATAATGAAAGAATTAAACGAAATGAAATGTAATTGTTTTTTAAATTAAGGAAAAGTTTATGTAGAATTTGAACAAAGTAAATTATTAAAAAATTAAATGCTATGTTTCTTAAATCAAGGAATGTTTGAAATAAGATTTTAAAGGATTTGGGTGGAGACATTTGCTTTGTGGTGAATAATCAACATGCAAACAATGTATTTCATAATAAGGAAAACTATTTTCAAATTTGATACAAATATCTTCATACTTTGAAACATGCTAAACACTCCAAGGCACTTTGAAGACAATAATTCATCTTTTATAAAAGTGCATGGCTTCTTTTTCACAACTAAACTTAATTCACACTGAAATAATCCAATTATATTATGATAATAAATATTTATGGCTTTATTTATCAAACACAATGTGACTTAACACATCTTCAAGCATAAAACCAAGCATTAATCTAAAGGTCTCCTAAAATAGGATAAATTGTATGGAAATGTTATATTCCATGATACCAAGGAGATTTAGTAAAACATCCTTGATCATCAAAGTGGATATAGACCAACATTTTTTCATAACTCATGCCATATAACATAAAAAATTATACAAATATAAAAAAATTTATGAGATAGAAATTATTTAAGGAGTCAAATGACATTTGTTTTATTTCAATCAAACCCTCTTAGGAATTACTACAAATCACTATAAAAAAAAAGCATGAGTAATAAAAGTTTTTTATAATATTAAAAAGATTTATAACAAAAATGAAATATGATAAACTGAAATTACGTAATATAAATATATCAAAGTAATGTAAACATCATATAAGAGAAGAGTTAGAGTTTCATAACAATATAACCAAATCAAAACAAAAAAATATTTGAAGAAATGAGATAAATTATGCAAAAAAATTGCATACTAAAATTCTATAGACATTGAGTTTAACATTCTCTATGTTTAATTAGATTTAGCAATGCCATCTTAAGTATGCCAAAATAATGAAAATAAAAATATTTCAACATATAAAAAAATTAAAATTAACTATACCTCATTGATCCAAGCCCAATGATAATTTTATTTACATTGCACTTCATTTATAATTACTGTGAATTACAAAAATAAAAATACATAATAATAAATAATTATTATTTTAATATTTAATAAATTTATATTAATAATAAGAATAAGATAAATAAAAAAATAACATGATATAAAGAAATTAATATGATGTAATGCTCACAATATAGGAAATTTGGAGCTGCATTATAACATAACCAAATCAAAGTTAAACTTTTGAAAAATTAGAAATTAGATAGTAATTTTGCATTCTAATAAACGAAGGAAATTGAGCGTAATAACATCAATCATAAAATATGGCACAAATGAAAATGTCTCATTATTCATATAATACTTTTGAATATAAAATGTTTTATAATACAAAAAAATACTTATTTGGACACATCTCATCAAGAAGAGTCTAATGACATTTGTTTAGTATGAATCATACCTTATTTAGAATTCTTGCTAATCATAAAAGTAAATAGGAATAAAAAATTTAATATTTTAACATTAAGTAAATATATATTACATGTTAAATAAAATAAATTGAACTAATATTATATAACCAAAACGAAGTGATGTATTAGTCAAATGAGGGGAGATTTAGAGTTACATAGTAATATAACTAAAACTATGCAAAAAATCTATAGAAATAAGATAAATTGTATAGTTAAGTTTCATTTAAAGATACAACGGAGATTTAGTGTAACATCCTCAAACAGCAAATAAGGTATGACTCAAGATATCTAATAATGGTAAGCATAAATATTAATATAAGTATTATCTAAATATGAAGTAATTATATATTAAAGTTGATGTTACATTATCTAAGTGATGCAATGCAAAAAAAATGAAGGCAATGTAAGAGTTACATGAAAGATGTTTAGAGTTACATATTTTTATAACCAAATCAATGTAAAAACCTTTAGGAAATTACATAAATAGTCAAAGAAAGTAGCATTCCATGATACTGAGGAGATCAATGCTAATATTACAGATCATGAAATTAAGTACTACTAAAAATGTATCAAAAAGAATGCCAATGCACTAGAAAATAATTTTTTTAAATTGCAAATATGATATTCAGTTGGATAAAGCTCATTATGCCTCATGTAATGACATTTGATTCACCCTAATTAAACAAATACCATGAATTATGAAAGTAAATAAAAAAATAATAATTTAGCATTTTAATAATAAGTAAAAATATGCTAAATTTCATATATGATAAATAAAAGAAATGTAACACAACCAGATCAAAGAAATACAAAAGTCACACTAGAAGAAATTCTAATTACAATATTCTATAGAATAATAACAATAAAACATTTGAATAAATGAGATAATTTGCATGAGAAAGTTTAATTCCAAGATGCTAAGGAGATCAAGTTTAAAATATTTAAAAATATGACAAAATATTTTTTTAAGTTAGAGCTCATTAAGATGAGACCAATGATATATATTCCATATTTATTAAATGTTATTTGGAATTATCAAGAATTATCAAACTATTTAAACATAAATAATATTAATTTTTTAACATTGGAAAATATATATTAGAACAAAAATTATTTAAATTAGGATAATATAATATCACGAAATGAAGGTAATTTAAAGTTTAGAAGTTTAGAAAATTTGATTATTGTTGCAATAAAGCTTATACAAGAAAGTTGCATCCCATGACACAAAAATCTTTCAGTGAAACATTACCTTTTACAAATTAATTATGAATTAAAATATCTAATAAAGTGGGCTAAAACCTTAACAAAATATTTAAAGATAAAAAATGAACTTTTATTTGGAAAGAGCTAATCAAAATCAGTTGAATGATGTTTGTTTCATCTCGATTAGAAGTTGCTTGGAATTATTTCAAATTATAAAATAAATTGAAACAAATAATAATAATTTGTTATTCTTATATTAATTAAATTAATATAATAGAATCAAATCGAGGTGATTTAATTGTCACATAATAAGACAACTATTATTTGATAATAAAATAACCAAATTATTGCAAAATATTTTAAAAAATAATTTAAAATTTATAAGAAAGCTGTATTCAAAGATATTGAAGAGATCAAGAGTAAAATCCTCATTCATCAAAAGGTACAAATTTAATAGCCTCATAAAAGATGTAAAACATAGAAATACATTGTTAAAATCATAGAAAAATATTTTTTTAATTAGATAGAGTTCATAGAGAATAGTTTAGTGACATTTATTATATCTTAATATGATAATATTTTAAATTATAGCAAATTACATAAATAAATAAGCATAAATATCATGTAAGTACCACTTTAATACAACATAAACATATACTCATAAAAAAAGGAGATTTATTAAAGATATGTAATTTAACTAAATTAATGTAATGAAAGTAAAAAAGGATAGCTAAACTTAAATAGCAATATAACCACATGAAAATAACAAATTTAAAGAAATGAGATCAATTAAATGACAAAGTTGTGTTTTGAGATACCAAGGAGATCAAGTATAATATCCTCAATCATGAAATCAAAAATGAATAAAATAGTTTATAAAGCGATTCAAAGCTTTAGAATGCAATAAATAAACAAAAATATAAAAATTAATTTTTAATTTGATAGAACTCATCAAGCAAGTCCAATGATGTTTGTTTCATCATAATCAATCCTCATTTAGAATTATAAAGATTTACCAAAGCAAAAAACCTTAAATATTAATAAATTATTATTTAACTTTGTCTTAAATATATTTTAAACATAAAATGATTTAAAATTGAGCAATTTAATTTAGAGTTACACAATAATATAATATAATATTAATAAAGTTTATAAAAAATGAGAACAAATTGTACAAAACATTACACTTTAAGATATTAATGAGATGAAATCAACATCTCTAAGAGTAAATTTTAGTATGAAAGAAATATATTTTAAAATATTTAATAAAAAAAAAAGTTTTAAAAAAATATTTAATTAGATAGAGCTCATAAAAATGCGTGAAATGACCTTCATTTCCATTTGATTAAACCTTACTTGAAATTACTATTAATTATGTAATTAAATAAGTGTAAGTAATAAAAAATTAATATTTCAACATTAATTAAAAATTATTAATGTTTAGATGAGATACATTGAAACAATTTCATATCACCAAATCAAAGTGACTTTTCACACGATAATAGATTTAAAGTGGCATAGTATTATGGCCAAATCAAGGCGAAGAAGTTAAAAGAAATGAGATAAATTATAAAGAAAATTACTATTTGAAGAGATTAATAAGATTTAGCATATAATGCTTGCTCATTAAACTATGTACGAATCAAAAAGCCTCATGAAGTGTACCAAAATTATTTAAAATTATTTAAAATTATTTAAATAAATAACTAACATTTTTTAAAATGTATAGAACTTGCTTGGGATGATTCCAAAAATGATTATTATGTCTCAATGGGACCTCATTTCAAATTACTATGAACTTTCAATGTAGTGAAGTAGAAATAATTATAAATTAAACATAATAATAGAAATCGCTATTGTAGTTTTAAGAAATAAAAACTAATTTTAAAGTAATATGTATTTTTTCTAATTAATGCAACCATATAAATATGTTGCAAAGGTAACATGAAATAAGATTTAATGTTGGATAATTTTATAGGCAAATCAAAGAAAAAAATTTAAAAGCATTAGCTAAATTATATAGGAAAGTTGTCTACTAAAACACAAAGGAGATCGAGTGTAAATCTTTGATCATTAAATAAGCTATCAATTGAAATATGCCATAAAGAATTCAAAAGTCATATACAAAAAGTATTTAAAAATATCAAAATGAATACATCAATGGATAGAGATCATCAAGAGAGATCAATGATGTTAGTTTCTCATCAATTGAATAATATTTGGAAATAGTATAAATTATAAAATTAAATAACCATAAAAAATAAAAATTATTAACTTAATAATAATTAAAAATATAATAAACTTTAAATGAGATAAATCGAATAAATATAATATAACTAAAAATGGTAATGAAAAGGTCACACTATAGAATAATTATATTTTGATAGAAATAGTACAAATATATGCAAAAAGAGAACTAAGATAAATTATAAGTGGATGTTGCATTAAAAAATAATAAGGAGATCAAGTGTAACATCTTCAATCATCAAATATGGTAAGAATAAAATTATTATTATGAGTTCAAAAACCCTATAAATATAAAGTATTTAAATAAATAAGAATGATTATTAACTTAAATAAATTTCACCGAGATGAATGTAATGACAATTCCTTCATCTCTATCAAAACTTATTTGTAATAACTATGAATTACAAAAATAATAAATCATAAAAAATCATAAATCATTATTTTCTTTTGAAGTCAATTAATATTGAAGCTAAAAAGATATAAATTGAACTAATGTTATATGACCAAATGATTGGGAGTGAAAGTGACATGACAAGAAATTTAATGTAAAATAATAATATAACTATATCTAAGTAAAACATTTCGTGAAGTTGAGATAAATTGCGTGGGAAAGTTTTATTCCAATATATTAAGGAGATTGAGTGTAACTTCTAAATCACAACAAAGGTGCAAATTAAAATGTATCACAATGCATGTCAAAAACTATAAAATAACACTCTTAAAAAATTGTATTGAACATTTAATTGGATGGAGCTCACTAAGATGAGTCCAATGATATTTGTTTTTATCTCCATAAGGTTTCACTTTGGAATAAAAACAAATAATAAATTAAATAACCATAGTAAAAATAAAGTATTATTTTAAGATAAAATAAAGAAACATGAAAGTTAATATGTAACTATTTGAAGTACTATAATGTATCAAAATCAAGATGTTGTAAAGATCACATGCAAGATTAATTAGAGTTTCATAACAACATAACCAAATCATAGAAAAAACTTGAACAAATTAGAATAATTATGTAGGAAAATTTTCTTGCATGGCATTAGGTAGATTGAGTGTAAGATGCTCAATTATTAAATAAAATATAAATAAAAAAGAATTTTAAAATAACAAAAAAACATAGAAAATATGATGTAAAAATATGAAAAGGTAAATACTTAATTTTGATGAACATTTCAAGATGATTCCAAAAATTTTTTCTTTATCTCGATTGAACATTAATTAAAATTATTATGAATTACCAAATTGAAGAAACTTAAATAAAAAAATTATAGGTTTAATATTTAGTAAAAATGTAATTAATTTTAAGTGAGAGAAATTGAAATAATGAAATACAACTAATTCAAAGTAATATAAATGTCACATGACAGTAGAATTAGAGTTTCATGTTTATGTAAAGATATCAAAGGAAAATTTATTAGAAATGAGATAAAATTTATAGGAAAGTTTTATTCTAAGACACTATGAAGAATGAGTATAGTTTCTCAATTATTAAAAAAAATATAAAAATTTAGATTTCTTATAAAAAAAGGAAAAGCAAAGAAAATTAAAGTACTCAAAACATATGAAATGAAATAATTATTTTTTAAAACTCACCAAGAAAAGTTTAATGATGTTTATTTTTTCTTAATTAGGAATTCTTTATAATTTTTGTAGATTAATAAATTAAAAAACAATAATAAAAATACATTACTATGTTTTATATTAAGTATACATTAAAGAAGAAATGTGATAAATTAAAGCAACATAGTTTTAACTAAATCAAAGTGATGAAATGATCATATTAGAGTACATTTAGAGTAAAATTGTTATATAACCAAACGAAAATTTGAAATATGAAGAATGTGATAAATTATACAGTAAAGTTGCTTTTCTAGATACAAAAAAGATTGAGTGCAATATCATTAATCGTCAAATCAATTATGAATCAAAATATTTTGGAAACCCTATCAAAACATTACAGTCTAAAATAGTTCAAAATATCCAAAATAATTTTTAATTTGATAAACCTCTAAAAAATAAGTAAAATGACATTTGTTTCATCTCCATTAGATCTAGTTTGGAGTTATTACAAATTAATAAATTAATAAATAAAAGTAAATTATAATTTTAATATTAAGTAATCATATGTTGAAGGTTGAATTATACAAATTAAAAAATTTTAACATATCCAAATAAATGTTACACGAAGGTCACAAGAAAGGATATTTGAGTTACACTATAACATAATTAAAAGAATTGAGATACATTGCATAAAAAAATTTATGTTCCATAACTGTAGGTCGAGTATAAATTACTTGGATATAAAATTAATTACAAACTGAAATGCCTCCTAAATCATGAAAAAATATTAAAAATGAAATATCTAATTGGATAGAGCACCTTGAGATGTGTCCAATGTCTTTCGTTCTTCCCATCAAACAAATTTATAATTGCTAGGAATTACCATATCAAATAAGAGTAAATTATAATAATGAAGAAAAACTAAAGAAAAATAATATAACCAATTCAAAGTGTTGCAAAATTCTAATCAATGAAAAATAAAAGATTTACAATAATAAAATCAAATTAAAGCAAAACTCTTGTTGAAAAGAGAAATTACATAAAAAGGCTACATTCTGAGATAATAAGGGTAATGAATATAACTATATTTATCAACAAATTGAGTGCAAAAAAAAACTTATTTTAAATTATGTTAAAATAATAGAAAATAATATATTTAAAAAATATAAAAAAATTAATATTAACTTTGATATTGCTGGTTGAGCTAGGTTTGACAATACTATCTTTGGTTAGATGTTTTTCTAGAATTTTTATGAATTACAATATAAAATAATCTCAAATAAAATAAACAATTATATTTTTTAAGCAAAACGAAATATATTAAATTATTATAATATAAGAAAATTAAAACAATGTAAAGGTCCTGAGAGAGAAGAGATAATGTATCATGATAACCTATCCAAATCAAAGTAAAACATTTCCAAAAAAATATGTGACAAATTATATTGTATAGCTAAAGTTTTTGGTGCTAATGCGATTATGTCATCCACAATCAATAAAAATTATACAAATAAAAATTTCATGTAATGGTCCTAAAAAAAAATTCATTTAAATATAAAAATGAATATTTAATTATTTAGAGCTCTCTCATATGTTAGAATGATGTTTGTACTAATCTTAATTAAAACTCAGTTAGAAATACTTCAAATAAAAAATAAAATAGTGATAAATAAATGATATGTATTCATTCTTTTATAAAGAAAAATTGTATTAAAGATGAAGTGAGATAAATCAAAACAATGTAATGTAATAAAATCACTATAACATGAATGTTGCACAAAACAATATTTAGAATTGTATAATGATATAACTAAATCAAAGAAAACAAATTGAAAGAACAAAATTAATTTTCTAAAAAAAAAAACGATTAAGAAATTACAGATATTATACGAAAAATATTATAATCAAAGATAGTAAGGAGATCAAGTGTAATAACTTCATTTATCAAATAAGGTGAGAATTAGATTATCTCATAAGCCAGGCAAAAAGGAAAAATATCTTTGAAAAAACATAAAATTAATATTTGATTTTATAAAGCTGTTAAAAAAATATTTAATGACTTTTGTTTCGTCTTAATCAAATGTCATTTGAAATTACCATATGTTCCAAAAATAAATAAGCATAAATAACAATAAATAATTATTTTTAATATCAAATAAATATATATTATAGTAAAAATGAGGCACATTGTAGCAGTGTAATATAAATAAAGCAAAGTGATGTAAAACACACATAAGATGAGACATAAAGTTACATAATAATATAACAAAGTAAAACAAACACATTTGAAGAAATAAGATAAATTGTACATGAAAGCTGCAGTCTAAGATATTAAGGTGATCAAGCATAAAAATAAATATTAGATTAAGTTGGTTGGTTTGAGATGAGTCAAATGACATTTATTTCATTTTGACTAGACTAGCATAAAAATTATGAAAAATTACTATGTAATTTGGCATAAATAATAATAAATTATCATATTGATATTACTTAAACATTATATAAAACTCAAATTAGATTAGTTAAAGAAATTAAATATAACAAAATACTAAGATTGTAAATGTTGCACAAGTTGAGATTAATATAACCAAATTAAAAAATAATATTTGAAGAAATGTGATTAAATGATTAAGAAACTTGCATTATAGGATGTTATGGACATTTAATGCTTTCTTTAGCATCAAATAAGGTGTAAATAAAATTGACTCATAATACTTATCAAAACCATAAAATAAGAGAATTTAAAAATATAAAAGTGAACATTAAATTTGACATAGCAAATCAAGAAGACTCAAGCCAAATTTGTTTCATATCTAACAAACATCATTTAGAATAACTATGAATTATCTAAGTATATAAACATAAATAAAAAAAATTATTGTTTTAATATTAAGTAAATATATATTAAAGCAAAAATGAGAGAAATTGAAGTAAGATAATATAAACAAATTACTGTAAATTAATGGGCCACACTAGAATATAATTAATTTTTCATAATAATATAACTAAGTCAAAGAAAAAAATTTAAGAATTTGAGATTTCAAGAAAGTTGTATTTTAAGACATCAAAAAGATCGAGTGTAACATTTGTTATCATTAAACAGGATCAAATTGAGAAATTTCTTAATATAGTAAAAAGCTTTAGAAAATAAAAGAATTAAGAAATTAAAAATAACTATTTAATTGTGTATAACACATCAACACTAACCCAATGATATTTGTTTTGTCTGAATGAGACATAATTTCTTAATACTAAAAATTAACAAAATAATGAAACCCAAAAAAACATAATTCATTTAAAATTAACTAAACATTTATTAAAACTGAGGTGAACCAAATTGATTCAATATAAAACAGCAATACCAAAGTGATGCAATGGTTACATGATGGGAGAATTCAAATTAAACAATGATATAGTCAAAAGAAAGCAAAAGATTTGAAGAAATAAGATAAATTGCACCAAAAAGTTATATTCCAAAATCAAAGGAGATAGATTATAAAATAAGTAGGCATCAAATTAAGTTCAATAGAAAAATCTCATAAAACATTTAAAAATTTGAGAAAATAAAATATTTGAAAACTTAAAAATAAATATTTAATCGAGTAGAGCTTTTCAACACAAGTATAATGACCTTTCTTTCGCCCATATCTGTTCTCATTTGGAATTATACAGGATTATTGTGAATTACTAAAAAAGTAAGCAAAAATAAAAAATAATAATATTTTAATACTAAATAAAAGTATGTTAAAGTAGAAATAAAATAATATCAATAAAATTAAAGTGATATAATTGTCACACCAAAAGAGATTAAGAATTACATTGTGATATATCCAAATCAAAGAAAAACATTTTAAGAAATTAGATTAATTACACAAGAATGTTGCATTCTAAGTTACTAAGGAGATAGATGTAACATCCTCAGTCATCAAATTAAAAACTAATTAAAATTTGTCATAAAGCATGCCAAAATGCTAAAAAAAATATATAAAACTTATGAAAATGAAAATTTAATTTGATAGAGCTTGTTAGGATAAGTGCAATGACCTTTATATTGTCTTTAAAAGGGCATATTTGGACTTTCTTGAAACTACCAAAGTAATTTAAAATAAATAATGTTAATTTGTTACTTTAATGTTAAGAAATTATATATTAAAATAGTAATTAGTTAAATTAAAACGTTCTTCTATAAGCAAATCATTGCAATATAAATAAAAAAAATATTGGACAACTATAGTTTCATTATTATAAAATTGAAATCGAAGAAAAAAATTTGAATAAGTGAGATAAATTAAGTAAGAAGATATATTGCAAGATTCTAAGTAGATCAAGGGTAACAAACAAAATCGTTAAAATAGTTTTGAATAAGAAATTCTTATCAAGCATGAAAAAAATATACTAAAATACTTAAAAGTAAAAAAAATAAATGATTAAATGGGTAGAGCTCTTTAAGTAAAGTGTGATGATATTTTTTCCATCTTCATTAGACCTAGTTTGTAGGTTCAATAAATTATCAAATTGAATAAGCTTAAATAATAATAAATAATTTTTTGTATTAAGTAAATATGTATTGAAGTTAAAAAAAGATAAATTAAAATAATATAATATAACCATTTCAATGTGATTTAAAGGTCATATGAGGGAAGATTTATATTTATATAGAAATATAAATACATAAAAGAAATTAATTTGATTAAGTGATATATATTACATGAGAAAGTTGCATTCCAAAATATTAAGGTGCTTCAGATAATATACTGAACAATAAATTTAAGTACTTAAAATCTTCTATAACATATGCCAAAATTTTCGAATATAAAATATTTAAAATATATAAAAATATATATTTAGTTGTTAAAAGTTCATTGAGATGAGCCCAAAGACATCTAGTTCATCTTAATCATTTTGTATTTTTAATTATTAAGAATTACCAAACTAAATAAGAAAACATAATAATGATTTATTATTTTAATTTGAAGTAAATTTATATTAATGCTAAAATGTTATAAATTGAAGCAATAAAATATGAAGAAATAAAAGCTTTGTGAGGGTCATATGATAGGAGATTTTTATTTACAAAGCATTAATTCCGAATCAATGCAAAATATTTGAAAAATGAGATAATCGATTAAGGAAATGTGCTTTATAAGATATTGGTGAGATTGAGTTTAAAATACAAGATCATAAAATCAAGTACAAATAAAAGCTTCTTAAAAACATGCTAAAAATTATTAATTATATATATAAAAGTATATTAATCATATTTAATTTGTTAAAACTCATTGAAACAAGTTTAACACCATTTGTTTCATCTATATTGTGCCTCGTTTTCAATTGCTAGGAATTGCAAAAATAGATAAACACAAATGATAATAAATTATATTATAATACAAAGAAAAAAATATTAATGCTTGAAAGATGTAAATTGAAGCAATATAATATAACTAAATCATAATGATGTTAAAGTCATAGAAGAGGAGATTTAGAGTTGGATAGTAATATAGAAAAAATTAGTAGAGCTGTTTAAAAGAAAAGAAAAATTGAAACAAAAAACTACATTCCAACACATTAAATGGATCAAGAGTAACTCCTTTATAATAAAATAATGAAAGGACTAAAAAATCTTATAAAGCATGAAAAAATCCTAAAAAATAATTCTTTTAAAAATATCACCAACAAGAATCTACTGACATTTGTTTCATCTTGATTTGATCTTAATTGGAACTATTGCAAATTTAATTGGTAAATAAATATTAGTATAATAAATTATTATTTCAAAATAATGATTTATATATATATATATATATTAAAGTTGAAATAAGATAATTTGAAGCAATATAACATATAACAATCAAAAAGATGCAATGATCAAATGAGAGGAGGATAAGTGTTTTAAAAAAATATAAATAAATCAATGTAAAATATTAGAATAATTGAGATAAAATTTATTAGAAAATTGTTTACCACAATACTTAGGAGATGAAGTGTAACATCTCTGGTCATCAATTTCAGTATGAATCAAAATTTCTCATAAAATGATTAACCATAACACAATATTTAAAATATAAAATATAAAATCTAATTATATATAGCTAGGCACTTGAGCCCAAAGATATTTTTTTCCTCTCAAAGTGATTTAAAGGACACATAAGGATAGAATTATAGTCTCATAGTAATTTAATTAAATAAAAATAGAAAACTCGAAAATATTAGGTAAATTAGATGTAAATGTTATAATCTAAGATACTATAGAGATCAATGGTATCATCTTTTATCTTCAATTATGGTACAAATCAAAATGGCTCACAAAGCATTCTAAAACCTGGAAAATAAAAATATTTAACAAAAGAGAAAAAATATTTAATAGGATAGAGCTTTTTGGACATGTTCAATGATATATGCCTTGTGTCGATCAGACCTTGTCTAGATATACTATGAACAATATAATGTTTATAAGTAGAAATAAAAGTAAATAATTATTTTAATATAAATTAAAATATATAAAATATAAAATGAGTAAATCAAAAAAATGTAGAATAATAAAATCTAAGTAACTTAAAGGTCACGTGATGGAAAAATTTGAATTTCATAGTAATTTAACCAATTCTAAACAAAAACTTTGAAGAAATGAACTAAATTGTAGTAAACTATTATATTCCAAGGCATTAAAAATTTCAAAGTGTAATATCCTCTATTAGAAAATAATTTTCGCATCAAAATTACTCGTAATGTATCCCAAATTTGTAATTAATAAAATAGTGAAAATTTAGTTAATTAGGTTTTAAATTAAATAGAGGTTCTCAACATAAAGGTAATGGCGTTCGTTTTGTCTTGATTCATTCAAGTTTTTAAATACTACGAGTTAAAATTTTAAATTATGATAAATAAGAAAAATATGATTGTAATTTTAGGTCGACATATATTAAAGTTGATATGAGGAAAATTGAAGAGATATAACGTAGACAAATCAAAGAAATGCAATAGTCGCAAGAGTCAGTATTTAGAATTGCATAGTAATACAACCAATTCAAAACAAACAATTCAAAAAAATGTGATAAGTTTTATAGAAAAGTCGCATTTTAGGACACTGTGGTAAGAGTGTAACATCCTGCAACATTAAATCAAGTATGAATGTAACTTCATTATAAAACATATCAAAATTATAGGAAATAAAATTTTTAAAGCTATAGATATAGATAATATAATTAGATAGAGATCATCATGTTGAGTGCAATGACATTTCTTTGGTCTTAGTATAATAAAAAAAAATCGAAGTGATGTAAAGGTCATATAAGAAAAGCTTAGTGGTTAATAGTATTATAACGAAATCAATGCTGGGAATTTGGAGAAACGAGATAAAATATATGGAAAAGTTGAATTCCTAATTAATGTTTCAATTTATCTTATGAAACATGGAAAATATGGTAAAAGTAAATTTTTTATAGTATTAAATTAATGTTTTATTGGATAGAGTTCTTGAGATAAGTCTGAACATGTTTATTTCATTCCAACAGAATCTTATTTAGAATTATCACGAATTACTAACAAAAATTATTGAAAATAATAAAAAACTATTATTTCAATGTTAACTAAATATATATTAATTGAATGGGAAGTTACATTCCATTATAGTAAGGAGAATATATATAACATACTCGATTATCAAATTAAGCACTAATAAAAATACCTCAAGGCATTCAAAAACTTGTGAAAATAAAATATTTAAAAAAACTAAAATAAATATTTGATTTGGTATAACTCGTGGAGACAACTCCTATGACATTTATTTTTTTTAATCCGATATTAATTGGAATTACTATGATTTATTGTTGTAAAAAAACATAAATAATAACAAATTGTTCCTCTCTTTCGATCAATTGAAGTGAGATAAACTAAATCTATATTATAATTGAAGTGAAATAAATTAAATAAAAAATACTAGAAGATTAAAAAATGTAAAAGACATAAGAGAAGACATTTAGTGAATCACAGTAAGATAGCTAAATAACAGAAAAACAATTGAAAAAGTGAGATAAGTTATATGAGTCAGCTGAAGTCCAAGATTTTGTAGAGATAATGCCTTCGATTATCAAAACTAGTAAAAAAAAAATATCACATAATTGTTGTCAAAATCATGGAAATTAAACTATCTGAAATATAAAAATTAATTTTTAGTTTTGATTGATCTCTATAAAATATTCGAATAGCCAAAATAATTAATGATAAAAAATAATAAGCTATTATATTATCATTAAGAAAGACTATATTAAAATGTAAATGAGATTAATTGAAGTAATTTAATGTTTCAAAATCAATGTTATTTGAGTGTTAGACTAAATGATATTTAGAGTTACAAAGACCTCACTTTAAAAAGATTTGATCATAGGAGATGTGAAGCAATGGATGAGGACTAGAGACTCAACTATAGATATAGATCATAATGCCTTTGTGTCATTTGTTGAACTTGGTTTAATAGAAGAAGCCCTTGTAAATGAGTATTAGGTTCAATCCATGAATTAAGAGTTAGACCAATTTGAAAGAAATCACATTTGAAAGTTACTACTAAGACCTAGTGATCAACAAGTCATTTGTACGAGATGGGTCTACAAAATAAATTAGATGAAAATTGTGCAATAATTAAGAATAAGACTAGACTTACTGGGATATAGTCAAATAGAAGGTATTGATTTCGAGGATTCATTTGCACTTGTAGCTAAGTTAAAAATAATTAGATTACTTCTAGCATATTCATGTTTTAAGAACTTTAGATTATTTCAAATGGATGTAAAAACTACTTTCTTTAATGGAATAATATAAGAGGATGGGTTTGTAGAACAACGCCCAAGTTTGAGGGTGATGCATAAGATAATTATGTTTATAATCTTAAGAAAGCTCTTTATGGCCTTAAGCAAGCTCGGCGTGCATGGTACCAAAGGTTGAGTAATTATCTAATAGAAAGTAGCTTTAGAAAGGGTAAATAAGACACTACATTATTTCTAAAGTCATTAGGAGATAATTTATCAATTGCTCAAATTTAAGTTGATAATATTACTTTATGAGTACAAAATAAGAAATATGTAGAGAATTTGGAGATCTTATGATAAAGCAATTTCAAATGAGCAAGATGGGTGAGCTAATTTTATTGAGGATTGCAAATAAGGCAACTAAAACGTGGTATTTTATTTGTCAAACAAAATATTTCAAAGAAATGTTTAAAAAATATTTCTATGAAAATATGAAAGTTGAGAAAGTTCCCATGAAGTAATTTATTAACTTAGACGTAGATGAATAAGAGAAAATGATAGACTAAAAATTTTATAGAGGACTTATAGGATCTTTATTATACCTTATAGTTAGTGTTGAATTATGTGCCAGGTTCCAAGCTAACCCAAAAGAAAGTCACTTGAAAGTCGTTAACGCAATCTTCAAATATTTGAAGGGAAACATGACTCTAGGATTATGGTATCCTAGAAATGACCTTTCTTGTGAACTCATTGGCTTTATTGATTTAGATTTTTGAACATCTAGAGTGGATAAGAAGAGCACATTAGAGACATGTCAATTCTTAGGACATTGTTTTGTTTCGTGGTCAAGCTAGAAACAAAATTATATAGCCTTATCAACAATCAAGGTCGAATATGTTGTAGCATGAAGTCGTGTTAGTCAAGTATTATGGTTAAGTCAATAAATTCAAGACTATGGTTTAGAAGTCACACATATGCCTATTAGAATTGCTAAGTGCATTAGCAATAACCAAGAATCAAGAGCATTATTTTAGGATTAAGAACATAGATGTTGGATATCACTTTATTAGAGACCAAGTAGCCAAAGGATTAGTAGAATTAGAGTATATTTTAACCAATCTTGATTTCTTTGACATGTTTACCAAAACCTTACCATCAGAACAATTTCAAATATTGAGAGAACATTTAGGAATTTTATACATTGTTTAGGGTTTGCACCCTTTTGATGGTGTCAAAGGAGGAGAATTGATAGGAGTTAATGGGTGCATCAAGACATGAGAGCATGTTAATTCTTAATCTCCTCTATAAAAATTTATTTCTATTTACTTTGTTACATCTTGGTATTTAAAAACATTTATGTCCTGTCATCATCAAATGGGGGAGATCCTTACACCCTTGTGTTTGATGAGTCAAGCATAAATGTTCATAAATATCTCATGAGGGATTGCTTTAATTTTGTTAATATTTAATTAAGTCAAGTCATGAACTTTAAATGTCTAAAATAATGGTCTTCAAGGCACTTGGAGTTATGGTAAGCTTTAAGGAAATTGAAGACATATACTAAAATTTTTATTTTTGAATTTCTCTTTTATTTCCTAGAATTTAATGTCCAAATTTTGAGATATTGTGGCACACAAATATTATTAACATTTGAAAATATTATGAGATCCATAATTTTTGAATTTTTTTAAGCCAAGCATTATTGATGAAAAGTATAGGTATTTAATTTTTTAAAATTTTTTAAGAATTTTTTTCATGAATTTCTTCCATAGCCACTTAGGACACTTGTTACACAATCATAATATAAAATTATTTTTTTATGCATATATTAAAAATTTTGGCAAAAAATTCTCACAATACACAATAAAACAACTTTAGTGTGTGAATTTTTCACTGTAGCATTGGGCGAGCAGACTCTGCTAACACTGGGCCATCTAGGCCTTAGGGATTTAAAAAAATAAAATAAAATTGTTTGATATGCTTGAAAGGGCAAGCAAAGCCCAATGGGGAAGAAAGAAAGCTACAAGGAAAGCTGAACGGAATAGTTTAATCCAATGACTTAGGTTTATCAGGGTAAAATGCTGCATGTAAATAGTAAAATGACAAGCTAGAGCTTCAAACTAGAGGTAAATTTATGAGATAGGGAACCAATATAGTAAATCCTTAATTAAAATAATTTTTAGACACATTATGCTAAAACATGTAGGATAACCTACACATGATCTAATGGCCTAGATCAAGGATGCATAGATTCAATGGCCAGGATTGATCTCAATGGTAAAATCAAGATTCAATCAGAAACATCTATTTCAAGATTCAAATCAAATAGTGACTGCTATTTGTTTGTTACCCAAATGGTTAGTATACTTTAGAGCCATTGAGAGAGAATTTAGAGCTCAATGCTCTCAAATAACAACTTCAAGCTATTTCAAGGTGGTGCTGTCAAGCTCACAATGTGATAATTGATAGAAGGAACCCAAAATTAGAGGTTTTACTTCAATTATTTATTATTTCTATTCCTTCTTATTTTCATTTTTTTTTCTTTAGAATTTTTATTGTATTAAGTGTACCTCATACTACTTTTAAATTATCTTAAGTTTATACATTATTGACAATTATTATATTTGTTTCCTTGGGGTGAGGGCATCCCAACAATTGTGTAAAAGCCTGGGGTTTAAGTTGTGCCCGATAAAAACTAATGTAACTTTGGGATAAGTCATAGGTTAAATCCCAAGATGGTTTGAGGTGAGATGCACGAGAAACTTCTTTTGCAATTTGGTGATTTTTAGTTTGCTTGATTTTCAGTCCAACCACCTTAAACATCTTTAGTGTACTATTTCACAGTCTTTCTTGTTCTTGCTTAAAAAGGTTAAGTTTTAAATTGAACAAAAAGTTTAAAAAAATTAAAATTTTATTTACCATAATTTAACTCCCTCTAATGGGTTTATTTTATGTATAAAGAACTTCAATAATACCTAATAATTCTAAATGAAATTACGTAAGAATTAAGAAAAGCTTATTAGACTAATCAAAATTAGCTCTTTCAAATAAGATGTTCATTTTTATAATTTTTTAATATTTTATATTCCTTAATTTTTGTCATTCTTTTTAATACATTTCTATTCATACAATATTTTATTTTCTGAGATGTCACACATGAAGTCATTTGTGTATAGAATGTAATTTTTCTATATAATTTGACCTATTTTCTTCAATTTCTGTTTTGTGAATTTTATAATAATTTTGTTTGGGTTATATTATGCTGCTTTATATTTTCTAACTTTAGCTATAATATATAATTATTTTATATTAAATAAAATTTTTAATTATTATTTATACTTATTTTGTCTAAATAATTCATTGTATTTCCAAATAAGGTCTAAGTTAGGTAAAATAAATGTCATTGAACTAATCTTAACAAATTTCATCTAATTAATTATTCATTTTTTAAATATTTTATTTTGTAAGATTTTGGAATACTTTATGGGGAATTTTATTTATACTTATTTATGATTAAAGATGTTTCTCTCAACCTCCACCTATCTTAGAATTTTATTTTCCAATACTATTTATGTATTTTCTTTGAATATTAACTTTTAATTTCACTTTATTAGTATGCAACCACAAATCTTCTCTCATGTAAGCCTTGGGTGTCTATAATTTGATTATTATATGTTATTTGAAATATCTTGTTTCAACTTTAATATATATTTACTTAATATTAACATAATAATTTACTATATTTTATTCTTATTTATTTTTGTAACTTTGAGTAGTTATAAATGATGTTTGATATAGTTAAAAAGGCAATGGTCTTATTTTAACATCCTCTACCCAACTAAATATTCAATCGTATACCTCTGAATATATTTTTCTACAGCATTGGCTCCCTTCATGAGACATGGTGATTTCTACTTGGTATAATGATCAAGTATATCCCACTAATTATCATTAGATTTTTGGAATGGAAATATCTAACAAAATTTATCTCATTTTAATTAAAGTTTTTTTTTTCTTTTTTAGTTATATTAGATTGCAAGAATTTATCTCATTTTAGATTTACTATACACTTACTTAATATAAAAATAATATTTTAATATTTTTATGCATATTAATTTTAGAAATTTATAGTAATTCTAATCGAGAATCAATTAAGATGGTAGAAACATAATTGGACATTGCTTGATAAGGTTTCACTAATTCAATACATTGTTTCTTGTTTCAAATTATTTTTTATGGTTTTTACATTCTTTATAAGGCATTCTTATAGGCACATGTTTTGGCATTTGAAGATGTTACTATCACACTCATTAGTTCCTTCGAATGAAACTGTTTTATATAAATTATCTCATTCCTCCAAAAATTAATATATCATTTCTTAGTAATTCATAGTATTTCCAAATGTGGTTTAAGTTAGGTAAAGTAAATGTCATTGAACTAATCTTAACAAACATCATCCAATTAATTGTTCATTTATTAAATATTTTATTTTCTAAGTTTTGGCATACTTTATGAAGAATTTTATTTGTACTTGATTTGATGATTAAAGATATTATTCTCAACCTCCATATGTCTTTGAATGCTATTTTCCTATACAATTTATCTCATTTCTTTTAATATTAATTTTTTGTTCCACTATATTACTATATAACCATAAATTCCCTCTCATGTGAGCTATGTGTACTTAATTTTATTATTTGATATTATTTGAAATATATCATTTCAACTTTCATATATATTAAATTAATATTAAAAATTTTAATTTATGATATTTTATTCTTTTTTATTTTTGTAATTTTTTTTAGTTACAAATGAGGTTTTGACACCCTTCATGAGATATTTTGATTCCCACCTAATCTAATAGTCAAGGATATTACACTAATACTCGTTAGCAATATGGAATGCATCTATATCACACCGTTTATCTCATTTTCCTTAAGGTTTTTACTTTTTTTAGTTATATTACACTACTACTAATTATCTCATTATATATTTACTATATACTTGCTTAATATAAAAAAAATATTTTTTTTAACTTTTATGTCTATTTACTTTGGTTATTCATAGTAATTCTAAGACCCAATCAAGATGAAAGAAACATCATTAGACTTTGCTTGAAAAGCTTTCACTAATTAAATATATATAGTTCTTTGTTTTTAAATATTTTTCATGGTTTTGACATGCTTTAGAAGGCATTCTTATTGGCACATGATTTCACAATTGAAGATTTTAGTTTCTCAAGCATTAGTTCCATCAAATGAAACTTTTGTAGATAAAGTATTTCATTTCTCTAAGTATTTTACATTCATTTTCGTATATTATGAAGAAACTTTCATTTTACTTTCATTTGACCTTTAAGTTTCTTTATTTTTGTTATATTACAATCTCTTAAGTTTCTTGTATTAAACTTTATTATAATATCACTTAAAATTAAAATAAAATCTATTATTACTTTTACTTATTTGTATAATTCACAATATACCAAACAGGCTCTTATTGAGATGAAAAAAATTTCATAAGAGTCATCTCTATTACAAGTATAAAATTAAATACTCATTCATATATTCTCAGCTATTAGAGAATTAGGGTATGCATTCGCTTATATAAAGGAATTTAAGTGTACCATCATTCACTATTAACAAAGGTACAACTGATGATACCTTGTAAAGCTTGCCAAAATCATATAAAATAATATATAATTATATTAAAATGAAAGTTAAGGAGATAATGCTTGTATGGCCTAGTCTAATGATGATCGTTTCATCTTAATCATGTAAGATTCGGATTCACTAATAATTATATCACAAAAACATATGATATTAAAATACTATTTTTATATTTTTTAAATACACAATAAAATGGAAATAAGACAAGTTGAAGAAATATAATACAACAAAATTAAACATTATCTAAGTCACTCTAAAAGAGATTTAGAGTTATATTATAATTTAAGAAAATCGAAAAAAACGCAAGAGATTAGATTAACTAATTGGAAAGTTACGCACCAAGATATTAATGAGATCAAGTATAGCATTCTTGATTATAAAATAAGGTATAACTTCAAATTTCTCCTATTGCATGGCTAAAATCATGGAAAAATCCTTTTTAAAAAAATTAAAATTTTCGTTTTGTAAGGCTTGTCGAGAAGAGTCCATTGAATGTTTTTTCATTTCTATTTATCATTTTTTGGAATATTAAGATTTAAAAAATAAAATAGGAATTAATAGTAAGAAATTATAATTTTAATATTAGTTGTATATATATATATATATATATATATATTAAAATTTGAATTTTATAATTTAAAGTAATGTAATAATACAACATCGTAGAATATATTGTTATTAAATTTTAATTATTGGCATAACAAAGCTTAAATAAGATAAATTTAAATATTATGACAACAAAATCAAAGTGATGTAATGGTTATACAAGAGGAGTTTTTAAAGAACATAATTATAAAACAAAATTAAAACAAGAAACATTCAAGAAATGAGGTTGATCTTGTGAGAATGTTATATTCAGAGATATTAGGAGATTGAGTGTAACATTATAGCTCATCAAATCATGTATGAATAAAATTTTCTCATAAAATAGCCAAAAATATTAAAAAATAAATTAGTTAAAAAATATTAAAAAAATATTTAATTTCATAGTGTTAGGGTAGGACATTTGTTTCATTTTGATCATACATCATTTGGAAAATGTATGAAATACTTAAGTTAATGAACCTAGATAAACATAAATTGAAACAATGTAATATAATACAATCAAAGTGATAAATAAGTCACATGAGATGAGGCTTATGGCTACATATGAATGTAACAGATTGAAAGAAAAAAAATAAAGAATTGAGATAATATATTTGGGAATTTTGTGTTCCTAAATACTGAGAAGATCCAGCATAATACCCTCGTTCATCAAAATCACATATGAATCAAAATTTTCCATAAAGATTCCTAAATCCTAGAAAACAAAATATTTAAAAAGTATAAAAATGAACAATTTATTGAATAGTACTTACCAAAAAAAGTTAAATGACATTGGTTTTATCTTCATCAAATCTAGCTTATAAATTTAATCACTTAGAAATGTAAATAAGAATTAATAATAATAAATTATTAATTTCAATGTTATGTAATATGTTTTATAATTTAAATGAGATAGATTGAAGTTTTGAAAAATAACCAAATTAATAAAAAAAAATTTAAAATATGAGATACATTACATGAGAAAGTAGCATTCTAAGATACTAGGAAGATCAAACATAACATCAATGATCATCAAATTTGGTATAAAACAAAAATCTATTAAAATTTGTCCAACGACTAGAGATTAAAATATTTTAAAAATATATAAATACGAAGATTTATTTAGGTAGATCTTGTTTAAAGGATTGCGATGTATTTTTTTGGTCTTCATTTGACAATGTTTAGAATTACTATTAATTATTAAAGTAAATAAATATTAAAAAAATATATTATGATTTTAAGATAACAAAATAAAAGTAATTTAAGTGTTACATAACTGTAGAATAAGATTTACATAGTAATATAGCCAATTGAAAAAAAATAAATATAAAATTAAGAAAAATTATTTGGGAAAGTTGAATTAAAGGGTGTTAGGAAGATTTAGTATAACATCCTCAATCACCAAATTTGGCTTGAATTTAATGGTCATATAAATCATTCAATAACCAATTATTTAAAATGTATTATATTATAAAAATCAAAATTGATTTAGATAGAGTTATTGAGACATGCTCAATGAGTTTTATTTTATTTTGATGATAACTCAATTTGAAATAAAACTGAATTAGCAAAGTAATAAGTGCAAATAATAACAAATTTTTAGTTTATTATTAAATAAACAAATAATGAAGCTAAAGTTAAATAAATTGAAAGAATGTTATATAATAAAATAAAAGAGATGTAAATGTCAAACGATGAGTGAATTAGAGCTTCAAATTAATATAATAAAACATAACCATATATCGAAATTGCTTTGTGCCAATTTTAGCCTTAGAAAATAAAATATTTAAAAATTTTTAAATGATCATTTTATTGAAAAGAGGTTGATTGGATGAGCCTAACGACATTTGCTAAGTCTCGATCACATCTTTCTATAAATTACTAATAAATACAATAGTAAATACTCTAAAATAAAATTAAGTCAATTTTGTGATGTAATTATATAATAAGGCTAAAATGAAATAAATTTTAGTAATATAATATAAAAGTAAAAGCAACATAACGACCACATGATGTGAGACTTAGACATATATTGTAATTCAAGAAAATTAAAGGGAAATATTTCAGGTAATGTAAAGGTCATATGAGAGGAGATTTTGTGTTACAAAATAAAGTAACAAAGTTAAAGTGAATACTTTGAAGAAAGTAGATAAATTTTAGGAAAGTTTTCATCTTAAGATATTAAGGAGATCAAATGTAATATTCTGTATCATCAAATCATGGATGAATGATAATTAGTCATATAAGATGCCAAAAACCATGACAAAATTTATTTCAAAATATAGAGTACAATATTTAATATAAAGGAGCTCATTAACACAGTTAAGATGACCTCTATTTTAATTGATATTTGTTTTGGAATTTCTATGAATTAGAAATGTAAATGGGTAATAATAATAATAAATTATTATTTTAATTTTATCTAAATATACATTAAAGACCAAATGAACAAAATTGAGGAAACTTAATATTACAAAATCAAAACTTAATATATACATGAAGCGTTACATAGTAACAAAAATAATTCAAAATAAAAAATTTGGATAAATGAGATAAATTGTATATGGAAATTGTGTTATAAGTTGACATCCCTAATTTTTAAACGTGTTACAAATAAAACACTCTTAGATGGAATGGCAAAACCCTAAAAAATGAAATATTCTAAAATATAAATATGAGGCAAACAACATTTGCTTCATCTCAATTGGACCATGTTAAGAATTAGCACAAATCATAAAAGTAAAAAAGCATAAATAATAATAAAATATTATTTTTTACACTAAATCAATATATACTAAAGTTTAGGCAACATGAATTAAAACAAATTATTATGTATAAATAAAAGAGAAAATTTAGAAGAAATTGGTTTAATTTTACAGGAAATTTACATTCCTTAATAATTAAGAGATCGAGTGTAACCTCTTCGATAGTGATAGCTAAAAAGATATAGATTAAAAAATAAAATATAACCAAATAAAAAGAATATAAAAGTCACATGATAAAAGATTTCGTGTTCTAGAGTAGTATAATCAAAATAATAAAAACAACTTTAAATAAATTTGATAAACTCAACAAGAAAGTTGACTCAATGATTGCAAGGAGATTTGATGTAACAATCACTTTTGTCAAATAAGGTACTAAACAAATATCTTGAAAAACATACCCAAACACCAAAAGATTCATTTACAAATAAAAAGAAAATACTTAATGTCATAGGCCCCATAACGATGAGCGAAATGATATTTTTATAATGATAGGTCCTCATCTTGAAATACTTAAAATGAGAAGTGAAATAAGCATAAAAATAATAAATTACCATTTTAATATTATGCAAATATATTAAAAGGATGAAGTAACATAAATTTAAGAAGTATAATTTAACTAAAACATAGAATGTAAGGAACATAGGAGAGGAGATTTAGGGTTAAAGAAATGAAATGAATTAAATAAGAAAGTTTGACTCCAAGTAAATAACGAGATCAAGTTTAACATTGTCGATTGCCAAAAGGCATTCAAACAAAATTACCTCATAAAGTATGCCAAAAAATTGAAAATAATATATATAAAAAATTGAAAAAGAAATCTAAGAGGTTAGACCCATTTAAGATGAATGTACAACATTTGCTTCAGCTCAATCCAACCACATTTAGAATTACTTTTAATCACCCAAGTAAATAAGAATAAATAAAAAAAATTATCATTATATTTTTAAGTTAATATATATTGAAGCTTAAATAAAATTAATTAAGAGGAAGTAATATAACAAACTAATGAAAATATTTTAAGAATTCAGTTAATATTTATGGAAATGTTGCATTTCAGGATAATAAGAGGATTGAGTTTGACATTGTAGATCATCAAATCATGTATGAATAAAAAAAATACTTCAAAAAATTATGGAAAAATATTAGAAAATAAAATGTATGAAAATTGAGAACCATGAATACTTGGAGAGGGCTCGTCATGATGTGCCAAATAATATTTGTTATTTCTTCATTAGACATCATTTCGAATTTCATTAAATCAAAAAAGTAACTAACGATAAATAATAATAAACTTTTACATTAGTACTAAGTGAACATATATATTATCTCTAAAACGAGATAAATCGAAGTAAAGTAATTAAACCAAATAAAAGTAATGAAAAGGTCACACATGAAGAGAATTAAATTTACATTGTAATATAACCCAATAAAAGTAGATAATTTTAGGAAATAAGATAAATAATTCAATAAAGTAGCATTACAAGATACTAAAGAGATTGGGGCTAACTTCTTCCATTATGACATCTAGTACTAATTGAAATGTTTAAAAAAGATATTTTAATTAAGTAGATCTTTAGAGATTTGTGTAGTGACATTTGGTTCATCTCAATCTGACCCTATTTTAAATTTTAACAATTTGCTAAATTAAATAAATATAATAATAATAAATTGTTTTCTAAAATTAAGGATATTATATGTTAAAGCTTAAGGGGAACTACATAGTATGGTAGAGTATGATGTAATGAAGAGATATGTTCTTAATTTTTAATACATATTACAATAATATTTGTTAAATATATAATTTTACCTATTAAAGTTTTATCAACACATTTATGTCTTGCGATCATGAGAAGGAGAAGATTGTTAGGTCAACCTTGTATTTTATGTGCCAAGCTATAAATATTTAATATTTTTTTATAATGGGCTTGTTTGGTAGGAATATGGATTTGTTTTCAACAAAAAGGCATGCAAACTTAAATATGGTGAATTAGTCATCTTGAAAGCACCATTAGGGTTAAATAAACTAAAAGTATTGAAGAGATCCACATCAAATTGAAAAAGATTTTCTTTCTTTTTGAAAATAAAATTAGCTTGTTTACATTTAAATACGACAAACATCTCTTCACTAATATTAATTTAAAATCCTACATAAGCATTTGAATTATTCAATACATTTCTTGATTTGCAGAACATCTTGGATTGTTCTTTTGTTGACATAATCCTTTACATTTTTAAATCCCACCTATGAAATTTTTCCAAATTTTATTGTTGTTAAATTTGGAAAAAAGCAATTAAAAAATTGAAAATTGAAAAACACTTCTTAGTTATACCTCACACTTCTAAATTTTAATTTTTTTAAGTATCTTCATAATTCTGACTTTGTTTTGCTAGACTTTATTCATCAATAAGCTTTAGAAGCTGTATGTTTTACCAAAAATGTTTTATTCTTCTGTTTGTTTTCCTTTGGCTTTTGCCAACCAATATTTATGAAAGGTTCTAAGTAAAAAAAATGAGTTTGGGTTCAGCTCACAAAAGCTTGGGTCACATTAAACCCATAAAAGCTAAGAAGTTTGCAATCAAATGAAAATGAAAACATTCATTTATACATTTTTGTAATGCTAGTTTTTTTATTGAGCTTGGTTAGAGTCATAGGTCCTAGTTTGAACTAAATCACCTAAAAAGTTTACTGTAGGTTTTTTATTTTAAATATTATTTTTTACTAATCATTAAACATTTTTTGTAAAGTTTAATATCAAAATTTTTAAAAATATAAAACTATTCTTATAAAAAAAATTTTGAAATCAAATACATAATAAAATGCAAAAAAAAATTTCAAACCAAAATTCAACATTCTTTTGTGGGATTCACACACTATGATTTCTCTTGGAATGAACATGATGAATAATTCAATATTAGAGGAAACGTACAAGTTAAATATTTTAAAAAAAGTTACTTATTCATGAAAATTGATAAACAATATAGATCAACATAGCTTAATTATACTTTATTTATATTCTTTAATAGCAAATCAAGAGGATTTGTTAAGTATATCTTATCTCAATCATAAACATAAATATTAACTAGATCCTGGACTTGTATTAGGCCATGCTAATACCTTGGTATGAATCTTTATCCAAATATAAGGTGTTCTATTGATGTTGCTTAGAAATCTAAATTTTAGACAATTTAACTCGAATAGTTTCGGTTACAGGAATTAAACTAAAAATCTTGTTGATAATGTTCTCAATCATACCTATACTATAAATATTTTGCACTATATGGTATACTAAATTTTCCTTCATTTACTATTAGTTCCATTGATTTTAACTATATCATTCCACTATTTTTGCATCATAATACATTATACAGAAATTTTTCAAGTCATAATTAATGATTCTTTTGGGTGAAAACACTCTTGTATTGATGATATTTAAAAGTTTGCACTAATTTTATTGTGGTACAATTAACTCACCAAACATGAACATTTTGCTACTTTTATTATTTTTTTGAATAATCCATGACTTCACACTTCCAATTTTTCATTAATTCTCTTGAATGCCATTGTAATTAGCAACTTAACTAAGTTATATAGTTTTATCACATTTCTTTCCATTTTATACTATATTGCATTTTATGATCAACACTAATTTATTTTTTATTTTTTATATGAGTTGCAAATAACAATATTTCTCATGACGTTATGTTAGTTTTATCATAACCTTGATGTGCAATTATGAGCAATGTCCACTTTAATAGCTTATTCATAATTACATATTGAATGCATTTGTTAATAGATTGCGCCATAGGATTAACAAATATAATAATCTATAATATTTCTTACTAAGCTTTCATTGATGTTTTTCCTACAATATATTGTGCCACCATCTAAAATTATACTAAATGATTCTTCAAAGAGAACACAATTAGAATAAAACTAGATTATTTAGCAACGTTTACAACCATTTAAGAATAAAGAAAGAGAAATTAACATATATTTGCTAGCCAAATGGGAGGTGCACATGGTCATGGTAAGCATTGAAAAATAAAAGATTTTAGACTTTTTAACGTAAAGAAGATGTGAAATGAACCTGAAAGCAATGCAATGTAACACAAGTCACCTAGAAATAAGAATTTTAAGCGTTATATGACCCCTTGGCTAAATGAAACAACTAATTTTTTAAGTTTATGCGTTCATAGACCATTCATGTGTTTTGTTGTTGCTGCTATACTCTTAATTATATTGAAAATGTTGTGATTAAATCAGCTTAAACTTATTTAATAAAAGGTTTTGACATATCCAAGGGCATTTCCTAATTCATAAAAATGCTAACAAGGAACTTTAGCCACAAAAACTTTAAAAGACATTATGAATAAAATTGTAGTCATTCATTGTCATCAGATTCCTCATTAAGAAAGATGTAACATAAGGGATCCCCCATTTTCATATAGAAATTTACTATAGTAAAGCAATTCATTTGTGCAAGTTCCTTCACAAATTTTAAAAATTGCAAAATACACAAAACAAACTATACATCATTATTTGTAGATGATATTATCATCTCTATCTTTTTTCTTTATCATAATTTACTAAACATAAATTGTCTTGCTAATGAAATTTAGCTCACAGGAATAAGTCAAAATTTTTGTGCCATAGATGTGTCAATTTGGGGAGCACATATTATATGCACTCTTTGATTTTTTTAAAAATATAAATGATGTGCTATTTAAGGAAAGGAAACATACAATGCAACCTAAAAAAATTTCAAAGTTCTTACTTTTTTCCATGGTCAAAATTTTTAATGCACGAAAATATTTTTAAAATACAATGTAAATGCTTACTTTTTCATGATTTTTTAAATAATGAATCCATAAATAATAAAAATTTGTGATAGTGAAGATTTGCTTTGTAGAAGTACTAATTTTTACTATAGTAGGTAACAAAGCAAGGATGATACCTATATGATAATTAAATATTCTAGGTTTAACATGTAGCTTGGAATGTGTTGAAGATTGTACATTACGATTAGCACAATAATATTTGCATAATAAGGCTATGGGAAGAATTTGATATACAGAATTATTGGGTTGCAATGTGGGAGTTCGTATGCGAATTCATTATAGCACAAACAAATTTGAAGGTCATACAATTATGACCAATGTGGTTTGTAGTTAGAAATGGCATATTTAGCACAATATATATAATACAAAAATAGCAATAGTATGAGTACAAAACCTACAGTATAATGAAATAGGTGTGTTTTGTGTCAAATTAACATTAACTACCAATAAGATGATATGATTAGAGTTTTTTTTTTTAATGTTGGTATTGTAAGTCTTCCAATTATGCTAATGAAGCACAAAACTAAGAATTATCATGCAAAGGCTTGAACTAGAAATCTCAAGGAGCATTGGTGGACCATAAAAGTCTAAACTTTTACCCTTTTTAGGTTAAATGAAGATGAGATTATGAATTAAAATTAAAAATTCTAACTACTACATTTCATCAACTCAAAATTAGTCTAATGGTCCATTGTGATTTCCAAAATGAACCAAAGGATTTGTGTTGGATGCTTGGCGATTTAAAAATTAAATGCATTATGTTTTAAATGTTTGTGTTGTTTAAAAACTTGACAATTTTTTATATGTAATATAAATTCCTTTGATCTTTAAATCTCTCCTAAGGTTAAGCTCCTAAGTAATGCTTATAGAGCTTAAAAGTAAGTCCATACTTGAAAATATCTTTGACGTGGTCAACAATTGAGTAATAAATTATGCATAAAATAAGATAAAATAACACCAAATGACTTAAACATTTACACCATAAAACAAAAAATTTAAAACATTGGATAGGACAACGGATATCAAGTAGTTGATGGGATTGTTAGAACACCTAGTTTTCGACTATGATTTGATGATGGTATTAATTTTGTCCTTAGAAGTGGTGTTAAGAGAGCCTATGGGGGGCTGATGGTGCTTTTTGGTTTTGGTTAAACTATAATCTCATTTTGATTGTAGGGTAAGATCTTAAGTAGATATAAATTAGGCACTTAGACCATTAATCAGTGCCTTAGAGGGTAATTTTTGTTCTGTATGTCTTACGAGACACATTTTTCACGGTTTTGATGGCTCAAGTTTTCTTGTTAGGAATGCAAGTTGTTCAAGTAAGTCATATAAATAAAGGATTAAAAATAAAGGCATTAACTTTAGATAAATCAGTAAAGATCCTTTACATTGAGTGAGTAAATTGATTTTCTTTATGGTCTAGAAGATTATTAATTGTCCTAGGTTAGGCAAGGTTTCTACTTGGGTATTAAAAAATGTTAGATAACCATTATGGATGATTAAGGTTTTAGAGGAAGATATAAGATTATGTTAAATTATAACATCGAGTTATAAAAAAGATATCTAAAGAACTTTTTGATGTTGGATGATGAAACTATATGTAACTATGTACGAGATAGTTAGAGTCTTCCTAATTTGTAGACTTGAGTGACATAATAGGAAGTTCTTTGAATTTTTTCTCCTATATTAATATGAAACTTGTCACATGAATGTTAAAGCCTTAATGGTGAACTTGTCGATCATTTTTAAAGAATCCTAGCATGACTGGGTGCTAGTGATCTACAGCACATCTCGAGAGACAGTAGTGCAAGTCACCTTGTAAAGTCCTATACTGTTATTGAGGACACCAAGAGACCCATGGGTAGGCCCAAGTGATTAGACTTTTTATAACCAAGTGGTGAAATTTGTGATGAGATTGGAGCTTAAAACATAAATTAAAGCTATCATGGTTATGCAGGGAATGCCAAATAATTTGTAGGACACTAACTATAAGTTATGGTTTTCACTAGTATGGTCGATTGAGACATCTTTTCTTATATGATTGGTTATACTAATACATTCATTCGATTAGATATCTCATTAAATTATTACATTATTATTTTATATGAAAACTTAATGGTTCCATTATTGAGAATGGCTAACTCTTCTCACTTATATCATGTGTAGATACAAACGAATAAGTGCTAAGATGGTAGTTAAAAAAGGGGTATCTAAGTCAATAATTTAATGACTATTCATTAGTTGGTAATTTACGATGTTATAATTTTTTTTCAAAAACAATATTATCATTTATATTTGTTGGACTTGGGATTGCATGGGACTATTCACACAGACTCTGATATCTCTATTTTAAATTTAAGTTGATAAACTAACACTTTAAGATAGCTTATGGATCATTTAAACATTTTTTGAATGGCATGGATTTGTATAAATATGTTTTATCATAAGTTCAAAGGTTTCCTATCATTCCATAGACAAGCTAGGACATATTGGCAAGTTATGTAAAATTGAGTGAACTAGTTCTTGAGTTAACGGGGGGTGACTAGCTCGTCTGCCAATAAGCTTTAACTTGGGAGGTAAACCAAGAGAATGATGATAATATTGGGAGATTCCTAACTTCAATGTCATGCCCCAAGGAGTGAAATGTCGCTAGTAAAATATACCGACTAGTAGATTCTTCTTGATGTTCAAAAAGATGTGGAAAAAAATGTTATTAAAAGGGTTATGCCTCAAGATCTTTATATCAATGAAAAACTCAAAATTTTTAAACATTAATTGGAATCATTAATTCACAACTAAATTCTATCATTTATTACAAAATTTTATTAGACTAAAATTATTGATTTAAAAAATTGAATGACAATGTTATATAACATAATAGTGAAGCTTTGTAGATTCAATAATATTTCTTTATGTAATTCTTAACAATTTCAACAAAGACAACTTAGGAAGCCAAAATGATTTCATAATAAATACCATAGGATATCCAGTTGTACAAAAATAGTTTGATTTTCCCTAATGATTTTTGAGAAACTTAATAGAAGCTTAACACTTCTATCTCATCACAAGATCCAATAGTTTATAATCTATAGTTTACTAATTAAATGGACCAGTATGTAGGTCTATAAGAGAGTAGTAAAAAACCATGTGTGACTGTAACAGGCACTTTGGCAAAGAAAAAATCTCTATTAACATCCTTTTATGGCACATGGTCAATAAAGAACCCAATATCTCTAATGGTAGTTCAATCGTTTGGTGTTTATCTAACTTGTCCTTTTTTAGCTTAAAAAGACGTCATTGGGGTCTTAAAGATTGTAGTCTATGACATCTTCAATAGACAATATTAACTAACAACATGATTATTTTTCTTGCATTTAACTAGGGCTACCTTACCTAAATCTATCAATTATAATTTCTTAAAGTCCCTAATCATTTATTAGCTATCTATATCTTTTATAAATCTACTCCGTAATCTGGTTAACCTTGAGGTTATACTAAGCACTAATCTACAACTTTTATTGTGTTCCCCATTCACATTTCATGTATTTGTATCAAGTCCTTACACATAATTTATAAGCCCATAGCTTTTATACTTTAAGTAATAATTCTTGCTCTTATAGCATGTTTACATGAAGTTCACTACTCACCCTCCCTTCAAAAAATAAGTAGAGTTACCTATCATTCCAATATCCTCCCTTGAGTTGCTTATATCTCATAAAGCCATTAATGGCTATTCCTGATCTCACATATCCATAAAACTAGATCAAGTTTTATAAGTAAGCTAAGACATCATAGGTCCCTTGACAAAGGCTAGCACAACTCTTAATGCAAAAATACTCATCTTAATTACTCTATTTTTTGCCTAACTACAACATCATGAAATGCTGGCCTCATTTATAGTTTGTTGAAGGCTTCCTAAAACATTATATTCTCAGTTCAACACTAATTATTTTCTTAAATTTTTGTTCAAATAAAGCATTAATCCAAAGAAAGTTTTCCTACCAAATTCTGAAGTTTTTTAAAACATTATCAAAGATTATTTTAGACCTAATTTAGATTCATCCATACCATGCATTCCTAGGTTCTAAAACTTAAGTTCAATTTGAGTTTGAAAACCCTAAGAAATTTAAAATTTAAATCCTAGATATCAAAATTTCAAATTTAGGACTTACAAATTTGAAATATAAAACTTTTGAATTTTAAATGTAGAATAACATAACTTCTAATTCTATGTTCTTTTTAGCTTCATAATTTCACAACTACAATGTAGGATAATTAAGCATTTTAGTGAGGTTAAGTTCCTTTCTAATTTCCTATTATTCAAAAACAAAAGCAAAAGCTTTTTTTTTGTCAAAAATAAGACCTAGTCCTTCTAGCCTTCTTTAGTAGTCCACTGAAGCACTATAAATCCACCCACGAGAAAACCCATGGGATTACTTGGCTTGGAATCCATCTAAGTTTATTTTCTAGGTTTTCTCGTACATTTAGTGTTTAGGACCGTGCCTGAATATAAACCTCAAGGAAAAACTTGAGCCATTCATTACCATATTTTGTTGCAAAATTCATTCCAAGGTTTTGCTTTCTTTGTAAGAAATCTTGTTGATGTCATAATGATAACTTATGTTATTGTTTTCGGAGAACATTCATAAGTCTTCACTTTAGGATATTTTTTCGATTTCTTGGTTTTCTTATCTAATTGGAATCCTTTATGTCTAAATTCTTCACCATAATGTGTAATAAATCTTAACACTTCAATGATATATTAGCAACATGTTAATACTAGTGGTTCTAAGAAAATATATATCAACAAAAAATCTTGTATTAAATAAGGAAATGGCCAGAAAATCATAAAATAACATTCATGGCAAGTTTTCTTCAAGCATACATGCATCCAACATTTTTTCCATTTAGTTTAAAACCAACCCAAATTGAAAACAATATCTTATCTTTAGCATGATCATTCGATTTTGCATGGAAAGAAAAACATTTATCATTAGTTATGCTTATTTTCAATGGAAATTAATAGTAATTCAAAATGACATTCAATCCACACAAAAAAATTTGCTTGACTCTTCTCAAGTAGCTCTATCTAATTAAGTTTTTATTTTATATTTTATATTTTATTTTTATAAAGATTTGCATGCCATACGAGGCACATTAATTAGTACATAATTTTATGGTTGAGAATTTTACCCTCAGTCATGATGAAATCTAAATCATGTGACAAGTTTATATGAGCTCTACCAAATTAAATATTTATTTTTTATTTTGAAATACTTTACTTTTAAGGGCTTTGGAATCTTTTCATGAGACATTTTAGTTTTATATGTTATTTTACATCGAAGGTGTTACAATTGGTCTTCCTAATACCTCAAAAAGCAAAACTCCCATACAATGTATCTCATTTCTACAAATTTTTTTTCTTGATTACATTAAACTACTATGAAATTCTAATTCTGCTCTTGTGTGATCGCTACATCACATTTTATTTTGTTGTATTACTTCTCTCTGATTTGTCCCTTCTTAACTTTAGTATCTGTTAACTTATATCGAAACAAGGATTTATTATTATTTGTTCTTATTATTTTTTGTAATTCATTGTAATTCTAAAAGCAGTTCAATCGAGATTAAACACATGTCCTTAGACTAGTCTTGATGACCTCATTATTATTAATTATTTATTTTGTTATTTTTAACTATTTTATTAATTTTTTGTGTGAATGATGAGGCATTTATATTTACACATGTTTTGATAATAGAGGATGTTTCACTTTTAATTAATTATATTATATTAGCTCAATTTGTCTTGCTTTATCTTTGTTATATAATTACTTAGTACAGAAAAAATAATTCATTATTATTTTTACTGATCTTATTGTATAATTCTACTAAATTAAAAACATGGTCCACTCATGAAAAAAATGGTCGTATGACCAATATTGATGAGTTCTTACTAAAAGAATAATTCAAATATTTTAAATTTCTTTTGTTATTTTAGTATATATTTTATGATACATTTTGATTGATATCTAATTTTTCCATCAATGATCTTATAGTAAAATTCCATTGTATAATGGAAAGCAACCTTTTGAAGGAATTTATCTCCTTTCTTTAGTGATCCTATATTAATTTTTTATAAATATATTTTTACATAATTTATCTTCTAGGGTTCCATTACAATTAATGAGAGATTTCTATTTCTAAATTGTTAAATTTCTTTCTTTTTTTGTGCTTTTTCTTTGATAATTCATTGTAATTTAAAACAAGGTCCTATGGTCACAAAATAAACATTGTTTGATTTGATTAGATGATCTCTGTCACCAAAATATTTCTTTTAAAATTTTTTTACATATTTGTTTTTATTTTTTTACATATTTTACAATACATTTTCGTAGCATCTACTTTGCTAAATGAGTTTGTCACACTTGACACTGTTTGTATCCTAGGATGCAACTTTTTGGTACAATTTATCTTATTTCATCAAATTTTTATGTTGCATTTTCCTACATTTTGGAGAAACTATAGTTTTCTTTTGACTTGAACTTCACATGGCTTTAATTTGTAGAGATTACTATGGTTTAATTTTTGTCAATTCAAATTTATGTGATATTTACTTCGTATTAAAAAAATAATTTATTCTTATTTATTTTAATTAATTTTAATAGTTTGTAGTAAGCCCTAAAAAGGTCCTCTCATGGAAAAAAATTTCAATGGACTCTTCCGATTAGTATTATTTAATCAATTTAGATATATTGTACATCATATCTGATATTTTTAGCATGCTGTAATGTAGCCTTTATTTCTTATTTTTATTGTTTATTCAAGTGATTCTTTTTATTTGGTTATATTATTATGAGTCTTTAATTTTCTTAAAATGTTATATTTATATTTCATTGATTTGGTTATATTATATCACTTGAATTTATCCATTTTTAGCATTATTATAAATTTACTTATTATAAAAATAATAATTTATCACTTTGTATGCTTATTAAATTCCACAATTTGTAGTAATTTAAGGTGATGTTTTGTCGTGAAGAAGTAAACGTCATTGGGCACTATTTCATGGGCTTAATTAAATTTACAATTAATTTTTATATGTTTAAATATTTCATTTTTTATAATTTTGACATATTTCATAATCCAATTTATCTACTTTGCTAAACGTTTTTGCTTTAATTTTGATATATTACTATTTAACACCAATTCTCCGTTCTTATGACCTTTGCATGCCTATCTTTGGGTTATCATAGACTGCATAAATAAATCTCATTTTTTATTTAATATATATACATATATATATATATATATATATATATATATATATATATATATATATATTTAAAAAATATATTTTTCTAATTACTTTAATAATTCTTAGTAATTTTAAATGAAGTTAGATTGAGGAGGAACAAAATCTTTTTTCTTACCTAAATGAGATTTATCAAATTAAGTACTTATTTTATATTTTTAAACTTTTATTTTCTTGTGATTTTGCAAATTTTATGAGACATTTTTATTTCAATTTAATTTCACTAGTAAGAATTTTTTCATGTAATTGGCTCTTTATGAAGGAATGAAAAATTTTCCATATAATTTATCTAATTTCACTAAATTTTATTAATTAATTTGGTTAAACATTATATTACTCTAAATTTTCTTTAGTTTGACCTTTACATTACTTTGATTTTGTTATATTATATTTGTATAATTTATCTTATTTTATCTTTAATATATATTTCCATAATCATATTCAATAATTTATTACTTTTTATGCTAATTTGAATTTACACTTTTCTATAATTTCAAAATAGGTGAAATAAAGAAAAGTCAAAATGACAACGCACCTATCATGATGAGCTTTATATAATTAAAGGGAAATTTTTTATTATTATTTTTATACGTTATTAGACATTTTTATACTCACTATATTTGATGATGTTCGATGTTGTTCATTATTGTCTTATCATCTTTGAATGTAGCTTTCCTATAAAATTCATCTAGTTTACTAAAATATTTTGCTTTGATTTTGATATATTCTCATTAAGCTCTAATTCTTCTATTGTACCATATTCACATCACTTTGATTTGGTTTAACTTATTTCTGCCATTTATCTTTTTTTTGCTTTATTGCTTATTTACTTGAAATTCAAATATAAATTTTGATCAGGTCAATCTAATTAACTAAATGATCATTGTTATATATTTCCTTATCTTTTATTTTGGAGAGTTTTTGTATGCTTTACGAGTCATTTAAACTCATACATGACTAGAAAATCGAGTATGCTAAACTTGATCTCCTTGGGACATTAAAATATTGTATTCCGATGTACTTTAACATGTAATTTGACATTGTTTGCTTTCATTTAAACATGTTAGCATGAAACTTTAATTATCATATCATTGCCCTCACATTTCTTTCATTTAGTTATATAAAATTAGTTTACTATCTCTCATTTTAGCTTTAACATATATTTATTTAATATAAAAAATAATTTATCATTGCATATGTTAACTTGCTTTTGTTAGGCAAAGATAGCAAATACTGAGATGAGAGTGCATTTGTTTGTGGTGAGTGGGTTGTTTATCAGTGATTGTGTTCACCTACGTGTATGTTCTTTCGATATAAATTCTTAAAAGTTTTTTAGCGAGTTTCTAGGGAATATAAATACATTACAAGGGAGGTAGGCTATAAGAAAAGGATGAGGAGTGGGAAGCTGCTTTTATTAACAAAAAACTTGAACTTTTTCCTTTGTTTCTTCTCTGTTTCATGCCATGGAAAGAATTCTTCTATCACCAGAAAGATATGAATTTTAGATACTAGTATACAATTGCAACCCATCTTTACTCAATTGGGGGTTGGTGCATGACCTTCTCTGAAAGAAACTTCCTCTTATTTGATCCTATTGGCTTAGTAGACTATTTTTGACATGATATTGTTAAGGGGATCTCAAAAGATATGAAAAATCTACCACCAAGTCGTTCATAATACTTTCATGGTCCCCCCTTTTCATCTCTTAATAAGTTCTTACTCCAAAGCTCGTTGAAATGTTTCCTTTGAGGATTGTTGATTGGCTTTATTGGAAAAAAGCCCGGGGCCATATCAATATACATTAGTCTTTTTATTTTGAAGTGATACAAGGCCCCTACATCAAATTTTAGGACTTTAACAAAGCTTGCCCCAAGGATGACTTCCATGCATTACATGAGTTATGTGAATCAAGGATACCCAAAATTTAGAAGTGGGAGGGTCAGATCCAAAAAGAGGATTCCTCAATCACTTCTCTCACAATTAATGTAGCAATAGAAGAAAGTATCCAAAGGTGGAACTTATTCGAAATCTTTTACAAATTGAAAAAAGTTTTATGGTAGATAGTTTAAGAATATCCATAGCATTTTAGTGGTGAACTTCTGAATTCATCTATTTTTCAGAAAATAACATTACCTTGAGTATGCACAGTATGACTATGAAAATTCAATGTTATCTCCCTTTGTTCTTTGAAATCAAATTGTATGTATCTAAAGGTGCATATATGGTTTGAATCGATTTCTGAAATTTCTTTTTTTAGGTTTGTTTGAGCCATCTTGCAGCCCCATGTCATCATGTAGTGTAGAGTGGTTGTTCCCACATCTTAACTCAATCATCATGGAAATAAAGAAAACAAAGAAATGTTTCAACAAAATTCCACGAGTTCTTTGGTTAATTGTTCTAACAAAAATTTAATTTGGGTCAATCAAATTGGCAACTCCACTTCCCTGACTTCCTTGTAACAAATCTTCTACTTCAAGTGCTTCTCTCCATTTGGTTCTTATCATTATTTCCCAACACCCTAAATTCATAAATTGTCTATTGGAACTAATGAATTTTATTTATTGTGTTTATTTCTTTTATTTCTCCTACTACTAAAATTTTGCAAACCATTTCTTATTATTATTTTTCAAATTTGATAAATGTTGGTTGATCATATAGAGTAATTGAAAGAAGGTTTGTTTGTGTATGGCTTCTCATCATATGTATAAGTAATATCCCTATTGATCATATATAAATCTATGTTGATCTGTTAAAGTAATCAAAAGATTATCTGTATCATTATACAACCTTGACAAGAATTGCATTTGAATAGAAAATATACAAAAGGACAATTCATTCATGGAATAGTTCACTATGCATTGAATCCATGCCCTTGAATGGACCAACTAGCTTTCGTTGCTATACTAGTGAAACAGGGACCACTAGCAACTTAGAAAAAAAATAGTGAAGGAACCCGTTCCTACCTCTTTCTTGTTTGGGTCTCACATCCCTAATACCTTAATCAATGTCAAGATGTGGAATTACGTTATTTTATTGAGATTCCAAGAGTTACTGCTTTCAATTCGTTAACTAGGGTTAACAGCTAAATGAAACTTTGCTTTGCAATAAACATTCATTTCATCTGATACTTTGAAACTCTAATCAAGAAAATGTTACATCTTTTATTATTCAAAATACAAAAAGGATGAAAGGGATAAATATATATTCTCAATTATATTATATGATAAAATGATCTTTTTTAGTTAAAATAAAGAAAGAATAGATTGTTTCTATTTTTCTAAGTGCAGGAGTGATGCATGGAGAAGGACATGCCTTTAGGATGAAGACAAAATAATTCTAAACAAGCATTGATGAAGGTGAAACAAATCTCACTTGATTATTCTCAAACAGCATTATCCATTTAAATATTTACTCTTATATTTTAAATAACTTTTTCCATAGTTTGGAAAGAATGAACTACACTTATATTCATACCATTTCTAACATTTAATGGTGACATTCTAGATCTACTTTGCATCTTTGAATGTAGCATTGTAATGTAATTTTTCTCATTTATTGAAGTTATTTTCATCGATTTACTTCTATTACTATCAAACTTTAGTTTTTCTCTCAAGGTCCATTACTTCCCATTGATTTATTTATGTTATATTGCTGCCAATTATAATATTTAAACTATATTATATACTTATTTAAATTAAAATAATAATATTTATGATTTATTAATATTTAAATTTATAAATATCAGTAATTCTAACAAGGATTGATCACAATAAAAAAATCTCATTAAACTATTCCTTATGGGTTTTATCTAATTAAAAATTCATTTTTAAATTTTTAAATATTTGTTATCATTTTGGCACATTTCACTATATATTTTCTTAATACTTAATTTAATGGTTATGGATATTATGCTCAATCAACTCACTATAGTGGGCACTAACACTCCTAAAAAATCTTTCTTATTTTTTCAAAATTTTCACAAAATGTGTTTTTATTGATATGTAACTCAAAATCTAATCTCGTACACCCATTACAAGCTTTTCATTTGATTATATTATATTTCATGAATTTATCTCAATTCAACATTAAAACATTTTACATAAAGTAAAAATAATTTTTTATTTACTTTAATAATTTATTAATATTCCAAATTATGTTTGATAATGATGAAGCAAATGCCATTAGATCCTCTTGATAAGCTCTATTATATGAAGTATTTTATTTTTAAATATTTAATTTATAAGATTTTTTAGGTTTTACTTGATTAAATAAGCTATAGTTGATCCTCATTTTTTTAAGGAATGTAATGTTTCATACAATTTATCATAGCTTTTGAAATTGTTACATTTAATTTTTTTATATTATCATGTAACTCGAAATTATCTTTCTACTAACACTTTAACCAAATTTATTTGGTTACAATATATTTTTTAGCTTATCTTATTTCAGCTTTATTATATATCTTCTAAATATTAACATAGTAATTTATTACTATTCATGATTATTTAATTTCATAATTCTTATTAATAGGAAATTAGCTCTAACCAAGATGAAGGAAGGGGTCGTTGCACTTTACTTAATGAGCCCTATCAATTTTAAAATTTATTTTCTAATTTTTAAATATTGTTTTCTAAGATTTTGTCATGTTTTATAATATATTTTAATTTCTACATGGTTTGATGATCAAGATTGCCATACTCAGTTGTCTAAGTGAATTGTTGTTTAACTTTCCCAAGTAGTTCATAAATTTTCTTCAAATAATTTCTAATCTGTGGCTTTATTATTAAATAACCACAAATCCCGTATTGTGCGACCATCACATATCTTTGTTTTGGGTTTATGATATATTTTATATTTATCCTCTTTTAGTTTTACTATTTGTTTCCTATTATTAAAAAATAATTTTTTTTTACTTACTTTAATTGCTTACAAAAATTTTGAATGAGCACTTATAATGATGAAGCAAACATCATTGCATTAACCTCAACATTCTCTAGGAAATTGATAAATCTATTTTATAATTTTAAATGTTTTATGTTCAATGGTTTAGTAGGTTTTAGGTTACATTTCAAATTTTGATTTGATGATCGATTATGTTTCATTTGATCCTCTTGGTACAAACAATTACTACTTTTTCATATAATTTATATCATGTCTTGGAAATCTTCACTTTGATTTAATTATATAACCATGAAACTCAAAATTTTATTTTCTGTCTTCTATGCATTGCTCTAACTTATATTAATTTTTTTTAATTTATCTTCTTTCAAATTTGTTAATTATATCTTTGAAAATAAAATAATAATTTATTATTATTTATGAATACTTACTTTTGTAATTCTTAGAAATTCCAAATGAGCTAGAATTGAGATAAAACAATCACCATTATGCTTGTCTCGATGAGCTTATATAAGTACTATTCATTTTGTAATTTTTTTAAATATTTTATATTCCAATAACTTTGCAAATTTTATGGCATGTTTCAAGTTATACTTGATTCGATTTTTAAAAATGTTTCACATGCTTCTTAGTATCTTGGAATGCTTCTTAGTATCTCTAGAAGATCATTGAATGAAACGTTGAAGTACAATTGATCCCATTTCTTCAAAAGGTTTGCTTTTATTTTGTGATATTATTAAAAATTCACATTTTCTTCTTGTGTGTCCTATATATCAAATTGAATTGGTTATACTACATTTTTTCAATTTTATGTTATTTTAATTTTACTATCTATTTACTTCATATCAAATTAATATTTTGTTATTATATATGTTTAACTTATTGGTGAAGTGAAAAAAATATTATTTGACTCATTTTGGGGAGAATTATGGTATTAAAAATAACTTTTTATTTTTCTAAAAATTTCATTACCTAAGGTTTTCGCATATTTTCGTTGGTATTTTATTCATAAATAATTTGATGATCGACATTGTCACACTCTATCTCCTTAGCATCATATATTGTGACACTTGTTCAACTTATCCATTTTTCAATTTTTTTATTTTGAAGGTTATATTTCTATGTAACTTAAAATTTCCTCTCAGGTGAGTTTTATATAAGTTGGATTTTGTTATATTACATTTTTTAGTCTGTCTTATTTAAACTTCAATTTAAATTTTTTAATATTTAAATAAAACTTAATTATTTTTTATTCTTATTTACTTTTTTAATTTATAGTAATTCTAAAAAATGTGTTTTCAAAAAAAAAAATATATCCCTAAGCTTGTCTTAACCGGTCAGAAATAATTAAATATTCTTTTTTATATTTTTAAATTATCCTAGAAAATTTTTACTTACTTTATGAAGAAATTTTATATCTACTTGATTTCATGATCAAGATTGTTATAGTTGATGTGCTTAATGTCTTTGAATTAAATTTTATCCTAAACTTTATCTCAATTTGTCAAACTTTTACTTTCATTCTATTATTTTATTATGTAACCCAAATTAATTTCATGTTTCAGCTTTGCATCAGTTTGACTTGCTTGCATTATAACACTTCAATTAGATTTATTTCATCTTCGACATATATTTTCAGAATACTATAATTTAAAATTATTTGTGCCTATTAACTTTGTCAATTTGTTGAATTTCTAAATGAGTGTAGATCAAGTTGAAACAAACATTGTCGAATCTTCTCTGTGAGGTCTATCAAATTAAATCTAAATTTTATTAATGCTTTATAAATATATTATTTTATAGGTTGTTGGCATATTTTGTGAGACATTTGAAATTGTATCATATTTGATGGATGAGGATGTAAAACTTTGCACCTAAGTAGCCACAAACATTATTTTCTAGAATAGTTCTTCTAATACTTTTAAAGGTTTTCTTTGATTTTATTATATAATTTTGAAACTATAATTTCCTTAGTGCATCATCACATTGCCTTCATTTTCTTCCATCACATTTGGTAAAATACATAAAAAGATATTGTGTAAAAATAACAACATACACCCATTACAAGGTGTCAAACTATAGTCAACCAAGCAAACACTCTACAAAATTTAATAAATGGTTGAAATTTTGGAGATCATGTAAACGATAGCCGTAAGAAGTGATGGTTTATTCTTGAATCATCATGAGTGAATAGTTGGTTCTAATTTAATTAATGTTTCAAAGTTTTAGGTGAAAGCCTTCAAGAAGTAGGTATGAAGTATGCTTTTATTATTTGCACATAAAAGTCTTTAAGAGGTAGGTAAGTTGTATGCTTTCAAGTCTTTAATGTAATTATTATTTTTGTTGATGATATCTTGATCTATTATATAGATGAAACAAAACACAAAAGATAATTCAATCTTGTCTTACAGAGGATATGAGATCACTAACTATTTGTAACATTTTAAGAATATAACTTTCGATTATCTAGTGCAACCTTCTTGTGGCATAGTAGAAGGTATGACAATTAATAGTTCATTAATAGATTTTATACATAACAGTTTTTCATTTCTTCATTAAGAAAAACAAATCATTCCAATGCCATATGAGATAAAAGTTCTTGATAGGGACTCTTTCCTACTCAAAGAACCTTTTTATGACACACTTAGAGAGCTTTTATATGAAGACCTGTTTTTAGAGTAAGAAGAATTTCTTGATGCCTCGCCTAATGAGCATTTATATTAGTACCTCCTTTTAGAGATATAAAATATTCTATAATTGTAAAACTATCATTACAATTTAATCATTAACCCATTACATGATGAAGCAAACAAAGAATGCAAAGTTAAATGGTCAAGTTCAGCTACTCTTAGGAAAGGGCTTTAAGAGATCATTTGAGTTATTGTGACATTCTTAAATTATTAAAACAATAGAAGGATGGTAGATGGAGAACATATGTTTGCATAATAGTTACAAAAAAAATTACTATTAAATATAGATTTCTTAATTTTAGACTTGCATACAACTTATTATCTAGCATGTGCTATTCAACAAAAAGCGATCTTAGAAGTTGTTATCATCAAATTAAGATTAGGCTTAGCAATGAGTAAGGAATGCTTGAAAAACTTCGAGTTGATTTCCTAAATGTCTACATGCTCCTTGTTAGATGTCTTATACACCTAATATTTTTTTTTGAGAGTGATGAAAACAATGTTAATAACATATTGATTAGTAAATATTTGTAATGTATTTTTGTGATATGTTGATTTATAATGATAATTGAAATTGTCACTTAAATTATTTTAATGATGTGCTAGAATTATTATGTAAAGAATCATTATATATTGATTTGAACAAATGTCTAATTATGCTAAGTTAAGTGAATTTCTTAGACTTTATAATTTCTTCAATAGGTTTAAAACCAAATCAATCTTTTGAAATAACTATAATTAATTATCGCCCAATATAATAATTTAAAAACATAAAAGTTTCTATGGTTTACTTATTTTTATTTGGTGTTAATAAAGATTTTTTCAATATTGATGCACTAATTTTTGATTTATTACAATGGAGTAAACTTTTGTATGAACTTAAGTTTAGTAGTGTATTTGACAAAATTGTTTTCCAAGTGGCTATACTTTTTCAATCACTTAATATTTTTAAGGTATATTTGAAGAAGATTGTGATGTTTATGATCTAAGCATTCATGTCATTTTAAGTCCAAAGGGCCACCGTATACCTTTCTATATCAAGAAACAAAATGATTTAAAATAACCAAGTGCTACCTTCGACAAAGAATTATATGAAATAATAGAAAGATTAACGCATTGTTTGAATTGTTAATTGCAGTCTAGCTTTAGTATGAACCACTAAGATTTGAAATTTGTAAATATCTAAAAGACAGAGCGGCAAAATGGATATACTTTATTTACTTTTTTCCTTTGTTGGGAAACTAAAAATAAAATATTATGAAAAATATTAAAATGTTCTACCTTTGATTAATTTGATCATTTCATTTTTAGAATTTGTTAGCCATAGATTTCATAAATTTGAAGAATTATTTCTAGCTGATCTAGCTTTTAATTCTATGTATGTGTTAGCTAAAAAAGGTCACCTATGGAAGTCAATCTCATATATTGTATCAGTATTCACTTAGAGGAAGAAATGTTTTCATGGCACAATCTTCAATTAAACTTATTTCAATTATAATTTATATTTAATTAATATAATAATAGTAATTTTCTATAATTTATTTTTTTTAATTTTATAATTCACAATACTTATAAACAAGGTGTGATGGAGACATAGGAAATATCATTGCACTTGTCTTGACAAGCTCTCTCATCATATGCATTTAAAATATTTTATTTTATTAGATTTTTTTATTTAATGCCATATTTTGTTTTGTACTTGATTTGATGATTTTTGGTATTACATTAGATCAGTTCAATATCCTAGAATGCAACTTTCGCATAAATTTATGTCATTTGTTCAAATTTTTTTTGTATATGTTACTATGTAGCCTTGAATCTCATTTTGTGTGACATTTACATGACTTTGAAATAGAAATTTATTATTATTTATAATTCTTTACTTTGGTAACTCATATAATTGTAAGCGATCCTTGATAGAAATGAAGCAAATCTTGTTGGACTTAACACGATATGCTTTATATTCTTAACTATTTATTTGTATATTTTTAAACACTTTGTACTCAAGGGTTTTGGTATACTTCTTGAGACATTTAAAATTGTTCTTAATTTGATGACTAGGGATATAAAACTTGATCTCCTTAAGTTCTTAAAATGTAATATTCCTAAATAATTTATCTTATTTCAGCATTAATAGACATTAAATTGATATAAAAATAACATTTTCAAATTATTTATCTTTATTTACCTTGACAATCCATAATATTTCCAATGAGGTCTAATCGATTCAAAATAAATTTAATTATGAAACCATTTAGGAAAAATTTTCATTCGTACCTAATTTAATGACTAAAGATTCTACAATTGATCTTTCTAGAGTTTTGAAATTATATGTTTGTCAATAATAATTTATCTTATTTATTTAAAATGTTTTACCTTTACTTGGTACTATGTTACTCTAATCCTCTTTTATGTGACAATTCCATCACTTTAACTATATTTTATTATATTGGCTTGACTTATCCAAGTTTATTGTTATTATATATCAATTAAATAATAAAATATTATTTTAAGATCTTTTAAGTTGATTTACTATCATAATTTATAGAAATTCTTAATGAAGTTCGATCAAGACAAAATAAATGTCATTTGTTAGATCTTTATGACTTGTATTTCATTAAATATTTTTTTAAATATTTATTGTCTTTTTTAGACTCATTTCAAGACATTTGTATTTCTACTTAATTTAATATCATGGATGTTAGCCTAAATTGTCTTGATATTACGAAATGTCCTTTTTCTACATAATGCCCTCATGTATTCCTGTTTTTTTTCTTTGATTTGTTTTTATTATTCTATTTCTCAAAATCTTGTATCATGTGGACTTTCCATCACTTTGTTTTTCTTATTTTACATTACTCCAATTTATGTCATTTTAGTTTTTATATATAATTAATTAGTATTAAAACTAACTAGTGTTATTATTTATGTTTATTTTCTTTTGTAATTCATAGTTATTCCAAATTAGGATCAAATAAGATAAAAAAATATCATTAGACTCATTAGATAAGCTCTATCTATTAAATTTTATTTTTTTATTTCTAGAAATTTTATTTTTTTTTTGTTTAATTACCTTTTACGTGGCACATTAATTTGTACCTAATTTGATGATCATGAACATTTTGCCAAATCTCCTTAGTATCACGAAATGCAACTTTGCTATATATTTTATTTAATTTTTTAAAGTTTTCCATTTTTATTCATTTGTATCATGATGTAATTCGTAATATTAATCCATGTTACATTTATATATCTTTGATTTGATTATATTACCTTCTCTTAATTTAACTAACTTTAATTTAAAAAAAAAATTAACCAATATAAAAATTAGAATTTATTCACGTTTATACTAATTTATTTGGATGATTGAACCTAAAAGTTAACTCGATAAGCTTTATTTAATTAATAAATTATTTAATATTTATAAGTATTTTATTTTCTACTTCATTTATATGTTTCATTACTCATTTCAATTGGTAGATGATCTAAGTATCGATGTTGCTACAATCTATTTTCTTAATATTTTAAAATGCAAATTTTCCATTTAATTTATGCCATTTTTAAATAAATTACTTTTATTTGTTAATATTAAATGGCTTTATCTAATTTTTTAGCATTATTATATATTTATTATTATTAAAAAATAAATTTATGTATTACTTATGTTTATTTACGTCACTAATCATAATAATTGCAAATTAGTTTTGGTGGACAAGAAAAAACATAGTTAGAAACATTTTTACAAATCTTATTTAATTAAATATACATTTTATTATTTTTTAAATATACACATTTTGAGATATTTTGTTTCATACCTAATTTGATGATTAAAGATGTAAAATTGATATTCTTGATATCATAGAATGCAATGTCCCCAAAAAATTTATTTAATTTATACAAAAGATTTTCTTTTAATTGGTTAGATAACTATTTAACACTAAACCTTCGCTCGTTTAGCCTTTACATCATCTTGATTAAGTTATATTATATTACTTTGAATTCGCTTATTTTAGCTTTATTGTTTATTTACTTAATATTAAATAATTATTTATTATTATCTATTCTTATTAACTTTTGTAATTCAAAATATTTCTAAGTCATATCCAATTGAAATGAGACAAATGTCATTGAACTTGCATTGGCATTCTATATCACATTAAATATTCAATTTCTATTTTGTAACAAATTTCATTTTTTAAATTTTTTGACCTTTTATGGGATTTTTTGATTCCTACCTAATTTAAGAATCGAAGATATTACATTAAATCTACTAAGTATTCTATAATAGAACATTAATTTTTATATACAACAATGTAAATCTAAATCCCTTTTCAAGTGATATTTATTTTTCTTTGATTTGGATATTTTATATTGTTTCAATTTATCTTTTTTAAATTATAAATATATTTACTTAAAGTGAAATAATAATTTATTATTACTTATAGAATCCTTTTCTTATTTTAGTAATATTTCAAAAAAAAAAGTTAGTTGAAGATGAAGTGGACTTTGTTGTACTAATCCTGACATAATTTATCCTATAAAATGAATCATTTCATTATTATCGATATTTTTCTTTTTAACATTTTAGCACAAATTACATAATATTTTTATTTGTATATGATTTGACTGTTAAGGTTCTTACACATGACCTCTTGTGTATCCTGGATTGTACCATTGTTATACTATTTATTTGATTTCTTCAAATTGTTTTATTTGATTTTATTATATTACTATGAGCCCTATTTCTCATTTCATGTGACCTTTACATTACTATGATTTGGTTAAAAAAATTTTAAATAACCTCTTTTTATTTTTATTTTATATTTATCCAATCTCAAAATAATATTTTAAAAATTATTGCATAGTTATTGTGGTAATTTGTAGTTATTCTAAAAATGAACTAATTGAGATAATATAGAAGTTATTGGACTTTTCTTAATGAGCTTTTTCAAAGTAAACAATCACTTTTAGGTTCTTATTTATTTCATTTTATAGGGTTTTAGTATATTTTATGATCACTTTTGATTTCACAACACATTAGATGATCAATGACGTTGTAAGCCATGACCTTATTATCTTAGAATGCTTCTTTTTTACACAATTTAGCTCATTACATTAAATGTTTTTTCTCTTATTTCATTATAAAATTATGAAACGCTTTCTATTTTCTTTTTTAGCTTCACATCATTTTGATTTAGTTATATTTTGTTTCCACATTTGATTTCTTTAAACCATTAAAATATAGTTACCTAACACTAAAATAATAACTTATTATTATTTTGTTTATTGTATAAATTCACTGTAATTTTAAATGAGCTTTCATTGAGACAAAATTAACATCAATATACACATCTTAATAAACTCTATTTAGATAAATATTCATTTTTACGTTGTCAAATATTTTTCCTAAGTGTTTTGCATGTTTTACGAGACGTTTTAAATCATATTAGATTTGATGGTAGAGGATGTTTTACAAGATTTTTTATTTCACAATTGGACTTTTTTGTATTTTATGTTTTATTATTTTAACAAAATTTATATGATATTTTGATTAATAACTAATTTGATGGTCAATGTGGTTACACTCAATCTCATCTGTAACTACAATGTAACATTCCTATAAATGTTGTATCATTTGACCAATTTATTGCTTTGATTTGGTTATATTACCTTGTAGAACTAAACCGCATCGCATCTCACATCAAAATCTCTATCATTCTATTATATTATATTGCTTCAAGTTTTCTTGTTTCATCATTAATATATATATCGATTTAATATTAAAATAAAAATCTACTATTATTTATATTCATTTAATTTTTGTCTTTCACAAAAATTGAAATTGATTCTTAGTCAAAAAGAACCTAAGACTTCTTGACTCATCTCAACAAAGCACTACCAAATTAAATGTTTATTTTTATATTTTAAAAAATTTATTTTAAAAAAATATTGTGGTTTTTTTCTGATATTTTAATTTATGCTTATTTTAATGAATGAGGATGTTGTACCTGATATCTTAAAATTTTAGAATACAAATTTATTATGCAATTGATCTCCTTTATTCAATTATTTCTCTTCGATTTCATCAAATTATGTAAATATAAACCTCTTTTACTATGACAATACAATGCTTTTATTTGGTACATTAGTTTTTCTAATTTAAATTTTAATATATATATATATATATATATATTAAATATTGCTTAATATATAAATAATATTAAGTAATGTTTTGTAATTCCAAATATGATTTGATCGAGATTGGAAAGATATTGTTGGTATAGTCTTGAAGTGCTTTATCAAATTAAATGTTTATTATCATATTTTTCAAACATTCTTCTTTACAAGATATCTTGTGTTTTACTTAATTTGACTATTTAGGATATTACATTTGATTGCCTTAGTATACTTGTATTTAAGTTTTTTATACAACTTATCTCATTTCTTCAAATGCTTTGTTGTGATTTACTACGTTACTATATAATAGTAAATCTTTTTTGTGTCTTTTAAATTGTTTTGATTTTGTTATATTATATTAAATTAATTTAGCTTTTTAAACTATAAAATTTATTTAGTTAATGGTGAAATTATAGTTTCTTTTTTTGTTATACTCATTTAATTTGGAAATTTGTTGAAATTCCAAAACTTATAATATCTAATTCAAAAAGCATCAATAACCTTGTCACCATGAGCTCTATTTAACTAATTATTGAATTTAATATTTTAAAATATTTAATTTTCTTTACTTTTTATAAAATTTAGGAGATGTTTAATTTTGTACTTCATTTATAGATCATGCATGTTTCTCTTGATCATATAACATCTTGTAGGTTAAATTTCTTGTGAAATTTATCTCATTTCTTCAAATTTTTTGCTTTTATTTAGTCATATTAACAACTTAGCATAAATCTCCTATTATGAGACCATTGACTATTTTTATTCTATCATAACATAATCCTTCAATTTATTTTTTTTAACTTTATTGTGTGCTTCATTAATGTTATAGTAATAACTTAATATTATTAATTCTCATTTACTTTGATTTGGTCGTATTGTATTACTTCAATTAATTTCATATTCTCTTTAATAAATATTTACATAATATTTAAATAACTTAAACTAAAATAATAGTTTAGCTTACCTCATTAAGATCTATCCTATTAGTTAATTACTTTTATAATATCAAATATTCTTTATTCAATAGAATTAGCATGCATAAGGTGGCATTTTGAATCAAACATAACTTGATGATTGAGTATGTTACACTCAATCTCATTTTTAGGATATATATATATATATATATACAATTAATAAATGTAAAAAAATATTAATTATTTATCTTTATTAAAAATAATTCTAAATACAAAGAAATTGAGATGGAATAAATTTTGTTGTACATAACTCGATGAGCTCTATCTATAAAATATTCTTTCTTCACATTTTTATCATTTTTCTTTTTATGATTTTTGAATACTTTACAAGAAAATTTAATCTGCATGGTGATTTATGTTAGACAATGTTAAACTTGTTTTTTTTTGTAACATGCAAAACAATGTTCTTATAATTTTTGCCCAAATAATTCTAATGTTTTTTTTCATTTTGTAATTTTACTTTGTAACTCTAATTCTCATCTCATGTGACATTTAAATAACTATGAATTAGTTCTATACATTGCTTCATTTTTCTCATTTTAGGTTTAATATAAATATATATTTGATATTAAATTTAAAATTTAGTATTACTTATATTTGTTTAATTTTTTAATCTGTAGTAGTGCCAATCATTGTTTAATGAGCATAAAAAAGCTTTTACACCTTTCGATGTCTTCTGTCCAACTAAATATTTACTTTTATATTTTTTAGATATCTTTTACACATTGTATATTGGAATGCAACTTTCTGATGTAATTTTCAAATTTAAACTACAATATGTATCTTTTTTAAAATAAAATAATATTTCTTCACTACTCATGATGAAGATGTAACAAAAGTCATTGCACTGGCGTTAACAACCCTTATCATAATAAACATTCATTTTTATATTTTAAGTACTCTATTTTTTAAAGTTTTTGATGATTTATGAGATAATTTGATAGGCATGTTATTTTATTGTCAAGAAAGTTACTTTCAATCTTATTAGCTCTTAGAGAACATATTTCCTCTCTAATGTATCTCATTTTTCAAAAATTTTTAGTTCAATTTCATTATGTTATAATGTTACTCAAAATACCCTCTCATGTGTCACCATATTACAGTGATTTAGAGTCATTACATCACTTCAATTTATCTAATTTTATCTTCACTTTTTTTATTTAGTGCTAAAATAATAATTTATTATTATTCATTATAATTTAATTTGGTAATTTGTAGTAATTCTAAACTAGTCTTGATCAAGACAAAACAAATATCATTAGACATTTCAAGGAGTATTATCATATTAAATTTTATCTGTTATATTTCTAAAAATTTTAGTCTTCTTGAATTTTGCAAAAGTTATGTGCCTTTTTTATTGTTACCACAATTGTTGATCGTAGATTTACATGAGATTTCCTTGGTATCTTAGAACGGAAATTTCCTGAATAATTTATCACTTTTCTTTTAACTTTTTTTCAATGAAATGTTTATATCATAATGTGACTCTAACCCACCTCTTATGTGACCTTTAGATGTCATCGATTTGGTTATATTATATTACTTAAATTTATGTCTTTTTTAAACATATTATTTATTGGTATTCAAATCATAGTTTTTTTTTACTTATGCTTATTTATTTTTGTAATTCATAATAAATCTTAACACAACCCAATCTAGTAAAAACAAATGTTACTTGACTCCTATTAAAAGGCTCTCCCCAATCATAGTTTATTTTTAATATTTTTAAGTAGTTTAGTTTATAATATTTTTGTGTGTTTAATGAGATTTTTTGAATGATAACTGATATGATGTTCGAGTATAATATAATCAATGTCCTTAGAATCTTGGGATAGAACTTTCCAATATAATTTATCTCACTTTCTTGAAGGTATTCTCTTTAACACACTTGTATTATACAACACAAATTTATCTCTTTTTCTTATTTTATACTCACATAATATTTAAATTAATTTATTATTATAATTTTTTCTTCTTATTTGTATTGGTTGTTCCCAGTAATTCAAAATGAGGTCCAATCAACATGAAACAAATCTCGTAACATTTGCCTTGATCGAGCATTGTTCTAGAAAACATATATTTTTGGCATGTTTTAGTAGAAATTTAGATTCATACAAGAGTTGATGATAAAAAAAGTTACACTCAATTGACTTAGTATCTTGGAATAAATCTTTTCCTTAGAATTTATTTCATTTATTTAAATTCTTTTTTCCATTTCATTATATAGCTATATGACTCTTAATCTCATGTTCTGTAATTATTTACATCACTTTGATGTGATTATATTAAATCGATTTGACTCTTTCTCATTTCAACTTTAATGTATATTTACATAATTTTGAATTAAAATTTTTTTATTGCTTATGTTTACTCACTTTTGTAATTTACAAAAATTTAAAATGAGGTCTACTCAAGAAAAAAAAACAAAATGGATTAACTTATCTCAATGAGTTTTACTTAATTAAATATTTATTTTATATTGAAGGAAAATTTAATTTTCAATAGTTTCACAATGTGTTACTATGTTCTTTTTAGTCATTCCTAATTTCATGACTAAAAGTGTTATCTTGATCTCTAAAGTGTCTTAGATTTCTATCCCAAGCAATTTGTCTTATTTATTCAAAACTTTCCCTTTGATTTGGTTATATTATTATATGCCTTTGAACCTTAACTCCTTTGACCACTACAATACTTTGATATGCTGATAGTACACTTCTTCAATTTTTCTAAATTCAACTTTAACATTCATTCAATTAATATCAAAAGATAATAATTTATTATAATTTATACTTATTTAATGTAGTTTGATTTAGATGAAACAAATATAATTTGACACATCCTAAAAAGCTATCCTAAATTTAATATTTCTTTTTATTGTTTTTTTAATTATTTTTTTATGTTTTAACTTACCTTATGATATTTTTTGTACAAGATTTAATAAATCGAAGATGTTAAACTCAATCTTGTCAATATATAAGAATATACCTTTTTATAAAATTAATCTCATTTTCTAAATTTTTTAATTTTGATTTACTTTTATTACTATATAAATGTAAACCTCCTTTAATGTGACTTTTCCATTACTTCAATTTATCATTTTTCAAATTTTATATTTCATTACTTAGTATTACATTTATAATTTTTATTTGTAACTTTTTTATTATAAATAATTAAATATTTATTTCTATTATTTTTAAAACTTTTTTCATTAGTTTTAGCATGCTTTACGAGGCTTTTCGATTAGAACTTAATTTAATGATTGTGCACGTTGCCCTCGATTTCCTTAACATCTTGGAATTTGAATTTCTTATATAATTTCTCATTTATTCAAAGAATTCAACCTTTTGATTATATTTATTTAGTTAAAAAAAGTCTTATGTTTATCTCAATTTATCTTTAACATCTATTTAACTAGTATTCAAATAATTATTTTGTTACATTTTTAATCATTTATTTACTATTTCTCAAAAATTCGATGGGATACTTGATCGAGATGAAACAAATGTTGTTGGATCATCTTGATGATAGTTATCAATTTTAATATTCCTTTTTGTACTTTTAGTTGTTTTATTCTTTAGGGATTTGGAATGCTTTATGAAACATTTTCATTTATAATAGATTTAAATATCGAGGTTGTCTCAATCAAACTCCTTAATATGTTTGAATGCAATAGTCTCATATAATTTATCGTATTTCTTTAAATCTTTTACTTTGATTTTATTACTTTATTATGTAACTCTTAAATTCTAGTCAATTGAACTTTACATGATTTTCACTTATTATATTAGATTACATGAATTTATCTTAATTTAGTTTTCAAAAATATTTTATAAATATTTAAATAATACTTTTTCTTGATTTATGATTATTTTTTTGTTATTCATTAGAGGTCTAGAGGTTTTATATGAATTGAACAAATCTGATTGGACTCATCTTCATGTGTTCTGTCAATTTCAACACTCATTTTTATTTATTTTTTTAATAGTTTATTTTTATGATTTTTGCATATTTTATTATATATTATGCTTCATTCTTGTTTTGATAATCATGATTTTACACTAGATCTCCTTAATAACTTCGCATAACACTTTCCTATAGAATTTATTATATTTTTTAAATTTTTTTACTACCATTTAGAAACTTTATTATTAAACTCTATGTCTACTCTAATTTGATCATTACATTACTTTGACTTTATGAAATTCCATCTTTTCAATTAATCTCATATTTGCATTAATTAAACCTTACTTGATATTAAAAGAATCTTGTATTATTTTTTTCATTTATTCTGATAATTCACTGTCAACCACTACGAGGCTTTGTCAAGGCAAAATAAATATTGTTGGGACTAAATTCGATAATTTTGATTAAATAAAATATTTATTTTTCTTTTTCTAATGCTTTATATTCAGTGGATTTTGCATGCATGATGAGCAATTTCAACTCAATCTTAAATTGATGATCGAGTATGTTGTACTCGATCTCCAAAGTATCGTTGATGGTAAATTTGGTATGCAACATATCTTATATATATATATATATATAGAAATAATAATTTGTTGTTATTTTTTATTATTTACTTCAGTAAATCAAAGTATTTCTTAAAAAGGTCAGGTTAGATGAAATAAAGATCGTTAGACTAATCCATATTAGCTTTATTCATTCAATATCAAATTTTATATTTTTTCAGTATTTTATTTTTTAGGGTTTTTCTCTTTTTGATATGTAGTACGACTATAGAGGATTTTACAGATAGTCTACTTTTATAAATTGTAGTAATTTGAAAGAAGGTATGGTCAAGATGAATCAAACTTTGTTATAACACTTATTGACAAGTTCTATCCATTTGAATATTTAATTTTATATTTTTATGTTTTCTATATTCAATAGCTTTGCCATACTTTAGTAGATATTTCAATTTGTTTCCCATGCAACAACAAAAGATGTTTTCTTTCATCTCCTTTATATCTTGGAATAAGAATTCTCAATCAATTTCTCTATTTTTAGCTACAACATATATTTATTTAAAATTAAAATAATAGTAAGTGATTGATTTCCTATAGATTTTATTGCATTACTTTAAACATTTTAACATAATTTTGTATGTAATTCTGAATAACCACTCCTATGCCTCTATGTTTTCTTAATTTTGTTATATTATATCGCATCAATATATCTCATTTTAGGTTTAATATATATATATTTATTTACTTTAAAATAATGATTAATTATTTTTCGTACTTATTTCTTGTGGCGATTCACAGTAATTCCAAATAATTTCCAATCAAGAGAAAAGGAATATTGTTTAAAATGTCTCAACTAGTATTACTTAGTTAACTATTATTTGTTATATTTCTAAATAATTTATTTTCCACCCATTTTGCATAATTTGTCAGACCTTTTGACGCATAACTATTTTGATGATTGAGAATTTAAACATGATCTCTTTAATATCTTAGAATTTAACTTTCTTGAAAAATTCATCTTTTTTTTTAAAATATTTGGCTTCAAATTAGTCATATTCCAATATGACTCTGACCTTGATGTATGTGAGGTCAACATTTCTTTCATTTTATTTTATTAGATTACTTGAATTTATTTTATTTTAGTTTTCAAAAATATTTTATTAATAATTAAATAATAATTTTTCTTGATTTATGATTATTTTTGTGTTATTGATTGTAAGTCTAGAGGTTTTATATGAATTGAACAAATCTGATTGGACTCATCTTCATGTGTTCTATCCATTTCAATACTTGTTTTTATTTATTTTTTTAATAGTTTATTTTTATGATGTTTGCATATTTTTTTTATCTATTATGCTTCATTCTTGTTTTGATAATCATTATTTTACACTCGATCTCCTTGATATCTCCGCATAACACTTTCCTTTCGAATTTATCATATTTTTTAATTTTTTTTACTTTCATTTAGATACTTTTTTATTAAACTTTATGTCTACTCTAATTTGATCATTACATTACTTTGATTTTATGAAATTGCATCTCCTCAATTAATCTAATATTTGCTTTAATTAAACCTTACTTGATATTAAAAGAATTTTGTATTATTTTTTTCATTTATTCTGATAATTCACAGTCAACCACTATAGGTTTTGTCAAGGCATAATAAAAATTGTTGGGACAAATCTCGGTAAGTTTGATCAAATAAAATATTTATTTTTCTTTTTTAATACTTTATTTTCAATGGATTTTGCATGCATGATGAGCCATTTCAACCCAATCTTAAATTGATGATCGAGTATGTTGTACTCCATCTCCAAAGTATCGTTGATGGTAAATTTGTATATATATATATACATATATATATATATATATATATATATATATATAGAAATAATAATTTTTTATTATTTTTTATTATTTACTTCAGTAACTCTAAGTATTTCTTAACAAGGTCAGGTTAGATGAAATAAATATCGTTCGACTAATCTCGATTAGCTTTATTCATTCAATATCAAATTTTATATTTTTTTAGTATTACATGTTTTAGGGTTTTTCTCATTTTGATATATAGTTTGACTATTGAGTATTTTACATGTAGTCTACTTTTATAATTTGTGGTAATTTGAAACAAGGCGCGGTCAAAACGAAACAAACTTTTTTAGAACCGTTATTGACAAGTTCTATTCATTTGAATACATATTTTTATATTTTTATGCTTTCTATATTCAATAGCTTTGCCATACTTTAGTTGATATTTCATTCTGTTTCCAATGAAATAATCAAAGATGTTTTCTTTCATCTCCTTTTTATCTTGGAATAAAAATTTCTCAATCAATCTCTCTATTTTTAGCTATGACATATATTTATTTAAAATTAAAATAATAGTAAGTGATTGATTTCCTATAGAATTTATTGCATTACTTTAAACATTTTAACATAATTTGGTATGTAATTCTGAATACCCCATCCTATGCCTCTATGTTATCTTAATTTTGTTATATTATATCGCATCAATTCATCTCATTTTAGGTTTAATATATATATTATTTACTTTAAAAAAATGATTAATTATTTTTCGTACTTATTTCTTGTGGCGATTTACAGTAATTTCAAATAATGTCCAATGAAGAGAAAAGGAATATTGTTCGAAGTGTCTCAACTAGTGTTACTTAGTTAACTATTTTTTCTTATATTCTTAAAAAATTTATTTTCCATGCATTTTGCATAATTTATGATACCTTTTGATGCATAACTATTTTGATGATTGAGAATTTAATCATGATCTCTTTAGTATCATAGAATTTAACTTTCTTGAATAATTTATCTTTTTTCTAAAAATATTCGGCTTCAAATTAGTCATATTACAATATGACTCTGACCTCGATGCATGTGATGTCAACATTTCTTTCATTTTACTTTATTAGATTACTTGAATTTATCTTATTTTAGTTTTCAAAAATAATTTATTAATATTTAAATAATAATTTTTCTTGATTTACGATTATTTTTTTGTTATTCATTGTAAGTCTAGAGGTTTTATATGAATTGAACAAATCTTATTGGACTCATCTTCATGTGTTTTGTCCATTTCAATACTTGTTTTTATTTATTTTTTAGTAGTTTATTTTTATGATGTTTGCATTTATTATCTTTTATGCTACATTCATGTTTTGATAATCATCATTTTATACTTGAGCTCCTTAATATCTCCGTGTAACACTTTCCTATAGAATTTATCATATTTTTTAATTTTTTTTACTTTCATTTAGATACCTTTTTTACTAAACTTTATATCTACTCTAATTTGATCATTAAATTACTTTGATTTTATGAAATTGCATCTCTTCAATTAATCTCATATTTGCATTAATTAAACCTTACTTGATATTAAGAGAATTTTGTATTATTTTTTTCATTTATTCTGGTAATTCACATCCAACTAATACGAGGTCTTGTTAAGGAAAAATAAAAATCGTTGGGACAAATCACGATAAGGTTGATCAAATAAAATATTTATTTTTCTTTTTTTAATGCTTTATATTCAACGGATTTTGCATGCATGATGAGCCATTTCAACTCAATCTTCAATGGATGATCGAGTATGTTGTATTCGATCTCCAAAGTATTGTTGATGGTAAATTTGCTATGCAACATATCTTATATATATATGTATAAATAATAATTTGTTATTATTTTTATTATTTACTTCAGTAACTCAAAGTATTTCTTAACAAGGTAAGGTTAGATGAAATAAAGATCGTTGGACTTATCCAGGTTAGCTTTATTCATTCAATATCAAATTTTATATTTTTTTAGTATTTTATGTTTTAGGGTTTTTTATCATTTTGATATGTAGTATGACTATTGAGTACTTTACGTATAGTCTACTTTTATAATTTGTAGTAATTTGAAACAAGGCGCGGTCAAGATGAAACAAACTTTGTTAGAACACTTATTGACAAGTTCTATCCATTTGAATATTTAATTTTATATTTTTATGTTTTCTATATTCAATAGCTTTGCCATACTTTAGTAGAAATTTCAGTTTGTTTCCAATGTAACAATCAAAGATGTTTTCTTTTATCTCCTTTATATCTTGGAATAAAAATTTCTCAATCAATTTATCTATTTTTAGCTACAGCATATATTTATTTAAAATTAAAATTATAGTAAGTGATTGATTTCCTATAGAATTTATTGCATTACTTTAAACATTGTAACATAATTTGGTATGTAATTCTGAATACCCCTTCGTATGCCTCTATTTTTTCTTAATTTTTTTATATTATATCGCATCAATTTATTTCATTTTAGGTTTAATATATATATTTATTTACTTTAAAAAAATGATTAATTATTTTTCGTACTTATTTCTTTTGGTGATTCACACTATTTCCAAATAATGTCCAATCAAGAGAAAAGGAATATTGTTTGAAGTGTCTCTACTAGTATTACTTAGTTAACTATTATTTTTTATATTTCTAAATAATTTATTTTCCACCCATTTTGCATAATTTATGAAGCCTTTTTATTCATAACTATTTTGATGATTAAGAATTTAAACATGATCTCTTTAGTATCTTATAATTTAACTTTCTGGAATAATTTATCTTTTTTCTTAAAATATTTGGCTTCTACAATATGACTCTGACTTTGATGCATGTCATGTCAACATTTCTTTCATTTTATTACATTATCTTGCTTACATTTTATATTTTTACCTTTAATATGTGTTTTCTTATTATTTAGATAATATTTTTTTATTTTTTATGATTATTTACTTTGCTATTTCATAGTAATTCCAAAATGTAGTTAAGATGAAACAAATGTCGTTAGAGTCTTCTTAACGAGCTATATCTATTTAAATATTTCTTAATACTTTTTAAAATTTTTAAATATTTTTATAGTTTTTTGGGATATTATAATCATTTTAATTTTTGTCAGATTTGATGATCGAGAATATTATGTTCTATCTCCGTAGTGCCTTCGCATGCAACTTTCTCGTACTATTTATCTCATTTAATTCATTATTATTTTTTAATTAGCTTACATTACATATCTTAAATTTATATTATTTTATCTTTATTATATATATAATTATTATCAGACAAATTATGATGTTTATTATTATTATTATTATTTTTTTTTGTAGTATAATATACTTCCAAATGATGTCATATTGATATTAAGCAATGGTCAATCGACTCACCTTAATGAGCACTATCAAATATAATATAAACATTTTTTTAGTTTTTAAATATTTATTTTCAATAATTTTTGTATTCTTTGAGAGATATTTAAATTGAAACTTTATTAATTGATTGAAGAAGTTACGGCTGATCTACTAAGCACATTAAAATGGAATTGTCCGTTACAATTTATGGCATTTATTCAAATTATTAGCTTTTTTATGTTTCCTTAAATTCTAAATCTCTTATCATGTGACATTTAGACATTATTCACATATGTGCATTACATTGCTCCAATTTACCTAATTTCTACTACAATAATTACTTAATATTGAAAAAATTATTTCTTGTTAATTATATTTAATTTTTTTGTAATACTTAAGAATTCGAAAACAATTCTTATCAATATGGAAATATGGAATAAACAAAGTTGAACTCATCTCAACGAGGTCTATGAAATTAATAATTTATATATTATTAAATGTTTTATTTGTTAATGTTTCCCATTATTTTTGGGACATTTTTTCCATACATGTTCGACATTCAACGAACTTGCACTAGATCGTTATTTGTGCTTTGGAATGTAATTTTCTAGTGCAATTTATCTCAATTCTTCTTATTACTCTCTTTGATTTAGTTATAATACTATGTAGCACTAAATATCTTCTCATATGGTATTTATATTGATTTTATTTTGTTATAATATATTAACTAAATTTATCTTATTTCAACTTTAATATAAATTTACTTAATATTAAAATAATAAATTACAAATATTTATTCTTATTTACATAATAATTCAAAGAAATTTTAAATGAGATTTAATCTAAATGAATCAGGCACTGTTCTCCTCATCTCATTAAGCTCTATAACATTAACAATTAATTTTATATATTACAATAAATTTTGTTTGTTTTGCTTTTGGAACCTTTACAAGTTAATTTTATTCATAACTAGGTTAATTTTCAAGTTTGTTACTTCATCAACTTATTGTCTTAGAATGTAACTTTCATATATAATTTATCAAATTTTTTAAAAATGTTTGCTTTGGTTTGATTATATTATAGAGAGACTCTAACTCCCATTTCATGTGACATTAAATTTTCTTTCATTTTTGTTACGGTACATTGCTTGAAAATATCTAAATTTAACTTTAACATATATATCTTTAATACTAAAATAATAATTTATTACTTTTTATCTTAATTTAGTTTTGTAATTCATAGTAATTCAAAAGAGGTTAGTATTTGACAAAATCAACTTCATAAAAAAACTATTAACGTACAACATCAAATAAAATATATGTTTTTATACCTTTGAATATTTTATCTGAATAGATTTTAATATATTTTGTGACACCTTTTTATTGGCACTTGATTTTATTATTGAGGATGTTAGACTCAATTTCATTTGTATCTTGGATTACAACTTTCATTTATTATTTATCTTATTTCTTAAAACTTTTTAGTTCGATTTTGTTTTATTACCATGAATCCTATTTCTCTTTTCATATGACTTTTTCATAGTTTTGAATTGGTTATATTTAGATTCATACAATTTATCTTATTTTAGATTTATTTTTGAGATGAAAAAAGTCATTAGACTAATCCTAACAAAGTCTATTCAACCAAATATTTTATTTTTATGTTTTAATACATTTTATTTTGTTGTATTTTTGCATATTTTATGTGATACTTTGATTCGTAATAGATTTGATGTTCATTGATGTTGAGATCCTTGTCCTTAGTATCTTTCAATGAAAAAAGTTTGTATAATTTTTCTTATTTCATATAATGTTTTTGCTATTGTTCAATAAAATTTTTTAATGAAACACTTAATATTTACTCATTTGACTTTTTAATGACTTTGATTTGAATATAATACATGGCATTAATTTTTTTATTTAAACACTAAATTATACTTAAATTACAATAAAATAATATCTTATTCATATATTTTATTTATGTTAGTAAATCATATTAATTCAAAATTAGCATAGATCAAGACAAAACTAATGTGGTTACACATATTTCAAAAAACTATATCTAAATAAATATTCATTTTAACCACTATAAATACTTTTTCAAGGACTTCGCGTGTTTCACATGATATTTTGAATCGTAAAATATTTTTAATTTAAAAAGTAGCTTTCTTATACAATTAATCTTTTTTCTTGTATTTTTTATTTTATTTAATTATTTTACTATGAGCTGTAATTCTTCTTATGTGACCTCTATATAAAACATATTTGGATAAAATACTTTCTTTAATTTATCCAAATTCAAATTTATTGTACATTTACAAATTTTACAATAAAGGTTTATTAATTTTTTTGCTAATTTATTTAGATAATTTGTAACTATTGAAAAAGAATCCTGTTTGAGGTAAAATGAACTTTGATGGAATTATCACAAGGGTTATGTCCAACTAAAAATTTATTTTTATACTTTTAGATATTTTATTTTTTAATGTTTTGAAATTATTTATGAGATATTTTAATATTTAAATGAATTAACAATCAATTATATTACAATCCATTTCTTTTGTATTTTAGAATGGAACTTTCCTAAATAGTCTATCTAATTTTCTCAAATCTTTTTTTTTCATTTGCTTAATTACAATAAAACCCAAATTCTTCTCTTATGTAACCTCTATATCACTTTCATCTTATTATATTGCATTGCTTTAATTACTCTCATTTCAACATTAAAATGTATCAACTTAATATTAAAATAATGATTGATGTTTCTTAATCTAAGTAATTCATGGTAATTTGAAGCAAGGTGAGATTCAGATGAGTTGGACAACATTTGACGAATATTGAGAACATTTATTCAGTAAAAGATTCCTTGTCACATTTTTTAAAATATTTTTTCTAAGGTATTGGCACAATTTATGAAATTATTTATTTCTGTTTTGATTTTAATGATTAAGAATGTTACACTCAATCACATTAAAATCTTGTAATATTTCTCATATAATTTATCTTATTTCCTAAAATTCTTTGAATTTATTAAGCTACATTACATGAGCTCCAATTTTCCTCTTATGTGTCGTTTACAAAACTTTTAATTGGTTAGATTATAGTTCTTTAATTTATCTCATGTTAGCTTTATTATATATTAGGCTAATATATAAAAAACTATTTTTTTAGTATGGTAATTAGTAGCAATTCTAATTGATGTCTAATTAAGATAAACAATGTCATTTGACTCAGTAAATGAGCTCTAACAACTTAGAAATTCATGTTAATTATTATAAATAATTTATTTATAGGGATTTTAGTATGTTTTATGAGTAATTTTTATTTGTCATTAACTTTTAGATCAAGGACATTACTCTTGTTTCCTAATGTTTCAATGGAATGCTACTTTCTTATAAAATTTATATCATTTCTTAAAATGTTTTGCATTAATTTGGGTACATTACTATTTAACTCTAAATCTACTTATGTTAGACCTTAATGTTGCTTTTGATTTAGTTATATTAAAATGCCTCGATTTTTCTTTTTATATTTTCTTAACCTTAAAATAATATTCTAATATTAATTCTCTTTATTTACTTTAGTAACTCATAGTAATTCCAAACACAATCAAATTGAGATGAAACTGAAGTCATTAGACTCTTGTCTACTTGCTCTATCCAATTAAATGTATATATTTTTTAAATTTCAATGCATTTTTATGTTTTTTGTAATTTTGGTGTATTTTAAGATGTATTTTGATTCATAACTATTATGAATATAGGAATGTTATGTTCGATCTCCTTAATAGCTTGGAATAAAACTTTCCTATACAATTGAAAATATTTCTTCAAAAGTTTGTTTTTAAATTCCATTTTTTACAATAAAATAATAATTTATTATTATTTGTTTTAGTATACTTTGTCAAATCAAAAAAATTCTAAAAAAATTTAGATTAACATGAAATTAACATTATTGGACTCACCTCGAGACATTTATTCTTTAAATAGTCTTTTTTATATTTATTTTTCTTATTTTGTTATATAAGTTTTATGCAAAGTTTACAAGCCATTTTAGTTTGTAGCAAATTTAATAATTGGGGATGTTACACTCCATTTCTTATGTAAATTGTAATACTACATTTCTATATAATTTATCACATTTATTTCAAGTTTTTTCTTTCATTTGTTACATTACTTTCATTTGTATTCAATACTTACTTATAATGGGTCACTTGATTATTTGATTCATATCAAATTTGATGAATAGGGATGTTATATTTGATCTCTTATGAGCTTTGATAAACAAATCACTTATGTCATTTATCTCAATTGTTCAAATGTTATCTTTTTTTTATTTATATTGTTACGAAACTCTAAACCTCTATTGTGATGATTACTTTTGTATAAGTTATTTATATTACATTGCTTCAATTTAACACATTTTTACTTTAATGCAAATTTACTTAATATTAATTATTAATTTATTAATATTTGTTCGTTTTCAAATGAGGTCCAATTGGGATAAAAGAAAAATCCATGGACTCACCCCAAAGAGCATTATTAAGTAAAGCATTCTTGTTTAATTTTTAATATTTTATATTTTTAGGTTTTGGCGTGCTTTATGAGATATTTATATTTTTTTCAAATTTGATGATCAAGGACATTACACTCGATTTTCTTAAAACAATGAAATGAAACTTTCCCATATGATTTATCTTATTCTTGAAATATTTTCTTCTTATTTTGTTATAATATTGGGTAACTTCAAGTCTCTTCATACCTAAATTTTACATTACTTTTATATTGTTGTATTAAATTTCTTCAGTTTATCTTATTTTATATTTAAAATAACTATTTTTAATATTAAAACAATAATTATTTTTTATACTTTTTTTGTAATTCATAGTAATTTTAAAAAGGCCTATTTGAGATAAAACTAATACTATTGAATTTGTTACTATACTCTCTACTAAAATAAATATTGATTGCTATATTTTAAATATTTAATATTTGTTTTTTTTGTATAATTTATGAGATATTTTGATTTTTATCTATTTTAATGATCATGAATATTTGACTTGATCTCTTGGAATTTAGTTTTTCTATTTAATTTATCTCATTTCTTCAAACTTTTTACATTGATTTCATTATATTATTATTTTAGTCTAAATCTCCACTCAAGTGTCCTTTCGATCATTTTAATTTGGATTTAATAAAATCAATCAATATTAAAATGATCATGCATTATTATTTTTTAAATTTTTTTTCTTAATTTAAAGAAATTCCAAGCAATTTAAGAATGAGAAAAAATAAAAGCTTTTTTGTTCGTCTTGATGAGCTCTATCAATTTAAATATTTATTTCTAATTTTCTAAATATTTTATGTTCTAGGGTTTTGGTACGATTTACGAGATATTTTGATTTGTACTTGATTTGGCCATTATGGATGTCATATTCGATCTCATTTGTATTTTTCAATGCATAATCCTTTTGAATTTGCACTTTTTTTCAATTTTTTCTCTTTTATTTTGTTAAACAATAACGTAATTGTGAATATCGTCTTATGTGACTGTTACATCTCTTTGATTAGATAAAATTATATTATTCAATTTATTTTATGTTAATTTTAAGATAATTTTACTTAATACTATAATAATATATTCTTTATTATTTATTCTTGTTTACTTTTTTATTTGAAAATAATTTTAAAGAACATTAGATTAAGATGAAAAAATGTTATTAAATTCATCTTAACCAGTCTATCAAATTAAATATTAATTTTTATATTTCTTAAAACTTAGTTTGAATGATTTTCATATGCTTTATGAGAAAATTTCTTTCTTACATGATTAGATAATCGTGGATGTTACACATGATTTTCTTAGTTTCTCAGAATGCAACTTTGATTTTGCTATAATATTATGGTACTCTCGTTCTTCCTTCACATGACCACTATATCGCTTTGTTTGGTCATATTATATTGCTTCAATTAATATTAGTTCGCTACTAAGAAAAACATAGTTAATATTAAAATAATTATTTATTTTTATTTATTTTTATTTACATTACTAATCTATTGTAAATCATTTAGCGTTTGATTAAGACAGTTAAAAAGTTGTTAACTCATCTCGATCTAATACAACCAATTAAATACATTTCAATATTCATAAATATTTTATATCCAATGGATTTGACATTATTAATTAGTCATTTTGATTCACATATAATTTGATGACCTAGGATGTTGCATTTGATTTCAAAAATATCTTTAGAATTCAATTATCATATATAATTTACCATTTTTCAACTTTAACGACAAATTAGCTTGATTTAAAATTGATAATTTATCATTATTTATTTTTATTTACTTTTTTTTAGTTCAAAGGAATTTTTAACAAGGTCAGATTAAGATGAAATAAAGATCAAGGGAATTGTTCCAATTAGTTGTATCAATTAAATATTCATTTTTATATTATTTTATTTTCTAGGGTTTTTTCTCACTTTAGTTGATATTTAAATTTTTACCTTATTTGAAGTTCATGAGTGTTACACTTTATCATCATTTTAATTTGCAATCTAACATTCAAATACATTTTATCTCATTTATTCAATTTTTTCTCTTTGATCTGATAATATTGCATTGTACCTTTAAATCACAACTTATGTGATTTTATATCACTTTGATTTTTTTTTAAATTACATTTATTCAATTTTCCTTTTTTCAAATTTAAAATATATCTAATTAATATTAAGACGAAAATTAATTATTTTTTATGTCTATTTAAATTTATAATTTATAGTAGTTATAGATAATGTTTGATCCAAATGTAGGAAACTTTATTGCACATGTCTTGAAAAGTTCTAGCCAATTAAGATTTATTTTTATATTTTTAAATATTTTATTTTCAATAGTTTTTTCATCGTTTAAGATATACTTTGATTCATGCACAATTTATTGATCAAGGGTGTTGTTCTTGGTCTCTTCAGTATCTCAGAATATAACTTTCCTATGTAATTTGTCAAATTTGACCTTTAATATAATTTAATTTAAGGTTATAAATAATAATTTACAATTACTTATGATTGTTTACTTTCCTAATTTGCATTAATTAAAATTGACTTTCCATAAAATTGACTTTCCATATAAAATTTTATTGTTTATTATTTTTTAACGTTATGTAAGAGATATTTTGATTCATAATTTATTTGATGATTAAGATTATTATTAGAAAACTTCTTGGTATCATGGAAAGTAACTTTTCTCTACTATTTAACTGATTTCATCAAATCTTTTGCTTTATTTTGGTGACATTTATATGTTACTTTAAATGCTCTCTCACGTGCCTTTACATTTCTTGTATTTTATTTACTATATTGCTTCAATTTATCTTATTTTAGCTTGAATATATATTTATTTATTACTAAACCAGTAGTTTATTATTATTCATGTTTATTTAATTTAGTAATTGATAATTATTCCAAACATACTTAATCAACAAAAAAATTTTTTTTTTAGAGTTGTCTTGATGAGTATTGAAACTTTTTATTTTTTCTCTAATTTTTTTGCTTTAGTTTGGTTATATTTAATGTAACTCTAGATGTTATATTGTGTGACCTTTAAAAGTCTTTGATTTGTTGATATTACACCATTTCAATTTGCCTAATTTTAGATTTAATATATATTTTCTTAACCTTAAAATAATATTCTAATATTAATTCTCTTTATTTACTTTAGTAACTCATAGTAATTCCAAACACAATCAAATTGAGATGAAACTGAAGTCATTAGACTCTTGTCTACTTGCTCTATCCAATTAAATGTATATATTTTTTAAATTTCAATGCATTTTTATGTTTTTTGTAATTTTGGTGTATTTTAAGATGTATTTTGATTCATAACTATTATGAATATAGGAATGTTATGTTCGATCTCCTTAATAGCTTGGAATAAAACTTTCCTATACAATTGAAAATATTTCTTCAAAAGTTTGTTTTTAAATTCCATTTTTTACAATAAAATAATAATTTATTATTATTTGTTTTAGTATACTTTGTCAAATCAAAAAAATTCTAAAAAAATTTAGATTAACATGAAATTAACATTATTGGACTCACCTCGAGACATTTATTCTTTAAATAGTCTTTTTTATATTTATTTTTCTTATTTTGTTATATAAGTTTTATGCAAAGTTTACAAGCCATTTTAGTTTGTAGCAAATTTAATAATTGGGGATGTTACACTCCATTTCTTATGTAAATTGTAATACTACATTTCTATATAATTTATCACATTTATTTCAAGTTTTTTCTTTCATTTGTTACATTACTTTCATTTGTATTCAATACTTACTTATAATGGGTCACTTGATTATTTGATTCATATCAAATTTGATGAATAGGGATGTTATATTTGATCTCTTATGAGCTTTGATAAACAAATCACTTATGTCATTTATCTCAATTGTTCAAATGTTATCTTTTTTTTATTTATATTGTTACGAAACTCTAAACCTCTATTGTGATGATTACTTTTGTATAAGTTATTTATATTACATTGCTTCAATTTAACACATTTTTACTTTAATGCAAATTTACTTAATATTAATTATTAATTTATTAATATTTGTTCGTTTTCAAATGAGGTCCAATTGGGATAAAAGAAAAATCCATGGACTCACCCCAAAGAGCATTATTAAGTAAAGCATTCTTGTTTAATTTTTAATATTTTATATTTTTAGGTTTTGGCGTGCTTTATGAGATATTTATATTTTTTTCAAATTTGATGATCAAGGACATTACACTCGATTTTCTTAAAACAATGAAATGAAACTTTCCCATATGATTTATCTTATTCTTGAAATATTTTCTTCTTATTTTGTTATAATATTGGGTAACTTCAAGTCTCTTCATACCTAAATTTTACATTACTTTTATATTGTTGTATTAAATTTCTTCAGTTTATCTTATTTTATATTTAAAATAACTATTTTTAATATTAAAACAATAATTATTTTTTATACTTTTTTTGTAATTCATAGTAATTTTAAAAAGGCCTATTTGAGATAAAACTAATACTATTGAATTTGTTACTATACTCTCTACTAAAATAAATATTGATTGCTATATTTTAAATATTTAATATTTGTTTTTTTTGTATAATTTATGAGATATTTTGATTTTTATCTATTTTAATGATCATGAATATTTGACTTGATCTCTTGGAATTTAGTTTTTCTATTTAATTTATCTCATTTCTTCAAACTTTTTACATTGATTTCATTATATTATTATTTTAGTCTAAATCTCCACTCAAGTGTCCTTTCGATCATTTTAATTTGGATTTAATAAAATCAATCAATATTAAAATGATCATGCATTATTATTTTTTAAATTTTTTTTCTTAATTTAAAGAAATTCCAAGCAATTTAAGAATGAGAAAAAATAAAAGCTTTTTTGTTCGTCTTGATGAGCTCTATCAATTTAAATATTTATTTCTAATTTTCTAAATATTTTATGTTCTAGGGTTTTGGTACGATTTACGAGATATTTTGATTTGTACTTGATTTGGCCATTATGGATGTCATATTCGATCTCATTTGTATTTTTCAATGCATAATCCTTTTGAATTTGCACTTTTTTTCAATTTTTTCTCTTTTATTTTGTTAAACAATAACGTAATTGTGAATATCGTCTTATGTGACTGTTACATCTCTTTGATTAGATAAAATTATATTATTCAATTTATTTTATGTTAATTTTAAGATAATTTTACTTAATACTATAATAATATATTCTTTATTATTTATTCTTGTTTACTTTTTTATTTGAAAATAATTTTAAAGAACATTAGATTAAGATGAAAAAATGTTATTAAATTCATCTTAACCAGTCTATCAAATTAAATATTAATTTTTATATTTCTTAAAACTTAGTTTGAATGATTTTCATATGCTTTATGAGAAAATTTCTTTCTTACATGATTAGATAATCGTGGATGTTACACATGATTTTCTTAGTTTCTCAGAATGCAACTTTGATTTTGCTATAATATTATGGTACTCTCGTTCTTCCTTCACATGACCACTATATCGCTTTGTTTGGTCATATTATATTGCTTCAATTAATATTAGTTCGCTACTAAGAAAAACATAGTTAATATTAAAATAATTATTTATTTTTATTTATTTTTATTTACATTACTAATCTATTGTAAATCATTTAGCGTTTGATTAAGACAGTTAAAAAGTTGTTAACTCATCTCGATCTAATACAACCAATTAAATACATTTCAATATTCATAAATATTTTATATCCAATGGATTTGACATTATTAATTAGTCATTTTGATTCACATATAATTTGATGACCTAGGATGTTGCATTTGATTTCAAAAATATCTTTAGAATTCAATTATCATATATAATTTACCATTTTTCAACTTTAACGACAAATTAGCTTGATTTAAAATTGATAATTTATCATTATTTATTTTTATTTACTTTTTTTTAGTTCAAAGGAATTTTTAACAAGGTCAGATTAAGATGAAATAAAGATCAAGGGAATTGTTCCAATTAGTTGTATCAATTAAATATTCATTTTTATATTATTTTATTTTCTAGGGTTTTTTCTCACTTTAGTTGATATTTAAATTTTTACCTTATTTGAAGTTCATGAGTGTTACACTTTATCATCATTTTAATTTGCAATCTAACATTCAAATACATTTTATCTCATTTATTCAATTTTTTCTCTTTGATCTGATAATATTGCATTGTACCTTTAAATCACAACTTATGTGATTTTATATCACTTTGATTTTTTTTTAAATTACATTTATTCAATTTTCCTTTTTTCAAATTTAAAATATATCTAATTAATATTAAGACGAAAATTAATTATTTTTTATGTCTATTTAAATTTATAATTTATAGTAGTTATAGATAATGTTTGATCCAAATGTAGGAAACTTTATTGCACATGTCTTGAAAAGTTCTAGCCAATTAAGATTTATTTTTATATTTTTAAATATTTTATTTTCAATAGTTTTTTCATCGTTTAAGATATACTTTGATTCATGCACAATTTATTGATCAAGGGTGTTGTTCTTGGTCTCTTCAGTATCTCAGAATATAACTTTCCTATGTAATTTGTCAAATTTGACCTTTAATATAATTTAATTTAAGGTTATAAATAATAATTTACAATTACTTATGATTGTTTACTTTCCTAATTTGCATTAATTAAAATTGACTTTCCATATAAAATTTTATTGTTTATTATTTTTTAACGTTATGTAAGAGATATTTTGATTCATAATTTATTTGATGATTAAGATTATTATTAGAAAACTTCTTGGTATCATGGAAAGTAACTTTTCTCTACTATTTAACTGATTTCATCAAATCTTTTGCTTTATTTTGGTGACATTTATATGTTACTTTAAATGCTCTCTCACGTGCCTTTACATTTCTTGTATTTTATTTACTATATTGCTTCAATTTATCTTATTTTAGCTTGAATATATATTTATTTATTACTAAACCAGTAGTTTATTATTATTCATGTTTATTTAATTTAGTAATTGATAATTATTCCAAACATACTTAATCAACAAAAAATTTTTTTTTTTAGAGTTGTCTTGATGAGTATTGAAACTTTTTATTTTTTCTCTAATTTTTTTGCTTTAGTTTGGTTATATTTAATGTAACTCTAGATGTTATATTGTGTGACCTTTAAAAGTCTTTGATTTGTTGATATTACACCATTTCAATTTGCCTAATTTTAGATTTAATATATATTTTCTTAACCTTAAAATAATATTCTAATATTAATTCTCTTTATTTACTTTAGTAACTCATAGTAATTCCAAACACAATCAAATTGAGATGAAACTGAAGTCATTAGACTCTTGTCTACTTGCTCTATCCAATTAAATGTATATATTTTTTAAATTTCAATGCATTTTTATGTTTTTTGTAATTTTGGTGTATTTTAAGATGTATTTTGATTCATAACTATTATGAATATAGGAATGTTATGTTCGATCTCCTTAATAGCTTGGAATAAAACTTTCCTATATAATTGAAAATATTTCTTCAAAAGTTTGTTTTTAAATTCCATTTTTTACAATGTTTCAACTTATCTCATTTTAGTTTTTTATACATTTACTTACTATTAAAAAGTTATTATTTATACTTACTTACTTTTGTAGTTCATTGCAATTCCACCTATAGTTCAATCAACATGAAATAATTGTTGATGGATTCGCCTTGATGTCAACTTTGAAATATAACATAAATTTTGATCTATTTTATTTTTTGTGATTATTGCATGCTTTATGAGAAATTTCAAAAATTTACATGATTTCATGATTAATAATGTTACATTCAATCTTTATCGTACCTTCCAATGAAACTTTTACTTATAATTTATCTTAGGTATTTCTTTGCAACTCTAAAATTCATCACATATAACATTTACATGTCATCCATATGGATCGATTAAATCACTTCAATTTATGTAGTTTTTACCTTAATATATATGTTTATTTAATATTAAGTAATAAATTATTATTTATGTTTATATCTTTTGTTGAATTACAATAATTCAAAACTTGTTTAAATTAAGTACTCTTCAAGTCAAGCCCCATCTAACTAAAAGTTCATTTATTTATTTTTTAAATATTTTTTTTAGGAATTTTCATGCTTCATGAGATATTTCAATTTGTACAACTTCTAACAAATGAGGATGTTAAACTCACCCTTTTTAGTATATTCGAATGCAAATTTTTAAAATAATTTTAGTTTTCTTCAATGTTTCCATGTCCACTTGGTTATATTTGTATGTAATTGTAAATCTTCTCTGATGCGATATTTACATTGCCTTTTTTTGTTATATTATATTATTTTCAATTTATCCTATTTTAGCTTTAAAATATATTTATTTAATGATAAAAGGAAACATTTTTAATAGTTTTGATTCTTTAATTTTGTAATTCATCGTATCTCCAAATGAGTTTTAATCAAGAAAAAAGAATGTTTTGGACTCATCTCAACGAGCAATATCAAGTATGTAGTTTTATTTATTAAAATATTTTTTATTTTCTATGACTTTGAAAACATTTAGAAAATATTTTTATTTGTTTGTTATTAAAAAATCAACTATGTTACATCAAACCATGCATGTAAATTAGAATGTAGCTCTCATACATAATTCATCTCAATTCATAAAATTTTATACTTTGATTTTCTTATATTATCACAAAACTCAAAATCTCCTTTCCTATGACCTTTAAATTGTTTTGACTTGGTTATATTATATTACCTCAACTAATCTTATTTAAGTTAAAAAATACATTTTCTTAATATTTAAATAATACTAATTTGTTATTATTTAAGTTTATTTACTTTTGTAATTCATAATAATTCTACAAGTGGTTCCATCATCGTGAAAAAATCAATCTTCATCAAATTTAATATTTATTTTTTATATTTCAATTTTGTTTTCTTTTTTTTATTTTGTGAGCTTTTGAGATATTATAATTCAAAGTTGATTTGGTGATAAGGGAAATTACACATGATCTTCCAATTATCTTAAAATACATCTTTCCATATAATTTATCCATCAAATATTTTACTTTTATTTAGTTATATTATGTGAAACTCTAATTATTCTCACATGTTTCTTAAACAATTTATCTTATTTCTATAATTTTTTTCATTTTAGTTTTCACTACATAATTACTTTATATAAAAATAATAATTTATTATTATTTATGTTTTTTAATTTGGTAATTTATAGCAATTCCAAACTTTGTTCAATCGAGATTAAACAAACGTCAATAACTCATCTAACGAGCTTTATCCAACCAAATCTATTTTTTAAAAGTTTTAATATTTTATTTTCTAAGAATTTTGTTAGGTTAGACTCTATCCACTCATTATCTTGTAATGTAAGTTTTGTGCATAATTTAAATCATTTCATAAAATTTTATTATTTTATTTAGTTATATGATATTACATCAATCTATCTCATTTTAGTTTTAACATAAATATTTTTTAATATAAAGTTAATAATTTATTACAATTTGTAATTTATTTTTAAATTAATAGTAATTACAAACAAAATGTCAAGCGACTCATCTGGACAAGTTTTATCCAATTAAAAAACTTTTTTATATTTTCAAATATTTCATTTTCTAGAAATTTTTATAGGTTTATGACACATTCTAATTTGTACCTAATTCAATGTTTAAGGAGGTATCACCATGTCACTCTCATTAATGAATACATGGCTATTAAATTGATGAAGAATGAAATAAAACATGATCTATTTTGTGAATTGTAGAATCCAAGAAACCATCCATTTTTTATTCAAATCACTCCTAAGGATGTATGTGAAGGGTGTGCTGCTTGAGTAGAATGTGAGTTGTCACTCCATGCAGAAGCATAGAAATGCTAGTTTAAATTTTTTCTCGCCACCGTATGCAACCACATGGCAAGGTGGGTTGTGTGATGGTCAACTGTTGATATGCTAAGTCTTCTACGCCATTGTGTGTTATGGTGTAGCCCAATTGGAATTGATGTTGCAATGCAACAATAAAATTCCCCTCTTAAATCTAACTACATGCTCTATGGTGTGGAATTATTAGCCAATGTTATATGAGGCTACATGCTAAGTTTAACATACAAATAGGTGAGGCCACCTATACTAGCAATATGAAAAATGAGACCAACTTAGTGTGGAAATTGGATAGCTTGAAGCTTGACTTGTAGTTTAGGGAGGTATCCTCCAATACAGATTATAATCTAGTGCCTTAGAAGGGGAACTAGGGAAGGAGCGAGCCCCATTGAACTTGTACCTTTATTCTACTACACAAGGCATTATATATGGCTCAGGTAGATTGGAAATACAACCAAATGGGGTGGTAAATTCCATCCAAGGCAAAAGAGTTGTATGAGATTGATAACCAATAAGTACTACAAGGGAAGAAAGAAAAGGACATTGAAAAAAAAGTCAAAGAGTGCTTGGCATTAGTGGGATGGAAGTAAATGGGGCTATCAATGAACATCAAGTAGATGTATAATGTCATATGGCGGTCTATTACATGGCTTAAGGAGTGGACTGTCATAGGCTAACAAGATGGTATGAGCTTGTTTAGACGTCTCCTATTGAAAGCTCATCATCATAGTCATTTAGAATGCTAGCCCAATTGAGGCATTTCATGTTGGCACTATGTGCATTGGAGATACCAGTGCAAACCCCATCTGACCCATCTCAAAACACAAACCAAGGAGCCTTGTAGGCTTGAAAGTCAATGATGGAGCAAGCCTAAATAGTGTAAAGAAAAATTTGGTTGGATTCTAATTTGAAATGTGATCCATCAACTGATCCAAGTGTTCTATAAAGAGTTTGAGTTAGAGCATGTTTTTTAACACCTAAAAGATAATGAACTATGACTAAGTAAGTGAAGCCAGCAAAAAAACTTATAGAGGTCCACAAAGAGTTTTATATGCAAATCGTTTGTTAACTTAGGCATAGTATATAAAAAGTATTCAGACCATGTATTGGCTTATTCTCTTAAATATTTCACTCAATTTGTTGGAACCATAGTCAAAGTTTTATAGAGTAAAGAAAATGATTAAAGATCCCTCAACTTATTCTCAAACTTTAAATAAGAAGGAAGGCACAACTACTTTCATTAGTTGTGCCAAGGATTCTTTGCATAAATGGGCCACTTTTGGTAAATACAATTGGTGATATGGGATGAACCACAAGTTAGGTTATGATGTCCAGCTCCATGCTAAGTTATGTGTTAAAAAACAACTCCAAATTGATAAATAAAATGGGAATTTAATAATCCTATTAAAATTAAGAATTGCAATGGTCCTGAAGCATTTTCAAAATTTTTTATTTCTATCCATTGCTTCAAATGGCAAAGTGAAGAAATTCAACCATGCACAAGCAAATGACATTAATAGTTATGACTCTCTTAAAGTAGCCCATTGCCTCATCAACTAGTTAGAGATGTGCATGAATGGATTAACGAGATTTCCACTATTCTTATCCATAATCCAAAGAAACCTCAACCAAATAAATAGGCCTTATGAAATAAGTGGGGAAAGAAGACCCTATTGTTGTTGACTTTAGCTAAACATTGTGAAATGACTTGAGACGTTTCACATAACGAGGAGTTGGCATGCCAATGGAGTTGAAATAACACTACTTTAATGTTATTTTAATTATTTTCCATAATGGAGTAGGACTAAGCCTATCTGTTTGTCTCCATGTCTCACCTCAGAGCATCAATCTATTAGAGGACATTATTAGTAGGGAGTTTTCCTAGGGTGGCACATCTATTGAAAGATAACATAGCTGTCCTGAGACGAGCTCAACAAGTATAAAAATCTCATTTTGGGGCAAACATGTAAAAAGTCAATTGATTCAACATTGAAGCTCGAGACGTAAGAAACATTATCAAAGAGATAGCTGGCTTGTGGTAGCCAATCATGTATAGCAACATTAATTTGTGATCCTTCAATGTTGAATCTTTCCATTGTAGTCAAGAAGAATTCATTAAATGATGGATTGTTTTCCCACCCATTATGAATGTAACTATGTTTAGATTCTCACAAGGAAGATAAGTTTTACCATACTTATCAATATGTCATGACAATAATTCAACCTAGTACAAAAGGAACTATTTATTCACATAATTTGTCATTATGTTTTGTTGAAGAGCTACTAATGTAAGGCTGTCACATGCAATATTGTTACTAAACCCCTCTAAGTCAAAATCTAAAATAAGATTCACTACCTAGGCCTGTCGTCCACCTTTTGGCCAATAGTAGGGACTTTGTACCATAAAGGCATACAACCATGAGCTCTCCCAGTGCCATAAAAGTTGGACGGCATGGTCATTGTATGAAATGGCAATTAAATAGAAATGCTGAGTAGAGTACTTCATTGATGAATAAATTTTGGATGGGGCATTATAAAAGGTAGAGTGGCTCTAATATTATGATCCATTGACATATAGCCATATGTTACAATAAATTTGCGTCTTTGAAGACATGAACATCAAGAAAGTTTCAAAACACCACTTGCATAACTATTTAGCTTACTCAGCATGCTTCGTAAAATCTAATTAATATAATACTTATTATGATACTCATTAAAATACTTCATGTGATACTTCGTTAGATATTTTTTATGGTACAATGTGTGAGAATGTCTGGTTCAGATCACTCCCCTTATAGACTTGTGAATGTGCAAAGCAGAAATGCCTCATTTTGTACATCACAGAGGTTAGATAGTGCAATGTTAGAATTAGTTATGTTTGCCTTCTTTATTGATTATCATGATCTACTAAGATCAAACAATATGTCATAGTAGATTTGTCTCTATAAACTGAAAGGTTCGACATAAGTTTCAAAATATTTGCATGCTTGCTTGCATCAATTGTTAATGAGGTACTTATAGCTGTTCCATGTGCATGACAAATTGTGTAAAAGGTTAAGTTTACTTGGGAAAGAAATTAGAGCCACTCTTTTTGTATAATTTCTCCATTCCTTAACAAAATTATAATATTATGTATTCCATAAGGGGCAATGTGGGGTGTGGTGTGAGCCACTTTGAAGTATAAGTTGTATGTGTCTAGAACAACTAGTTTGTGTGCACTATGTGACATCTTAGAGGCATCATGTATGTGTGGTTTGTAGAGCACACAATGTGTAACCTTTTTTTAGGATTTTTTATGCCTTGGGCTGCTGATAGTTGGATAAGGTGATGAGCTATTAAGAGACATCAATTCTTCTACAATGAAATTGTAACAATCAATAATCTATAGATAGAAAAATGTGATGCAGTGTCACATATGACGAAGTGGATGTTGCATGCTGTAATATGTACTAGGGTTTGTGCATGTTAGACTATGACCCTAGGCAGACACAATTGTAACTACATGCATGGTTGGTGACTATGCACGTGCATAGCAAGGGCATTTAGATGTGGCATGGTTTGTGAATGATTTTGTGGGGACCTCAAATTGTAAATCATTTTAAGATATTTGGCACTATAGGTTATTGACACATGGTTAAGATGATGCATTATTGGGTGACTTGTTCCATCATTATTGAATAGTCATAAAATTTAATCCATAATAGGTAATCTGTACGATGGTGTATTTTGTAGTAAAGTAGAAGTTGAATGGTACAATAAGCATTAATGTTTGTGCTTGCAAAGCTGCACCCTTAATCACACGCTATGGAGAACTACACGTGCTACTGCGCTGTTTGCACCTCTAAAAGCTAGTTCATAGTTGCCGAACACCATCCTTTACACATGACTAGTGCTACCCATAAAGTGTAAAAGTTTGAACTTTTTTTGTTGTGGAATACTAGAGCCTAGATAAGGTGATTGGCTATAAGGATACTTTCCTTTGTTAACAATATTTTCACAACATACAACGCCTTAGAGGCAATGAAAATTGTAGTGCTACCAATAACGATGTGACAACTAGATGGTGCATTACGCAATAGCATTTCTGTAGGCTTCATTTTAGCCCTAGCTTCATGCAATTGGAGCTAAACATGTGATAGACCATTGGGCATACTACAACACTAGTAATGTATAATTATGACATGCGATAGCAAGCATGCGTAGTCCATTAATATCCAATGGATGTATTTATTGGGGCCTACATATTGCAACTTCTTTGTGGATGTTATTACTATAGACTACTGGAACATTTGTAAGATGATATCCTATAAGAAGACTTACATTCAACATCAGTGAAATTATCACAACATGCAATTTGCAAGTGTTAATGGGTGGAACAGTGCCACATCTTGTGACATCCTGTGCATGCGATTTGTGGTTAAACATTTTTTTGGGATTTTTAGCTATACAATGTGTCGCTACATGTATAAGGTGAAGCTTATTAGGAGACCTGTCATTGTGCACATTCAAAAGGTCCCTTGTTTTCTTCTATGTGGACCATTATGAGGTTTAGTTTTACTAATTTTGTAGTGAAAACTTGGTAATGCCATGTGCTCTTAGTACTGCTGTCTCATTCGTGCTCTTATCATTTGGTATGACACATGGCAATATCCCCACGTCTCGTGTGTTGGAATGCTTTGAATGTAATGGATCATTTGTATTCCCATACCATTTTTCTAAGGCGTGTTGGCTGATCTGCCATATGAGTCTATCTAATTCCTTCAACCAATAATTAAAACTTTTGAGCTTCTTTTTATAAAACTTTAAATATCTTTAGGCTAATGCGATTAGATTGGCAAGAGATCATTTTTGCATAAGTGATGTCTTTTATGGTCCTGTCCCTTATGGCTTGGCCACCTCTTGGTGTGGTTGGTCATTATGTGTAGTGCTTTGTCATGTAATCAAACCTTTCTAAGAAGTAAGTTTATAAGTTGCTTCTTTCTTATCAAATTTGTAGGTTCTCATTTAATTTTCCTATTGATGCCACACTTCTATCTTCAAATTATTGACATTTTGTAATGCTGTTGAACAAGTGATCTTCCTTGCTCTTGTGTTGGCATAATCTTGGAAATCAGTCATTTTGTTCTTCATTCTTTATGAAGGATGTTTGTCATCAAAGAATGCTATTATTTAGCAACAACAATTCAAAGCTTTAGGGATAATATCCAAACAAGGCAGAATTTGTGCTTCCTTTGTGGAGTGTCACCAAACATGGTGAACATGTCAACTATGACATGAGGTGCAGCCTAATGCTTAATCTTTGTGTTTCTACTTGGTTAATCTTGCCAGTAGTCATATGCTTGTCTTAAAGGTTAGTCAATGCAAGTTTAGTTATCAACATTTTCAAACTATGAAATTGTGAATGACTCATTAAAATTGTTGATGTTTTTCGTAAGCTCATGCTACTAAAAAATCCATAGCAATTCTAGAGCTAATAGATACTTCAGTTCTTTAGTTTTTTAGGGGATGCATTTATTAGGTAAAATGTGGTTGTGTGCTTTCACCTAGTTCAATAAATTTTCATGATAACTTTTCATGTCACGTGATGTTTTTGTAGGTGATGCATCATTCCAATTTCTACCATATCAAATTTTGATGGTAGTACAAGGGCCTACCATACTTGTGATGGCTGATAGAAAATTACGATTTGATTCTAAAGAGATAGCTTGAGAATGGCTACCACATCCAAGAATGCCAGTAAGCATGCAAATTGCCCAATCTTGATGTGGGGAGGTATTGACAATAGGTAACAATACCATATTCTATGAGTCTAGTAATTAGAATGAGTACAATCTAAATCCCTTAGTGGTGATCCTTTGAAGGGAAAGTCTTCTCATAGTAACCACAACAATTCTATCTCAAATAGCAAATGTTTAAGTCGTTGTAGTTAAAAAACCCTTACTTATACCTTTATTTGGGTCGATAGATCAATTTTTCTGTGTGCTGCCTACCTTAATCTTTTTGTAAATGATGTAATTTGTCTTTATCTTCCTAAATATAGCATATAGCATCATTACTTTGAACAAATTAAAATGCTCAAAGAATGCCCATGCTATAGAAACATTAACATCATAGAATTTTGATCTTATTATGATGGCTTCTAATCCAATGTTATTATCGTTAATAAAGAATGAGAGTTAGGGCTTTGAAGATGATTAGATACCATCCTAGTCTTAACCATAACTGATGCTGACCAGGGATTGCTTGATGTTTCTCTTTATACTTGATTAGCACCATATGATAAATCAATCTTTACGATTATTGATCATGTAATGAGCAAATCCTACGATATATTCTCTTTATGAACTTTCATACGTAAAATCAATAAAAAGTCATAGTTAAAGACATTCGGTTGGTGCATTACCTTGTCTCAAACAAAATCAACCAAAAATATTTGGTCAAAAACCTAATCTATTGAATTATTTCCTTCACACATTATGGGGGATAGGAACTACTACATAAATTATTATTTATTGTAGGTAAAATGCAACAAATTCACTATAGTAATGGCTATAATTGAATTTGATTCAATCAGTATTGAATGGACATTAACCATGGCTATAATAAATCTACCTCTATTGTCTTATGTAGCAATACTAATTGCAGCATTCAAGTCATTATGCACAACTATATCATAATTAAATTTAATCCAACCCATTGGAGGAGTAGTCTAGTAAGAGATAACAAACAACCATTCAAGACCACCTAAGCTCCATTTGGACATGAATAGAGAGTGTTAGCAAGCAGTAACAATAATGCGATTGCTCCTTTGATGTGTAGGTAAGTCGAATAATATTTTCACTTATGCATGCAAATTCTTGTTATGCTAAAAGTTCAATAAAGTTGAAGAATCACATTTAACTACTTAATAAGTCATAGCCCCCTACATATTCATAGATGTCTAAAACATAAAAATAGAAGTGATCTCCCTACAGTTAATTCCACCAAGCATGAGTCAATCATTTATGAAACTATTAGACAGGAGTTCTGTCATTATTAACACTCGTAGAAACAATGTTTCACTTCTTCATTAGTAGTACATCACTAAGGACAAACTTTAGACATCTCAATCACTCTTCAATAACAAATTATAAGTAGGAAGCATATTTAATTCTAATCTCTAAAAGAAAATTCTTACCCTATATTACACATACACTTTCCAAGCCCACATGACCTCCTCTCTTAACGGATTATGGCACGTATACATGTTGTTTTATATCATCTTTTAACCCAACACCATATCCCCACATAATTTGAAGCATAGCTCATTTGTTTGATTTCATTTAACAAAAGGAGATTGTTGAAACTAAAATACAAAAATCTTATATCAAAAACATTTGAATCTTTTTGTGATGCTACACCCTATGCTTCTTGATTAGCTCTACTACAAATGTTAGGTGCCCCACATTCATGTTAGGATATGTTGTCTATGAAAAATAGAAAAGTTTCTATGAAAGTATCTAATAAAAAGGAAACAAAAATGTCTTGCAACAATTCACCAAAAACATAATGTTTGTAGTTTAGGGGCTCTAAAATTAAGTAACTTACATGAATGAGATGCACCACAAAACATGTGTAAAGTAACATTTATCATAAAATATTTTGATCAAATGCATTAAAGAAACAAAATAGTCTTTCCAAGAAGTTTTGCACCTACCATCTTTTGCAGTCAACCTTGACTAATAGGCTTACAAACAACAAACTTAAAGTCTGTGACATTCCTTAAAAAGAGTTTGTTTCTCAATTGGCTTAGTGTATTGTACTACTCTCATTTAAACTGATCCATAAATCATGATGGAACATTTTCTTTGATTCTACAATAGTGTAGCTGGGAGTTAGAGTGTAAACCAAGTAATAAGTAAAAGTAACTGTTAAAATTGAATTCATGAAAAAAATTTTGCTCACCATTGACTATGATTTCATCATCTATCTTGACACAAAGTTTTCTACCTCATCACTAATAAAATCAAGGTCTTCTTTCTAATTTTTGTTGCTACAATTCGTTTCCTAGATATTACATTTACGCATTTGAAAATTTCAATATGTCAACTTTTGACACTTGTACTCCATCCCTTTACTAAATAACATACTAAATTTGTTTAGATTCATTGCATGACCTAAGTGATTCTTGTGCTACTCTATAATTTCCTTAATGCTCTTAACTGTAATACAAGTTCTAGGTGTATAATCCATGATCTCTTTAGTATACATATGGTCTATAATAATCTAAGAAGAAGGTCCAACTGTAAACCCAATCCCAACAGCATCATCACGTTGATAATAATGAGCAATAAGAGATACATAGACACAGTAGTAAAGTTGCATGGAGAGAAAGGACATCCCTATCTAAGGCCCCTAGTTGATTTGATGAATTATAGATTGATACCATTAAACATAATCTAAAATGTTTGTGTAGCAAAATAAGCCTTATTCCACCACAAATTTCTAATTTTTTTTATCATAAGCTTAGTCCATATTTAATTTCGTTGCCATGAAACCTTCTATGAAACTAGATAGGTGCAAATACGTTTTAATTTCATATGCCAAAAGAAATTTATTAGATATAACATGATCTAACACAAAGGTAACTTGCTCCATAACAATGATATCAGGAAGCACTACCATCAATCTTAATACAAATGCTTATGGGCTAGATTGCTTACGTTTTGATGCTCCTTGAACTTTAGGGATGGATGTGGCTAGTGTGGCATTTGAACTTTTTGACTTAAAGTAATCCTTAAAGAATTGTTTTCATGTTCATATATGTTACCTTCCAATAACCATGCACAAACACTGTTTAGAATCCATAATAATGTGAGATTTATTTTTTTTATTGGACATCATCACAAACCTGATGCTATCATCACTGATGTGGGTCTTAAGTCTAGTCTTATATTCATCATTAGTAATTATCAAATGCAAGAATGGCGGAGAAGGCTCATACTAAACGTGGCTACATCATTTCTTACTAAAAAAAATAAAAGGATGTCTTTCATATCTTTTTAGGAGGATATTAGATCCCTAATATCATTTTTATGCTGCTAAATATAGCTACTTTAGAAAGTAAAGGGTCACCAGATATAGTTTGATATGAAGAAATAGACTATGCCAAAAGATCACGCACTAGATTATTTAAGCCATGCATTGATTCAATTTGTTGAAGCTCCTAGATGTCTTGTTCTAATTGGTAAATAGTTTTTGGATGTTATTAACTTTTGTTATGCTCCATTTCTTTTATGTTGATGAAGCTCTATGAAATTCAATAGACAAATTATAAATTGGGTTTCCTCTAGTAATCATTTTTCAAGCTATATTAAATACATTAATTTATTGGTGAATAGTTAACTAGATGTTTTCAAAATGGGTTCCCTATTTAGTTTTTCCTTAAATGATTGTCTAACTATAATAACAATGGGTGGTGGTTCGAGGTGATGTGAGCGAGTGGCATAAAGCTGTTGCTTAGGAAGGCTTGCATACCATCAATATTGATAAATTCTATATATAATATTTAATAGATATTGGTATTCCCCTCTTTACTATAAAACCAAGCAAACTAATTACCAATGAAACCAAGGATAGTCAGATCCAAATCATGGATAGTGTTGGAGAATCCATATTAAGCCTAGCCAATGCTAAATTGTTTCCTACTTTTTCTCTTACTATGCATGTAAGGCATTGAAGTGCCCTACCATAAGTAATAGTCCACCAAACATATTAGTACCTCTAATTTTGTATTAAGATAATTAGCAGTTTATATAGCATTCTGATACATACACTACACAACACCTCCAAACTCCATTATTGCAACATCTCACTTGGATAGTAATCACTTATGAAGGGTGAGCCATAATATTAAGCATGCTAAGTTCTATCGTAGTGCTACAATGCCCCAAGGTAGCGTGGATGAAGGTTGAATAATAATATCCAAGTTTTTGACCAAAAGTTGATCCTCATACTAATTAAAAGTCTCCACATGAGTTTCGAAAAGACAAACAGTGAAGACCCGATTCTCCCTTATTAAATGTTACAAGTAGCCATGTGATTTAGCTACGTTAATCCCCCAAATATCCATAGAACAAATAAGATCATAATTTATTATTAAAAATAACATTACCATTAGACATATTTGTTTCATTTATTACAAATTATATCTATGTGAAATCTACCTTTTATAGGCATAATAATTCCACAACAACACCTAGTGCTAAGACAATTAATGAAATTTATAACACAATTTAGATGAAGGAAGCATTCTAAATCTAAGTCCTTGAAATTATTTGATTGTAGAATTATAACCCAACATAATATGTGCACCCCCACTATCAAAGAAAAATAGAAAATAACTAACATCACTATAAGATCAATCAAGCAGTACATTGAAAACAAGGTGATGCAGTAGCCACTAATAGGAATAACCTAATAGTTCTATGTATAGACTTGCTATACAATAGGATTGCACAAATAAGGAATGATGAAGCAATTATTTTTCCCCTTTTTAGGAATGTTGGTATAACTTGTAAGATTGTGTTCTACCACATTTTATAACAGTCCAAGTCCTCACTTGGAACAAAATTTTAATTCTTGCCCCAGCCTATAATATTATCAAAGAAAGTAATTTACTTACTACCATAGGCAATAATAAGTGTAATTGGAGTAAAAGAGAGTTGCCAAGATAACAATCATAATAAAACTGCCAAGATAACAATCATAACAAAACATTAACTCACTTGGCCTCTAAACAAAAGCTCTAGCACGTAGATTTTCGCAATGTCAATAGGTCCCTCATTGCATTAATACAAATATAATAATAATTTTTCCACAGAGGGTGTGACAAGCCCATAGGTCCCTTATTTCGAGAATCTACTTGACTTATAGCTACAAAAAAATAAAGTGACATTTTCCTAGTAGTAATTTTGGCATACTTCATTGAGGTCCTCTTTACTAAGTCATCTTGCATATCCTAAAATTGATATTATAGTAGGCCTTCATTTGAACCTACCACTCATTGCCAAAAAGCCACAACTTCTAGCTTACACTAACTATAGCAAATTGGCACAAGAAATGTGTTTCTACAACTAAGGATAAAATAGGAAAAGTAGTTACACCAAAACGAAAGTTCACATGCCTTTTAGCCACTAACCATATTATCTATGCCATGAGCCGATGTACCATAGTACTGCGCATACTAATTCTTGCAATAATGTTTCTTTCTATGGATTCCAAGGCATATTAGCATTATTACAACACTAAGATTTCTTACGGTAGTATACATAATAGCACTATACAAAGAAAATAAAACTTTTCTGAACAATTTTTTTTGTTAACCATGAGATACACAATGACTTTTAAATTCTCAGTCCATCAACCATCAACTATATCCCAAAGAATTTCATTTCCTCTTTTTTGCTAAGTTATTAATAATCATGGTTAATACAAAAGCTATCTTGCTTCCCCCCTCTTGATAGGAGTAGAAATATTCTATCCTAGCATAATCATTATCCATCAAAATAGACCAAACACAAGATATCTAATACACCTAGAATTTGCGACATGCAAGCTTCATGCGACCAGCTCCTATGCAATATTGCAAATAATCACTCTATCCTTGGTAGCTCTAGTCATAGTAACATTTTTCCTATAAAAGTAAAACCATAATCAATGTACAATATGCATTCCAATTAATCTGAAACTTTTTAAACTTTTTAGAAAATTGAAACATCACTCAATGCTCTACTTAAACTTGTATTAGTGTTCCTCATAACTATTATTTATTTTTTTTTGTTTTTCAAATTAACTAGGTGCTCCCCCTCCCTTTCTTCTTTTTAGTTTTAATTATATTAAATAAGCTGTGAGAGATACTTAGACACAATAAAAACAAAATATAATGAGAGTGGAATTCTTTCTTATGACCCCTAGTTGCTTCAGTCCACTATAGACACACACCATTAAAAATAATCCAATATCTGAATGTAAACACATATGCCTTAATCAAAAACCTTTTCGAACTTAAAGGAATTGAAGGAAGAGCCCTACTAGGATTGGAGCCTACAGCATAGTTTCACTCAACATTGGGAAGTTTACAAAGTTTAGACATTCAAAAAAATAACAAATTGGAAACTCTTTCTTTATTTATCAATGATGGTTTATGGCCATTCTTAGTTGGTAGAGCAATTCGTCATGTTAATTTTATTAGTAGATGAGATCTCTACTTGCTAACTAGCTATGTGGACAAAACATCAAGTGACAAGCTTCTTAAAGGGACTATTATCACTTGTGTAATGAATGTTTGAGGCAATAACAAGTCCATGATACCCTTAGATGTTATGGGCTGCCATATGCTACACCATTGTTTTCAATGAGCCCATTGCCATAGTTAAAATACCTTGATAATCTTTCATAAATTTCATCAAGATTTGGATAAATCATTGCAATAGTTTGTCTTCAATAAGGAATACTTAGCAAGCATGTGCCATCAGCTCACATTGACAATGTGCTTGGTTCTTGTACACACCACCAGTCTCTCTTACCAATTGAATGGTCCAAATAAGTGTTTAGGTTGTTGTGATGTGTGAAGTTTTCCATGTGTTACTTGGCAAGAAGTCCACTAAATCTTTTCATTTATTGGATGGAGAAGTTGTAGTAAGGCTTTCATAAGTGAACATATTGATGGATCATTAACAAGAGATACAAATGATCTCATGATATGTTTAACTTGTTAGAGTGTGATGACTATTTGATGTCATGTTCTTTCATCAAGTGTGCTCCTACTTCAACATTAAACTCAATTCTATAGGAGAAAGTAGTGGCCTCCTGGGCATGGTGAAGCACCAAGAGAGAGCCACTAATAAGCTAGTAATAAGTCTTATGTCCATCACTAGGTCTAATGAGGAACACAATGAAATAGACTACATGTTGTGAATGATAGAATCCCCTAGACCATTATTTTTAAAGCATAATTTGTCCCCAAGGCTGAAAGCTAAGGGCATGCATGCAAGGGTTTCATGTCACCAATCACACCATGTGGAAGCTAAGAATCCCATCTTTGGGTCTTAGCTTCTATTTGGAGGCAATCAAAAGCACTTTATGAAATGGCATGACATATTGAAACATATGTTGAGTGTTAATTAATTATGATGTAAGGGGTGGAGATGAATTAGTGTTGTGTTTTTTATTAGTAGAAATTGATGTTGCAACAAGGCAAGAAGAAGCCCCTCAAAAATACAACACCATGCTCCACAAAGTAGAATCGTGACCTCATGTTAGGTGAAGCTATCCACTAATTTTGAGCAAATAAATAGGAGATGAAGTAATTTACATGGAATCCCTTAATAATAGTAAGCAAAATATGATTAAGAAAAGGTAAAAGTTAGGCATCTTAAAGCTCAAGTTGTTGTATAGAATGCCATCATCAATGATGGACCAAGATAAAGTTCCTTCAAAGCAAACGCAATAGAGGGTGAGAACCTCATTCATCTAGTACTCTGCTACTGCACAGACGTGCTTTAATTTGTTAGGTGGTTTGTGAATGCAACCCAAATTTTGTGGTAAATTATATCAATGGAAAAATAATTACAAAGGTCCAATAACGAGCAAGTATCGTGAGGGATAGATGAAAAGGACTTTTAAAAAAGAGCTAAAGATTGCTTCAGATTGTCTAACGTGAGGTAGATGGTAGCTAGTAATGTCCCTCAACTAGATGTAGAATGTCATCAAATGGTTTGTTTAATGCATAATGGGTGAGAGTATGTTTGATCCTTTGTAGTGTTTAGAGAATGGGAGAACATCACCCATGGAGAAATAATTATCATTGTCAATCACAATGCTAACCCTATCAAGGAATGCTATGATAGCATAATGTGCATTGGCGATGCTTTTAAGCTCTGCTCTTACATGTATTCAAACACATACCAAAGAGTTTGACATGTCTGTGAGTCAATGGATGAGGAAGCCCTAAAGCTAGAATGAAGCTAACTCTTGGTATCCTTGTTCGATGGGTGAGATGCAAAATGACCAAAATCTTCTACCAAGGCTTCAAGTGAGAGCATGCAAGCAGGACTTTAAAGATTGTGTACTATGCCTAAGTGTGACAAAGCTAGAGAAAACTATTATGGAGGCACACAATGATTCCAATATTAAATCATTCAACTAACTAGTTATAAAGGTGAATGACTAGTAAAATAATCTAGTAGTTTGTTCCCTTCAATGTTTCCCATATGTTACTTAGAGCCACATTCAAATTTGTTTTATGTAAAATGAGTGATTAGAGGCATCAGGGGGCACAATGCCCTTAAACATTTCTCAAAACTTTAAATTGGTTGGATGGCCAGATTACATTGATGATTTGAGTTAAGGAATCCAAGTTGAAAGTGGGATATGTTTGGTACATAGTACTATTGATGTGAGATGAACTGAAAGCTAGGTTATAATTTCCTACTACATACTAACCTTGAGCAGTCAATGGGTGTTGGTCAATTAAGATTGTAAGAAGATGGTTATGGATGTTAAAATCCCCTATGGAATGTCTAACACATAACCTATCAAATGAACTTCTCTTGAAAATTGATGCATTTATGAATGTGACACACACTTGGTCATCAATGCAATGTTATCACTGGACAAGTTGGATGGCACAAATGTCACTATTAATTGTATGGTGTGAGCCTACATGGTGCATTTGCTAGTCTAGATATTTGTGGTAGCAGTAAATATTGAAATGAGAACTTTCAAGGTCAAAGGATGGAAATGTTCCATATGAAGGGCACTTACACATGGCTTAGTAAATCTTACAAGATGTTGGAAATCCATTCAAGTGTGCCATTTTCCATGAGCTTCAAAGGGTCATTGAGTTAAAATTCTTATTCCAATATGTTTAATTCAAAGGTAAGGTCAATTGGTCAGTAGAAATTAGTAGATGACTCAATAAGAGCTATATTTTTTGCCTAAGATCCTATTAGCCTTAAAATTTGCTTAACCAAAGGTAAGAACAAGTGATTGAAAATGCATGACATGTTAAGTGGCATTAGATTGCCCCTAATGAGTGATTAATATCTAGATGGTGGAGTGCCTTCTACACCCAGTCATACTGATATCCATATCAAATCTCCAAGGTGAATATGCTCTAGTTGATGTTGTAATGTTGTCAATGTAAGTCGTCAAAATTGATCAATAATTTTATGAAAATGATTGGCTCTAAAAGGCTCTCAAAAATGTACCAATTCCTCAAGCATCAACTATCATTAGACTACTCGAGCTAGTTCTGTGGCAAGAGTGGGTCGATGTGTGTTGGCTAAGGAATTAATTATGGGACACCCTTACAGGGGCGTTTGTTAAAAGTTGAACAATTAGCTCAGAAATGGCACAAACTTAGAGAATGTAACTATTAAATTAAATCAAGGCATTGTGGTGGTCCTTGAGGATGCCCATGTAATTTGATTTATACATAGTGCACTAAATGTCAGGGTCAGAAAATTCAGCCACATGTAGGAAAATGATGGGAGTAACTAAAACACTCTTAAAGTAGCAAGATGCCTCATTACCACTATGTTTAATGTTATGTTACAAATTCTATAAGAAAGAGCTGGTGCCCAACTCCTCTTTTTGGCCCCATATATTGCCTCAATGGGTTGATCGTGGTGGAAGATATTATTTGGTATGGAACTTGGCCAGGGTGCCATAGTTATTAAAAGATAACATAGATGTCATAAGTTGAGCAAATAATAAATGAATTCTTTTGAGGAACAAAAGAGCAAAACTTTGTCTTATTTTTATTTCAAAGAAAGTACAAACCAGTAAAAGTTTGTGGCATTTCGGTCATTTAAGCTTTCAAATTTAGAGGCTACAAGTGTTAGAAAAATTACTAGAAGGATAACGTTTCTATAGCAGCCAAGCATTCATAGTGACTTTAATTTTAGATTCTTTGATGTACTCTTCTTATCATTATGAAGCACAATTCACAAGTGCCAGATTATTGACCAACTAATATGGAATATAAGATGGGTTCAGATCATCATAAGAAATGTTTGTTTTGCCCAACTAAGGTGCCATGATAATAACTCAACCTGTAAGTGATGAACTGGTGATTCACACATTTTTTCATATTTCTTGGTAGAAAAGCTAATGGTGTAAAGCTTTCTGGTGCAAGATTGTGATTGAATACCTTTAAGTTGAATTCCATGCTAAGATGTGATGTTCGGTTGATAGTTGGGGATTTTAACCCCAAATGCACACAACCATGAGCTTACTTAATGTTGTAGAAAGTGGATGGCATAGTTAATATAAATAATGGCATTAAGTGTGTACAATGGGTAGAATTATTTAAAAATGCCTTCAATTTGTGATGTGGCATTGTAAGTCGTAAGGTGGGCCTTCTACCACGATCCATTTAGATCCAACCCTATGTCATAGAACTTTTGTGTTATAGGAATCATAAAAGTTTCAATGCACCCCATGGTCACCTTATTAGCTTTCTTAGAATTCTTAGCTTGCTCCTCTTGGTTAACTTAAATGATACCTATTATGATAATTATAGTGATACTTATTGTGATATATATTTGCAATAATTACTATGGTACTTGTTGTGGTACTTATTCTTTGTGTGGTGCTTTTGGTGATACTTGGTAAGGTATTATACAATTCATATTATTCCCTTTGGAGATTGCCTAGGCATAAGGTAGAAATGCCTCCTATTAATCATCATAAAAGTTGAAAGGTGCATTGTGGGTCTTGTAGCCGTTTTGATTTCACTAGAAAATTTCACAATTCACTAAGATTCAGCCCCATGATGTATCTAATTTATCCCCACAAAATAATAAATTTCATGTAGGTTTAAAAAATCTCACTCACTTGCATACATCCATTAAGGGACACTCATGGTTGTTCTATAGTATTCTAAAAAGTTTCATGTTTTTGTTGTATTCATGATTTGTGAATTCTTGGTCATGAATGTGGAGCTTCCTTATTAAGAGACCTGCTTTTCTCTTTAACAAAATTCTAATAATATAGAATCATAAGGAAACTATGCCAAATATCATTGGCCATGGTGAAGTGGAAGTTTGATGGTGTAATATGCTTTGAGGTTTGTACTTGCTGAGATGTGGCTCTAGTCATGCATTATTACTACTAAACATGTAGTAGTGCACTTTGTTCTCGTGTGGTAAAACAATGTGTCAGCAAATAATAGCCTATTTGTGCATGCTCCATGGCATCCTGTGCATGCAGGACTAACAAGTGAGTTTTTTTTGTTATTTTTAGTGATATGGTTTTTTTGTCCTTTGATAAGATTCTGAACCATTGGGAGACTTGGAGTATTCCTTGAGGGAGTTATCATGATATGTAATCTTAAAGGTGCATTCTGTGGTGTGGTATTATGTTTAGCTATAATTATAAACATAATAGAGCTGTTCGCATAATACAACATTATTCTCACATGACAATGCACTATGCAGAACATGGAAACTAGTGCATTTGTGCCCTAGGGCATCATTTGTGATTAGTGGGTGGGGCGTAGAAAGTGTAACTTTTTTGGTACTTTTAGCACTATGATTTGCTAGAACTTGGATACGATGATGTATTGTGCATTTTTAAAGTGCCTATCTTTAACCTTTGCATGAGGGATTTTCAGGTGTTGTTTTTCATGTATTGTAGTGAAAGTATAGTGGTGCCAATTGCACTTTGCAATTTCCTTGTCCTCTATGCTCCTGTCTTTCATGGTGCCACATGTAGTGTTCTGCCCCTCGCTCTTGTGGTGGCTATCATAAGGGTAGCATTCTGTGCCCAAAACATGTTACTCTTTTTAACCAATGTCATAACTCCAGACTACTTAAACAAGAATGTGTTGCAACACTAATGGAGACGTCACTTGATGCAATGTGTATTTTTCACATTTTGCTTGTCGCTTTGTACTTTGTTTGGTGTAGTGTTTTCTTATGTTATAGTAAAATTTTGATAATGAAAATTACACTAAACTATATATTGGTTAAGAGTGTTCTTACCTTTACATGGTGTAGTTTATGGCATCATGCATCACCCAATTTCGAGCACGCAATCACCTTATTTCCTATTTTAAATCTTGGATAAACATTTTGTAATTACATTACTAGTGCTCAAGATCTTCCATTTTGATGGTGCAATAAGTTTCAACCATTTTAACTATTATTTTATTGGTGCATTCCATTTTACAAGATTTGTATGCTATGTGAAGTACGGCCTTCATCCTTCACTAAACCATTTTTTCTTTTGTATATCATTGTAGCTCTTTCGGCTAAAGGGATTCAAATGGCTTGAGTAGCCACTTGTAGAAGAGATGTTTTTTGTGGTGCTATATCTAATGGCTTAATTACTTCTTTTCAAGGTCAATGATTATGTGCAGGGCTTTGCATGTAATTGAACATCCTTGAGGAAGAAGTTCATATGTTCCTTATTATTCTATTAGATATGTATCTTCCATTTATTTGTTGTTTTGAAACAACATTTCTCTGTTGTTTGAACTTATTGCATTCCATATTACTATTTTTTGAACGTATGATAATCCATACTCTTGTGTTGGCATGGTCATTGAAATCACTTGTTTTGATCTTTATTCTTTGCCATGTCTGGTTGTCAAAGTATGCATTTGTCAAGAGTCGATGTTTTAGAACTTGTTGGGGAGAATTTTCTCTTCTTTTTTGTTGTATCTCTCAACACAAATGTTTTAAACATGGCATGTCGTACTACTTAATGATTTATCTTTGTATAGCTACCTGGTCGATCCATCTTGTAGTAATATGCTTGTCCCAAACATTAATCCATGCATTGATAAGTATGAGTAATTTCAAACTGTGAAACAAAGAATAACTCATTAAATTAGTTATAATTTGTTTGATGGTACATGCCACTTGGATAATTATAACAATTCTAGATCTAATATGTGCTTCGAACCCTGACTTTTACAAGGGATACTTTTGTTAGGTAAAAGGGAGATGTGTCGTTTGGCTTAGCTACTTAACAATTCATAATAAGTGTGAAAGGACGCAACCTCAATTCCAGTGATGCAATCTTCAAATTTTTGTTAGATCAACTATTAATGGTATGACAGACGATAACCACTGAAGCATGGCTGACAGGAAATTAGGATTTGATTCTAGAGAGGGAACTTGAGAGAAAACCATTACATTTAAGGAAGTTAGTATGCACACAAATTACCTAATTTTGATACTAGGAGGTGGTGACAGTTATTGTGTTATTAACCCCTAGCCATGGTGCTTTATTTGATGATAACAAACCTTATGTATTTCTAATAATTTTTTTTAGTGAATTTTTAGATATTGAATAGTTAATATTCATATTCTTGAGAGAATTTAAAGATAAGAAGATAAAATGAAATCTCAAGAAAAGGATCCTAATAGAAGTAGCAAACCACTAAGAAATATTTTCTAACATTTCTTTTAGGCATTTGATTTTCATATTTAGAATATTAAGGTGATTATAGTTAATTTTCCAAGGCTTAAAAATATTAATTATCTTTCATGTCTACTCTCCTGGACTACCACCGTTGATTCAATATTTGAAAAACATATTTCTCAAAAAATTGATTAATCTCTTTAAAATTCTATGAATTAGAAATGATTTAAATAAGAAGTTTAGAATATAATTAAAAAAACTAATTAACCTTCTAAAAATTGTCTTGTCATTCATCGATTATTCCAGTGTTTGGGTTGGTTTAGGAATGAATCCTATACCCATTTGACATTTTCATATGTAGCTAAGATTGAGAACAAGTTTTTTGATTCATAAAGTGAATTTATAATTACTTGTATGCATACGTGATGAAATCCCACACAATTAAGGAGGCAGCCAATCTCAAATCCAGCCTACCTGTAGCATGCACTAAAATATTTATATAGTAAAAATTGATTTTTAGATACACCGTGTGGGACTAAAGGAATTGCTTTTTTACCACATCAAACTTTTGTTGTAAGAATGATATGAGCCATTTGATCATGCATTTTAGTGTTGGAACAATCACCACTATATCTCATTTATCTTTCAACCATTTTATCAAGCATTGTCGCGATCGCACAGTCCATGTTTGATCTGCTTCACAAGCTATATCTTGTTATCAAATCACAATTCTAATCTAAAGGTCCAAATCACATAAATTTGTCCAAGAAGTGTAGATTTAATTATTTTAATCTGATGGCATGGTTTTTGCCACTCAATAGTCATGTCATGGTTAGATCCAACAGCTCCAAAGCAAAAACACTTTTTGTTGTTAATTCAATTTTTTGGGCTTTATTTTTGGAATAATAATTTCTAAAATTAAAAACTATGGAAGAAAAAATTTATGTGGACAAATTTTGGCATTTGGTAAGTATTTTTAGCTATTATAATTTTTCTATAAATTAGAGAATTTTGAAAAGCATTTTTGATGAAAGGTGTTACAAAATTCTAAAAAAAATTCTCAAGTGTCAACTTCAAGTAATTCATATCCATTGCTAATCATCTCCTCCATTCACTACACATTTCTTTATCAAATTCCGAATTTATATATTCATCTTCCAATAAACTAATCTATTATTTTATTATTTTATAACTATTTAAATTAAAATATTTATAGCCTATTAAATTTTTTGTCAAGCATAAGAATTTGTTTGTGTAGATTTTCATTATTGTTTTCTTTCTTTCTTTTTTTCAATTATATTTTTCTTTCTTTTCTGTCTTTATTTTTTGTGCCTTATTTTTTGGGTCGATGTAGGTTTTTCTTTTTAGCATAACCACCTAAACATTACTTGTGTGCATATTTAAATCTTTGTATCTTATAATGTCAAAAAAACCTAAAGCTTTGCTACGAAATTATAAATTAATATATCCTTAATAAATTAAAATTTATAATTCTAGCATTTTACACCATCTTATTGAACAACATTTCAGCAATAAATTGAACAAATGAGCTCCACAAGTCTGGTACTTAGAATGTGTATATTCTAAGCGTCTTAATAAGGATGAATCTGAGGTAAAGTTTTGTGCTAAAAGCAATCACAATTGAGGATCCAATGGCATATATTTAAGTTATTACAATTGAAAACCACATAGTTGGACCTTAGTTTCATTCGATTTGTTCATGTTTTGGTGTGCGCAACCCACCCTGATCCTTTTGTTGATTATGTAGTCTACTACTAGTAAGCTAAGGCATGCCCACAGCATCATTACTTTATCCAATAAAGTGCTCAAAGGAAGCCCGTGCTAAGGATACATTAGCATTGGATAACACCATAGGATTTCAATTTTATTGTGGTCCCCTTGTGATCAAAGTAATTTTCAAGAAGGATTGTTGTGGGCATTCATATTTCATTATTAGAGGTAAATGTATTGAATTTATGAAAGAAGAACCACTATGAAAGCATTTTCTAAAAATATTTTCATTAAACAGGAACAAAAAATGGGGGATTAATGATGATCAGGTACACTAAATCTCGTCCATAAAGGACGTTAACTAAGGATTTGTGGATGTTGCATTTTTGACTCTATCAACAACTTGTGAGCAATCAAAGTCATTATGTTTCTTGATAAAGTCAAGGACAAATTCAAAATCGTACTCCCCTTGTAGAGGTTCATACATAACATCACCAAAAAGGTAAAATAAAAGTGGCCTAGGAATGGATATTTCCCAATTCCAAACAAAGTCAGACAAAAATGCATGATGAGGGACCTAGTCGACAACACTATTGCCATGTTGCCTTACGTGAGATAGCCTGAAATACTGCATGCCCTAAACATATGCAATAGCCTTTTCTAGGCATTTCTTATTATTTTAAACAAAATCAACTAGCTCATTAAAGCAACAACTATAATAAGGTACGATTCGATCATTATTGCCTAGCCATTGGGAAGTAAAATTCTAAGGGATTCCATTGCTTCAAGAACAACAATAGTGTCCACGGTAAAAGTTCCACCTAAACCCAATGTTTTTTTCTATAATAGCGATAAGCCTACCTATATCATCCTAAATAATAATACAAATTATAGAAATTGTCTTCTTATATAACTACATCACAATTGACGGAAGTCTAAAACTTAAATGAATTGACAAATGGGCACCATCAATAGTGAAGCATTTGGCTAAATTTAACTGAACATGATTAACCAGATTAGTTTTAAACATAACAAGGATTGAAAAATTTAGATATCTTTCTTGACATTATAATTGTTGGTGCACGCCCTTTCTTATTTGCTTGGGGGATTTCTCTGATCAATTTCATTAATGAGTGGGTCCTGAACTTGGTAACAAGTTCTACAAGATTAGGCATTATGGTTATCTCCTTAATGTTACAATAGCTACTTAGTTCATAGAAGCTTGAGGTAGTAAGAGGACTATGATTCCATTAAATGTTTGGGGCTAAATGACCATTTTTAATGAGTACATTGCCTTGGTCTAAAGGCTATGTAATCTGACTTAAATTTTAACATGTTGAGCTAAAAACCTTGTAGATTTTTATCTTCACTGAGTAAGTGTTAATAAGGGTTGGTCATCAACTTACATTAACTACATCAACTCCCCTTGGTACACACCACCTATTGCTCTAATTGATTGAATGGTGCAATGAAGGTTTTAGATCCCTATGATGTGAGTTGTTTACCACATATGCCTTTGTGAGTCGTAACAATTTTTTCATAGGTCAACTTATAGAAGGATCATTGATGAGAGATGCAAATGATTGGGCAATCTGTGCAACATATGGGTGTGAGATGACTTTTTCACATCCCATTCATCTATCAGATGTGCTTTAACTTCATTATGAAGTTCAATGCTCTAGGGCATAAACAATAGCCTATGGGCCTAGTCATGCACCGAGGGAGGGTAAATGTTAACATAGTAATGATTTTGTTATGCATCATTAAATCTATTTAGACTTGGTAATCAAACATGGATTAACTCTCGACATTGGATATCTTAGCTCATGAATTAATGAAGGATGCAACAAAAAGCATTATGTGTTGTGAATTTTAGAATCCTGTGAACCATTCATTTTTTGATTGCAAGGTGTGCCCATGGATGCAAGTCCAGTGCTTGCCTACATCAATTTAATGTGAATTGTTACACCTTGTAGAAGCTTATAATAATTTGATTAGGTTATAATCCCCATTTTTAGAATATTAATGACACCCCATGCTATGAAAAAGCATGTTGAAAAATTAAATGATTTTGGTTATCAATGCAATCATATGTGTATGACATTGAGACTTGTGGCATAAGCGAGTAAGAATTGATGTTGTACTATGACAAAAAGAAGTTCATTACCAATCTACCTCCATCCTACAAGGTGAGGAATCATGACCCAATGTTAGGTGAGGATGCTAGTTAAGTTTAATTTTATAAATAAGTGATGGAGAAGGAACTTATTCCCTTAGTAGTAGTAAGCAAAATTGGACCAATCCATTATAGAAATTTATTAGCCCAAAGCCCAAGTTACAATATAGAGTGGCAGCTTGAAAAGGAATAGCAATTAACTAAGTGACCCACACCTAGCCATCGGTGCAATGCAATGACTTGATGTGTAGGAGGGTGCAACAAGTGCTAAAAAATATAGAGAATGAACTCACACGATGCATTCACTGGTGCAGATCTTTGTGCGAATAACAAAAATTCAAATGAGAGATTTAGAGGTTGATGTTGATAAAGATTCCATGTTAAGGAAACTTAAACATGGTTTAGCCAATCCTAAGAGATGTTAGAAATGCATTAAAGGGTGACATTTGGCATGTGCTTCAAAGTGGCATCAAGTTTAATGTCTCAAGCTAGGATGAGCCAATCAATGGTATTGTAAAGTGGTCCATAAATATTTGTGGTGCCTCAGAAAGAGCTATCTTTTCTAATTTGCTTCTTGTTAATAATGGAAATGGTTTAGCCAAAGGAATGGCTAAGTTGTTCAAAGTGCACAACATGTTAAGCGATGCATGATACGCTCTAGAAATCCCTTTAAAACATTGATGGTCGAATTCCATCCCTGCACGAGAATACAAATAGCTGCATAAGGTCTCCAAAGTTAATAGGCATTGGTGGATGAAGCAATGTAGGTAGGGCAAGTCAACAAGATGGATCTATAAGTTTGACAAAAATGTTCACTACATGAGTTAGGCACCCGGACAAAAATTTAGAACCCATAACCTAGTTATAAACTCATTGAGTTGCTCAAGTTGTAAGAGTGGGTCTACGTGTGCTAATTAAGGTATAAATTAGAAGTAGCCCCTATGGAAGCCTAACCAGTTGTTAAATAATCAACATATAATTGTTATGGACATAAGGAATTGGATTTTTCTATTAAAGTAAGGCATTGTGATAATCCTCAAGGATTCTCTTGTAATTTGATTTCTTTCCAATGCTCAAAATGTCAAAATATAGAAATTTGAAACAATGTGAGTAAAGTACGGGAGTAACTATGACTCTCTTATGGTTGCGAAATGTTTCATCATCTAACTACTGACAAGTACAAATGGATTAACGAGATTCTCATTACCTATATTTATTATGCAATGAAACCATTGTTAAGGGAATTGGATTCATACAATCAGTAGGGAAAGAAGGCCTTAAAAAGCATTACTCTAGTCCAACTTTGTGAATTCACTTGTGAGGTGCATCATAAGTAGGAGTCAACATGCCAATGGAATTGAAATATTGTTACTTTTAGTGTTATTTTACTTATTCCATGAGATGAAGGTGAGACCAACCCCTCCTTTTTGCTCTAAGTCACACCTCAACAAGTCAAACAAGGCATAACACATTCTTTGGTACAACATTTAGCTAGGGCAACACATCAATTAAAAGATAGCAAAAGTGCCTTATGATGACCTCAACAAGACAACAATCTCACATGAAACAAGAGGGTAAAAGATTGTTCAAACAACTAGTGCAAATAAGAGCTAAGAAACAAGTTCTTTCGATATGTTATGCTTTAAAGCGTTGAAGCTAAGGGTGTCAAAAATGGTAGCATAGGGAAAACTAGCTTATGGTGGCCAAGTGTTATTAGTGACATTGCTTTTTGATCTATTGATGTCAACTCTTCTTATCATTGTGAAGAAGCATTTCACCAATTCATGGATTGTACAACCATTAAGAATAAAAGAGAGTTGGGTTTTGACCATTGTGAGGCAGGTTGATTTTTATTCTACTAATGAATGCCTCTTTATATTAGTTTAAACAAGGATCAAAAGTGCGATTGATTCACACAATTGTCATCAAGTTTGTTTGAAAAGCATGTCCCATAATGCTATCTTGTGTAAGATTATGACTAAACAGCTCTACATCAAAATCAATGCAAAGATTGGATGCACCGACACATTATTCACATGTTGCATAATAGTAGAGGCTTTTCATACCAAGGGCACATGTCAATGAGCTCACATAGCATCAAAGAAAGTTAGATAGCAACGACACTATAAGAAGTGGTAGTTAAGTGTGAATGATGGGTAGAATTCATCATAGACAAGTTAAAGTTTTTTTGAGGCATTGTAAGTTACAGAGTCATGCACAAATGTTTATATCTCATATGGGATTACTTTAAATGAAATTTTTAATATTCAATTAAGTGAAGCCATGAACTTTAAATTTCTAAAATAATGGTCCTTAAGGCTATTGGACTCATGGCAAGCGTCAATGAAATTGCGGACATGCATTAAATTTTTTATACATAAATTTCTTTTTTTTTCTTGAATTTGATATGTCCAAATTTTGAGATGAAGTGACACACAGGTAGTATTAATATTTGAAAATATTATAATTTTAATAATTGTTGAATTTTTATTTTTCGGCCAAGAGCTATTGATGAAAAGTATAGACATTGGTATTTGAACTTTTAAAATTATTTAATAATTATTTTTAATAATTTTTTTCATAGTCATAAGAAAACTTGTAACACTACCATAATATCAAATTATTTTGTACACCTATATTCAAAAGTTTTGCACAAAAATTCTCACAAAACATTACAAAACAACTTTAGTCTATGGATTTTCACAATAGCATTGGGCGGGTTGACCAAATAAGGCCACTGCCCCGTCTGGAGATTAAGGAATTAAAAATAAAAAATAATAAAACAAAAATTGTTCAATAAACAAGGAAGGGGAGAGCATAACCTAAAGGAAAAGGAAGAAGGCCATAAGGAATGCTGAATGGAACAAGGCAAAATCAACTATCAGGGAAAGCTGAACGAAGCAATGCGAGCACATGTCAACCAGAACCAAGTGATTAAATCTTGTTCAAGGAAGAGGGAGCCAACCCCAAAGAGCTAGAAGCACATGCAAACCAAATTCCTTATAGAGCCTAACAACAAACTTATTTGGGCAATGTATGACTAAAGTCAAATCCAAATGTTAATGAAGATAGAAGGGCAAGCATGATCAAATAGCTGAGAATAAACAATGTAAAATGCTGTAAGTAAATGACAAGTGGGAGAATCAAACTTGAGCAAATTTGCATAAGCCAAGATACATAACCACTATACTAGATATTTAAAAAAAATATTTCTAAACACGTTATACTAACACATGTAGCAAAACATATGCATGATCCAAAGGCCCAGATCAAGGCTGCCTAACTGTAATGGCCAGATTGATCTCAAATGGTAAAATCAAAATTCAATCAGAAATTTCCACTTCAAGTTCCATATCGAACGGTGGCTGCTTTGTGTCTGTTACCCAAAGGGCTAATTCAATTTAGAACCATCAGGAGTGGAGTTAGAGCTTAAATTTAAGCTCTGTAAGTAGAGAAGGATGAAGAACTGATAGAGGTTATAATTGCTGAGTTTTCAAAACTTTCAATTCATGATTTTGAGCAATTTCAAGTGCATACGTGCTTCCAGTTTCATAAAAAGAAAGCTGTAAGAAGGATTCCAAAATTAGATGTTTTTGCTTCAACTATTTTCAATTTCTTTTCCTCTCCCTTTTAAGTATTGAGTGTGCCTCATACTTATTTTAAATTGTATTAAGTTTATAATTTGTTGCAAATTTTTGTATTTGTTTCTTTTGGGAAAGGACATCTCGGTAATTTGCAAAAGCTCGGGCTTTGAGTTGAGCCAAAAAAACTCAAGTAGGAACCGAATTAGCCTTACATAAAAACCCAAGTAGGTTTAAGGTGAGCCGTACGAAAAACCTCACTTTTTAATTTTGTGATTTTTTTGGTTTTTTCCCAACACTGGTTGGGGGTGAAAGAGACAAAGATCAACATCCTCACCCATGGCTATGAGGTTTTTAAAATGAACCTTAATGAGAGTATTAAAAGTATGTTTTTAAGGTTTAATGACACAAATGGCTTGCCAAATCTTGGGAGGACATTCTCAAACGGTGACTTAGTAAGAAAAATTTTGAGAATCCTTCCAAAGGGATATGATCCCCTTGGAACAACTTTTAAGGCAGCTCAAGATATCAACAAACAACCATTGGGTGAACTCCTTTGGGAACTTCTCACTGTCAAAATAGAGATGACAAGGAGACTTATAGAAAAGGGTTCTACAAGCAAGCTAAAGCATGAAAGGAAGAACCCATGGCCTTCAAAGCCAGCAAATGTTATTTGGATTCTACTTCCACCTCTTCCACAGATTTGAAGAATGAGATAAGTTTTCATGTTAATGGTTTAGCAAAAAATTTGGCAAAAGTTTCCCTAATAGGAAATGAAAGAAGAAGAGCAGTAAGAAGAGGAAGAGCCCACTAACTTGCTTTGAGTGTGGTCAAACCGATCATATTAAACTTGAATGTCCAAAACTCAAGGACAAGCATTTAAAAGAGGAAAAAGAAGATGTTTAAGAAAAAGAAAGCTTTCCAACCTACATGGAGTGCTTTCAAAGATTTGAATTTTTCAAGCTTAAGTAGAGGAGAATGGATGATTTGCTTTGTAGCAAATTTGGCATCTACAATATCTTCAAGTGAAGAAGGAAATGAGGTAAGCTCTTGGACAAGAGATATTCTTGAAAGTAATTATATTGACGTTATTAATGCATTGACTTCTTTATTGACTAAATGTACAAAATTAAAAAAAGGATTATAAAGAAAAGTTGAATTATTTGATATTGTTATGAAAGAAGATGAAAAGAAAAGGATAGAAAATCAACATATATATGATGAAAAAGATTCCCTTATCATTAAGAATACTTCTTTAAAGAATGATATTTCAGTTTTGAAGAAAAAAACACAATTTTTTGAGTATGTTGGTGTAAGAAAAACTTGACATACTTCTTATGCTTAACAAGTTTATTGTTCTTCACATGTTTTCAATTTTAAAATACCAAAATACATAAGCATGCCTGGGCCATCAAATATTGTTTTTTTATTGTTGTAAATCTAGACATATTATAAATGATTGCATTTTTAGAAGAAATATTTGTGCACAAAAATAAAATTTTAGATGGATTATTAAGAATTAGAACATACAAGCTCTGTTTAGTGCTCAATGCAAGCTTTCTTGGGTTCCTAAAAGTAGAACTTAGAAGACTAGAAAATGTTTTCAAAATATTTGGAGACGTTCTATGATAGGTCTAGGCTATTTAGAAAACTCATATTGATGATTTAATTTAGTGGTATGCTTATAGTTTAGATTTTACACCTTATACAGTCAAAACAAAAAAGAAAATCAAAATCCACATCTTGGATATTCATTTATATGAAAATTTATATGGAGTCTTTAATCTAGAGTCTCATAAGGTAGTAGAAATAATATATTTTGTGTTTGATGAGTTTATCTTACTAGTTAGTGAGAAGCACTAGAAGATGAAATAAAGTTTGTAAAGAGCTTGTATTTGAATAATAATAAAGAAAAGTTAGAAAATCTAGAAGTAGAAAAAGTAAAATAAGGAAATTTAGCTAAAGGAAGGAAATTTGCAAGCTCGCGTCTAAAGGATTCGATCATTATGAGATGATTTACTAATTGTTCATATTTATGTTTTGTTAGTAGAAAAGAAGAAATATGTAAAAAATTTAGAGATCTTATGACTAAGGAATTTGAAATGAGCATGATGTAGAGCTAAGTTGTTTTTCTTAAGATTGTAAATAAGACAAGAGTTCAAGACTATGGTTTAGAAGTCACACATATACCTATTAAAATTGATAAAACTAGTTCATTAGCATTAGACAAAAATTAAGTTTATCATTCTACGATTTAGCTCATAGATGTTTGATATCACTAAATTAGAGACGCATTGGCCAAGGATTAGTAGAATTAGAGTATGTTACCACTAAGCTTGAATTAGCTAATTTTTTTACTAAACCTTTACCATGAAAGCAATTTCAAACATTAAGGGAACAATTAGAAATTTTAGATATTGCTTAGGATTCACTCCCATTTGATGGTGTCAAAGAGAGAGAATAGTTAGGTGTTATGGGGAGCAATAAGATAAGGGGTGCATGTTAATTATTAATTTCCTACGAAAAAATTAATTTCTATTTTGTTAGTCACATTTTTTTTTATTTAAAACATTTATGCCTTACCATCATCGAAAGGAGGAGATTGTTACACTCTTGTATTCGTTGAGTCAAGCATAAATGTTTATATCTCATATGGGTTTTCCTTAAACTTAATTTATAATATTCAATTAGGTCAAGTTATGAACTCTAAATGTCTAAAATAATGGTCTTCAAGGCTCTTGGAGTCATGACAAACTTCAAAGAAATTGAAGACATGCATTATAATTTTTATACTTGAATTTTTCTTTATTTTTTCTTTAATTTGACATGTCTAATTTTGAAATGAAGTGGCACACTAATAATATTAGTATTTGAAAATTTTATAATTTTAATAATTATTGAATTTTTATTTTTGGGTCAAGCATTATTGATGAAAAGTATAGACATTGATATTTGATTTTTTAAAATTATTTAAGAACTATTTTTCACGAATTTCTTTTTAAAGTCATTTAGAAAACTTTTAACACTGTCATAATATAAAATTATTTTGGCACAATTATATTCAAACTTTTGGCACAAAACTTCTCACAAAATAATACAAAACAACTTTACTCTTACAACTTTTCACTATAGCATTAGGCTGGTCGACTCGATCCGACCACTACCCCGTCAAGGCATTTAGGAATTAAATAATAAGAATAATAATATTAAAACAAAACTTGTTGGATTGACACGGAAGGGCAAGCATTGCCCAAAGGTGAAGGAAGAAGGTCGCAAGGAATGCGGAACAGAATAGGGTGAAATCTTCCCATAGGGAAAGCTGAACGAAACAATGCCACATCAAGTCAACCAAGACAAAGTGATGAAATCTTGGTTAAGGAAGGGGGAAGCCAACCCTAAACAGCTAGAAGCACATACGAACTAAATTCCTTATAGAGCATGTTGGCAAACTTTTTTGGGCAATGTTGGACTAAAGTCTAATCTAATTGTTATTGAAGTCAAAAAAGCAGGCACGATCCATTGACTGAGATTAATCAAGATAAAATACAGGAAGTAAATGACAAGAAAAAGAATCGAACATGAGCAAATCTACATGAGTCAATATGCATAACCACTGCTCCAAATGTTTTAAATAAAATGACTGTTGGAAAACCTATGCGCTATCCAAAGTTCCAAATCAAGGTTGCCTAGTTGCATTGTCCAGGATTAATCTCGAATGGTAAAATTGGAAATGAATCAGAAAAATCCATTTCAAGATCCGAACAACTATTTCATTTTAGAGCTATTTGAAGTTGATTTAGAGCTGTAATTTATGCCCTATAAATAGAGAAGAATGAAGAACTTTTAAAGCTCACCATCGCTAAGTTCACAAAGTATTCAATTCATGATTTTGAGCAATTTCAAGTGCATACGTGCTTCTAATTTCATAAAGAGAAAGTGGCAAGAAGTATTCTGAAATTAGTGGTTTTTGTTTTAACTATTTTTAATTTCTTTTCTTCCGTCTTTTCAATATTGAGTGTGCCTCATACTTATTTTAAATTATATTAAGTTTATACCTTGTTGCCAATTTTTGAATTTGTTTCTTTGCGGTAAGGGCACCCAGACAATTGTGCAAAAGCTTGGGGTTTTAGTTGAGCCAGAAAAACTCAATTAGATTCAGGATTACTCGTAGATAAAATCCAAGTAGGTTTGAGATGAGCAGTATGAAAAACCTCGCTTGTAATTGGGTGATTTTACTAGTTTTTTCCAAAAACCGGTTGGGGGTGGATGTAGGCTTAATTTTTGGTCGAACCACCTTAAAAATCTTTTGTCTATTTTTTTCTACTTTTTTCTTGATCTTACTTAAATGATTTAAGTTTAATTTAAACCAAAAGATGAAAGAAAATATAAAAATTTTATTTACCATAATTCACCCACCTCTTGTGGGTTTACTTTAAGCACAAAGAACTTCATATTCATCTTGTGGAGCCATAGACATCATAAACATTTTAAAAAAACCCCTTGTTTGCGTGCTTATCTTTCCTTGCTTGCTCTAGTTATCTAGACAATTATTGTGGTACTTGTTATAATGCTTATTGAAGTAATTATTTCTATACCTATTGCGACACTTAGTACAATACTTATTACAAAAGTTTTTGCTGTTCTTATTGCGATAGTTAGTGCAGTATTATGTGATTTACTATGTAATTCTAATTGTGTACTTAAAGGCTTTCCTAGTTGCAAGGATGGAATTCATCACATTACCCATCATAATGGTCGGATGATGTAATGTTTGAGTCATAACACTTTTTCTTCTTTAAAAGTTATGATGACCCATTGACATCTGAACACAAAGCATAGTAGCTTCATCCCTACAAATTTGTCATGTCACGTTGGTTTTAAAAATTTCACTCATTTGCTCACATCACTTATTAAAGCAATACCTTTAGTGTTTTTATGTGCATAAGAAAACTGTCACCTTCTTCCTTGAAAAATTGTTGCAATATATAATATGCAAGGGGCAATGTGCTGTATAATATGGCTAATGGTGCGGTCAAAGCTGGATGGTGCAATAAGCACTAGCATTTGTGCTTTGCTAGGTTCTAACCCTAATTATGCATTGTAGAAGTATACTATGTGGTAGTATATATTGCATCCAAGAGATAACCAATCAGTGCATTCTTTGTTGCATGTTTTGTGCATGGCTGGTGGGTACCCTAAAGTGTAACTTTATTTTGGGATTTTTAGTGTTATGGACTGCTAGTGCTTAGACTTGGTGATGCTCTTTTTGGAGAGCTGTATTCTGTCTTGATAAAATTATCACAATACAAAATAAACAAAGGTTAATATGAGCTACTATATGGCTAATGACATAGTAAAAGTTGGATGGTGCAATATGTGATAAGGTTTGTACATACTAAGCTGTAGCCCTAGGCATAGGGTGTTTTAGCTACGCATGTGGTAGCTTGTTTGTGAGTGCCACGTGGCATCATGTGTGTGTAGTTGAGTGGCCCAAAAAATGTAACTTTTCTTTCAGATTTTTAACATTATAGTTTACTTGTGCTTAGATAAAATAATTTCATATTAGGAGATTTTCTTTTTACCATGATAGAATGGTCATAATTTGTAATCTACAAATGGTATTGTGTTGTGTGATATAGTCCATGATGAAGTAGAATTTTGATGGTATAATATTCACTCGACAGTTTTCATGCTACCTTTTCCCCTAACTGGGTGCTACCATAAATGCACATGCTATCACTATAAGTGCACATGATAATGAGTTCATGAAATAATTTAGTTGTATTACTATGAAATTTTAATTCTAGCTCACCTTATGAAACATTTCATTTTGTACATTATTTTTTGATAAAGGATGCAACAATCAATCTCTAAAGTATCTTGGAATTCAAATTTGCACAAAAGTTCACCTCATCGCACAAATTCTTTTCCTTGATTTGGTTATATTACTTTGAAACTCCACTCCAAATATTATTTTGTCTGTTGTTATAGCTCTTTGATTTAGTTATATTACATTATTTTTATTGATCTTAATTATGCTATAATATATTTTATTTAATGTTAAAATATTATTTTTATTTTTATTTAAGCTTATTTACTTTCTTAATTTGTAATATTTTAAAGCAAGGTTAAATAGAGATGAAACAAATAAATTCTTATTGACGACCTCCTCTAAATTAAGTTTATATTACAATATTTTAAAGTATTTTATTTTTTAAGGTTTTAAATATTAAATGAGTCATCATTTTGACCATAATTTGACAATTGACGGTTGTACACTTGATCTCAAAAGTACATTACAGTGCAACATTTATGTACAACATATCTCACTTTTTTAAATGTTTTCCTTTGGATTATATTTATTACTATATCCCTACTTCTCTTCTATGTAACCCTTACTTTGGCTAGGATTTATTGCATTACTTTGTTTTAATTTATATAATTTTCACTCTAATATATATTTACTTAATTTGAAAAAAAATATTATTACTTATATTTAATTACTTTAGTAATTTTAAGTAATTCCTAAGGTGGTTTCATCAAGATAATGCAAATGAAGTTCTATAAATATACAATCCTTAAGGGACAATGTGTGGTGTAGTGTGGCCCATGAAGACGTGGATGCTGGATGGTGTAATCTGTATTAGAGTTTCTCCATGTCCATTGTGTCATTCTTTGCCTTTATGAGGGGTGTTATGAAGTAAAATTTTGCTCATGTTATAACAAAAGTTTTGTTTTGCTTGTGCAATTGATAATGTCTTTACTATCTATGCTCTAATCCACCTTGGAGCAAAGCAAGGTGGTGTCTTCCTTGGGCCATGTTGTGGCTTTCTTTAAGCACGACAATTTGTTTCTAAAATGAATAATGTTTTTAGACCGTTGACATTGCTCAAGAAAACTATTGTAGCAAAGAGTTGTTGCTCTTGTGTGAACTTTACTTGGCATAATATGGATTTTCCAAAGCTTTCTTGTTTCTTTGGACTTTGTTTGATGCAATGTTTGCCCCATGCCGTAGTGAAACATCAATGGGGAAACATCAATGGTGAAAAAAAACACTCGCCCATGTATTGGTTGAGCATGTTGTTGCCTTTACATGGTGTGATGCATTATGTCATTCCTCTCTTGTGCATTGGGTCTTCCTCTATGTATGATATGGTAGGCTTGATAAATGTGACCTATTAATTATGGAAATGCATCTTTTTAACTAATTAACACGATTCTGATTAGTGTTTGACCATGTTTTGAGCATATAGTATGATTTCTTTCTTGCATCACTCATGGACAAAACTTTTTGTAGTTATATAAGTCATGCTCAACATCTTGAAGGTGGAACTAGTTATTGCTATTTCAATGGTTGTAAGAATGGTGGACTCCTTTATGGATTATTTGTATGCTTATGCCTTTTTTGTAGGACTTGTCACATGTTATGCCATTCTGAGATTAGCAAAGGCCTTCATCCTTTAATTTGACCATTTGTTCTTCTTTTTGTATTCCTTTGAAAGTAGTTTGGACTAATGGGATTGCATTACATTGGTTGCACAAGTGATGTTTTTTGTGGTGCTACTTCTTATGCCATGGCTACCTCTAGGTGTGGTTAGTTGTTATGTGTAGGGCTTTGTCATGTAATCAAACCCTCTTAATGAGGAAGTTCATATATTGCTTGCTTTTTATAGGATGGGTAGCTTCCATTCAATTATTTTAATGACACCACACTTCTTCTGTTTTGAAATAACTATCATTTTGTAATGCTATTGAATGTGTCATTCTCCTTGATCTCATGTTGGTATCGTTCTACAAGTCACTATTTTAGTGTTCATTCACTATTATTGAGGGTTGTTGTCAAAGATTACTATTACCATGAGAGATTGTTCCAAAACGTGCGGGACAATATCCCAACTTAGGAGCACTTCTTCTCCGTTTATGGAGTATCGACAAACAACATGAACATGTTAACTATGGCATGAGGTTCAGCTAGGCACTTTATCTTTGTATTGCTTCCTGGATTGTCCTATTAGTAGTCATATGCTTGTCTCATTTATTTAGGGCACGCATGTGTATGTAAGATCACATTTACCTACGAAATATTGAATAGCTCTTTAAATTAGTTATAGTTTGTTTAATATGAAAACCTAGTAGAATAATTATTGTAATTTTATAGCTAATAAATGCATAGAAATAAAATATTTTGCAATTGGAAAAACTGTAAGTTTTAGTCAAATTAAATTCCTATAGTGAAGACAATGCACCACTTTAATTTTCAGTCTATCAACTTTAAATTTTAGGATGTTGGCCTACTATTGTAGTTATAGGTGATGAAGAATTGGGTTTAAATTCTAAAGAAAGATCTTAAGAGATGGCTATCAATCTAAGGATTGTAGTAGGCACACAAATTACAAAATCTTGAAATAGAGAGGAAATGAAAATAAAATGCATTATTGGTCTCCATGAGCCTAATAATTTGAATGAGTACAATCTGAATTCCTTAACCAGGATTAATTGGATCGCAAGTCTTGTACTAACAACTATAGTAATTCTCATTCTAATCATATTTATTTTAGTTGTTATAGTTAACAAGCTCATACTTGGACCAATGTTTTATGATGTTGTTGTCCAACTTTGTGCTTTTTGTGTCATTACATTGAAGAAATTAGAGTGCTCAAACCAAGCATATACTCTAGATACATTAGTTAGAGATAACATCATAGGATTTTGATCCTATTATGTTGGCCTTCAAGATCAGAGTAATAATTGAGGACTATTTGCTCGTTCATATTTCATAGTTAAAAGGGAAATTTTTTTATTTATAATACTTGAATGACTATGAAAGTATTTACATTAATCAAGAAAAATGTTGGGATCATCAAATCCCACTCTAATCTTACAATAATTTCAAAAAAAGTATTCAAGGTGTTTCTCTTTATATTTCATTAGAACATAATAAGAAATCAAATATGTTGGGTTTCATGATAACGGAATGGGCAAAGCCTACATCATACACTATATGTGGTGGTTCATAGATAAATAATTAAAAATGTCAAAGTTCAAATAGTTGGGGAGGAGGAACTCCTTAGCGCCAAATAAAATCATTGAAATTGCATGACGAAAAAGCCAATCTATTATGTTGTTTCCATGGTAGATAATGTTGGATAGCCTAAAGGACTTCATATTGTGAACATATACAATGGTACATTGAAAAGAATTGGTAATATTGGAATCGATTTCAATCTTTGCTTCCTTCACATTAGGAAGAATAGTTCTTAGAATTGCCACTACTTCAAGGATAGTAATAACCACTATAGCAAAAATTGAATATGAAACCATAGCCTTTCCCATAAGAGTAATAGGTTGTTTACCCACATCATCACACACTATAATTCCAATTCGAACAGTTAAGTCATCATGCACGACATCATTAGAATTTAGTTTGATCCAACCTATTGGAGGAGGAGTCCAATAAGAGGTAAGTACCATACTGTAAAGGATGTCGAAGCTCCCGCTGGATGAGATTAGTGCTTTATTATAGGTAGCAACTCCAACAAAGAAGCACATATTAAATATAAATATATTATAGACTTTTTACATGAGCCTAAAAATTCCTTTTGAGCCAAAGGTGTAATATAGATATAGCTACAAATATGACAGCTAGGGAAGCTTAAAGCACCCTCGTATTCATAAAAATCGAGTGGAGTTAAAAAAAGTTTTATCCTTGCAACAAAATCTACCAAGCCTGAAGCACTTATTAACAAAATAGTTGGATCAGAGTTCTTTCATAATATTTCACTCTTAGAAGAGATGCTGCAAGTCTTTATTAGCATTACAACATCATAGATATAGTTAAGACATAATGTTTCCTTTTTGCACAAGGCCGTGGTCAAGTAGTAAGAAGGTTTAAGGCTAAAGTCTATAGAAAAAATGTAACCTATGGCTAATGTCTAGCCACAAAAAAATTTCTCACTAATATGCATATCATAATACATAAGCTAATGGCCCTCAATTGCTTATCTTTAGCTACTAAAGTTATCAGAACAGGGAGTTAGAACAATTATTTACGTATAAAAACTACCTCATAATTAAGAAATTATCATGAGGTATGCTAATGTTAAAGCCTCATATGTAGTCTAAATATGTTTGCAATATGAAAACTTAGCATAGTTTGTTTTATAAATGGATAAGCCTTAGTATAGAAAAGTCTAATGTTTATGTGTAAAAACCCTAAGGCATAACTCCTTTATTTTATTTTTAATTCTATGCTATAGATTGGGCTTCAAGCTTGTGTATAAATCATTTTACAAGTAGTAACTCACAAAGAATATAAAATCTTAGCCAAGTAAAAATATAAATTTGATTTCTCTTCATGACATGATATAAATAGGTATATGTGTTACAAAACCATGTATCAAATGCCACCTATTACATAAAACATTGAATTCTTTGATGAAAAGGTGTGCAATTATTTGGAATTTTGAAATATAACTAATACCTTTGATCAAATATTATGCATAGTTATCCCTTACCATTGGCCTTCTTTGAAAGCATGGAACAAAGGATTCGATAAATAATGAGAATGACAGGATCAACCCTTAAGAGAATCTAGATTGTGCCTATGGTGTTTGTGTTTGTGGCCCATTGTTTCTTATCTAGAAGGTTTAGAGACCTCAGATGAAGACCATAGAAGAATCCTAGGTTAGGGATGGATGTGGTTGGTAACCAAAGGGTTTGTTATGATAAGAAGTGTGAAGGCCAATGTTTGACTTTAAGATTATATGAATAATCCCAAAAAGAGCTTACATTATAGATTTTAGGTGCTTGTGTATGGCTATGTAAGGTAAGCTTATCCTTGGAATTATGGTCAAGGGCTTAGAATTAACTCATGGAAAAGGAATCTATAATAGAATATCATAGTGATGGGCTAAGAAAATTCCTTTGCTAAAGCTCTTCCACAATATAATTAAGCTTTGGTTAGTGAAGCTTCTTACTAAGGCATGGTAAGAAAGTAGAGGCACTTGAAAAAAGACTTTGAAATGGACTAGTTTCACCCTTAGGAAGCAATATGGTAAAAATGTTGCCTATACCCATTGGTCAACTAAGTCCTTTCGGAACATCACTGGCTCTATTTAAAATTCTAGGCCTTATGATGAGAACTTATTTAGCTATCATGGGGTCATGTGGTGTCCTAGGGGAGGCCTTATAGTGGGCATGGTGACTAATGATTGGCTTGGAGGCACATGGGTTACATATAATAATTGTTTGAATATATAAAAAGTTGTAATAGCCATCAACTATAAATGGAACCTAAGAGAAAAAGTAAATGCTTTGTGTAAAATAAGGTTATATTAAATAGGAAAAGGTCTTAAGGAAAAATAAGGGTGATAATAAATAAATGAAAAATTTGTTATTGTATTATAAATAGCTAAATAAGGTTTTAAAAGAAACCTCATGGCACATAATTAGTAATATCTTCACTTAAATGAAAATCAATTTATTGTGAAAAATTTAAATTAACATAAGGGATGAAGAATCCTAGATTGTTTGAGGAATCACATGATGTCCTATACTTTTAAGGGGAGTACATGTGGTTGTTGAGGACTTCTAAAACTTGTCCGGTTTGGTGCATGTGATTGGCATTACATTATGGAGTGCTAGATCATGTGGTGTGTTTGAAGTGTAAAGCCCTTCAAAATTCTCATGGAATGGAAACTATATTTGATCAAACAAAGGACACTAAGGAATAATATAAGGATATTATATACATATATATATATATATATATATATATATATATATATATATATATAACTTAGTTGGTAGACAGTGTTGTCAATATTGTTGTTAAAAATTAATGTTATTTGTCTAGATGATTTACTCAATTGTTACATACATACTTCTTGGATACTACTTATTAGTTTTATAGTATGGGTCAAAGATTCTTAATTGAGCCTCTAAGTTTACCCCCATATATTTTTTTTTTGATTGAAGAGGTAGGGGTTGAGTAGTAATCAAGCAAGAGATTATCAAAATGGGTGCTTAAATTGGATAAATGACTATCTTTATTTCATTGTTAGTATTCATCGATTTGATTTCTTTGTTAACAATTATAGTTTATTAAACAAAAATTTTATTGAACTATTATATTAAACTTAGTTGTTTTTTAATATGTTTTTTTAATAACAGTTTTGTAGGTATTGATGATGTTACAAAACAATAGAGTAGACTCCAATGGTTTATTATTTTTGTGGTTATTTTATTTATTCTATTTTGCTAAGAATAATGAAAATTTTATTAATTCATTTCATAATAATTTTTTGCAATGATATTATATTATAAATTGTAAGCACATTAGTTATTATGACTACTTAATTTTTGTTGCACTCATGTTTAGAAAAACATTAGTTACAAAAGGTATTATTTTGTGAAGTTATGAAAAGCATGAATGAAATCTTGTCGTAGATATCCATTGCTTTTGAATTGAAAATCATTCCTTAAGTTGGTCTTATTTTTATTCAAGTTTTCCTATAGGGCAATATTCGCCATGGTTAAGGCAAGCTGAAACATCTTTTTGTGGTACTAGGATTTTGTAACCATAGGTGTTTTGCAAGGTATAATAACAAATATCACATGATATAACATAATTGCTCATTCAGTAGAAAAAAATCTATCTTCATAACAGAACTAATCCTCTAATGTGATTCTTCTTACATTGTACGAAGTATGAATGCATGAAATTTTAATTTTATCCAATTTCCCAATACCTTTGCATATCTTTGGAATGTTTTAGACATCCAACTTTTTTAACTTTTAAGATGTCATTAGTATTCATTTCTATCAGGGAATTCACAACTCCATTTCCTTCGCGAATTCAACTCTAGTGAGCCATTGTTGCAATCACCTTAAGCTTGAATTTTTAAATAATTTTTTATAGATCCCAAAGAATGCCCCTTTGACCTTGAACTATTTTAGGAGTGTTGTATAGTCAATTTGATGAAAATCTTTTTTAAGTTATTGGTATTTTGCAAAAATTGATAAAAGAGCAAAAAGGCAACCCTTTAGTTTGTAAAAATGATTTGTTAGCCATAGTGTGAGAAATGCCTTTTTTTTTACCTTTTTTGATTGCATATAGTTCTATCATAACCATCATTCTGATTGTGATTATACACAAAACTGTTAATCTTTAGCTTTTGCGTTTTTAGTGGAGAGCACCTATAAAAAATTTCACAACTTTTATTCCTCATTAGTGAATATGGACAAAACAAAGCATAACAATATGATGATTCTCTTAGGATCATTGTCCAATATAATGTCAAGGTGTAGTCATAATTATGTGAACTACATCAAAAGTGAACAATGTGGGTCTCCAAGAACATATCTAACGAAAAATCAAAAAGTAGCATATTAGTACAATTATAACCAACATCCTTGTCCAAATTATTACAATTTAGTTGATTGAGGAGAACGATGTCATGTGATTTAGAATTTGAAATTCTAATTATACATGTTTAAATTTTTAATATAGATAAATTTTATTTTGAATATTTATATTTCAAATATGAGAATATGATGCGTGGTTGAATAGCAAGACTTGAGGTACATCGTGAAGGCCTTAATAACATGATTCTTCATGCCTTAGACTGATCTTGTATTTAATTTATAATATTATTATTATTATCCCTTATCCTTGTTATTATCCATTAATGAATGAATACTGAAGATATGGATAAGATTATTAAATAATATGAGTTAGTTGATATGTCATAAAATGGTTTGTGATGCATGTAACAATATCTCAAGAAAAAATATATAAGAAAAAAGAATAAATATTGAAATATCTTATAGGCTTATCTTACTTCTATTTTCATATTTTAGGAGCATGATACTGTAAAACAAAAAGGGGATAATTGAGATAAGTTTAACTTGAATGGGTGAACCACAACATCAACCAAATCAAACAAGTTTTTCTTAAAGCAAATGCATGTTTTAAGAACGCATGGATGAGAAAATTTCAAATCTTAACATGTGCTTGTAAGATATAGAAGACACTAGCCACAAAGTGGATATGGAGACGTCACTAAATGAATTCTTGGAATAAAGAAAGATAAAGTTGAAGGAACAAGGAGGGTTAAACATTTGAAGCGTTGAAAGAGATTTCCAAGGGGAAGACCTATACATGAAGCTTAGAAACATTATTTTTTATGGAATATTGAAAATAAATTATCTTGTTAAATTTCCTAGTAGAACCAAAGAAACGTTACTTGGTTAAAAGCTCGTCGATCTTCTTCCATTAAACTTTTTTAAAAAAGGGGAAACCTTCATACCGATGATGAAAGAAAATTATTATTAGGAAATATTTGTTGTATATCACTATTGCTCCTTCAGGAACCAATGAAAGATTTTGTGATATTAACAAAATTGTAATTGTAAGTTAAATTCGTATTCATATGTTTGCTTATTTAGCTTTGCTTATAGAAATATGGAGAGGAAACTATTAAAATATTTATTTATTGTTGGAAAGTACATCTCAATTGAGACATGATTTAGAACGATGAATTATAACTAATACCTTAGTTCAAATATTTTGACTGATTATCACTTTCCTTGGGTTTTCTTAAGAAGTGTGGAACCATGGCATCACTAAGCTATGGGAGACACAATTTCAACCCTTAATAGAACTCAGATGGCTTCTATGGTGTGTGTGTGTGTAAGTGTAGCCTTTGGTTTCTAGATAGGAAACCTTTTATGTCTAAGTCAAAGGAGAATCAATTTATTTGTGGCGAACTAGATATCCTCTAGTATAGATTATGACATTTTTTATGCTTGGTAGGTTGTGTTTAATTAAATGGTTAAGATGTACATAAAGAAATATTGTAGAATCTAAATAGCTTCACTGTTATGTTATAATATCATTTTCATTCTCATTTTTAAATAAATAATTTTTATTGGTTAATTTTTGTAGTAGGTGATAAAGAGTATTGTGTAGAAAATTAAGGATTCCAATTGATGTTAAAAAATAATGAAATTTTCATTGATATAGAGAATTTAAGGTGTAAAATTTTCAATAACATTTTCTCTTCATTTTTGTGAACAACCAGAACAATTCATCAATCAATATATTTTTCTAGGAACCTTTCATTCCTTGGGCATGATATTAAAGCATATTGTAGGAATCTCCTAATCTGATCATCATTCTTTTGGTTTGCCTCCCAATTCGAAGCTTATTACTAGACCAACTAATTTTGCCTAGTTACTCATGAATGAGTTCACTCCATGTGAAGTAACTTACTAATATGTAATAACATAGGTATGGAATGATTGGAGAACTTGTCACTTGTGATAAAGCATACTTATACAAATCCATGCAATAAAAAAATCATTGCATGATAAAAAAACCATATAATTAATAATCATTAAAAACAATTGACCTTTATTTTTCCCTTTTTAACACCTATGTTAGGCCCTTTCCATTTGCACTTATAGATGACATAGAGGAGAAAAGTATGTCATTTTCAATAAAGATTCCTTAATTTTTTATATAAAAAATTAATGTAATAATGTAATGACATATCTAATAGTATAAAGTCATCAGTATAGCAAACGATATAATAAAAGCTATCTTAATTGACCATACTAGTCAAAACCATGATGGATACTTAGTGACCTATAGATTTTTTGGCTTTCCCTCAATAACATTGATATCCTTGGGGTATGTTCTATGCTCCAATCTCATCAAAAATTTTCTCACTTCGTTATAGAATGTTCAATCAATTGGTGCTACCCCATATGTCACTTTGTGTCGCTAGTAACCACATCAAACTTTAATAAGTGACATGCATTTTGTTCTCCTATGATGTCCTATACATCAACGGGACTTAGCCACCCTAGGATTCTTAGGACATCTTCTACAAGCTTGCTATCATGGTTCTACTATTCATTTAACTAGTTGTGCATGACTTTAGGAATCATAAAAAATTAAAGGCAGTACTTTTTATATGTCAACCAGGACTAAAATTTTGTATGAGTCTTACTATCTGGTATATCTGAGTAACCTTTTGTTGGGAGGTTATCATGTAGGTTTTACTACTCATAACCTATGCCATTAGACGTGTAACTTTCCTATGAAGTGACATCAATCCATATGAGTTCATCATCCAACATCACAAGGTTCATTAGATATCTTCTATAACTCTACCATATCATTTAACATAATCTGAGAGCTTTCTCTTAAATCTTAATCATCTATCAAGAACTTCTAACATTTTTTAAAAACCCTAATAGCTACCATCCAAATCTAAGCTTTTTGACAACCCTTATAGAATATAAAGAAAATTTATTGAACACTAAATTTAAAACTTCTTTATTGAATTAGTTAAAGTTAATGCCTTTGTTATTAATCCTTGATTTATATGAGTTACATTAATAACTCTCATGCCTAAAAAGAAAATATTGCCACCACACTCATCAAAAACGCTTGTCACATGCCACATAAATACCCTCTAAGGCACTGATTAATGGTCAAAGGTCCTTATTAAGGACTACTAAATATCATACAAAATGATCCAGGCAAGATTAGGGTTTAGCCAAAAGTGAATGGCACCATAAGACCCCTTGGGCACTCTTAACCCCTCTTCTAAGGACAAATCGATAGCATTATGAATCTATCTTTTTTTATTTCTTAGAGAAATTCTTGTAGTCACGAAGAGCTATTTTATCTTAATTTATTCTTACTTATTACGCAATCCTTGACCACATCCAAGGTACGTTCAAGCCTTACTAGAATTACTTAGGTTCTTAACCTTATGAAAGATTAAAAATTTAAACCATAGGAATTAAAATTCAAAATCCTAAATAGTGATGTTTTTTACAAACAAAATTGATATTTCAAGCTTAATTAATTTAAATTTTAAATCCCAAGAATGTAACACAAATCTTACATTCATTTGTTCTATCACAATAGGTCTTTAGACTTAGTTAGAGTTGATGAAATGTATGAGTTATACTTTTAAATTTTTAATTCATAATCTCATCTTCATGAAACCTAAAAAGGTCAAAATTTACACTTCATCTATGGTCCACCAAATCCCCTTAAGCTTTCTAGTTCAATCCTTTGCAAGATAATTCTCAGCATTTGACATAAATAGTGCAATAAGACTTACAATAGCAATATTCAACAAAAATCTCAAATCATATCCTCAAGTTGATTGTTAATGTTAATTAAACAATAAACACAAACATTTCATTGTATTATAGGTTTTATGAATAATGAAAACGGAAAAAATTACCTCAAACTTAAAATTTTCAAGAATAATGTACATGTCTATACTCATGATTTTCTAAAATAGAAACTTAATTGAAAAAATTTAGCATTGTTGTTGAAGAAATATTTCAAGCATGAATTTCATATTGCAAACAAAATCACAATATCAATTTACCTTACTCAATTATCACAAGTATCATATTTGCAAAAAAGAATTCTCAACAACATGGTTGGATTTGATTGGAAACCAAATTTAATTATGGAAGCAATTAATGAAAAAAATTTTTTTTCCTTCATGGGCAATAAAAGTTCCTTTTCTTGTTCATAAAAATTCAATTTTTTTGGGATGGTGACATAATAGAAAGCTCAATTTAACCTCCAAAATAGTAGCAACATTAATTATTTAGACATTTAAGATTTTGATTTCATCATGCAATGCCATGAAATAACTCATATTTACATACCAACTTTTAACCACATAGTTTTTTCCATTCAAAAATAAAATAATTACAAAAACTAAATTTCTTTACTGGAGCATCTATTGAAAAAATTGTCCTCATTTATATTACAATAACAACTTGAATATTGCAAACAAAATTTGACAATAGGATCACAAAGTTTTAGTCAAGAATGTTACAGATTTTTTAATTCTCTAAATCTATAAAATTTATACTTCATTCAAGGAGGCAATTTTAATTAAACATGAATGAGCATTTTAAATATCAAGTGAAAATTTCATGACTTAGTTATTATGATGATAAACAAAGTTGAACAGGTAAAATCATTACTTTAAGGCAAAAGAGCAATTGACCTATACCAAAATTCTATTTACATAATTTTTGTGCTTTTACATTGCAATTATTATCCTAATATGCTTCTAGAGTTTCATGTGCCTACCCTAGAAACAAAGAAAAGGGCTATGCAAAAGGGGGTATTGTCTTCTTCTTGAAGCAAGTGCAATATCCCACTTTTCTTTCCCTGTTGTTCCTTCTTTTCTTTAGCTTTTTCTTAAGTACATGATCTTAGAAGAGCTCAATGGTAGAAGGAGATAAAATCTCTTGCCTTACTACTTCTTAAGACCTTATATAGCCTAAAATATATTTCTTAAAGCTTTGGATGTACTATTAGAAAAATTATGATATATCCCCATAGCTTTTTATTGAGGCCACATGAAATCTAGCATTAGTGTTTGTCTTAAATTTTTTTCCTTTACCATCTCTACCCAAAGTTTTTTGATTTCTTAGATCTGACACACTTCAATTCCAATGACAGTGATCGAAAGTAACTCATATTAAAAAAACTTGATTTATTCTATTTTAAACTTTGTATAATTACCTTAACTATTGTTGTATTTTATGATCTGCTAAGTATGACTTTGCTAACTGCTAATCTCGTTGGTCATAATTATATGAGCATGATATTTGTTTTAGTATAATGAAATGGCAAACTAACTCTCACATTGAAAGCTAAAGATCCCCTATAACTAATGCTTCTCATACCTTAATTGTGCAAGTATGATTGTTCTAATCCTAATATACAATTTCAAGTCATTTCATGGAACTTGTTAGAATTAGAATATCTTTTTTCATATCATTGCACTTGTATGGCCCTATCTTTCTTATCCACACCTGTAATAATTAGCACTTTCAAAAAAATTATCTTAGATCTCACAAAATTTTATTATTTATTGATTCACAATTAAAAAATCAACAAAAAGTGAGCATTTACTTTGTGTTTTAAAAAGATTTTTGTGCACAAACAACTTGTACTGTGGAAAAATGTAAGAACATTGAAATTTTTATATGTTGCTTTCCATGTTTCCTTTCCGTATATAGCACATCATTCATACTTTTAAAAGTGCATACAGTGCATACAATACGTGATTCTAAAATTAACACTCATTTCTGACACATCAATTTTTACTTAATGCTTACGAGATAAATTTCTTTAGTAAGTCAATTTATGTTTAGTATATTATGCTAATGAAAACAACATTGAGATGGTAATATGACCTATGAATAATGATTTAATATTTTTATTATACATTTTATAAGGTAGAAAATGCATGAAGAAACATACACTAATGCAATGTACTGCTATATGGAAATGTAACATCCATGATTATACATCTTATTTAATGAGGAAACTGACGATAAAGAATGACAACCATTTTATTTAAAATTTCTTTGAAAGTTTTTGCAACTAAAGTTTCTTACAAGAATTTTTTTGGATAAAGAAATATTCCTAGATAAGTGAAAACCTTAATTCAAAGAGTTTATGATGCATTTAACAAATGCTTTTCAATATAAATAAAACTTTAATCCAAGGGAACAAAACACATGAGCGGTCAACATATGAACATATTTTTAAAATATGTTCTTTCATTTTGCCAAAAGCTCATATCGTCATATAAATTTTTTATGACTATTGTAGACTTGTGTTATAATGCAATGCATTTCGGTTCATTTCACACGTTCTTCCTTATGTTAAAAAGTCTATATTTTTTTATTTTTCAATACTTATAATGACCTTGGCACACCACTCACTTGGCAACGAAACAAGTGTTAATTTCTCTATTTTTGTGCTTAAGTACTTAAAAATGTTTGTAAATAAGGTAGTTTGATTCTAGTTATGCCTCTATGATGCGTCATTTAGTGTAAAGGTAGAAGGTGACATAGTTCATTGTAGGAAAATCATTAATGAAGGCCTAGTATTGAATACTATGCACTAATATATTGCTTAACCATATGGTTCAATTTGTTAACAAAAGCAATCAAGGTGTAATTATGAATAAGCTGTTAAAGTGGACTTGGTCATAGAAGTACAACATTGTTATGATATAACTATAATAATGTCATGAAAAATATTCTATTTTGATCTCATGTGGACAACAAAGAATATATTGGTAGTGAACATAAGATGTTATATAGTATAACAAGGAGAGAAATGTCATAAACTACAAAATTTAGTTAACTCAACTAATTACAATAGCATGTAGGAGCATTAATGAAACAAATGGAGGTGATGATGTGGTTATACAAGTGTGAAGTCATTTATTAAGCAAGTATAATGATAAAAGTAGCAAAACTATCCATCTTTAGCGAGTTGAGTATCATATAATATAATTAGTGCTAACTTATAAATATCTTTAAGATGAGAGTGTTTTGACACAAGAGAATCATTAAATTAATGCCATGAGAATATTTGCATAGCGCATTATCATCCAAAAATTGTAGAATGGTATAGTTACAATATGTGGAAATAATAGCTAATAAACGATAATTTTGTACATCATATAGTATAAAATTGTTATCATACAAGTATGATATTAAGAAATTAAGAACCTAGAATTTTATTTTAGTTTCTTTTAATCGAAACTATTGGAATTATGGTGTCTTAAATCTAAATTTGATACATCTTGAACATAAGAGCTTAGATTAGGAAAAAGAGATTTAGACCATCTTATTAGCATTTCTTAACACAAGTCATGCATCCTATTAGAATAAATTAAGGACTTTTTATCATTTATATATAAGATGCATCATTTAATTATCTTATAAGACATTAAAAAAAAGTCTTTCCTTTCAATGCGACCACCTAAATCAGAAATTTTTATGAACTTCAAGATTATACACCTAAATGTACCTAATATCTAAATAAAAATCGAGTAATTTTCTAAGTTTTCCAATTGATATTTTTTGTCAAGTTTGTGATAACATATGCTGAAAACATTGCTCATTATTTATAATTTTAAGAGATATCTAATATATAATGCAGTTATTTTTATCGATATTATTAATTAATTTGCATGACTCAAGAACTTTTTATATTATTTTACTAGTATGTTTCCTAGAATATTGAATTATCCATCATATTCATTTCTGGTGATATCAGAGCTTGTGAATTTTGCAAAAGAATGTTGAATTTCATTTTAAAAATATTTTATCTTTTTTTAATGTATTAACTTTCAATAATTCTTTATAGAATAAGTTTTATATTTTAAAAAACTTTTATATTTAATTTATATAAATAACTTTTTAATTGTTAAGATTAAGAAACTAAATTAAATTTAAAATAAAAAATTACTAAATTTTTATGTTATTCAACTCAAACTAGAACCTAAAACTTCTCGAACCATGGTCAAGGAAACACTACCATTAAAAAAAATTATAACTTAATGTTCTAATTTACATTTAATCTCAAGATTATTAGATTTTATGGGTTAAATATAACACTAGCTTTTGTTTGCTTAACCCAAATTCAATTTGTTTAATAACATCAATCTAAGCCCAACCTTTCATAAATATCAGGAAAAGCCCAAATGAAAGTAATACATCTGTAAAAACATTTTGAACATACAATGTCTTGTGCTAATGTATGAATAAAGGATTGCACAATAAAGTCAAAATTATGAAGAGACTTGAGAAAAATAAAGTTTAGAAGTGTTAAGGATAGATAATGTTAGTTTGAAATTTTTTGTAGTATTAAATCGTAATGTGTTGTTTAATGATTTTACATCAGTAAAATATGATCTCAAATTTTGCTAACATTCATTAGCATCTTCATTCATAATGGTTTTATATAAAATGTTTGATAATAGTTTTAGGAAATCAAGGAAAAGAAATTTTACAAGATTCTACCAAACTGCTTAAAAATTCTTCCAAACAACTCATATGATGAAAAAAATAATAGCTTTCGAATTAGTCATTAGGCGTGATTGACTTGAGATGTTGAATCTACTAGGAGTAAATATAGTCTATCAAATCAAGGACGTTAATAATGAAAGAATTATGGATGGTTGAATAAGGTAAGTTTAAATTTGGGCAATTCAATCACATCATTTGAGATATACAAGATAGAATTCATTAACAGTAAATGCTCTAATGATCTTTGTTATAGGACTCCAAATACGGGGCTTTAAGTTGTTCGATTCAAGAATTGGTTAACTGATATGAAGAACAAAATTTTTATCATTAACCGTGATTGGGTTCAGCACTATCTACGATTTCATCACCATATCAAAAATATGGCACAACCGTACTTTGCTCCAATGGTCTCCTGACTCGAGGCATCTCAGGTCCTCCTAAGCTTGATCAGTACGACTGCTTTGCACATTAATTTGGCCATATATATATATATATAACATCCTTGATGATTAAATCTTATATAATTTTAAATATTTTTTAAAAAATGATAAAACATTAGAAATAAGAATATATATATATTCAATATGAAAATAGAATAATTTTTTTAAATGTTATTTTTTCTAATTTAACAAAAATTAAATTTTGTAAAATGCATAATATATATAACATCCTTGATCATTAAATCATATATAATTTTATAAAGAGTGCTAAAACACTAGAAAAAGGAATATATATGTCTTCCTAATGCTTAAATAGTGATATATTATCATTTACATTTTTTAGTTTTGTAATTGATGGTAACTCAGAAAAAAATATAATGGAGATGAAATAAATATTGTTGGTGTCATCTTGATTAGATATACAAAATTAATTATTCATTTTATATATTAAAATGTAATTTTTTATTGCTTTGGCATGTTTTACAAACAATTTTTAATTGTAATTAATTTCATTATCAAGGAAGTTACACTACATCTCCTTAGTGGCATGGAAAAATAACTTTCTCAATTAATTTATCTCATATTAGGAAATTATTTCCCTTAATTTAGTTATATTATTTTATTATTCTAAATCCCATCTCATATGATATTTTACATCATAATTATTTTGTTTTTTTGTTGATTACTTAAGTATATCACAATTTACTATTTCTAGATACTTTCTTAATAATAAAATAATAATTTTATATGATTTATGCTTATTAACTTGTTTATTTCACAATAATTCCAAAAGATTATTGATTTAGATAAAAAATGTCATTAGATAAGTCTTAATGAGTTTTAACCCACTAAAAATTCATTATTCTATTTTTAAATATTTTATTTTATGAGGTTTTAACATTCTTAACACCACTTTGTTTTGTATTTGATTTGATTATAACATTTGTTATATGATTTGGTAACACAAAATCTTTTATTTTGTGACCCTTATATAACTTTTATTTTGTTATGTTACATCTCTATAGTTTATCTTATTCAACAAAAACATATATTTACTTTTTGTTAAAAAAAAAATTTTCATGTATTTTGAGACATTTTAATTCATTACTTATTTAACAAACAACATGCTACGTATGCCTTCCCTAGTATCTTAGAACTCAACATTGTTATAGACTTATCAAATTTTACAAGTTCTTCACTTTATGTTAGCTATATTATACATAAATTTTAAACATCCTGTCGTGGACATTGACATCATTTTCATTTTGTTATGTTTATAATGCTTAAATTTGTTTAATTTAAAATATAATATATATGTAGTTAAGTTATGATAAAAATTTATTATTGTCTAACCCTTTTTATTTTTATAATTCATAGAGAACTATATAGTTCCATTGAAGTGAATCAAATTTCATTAGAAAATGTAAGGAGCTAAATATAGTTAAATATACATTTTTATTACTTCAAGTATTTTTTAAAATTTTAGACAAGTCTATGAGGCATTTGATTCATGTCAGATTTGAAAATCGAGAATATTACACTCGATATTTCTTGTATCTTTAAATAAAACTTTCTAATATAGTTTATCTAATTTACTTAAAGTTTTTTTGAATTTTTTAATATTCTATAACTCTAAATGTTCTAAAATGTAACCTTTACTTATATTTTACTTAGCAATATTACATTGCTTCAATTTATCCAAAGGTTTAACATATGTTTACAAAATAGCAAAACACTAATTTATAACTGCGTATGTCAATTGTTTTTGGTAATTTAAAGAAATTTAAATGATGCATTGATAGAAGTGAGAAGGTATTGTTGGATATCTCTTGATGTGCTCTAACAAATAAAGTATTATTTTTTATAAATTACTAGATAAATTTTTTAAAACGTTGGATTACATTATAAGAAAATTTTTTAAATTATTTATCTCACTTCTTCAAATTTTCATCTTTGATCATGTTGTATTTCTTGAAAACACCAATTCTTCCCTTCTGTGACATTTACATTGCATTAATTTTTCTCAATTTAGCCTTGACACATATTTATTAAATAATAAAGAAATAATTTTATATTATTGATGCATATTTAAATTTGTTACACATAAAAATTCTAAATGATGTCCAATCAAGTCCAAATAAACGTTATTCAAATAATCTGTATGAGTTCCCTTTAAATTAGTTATTCATTTTTATACTTTGAAATTTTTATTTTCTAAGAAATTTCAATATTTCACAATTCAATTTTTGAACTTGACATTCCATCAAAGATGTTACATGCCATCTCCTTAATATATTGGAATGCAACTTTCATGCACACTTTATCTCTTATTTTTAAAGTTTTTCTTATATTCTATTGTACAACTATGAAATATTAGTTCTCCTATCAACTATGAAATATTTTTAAAGTTTTTCTTTCTACACTTGTCTTGCACTAAATCTCCTTAGAATCTATGAACTGAGATTTCTTATCTAATTTATCCCTTTTGTACAAATTATTTCTTTCATTTTTTTATATTACTTTTAAGCTATTATTCTCCATTTTTTAGCCTTTACATTGCTTTAATATTGTGATTTTAGCTTTAATATATTTTTATATGTTATTAAAATATAAATTTATACTTATTTGTGCACTTTTAATTCTGTTATTTCAAAATGTGATCTTAGTTTTTTTATACTGTTAGATTTGTAATATTATAATCATTCAATATTTTGTCTCATTTCTACTTTATTATATTTTTACTTAATATGAAAAAAAAACAATTGTTATTAGCATATTTATATTTGTAATCCATAGCAATTTCAAATGATATGTGATCGAGAAGAAATAGTTGATCATTAATAGTTCTTCAAAAAATCTACCTAATTAAATATTTTTTTATTATTTTTTAAATACTTTTTATAACAATTTTTCCCATTTTACAAAGCATTTCTACTCACAACTTATTTGATGATTTGGGATGTCACACTAATCTCATTGGGATGTTTTAGTTCAATGTTTCTATACAGTTGCCATATTTTCTTGAACATTTTTCTTTCATTTAACTATGTTATAATGAAACTCTGATTCTCATGTCATGTGACCATTAAATAGCTTTAATTTTGTTTTGTTATATTTCTTCAGTTTGTCTCATTTCATATTACTTATATAGTTATGTAATATTAAAATAATAATTTTTATAATTTATATTTATTTAATCTACTAATTCAAAATTTTTCTAAATCAGCTATGATCTAGACAAAACAAACACCATTATAATCATTTCAATAAGCTATACTTATTTAATAATTTATTTTTATAATTTTAGATATTTTAATTCCTAAAAGTTTTACATGGTTATGATGCATTTTGAATCATTCCTAATTTTATGATCAAGGATGTTATACAATATCTTCTTAGTACAATTGAATTAAGCATTTTCCTATACTTTATCTTATTTCTTTTGTTATTTTATAATTATTTTATTATATTATTTTATAACTCTAAATCACATTTTGTTTGTCGTTGACATTATGTTAATTTGATAATCATATATTACTTAAATTTTTTTCGTTTTTTGTAAAACTACTTCACTTAATACTAAGATAATAATTTATTATTATTTCTACTCATTGAATTTGATAATTCATAACAATTCAAAATGAGCTATCAATGAGATAAACGAAACATCTCAAGACTTGTCTCGACTAGCTCTATTTAACACTCTGTTCTTATATTTTTTTCCAAACATTATATTCTCTATTATTTTTGTACATTTAATAAGATATTTTGATTCGTACAATATATTACGACTATGGAAGTCTCAATGAATCTCCTAAGTTCTATGGAATATATCTTTAAAATATAGTATATCTCTTCTCTACAAATGTTTCTCTTTCGTTTAGTGATATTATGCCATTTTTTGCCCTGTAACATTACTTCATAATCTTTAAAATAAGTAGAAAAAATCATAATAAAGTAATATGAAAATATTATTTATATATTTTGAAAAATATATTTAGTTTGCAATAAGATAAATTAAAGTAATGTAAAATACTAAATCATAATAACAAAAAGGTCACACAAGAATAGAATTAGAGTTTCATTGCAATAAAAAGTATTTTAAGCATAATAATTTAAGAAATGAAATAAATTCTACGTTAATTTTACATTTCAATGCTAAGAAGATTACCTAACATCATGGATCATCATATAAGGCACAAGTTGAAATCTCTTAAAGCAGGAAAAAAATATAAAAAATAAAACAATTAAAAATATAAAAATAAGTAATATGATAGAGCTCATTAAGGTATGTCAAAAAAAGCTTATTTCATAGTTATCAAAACTTCTTCAAAACCTAGAAAGAACAGAATTAAAAATGCATAAATAAGTATAAATTTATATTTTAATGACACATAAAAATATATTAAAGCTAAAATCACAAAATTAAAGCAATGTAAAGGTAAAAAAATGGAGAATAATAACTTAAAAGTAATACAAAAAAATTAAAGAAATAAATTAGTTCAAAAGAGATAAATTACATAAGAAATCTCAATTCGTAGATGCTAAGGACATTTATTGCAAGACAAGTGCAGAAAGAAAATTGAAACTTAAAAGTTAATTGTTAATTAGATTGAGCTCATCAATTCATAGTCAATGTTTTCATCTTGATTCGACTGCATTTGGAATTACATCAAGTTACAAAGCCAAGCACGCATAAATATCAATAAATTATTATTTGACTATAACTTAATTATATATTCTTGTTGGAATGAGGTATATTGATATAATGTAATATATCCAAATAAAGGACATGTGAAGGTTACAAAAGAAAAGATTTTGAGTTATGTAGCACTGTCTCCAAAACAATGTTTAATAAGTAAATAAATGAATAACATTAGACATGAAAGTTTCACTCCATGGTGCTAAGTAGTCATGCATAACATCATGAGTCATCAAATTAGGTTTGGTTCAAATGTGGTGTAAAGTCTGTGAAGAAGAAAGAAAATAAATTCATTAAAAACATTTCTAATCTTAATTAGTACTCATTAAGAATAACAATAACTTATAGTAATAAATAATTATAAATAAAAATAAGTTATTATTTTAATATTAAATAAATATATACTAAGGATAAAACAAGATAAATTGATAAATTTTAAAATTCTCAATTGAAATCAAAGTAAAGCCCATAGGAGAGGAGAGCTATAGTTTGACAAAAATATAACAAATTACAAGAAAACCTTTTGAAGAAATGAAATAAATTTTATAGAAAGGTCACGTTCAAAGATAGTGAGAAGATTGAGAGTAATATCACCATTTTCCAAATCAAACATGAATAAAAAAAATCTTGTAAAGTAGGCAAGATGTTAAGAAAATTAAATGTTAAAATGTATTGAAATGAATTTTTGATTAAGACCTCCTCGAGGTGAGCCAAATTATGTTTTTCATCATTATAAAAACTTGTATAGAATTAAAATGAACAAAAAAATTAAATGATCATAAATAATATATTTTTTTTAAAATTTAAGTAAGCATATGACAAAGTTAGAAGGAGATATATTTAAGTAATATAATACAACCATATATGGGTTACATAATAATCACACAAGTGGAGACTTGAAGTTTCTTTATAATCGAAGAAAATCAAAGTGAATTATTAGATTTAATGACATAACTTTTACAAGAATTTTTAGTTCCAAGGTACTAAGGATATAATATATGATATTCTTGGTCATCAAAACTACCATGGACCAAAACGATACTTAAAGCATACAACAAAATTTAGAAATAATGCATTTAAAATATTAAAAACCATATTTATTTTACATAGTTTATCATGTGAATTCTAACAATATTTGTTTCATCTCCAACTACACTTACTTAGAATTATAGAAAATTTCAAAATCAAATATGGAAAAATAAAAATAAATTATTATTTATTTATGAAACAACTATTTATTAATACCAGCATAAAAAAATTTGATGCGTGTAATATAATAAAATAAAAGTGATGTAAATGTCACATAAGAGGAGAATTATAGTTACATTGTAATGTAAGAAAATAATGTAAAAAATTATTAGAAATGAGAAAATTTATACGAGAAAGTTACATTCCAACATACTAAGAAAATGAAGTATAGTATCTTTAATTATTAAATGAAGTACAAATCAAAATGTCTCAAAATATTTGAAAATGTTAGAAAGCCAATATTTAAAAATTTTAAAAATAATTTATTATTAGATAGAGTTTGTCTAGACAAGTCCATAGATAGTTGTTTTATAGAAATCAAACTTTGTTTTGAATTACAACATATTACAAAATTGAAAAAGAAAAATAAAAATAAATTAAAATTTAATATAAAAAATATATGAATTAAAGCTTAAATAATATAAATTTAAATAATAAAATAAATTGAAGTAGTAAGGCCATAAAATTCACATGAGAGGTGAATTAGAGGTTTAGAGTAATATAACTTAATGAAAGAGAAACATTTTAAAAAAATATCAAAAACTCTATAAGAATATCGCAATTGAATATAATAAGGTGATTGCAAGCAAGACATTTGATCGTTAAGTAAGGTAAGTATTGAAATATGTCTCAAAATATTTTGAATCTATAGAAATCATAATATTTGTGACTATTAAATGAATATTTAATCCGAGAAATAATGCTAAGATGAGTCCAATGATAATTCTCTCATCTAAGATCAAGATCATTTAGAAAATTGTAAATTAAAGAAAATTAATACGCATAAATAATAATAGATTATTTTTTTAATGTTAAGCAAATATACATTATAACTAAATAACATAAAGTAAAGCTAAGCAATATAATAAATTTAAAGCCATATAAAGTCAACAAATGAGGAGATTTAGTGTTAATAAGACAAGAAAATCAAATAAAAACATAAAGAAAAGAAACAAAATGTAAGTGAAACCCACATTCCAAGGTGATAATGAGACCGATTGTTACATCTTCAACAATCAAATCATATATGAATCCAAAGATTTGTAAAGCATTCCAAAACCAAAGAAAATATAATATTCAAAAACCTAAAAATAAATATTTAATATTTGCTGGTATCTTAAGTCAAGTACAACAACATTTACTTATACTTTCGCAAATTTAATTTTTAATTTTTGAAAATAACTAAAAAATTTAAATTAAAATAATAAGAAATAATTTTTTTAGTTTTAGAAAATATATGTTTAATCTAGAATGAGATTTATTATAATAATATTATATGACTAAATGTATGAGGGAAGAATTGGAGCCTTAGAAAGAAAACAAATGAAAGTAATAGAATTTTGTGAAAAGAGATAAGTAGCATCCTTACCCATCAAATCAACTATCAATGAAAATATCATAATAAGCATGCCAAATTTTTATCAATCAGGTCACATTTTTAGTTACTATGAATTACCAAAGTAAACAAGTAGAAAGAGTAATAAGTTTTGACTATAATTTTAAGCGTATAATAAGTCTAAAATATGATAAATTGATGCATTTCAATATGCTTAAATAATAGCGATGCAAAATTTACCTGAGGGAAGAATACTAAAATGACAAATTTTAAAAGGAAAATTTTTAAAAAATTAAATAAAATATAAAAAAAGCTAAATTACATAAAACATGAAAGATAAAGCATAACATCCTTATTCTTAGAATAATGCATGAATAAAAACATCTAGTAAGACATTCCAAATGCTAAGGAAATTAAGTTTTTGAAAATATTAAAATGAATTTTTAATTAAAGAACTCCTTGAGTTTAGTCTAATGTCTATTGTCTCATCTCAAAAGACCCTCATGTGGAAGAAATAAATTGATCCAAAGTAATGCAACAATAATAAGGTAACACAATAGTTACTCAACAAGAGAGTTACAGTTACATAGTAATATGTTAAAATCAAATAAAAACATTTGAATTATTTGATAGTGTTTTGCGAAAATTTTATTTAAAAACACTAAGGAGATCAAGTGTAATATTCTCAACCATCAAATTTCTCATTAATAAAAATGACTTGTAAAAAATGCCAAATCTTAGAAAAGAAAATATTTAAAAATCTCAAAAAAGAATATTTAGTTAATATAACTTATTCATATAATTTTAATGACATTTGTTTCATCTATATTTGACCTCATTTGGCATTATAAGGATATACAAAATTAAATATGGGCAAATCAAAACAATTATTTATATATTGGGCAAATCTTTATCAAAATTGAAATGTTAAATTTTAAGCATGTAATAAAATGACTCATTGCTATGTAATGTCACTTGTGAGATTATTTATAATTACATTTCAATACACCAAAAAAAAGCAAATAAAAAAATTAAAAAATTATATGACAAAGTCGTATTGCAATATACTAAGGAGCTCAAGTGTGACATCCTTGACTATAAAATGAGGTACTTATCAAAATGTCCCATAAAGAATGTCAAAACTTAAGAAAAAAAATATTTAGAAAACATCAAAAAAAATTTTTATCAAACACAACTACTCGGGCAATGTCTTATGATTTATGTTTTATTTAATCAAAACTAGTTTTTCAAAAACTAAATATTGAAAAAGTAAATAAACACAAAAGTATTAATATGTCACAATTTTAATATTTAGCAAATATATATTAAAGTTTAAAAAAATTTAACCAATGCAAAATAAAAAATGCCATAAAATTCATTGGAAAGGCAAATTAAAGGTCTATTGTAGTACAACCAAATGAAAGAGAAAAATTTAAAGAAATAACAAAAATTGCATGGGAATATTTCATTCCATTATACTAAGGTGATCTAGTACAAAATCCCTAACCAGCTAATAATGTATGAATTGAAATTTCTCTCAAAAAGTTTCAAAACTCTAAAAAAAATTAAAAATATAAAAAATGAATATTTTATTTTTGTAAAGAACATCGAGAAATGTGCAATGACATTCTCTAACAAAAATTAGACCTAATTTGGAATAACTATGAGTTTAAAAAATAAATATCCATAAAATAGTAATAAATTACTCTTTAATATTAAGCATATATATAATGAGGTTTAAATGAGATAAATTGAAACTACGTAACATAATAAAATTGAAGCAATATAAAGGTAACCTAGAAAGAGTTATGAAGTTAATAAGTGACATAAGAAATCAAAGAAACAATTTAAAGAAAAGGTTTAAATTGTAATTGATTGTTGCATTCAAATATTAATAGATCAAGGGTAGCATCTTCAACATCCAATCAAAATGATTTACAAAGATTTGCAAAGCATAAGAACAACAAAGAAAATATAATAGTTAAAATTGTAAGAAATAAATATTTAATATGATAGAGCTCCGTAACTTGATTCCAGTAACATTTGCTTCATCACTTATTGATTTTTTTTGGAATTACAAAGAATAACTTATGAAACTAAACCTAAATAACAAACTAATATAATTTTAATTTTAAGAAAATTTGTAAAAGAAAAATAAGGCAAATTGTAGTAATATAATATAACTTATTATATGAGAGAAAATTATAGTTTGAAAAAAAATCAAGGAAAACTTTTTATTAAATGAGATAAATTGTATCCAAAAGTAAAATTCTAAGACATTAAGGAGATTGAGTGTAACACTCTCAATCATCAAGAAACTATTAATAAGTAAATCTCATTTAAAGTGTACAAATCATAGAAATCAAAGTATGTAGACAAATAAAATTAAATATTTAATTAAGTGGATCATATTAAGATGCATAAACTAATCTTTTATTTTTTCTCAATTAGACCTCATTCGGAATTATTCTGAATCACTAAGGTAAACATGAATAAACTGTAATAAATTTCACTTTAATATTTTCTAAAAATAAAATAACATTGAAATATGGTAAATTGATGCAATTCAATATGACTAAATTAAAGTTATGTAAACGAGATATGAGAGATGAATGATAATATAGCTAAGTAAAGAAGTTAAAGAAACATGAAAAATTATAAAGGAAAGCTACATTCTAAGATGATTAAGATATCAATTATATCTTCACGGATGATAAAATAAGGTACAAATAAAAATATCTCATAATGCATGTCAAATACAAAAAAATAATATATTTTAAAATATAAAATTACAACTTAAAGTCTCATAGAAGGAGATTAAAAGTTGCTTAGTAATATAGCTAAAAAAAATCAAAAAGTATGAAAAATTAGCTAAATTATTCATGAAAATTGCATTCCATCATATTAAGGAGTTCGAGTGTAGCATCATCAATCATTAAATTTGTTCTCGCAAAGGTATCACATGAGGCCTACAATAAACACCATAAAAATGATTAAAATTTTGAAAAGGAATTATTAATAATACAGGGTTTTGTGATGGGTCAATGGAACAATTTTTGGAAAGATGGTGAATTACCAAAAACAATAATCATTATTTATATATTATTTTGACATTAGAAAAATATTTATCAATGTAAAAATGGGAAAAATCAAAGCCATATAATATTTGATAAAGAATGTGAAATAAAGGTCACATAAGAAAAGATTTTGAGATTCATTATGATATAACCAAATAAAAAAAGATTTGTCGGAATCAATTTAACGCTATGGGAAACTTACCTTCAAGTATTGTAAGGTGATGAAGTGTCACATCATTGATCATCAAATCTAATTAGAATGAAATGTTTTGTAAAGGCTAGAAAAATTAAAAAAGATAGAGTATCTAAAAGTACAAAAATGAATATTTCATCAGATAAACATCTTCCCAGGGAGTCCAAAAATATATTGTTAGGTCTCAATCTAGCATCAATTTGAATAACTATGAATTACAATGTTAAATAAGCATACATAAGAATAAACTATTTAATATAAATAAAAGATATATTAAAATTGAAATTAGATAAATTGTTGAAACATAATATGGAAAAGCTATATTTTGAGATAAAATGAAGACAAATTCTAACATCCTCAAACATCATATAAAATATAAAAAAATTCTTCATAAAATACCTTTAAATCATGAAAAATTAATTATTTTAAAATATAAAAAATAAATATTTTAGAAAGAGCTTGTCATAATAATTTGAATGACATTTGCTTTGTTTGATAAGGCATCATTTTAACTTATTATCAATTATCATAGAAACTAATCATTAGTAATAAAAAAATTAATTTTATTATTAATAAATTGTATATTAATGCTTAAATGAGTTGATCGAAGATATATAATAAAACAAAATCAAGGCAATATAAAGTTTGCACAATAGGAGATTTAGAGTAACATAGTAATATAACCAAATAGAAGAAAAACATAAAAAATAATATTAATTTGTGTGAGAAGGTTACATTCTAACACAATAAGGTGATTAAGTGTGGCAAACTCGATCATCAAATCAAGTTCAAATTCCAATATATCACAAATTGTGTAAGAATTTGAGAAAGTAAAATATTTTAAAAATATACAAAAATCATTATTTAATTTGAAAAAGGTTGTGGTTAGTCTAATGGACATTGTTTCATCCCAATAGGAGCTTCTTTGTAGTAACTATGAATTATCTAGTTAAATAAAGAACAAAGTGATAAATTATTTCTTTTAATATTAAGAAAATAAATATTTCAACAAAAATAAGATCAATTAAAGCAATATGACATAATCAAACCAAAGCTTGTGTACGTCACATGAGAAAAGAATAAAGGATCTTTTATAATATAACAAAATCTACATGAAAATTATAAGGCATGAGGTAAATTTATGGGAAATATGCATTCCATGGTACTAGGGAGATTTTATCTAACATCCTTGATTGTCAGATACATAAGGAGTTGAAATGTGTGAGGGATCATCATAAAAACATACAAGATAAAAAATTTAAAAATATAAATGGATTTTTTGCTTTGCTAGAGATCTTCAAGACAAGTCCAAGGACCTTTGTTTTGTACATTCATCATCATCTACAATTATTATGAATTAAAGAAGTAAAGAAATAAAAATATTAACATTTTATTTTTTATTTTTTGTTTAAATTTTATAAAAAAAGCTAAATGGTGTTAATTTAATCCATATAACATAACCAAACATAAGAAATTTCTAGATGAAATAATATGGGACATGGTGTTATATATTAACATAACTAAATCAAAGCTAAATGTTAGAAGAAAAGATATAAATTGTGTAGGAAAGTTCTAATTTAATTTGTTAAGGAATTAGAGTGTAACATCATCGATTATTAAATTATGTATGAATTATAATTTTAATAACTCTTTACAAAACTCTAGAAGATAAAATATTTAGGAAATAGAAAATTGAGCATTTAATTGGATAAGCATAAATAATCATTAATAATCTTAAATTATTATTTTTATATTAAGAAAATATATTTTAAATCTATGTTATGATAAATTGAAGCAGTATAATCTAAACAAATCAAAGTAACATAAAGGGCAAATTAGTGAAGAGTTATAGCTGAATAGTAATAAAACAAAATAAAAAAGAAAAATTTTAATAAATGGAATAAACTATATAAGAAATAAAAATTAAAAGATGCTGAGAAAATCAGGTATAGCATCCTCAATCATTAAATAAGACATTAATCAAAATGTCATGTAAAGCTTATGAGAACTATATAAAATAAATATTTAAAAATATTAAAATAAATATTTAATAGTATAGAGCTTATTGAGATGATTCTAATGAAAGTTATTTTTCCTTTAATAGATCACCTTTACAAATTACTATTTATTACTTAAGTATTTTTACATAAAAAACAATATGTTATTATTTTAATATTAATTAAATATATATTTATAGTTAATTGAGTTAAACTAAAACAATACAAGATAACCAAATCTTGGAGCATAATGATCACATGTGAAAACATTTAATGTTATAATATAATATAATCACATTAAAGAAAAAAGTTAGAAGAATGAATGTAAATTATATTACACTTTTTTATTGCAAGGTACTATGGAGTTCATACAACATTCTAGATTGACAGATAAGGTAAAACTAAAAAAATCACATAAACTATGACTAATTCTTAGAAAATAAAACGTTTAAAATATTAAAAGCCAAAATTTAACTAGGCAGTATTCTTTGACATAAGTCAAATGATGTTTATTTATACACCATAAACCTCGTTATGAGCTATTATGACAATCATTAGCAAATAAGCACTTGTCTGACTAAGTTATATTTTATTTTTATGTAAATAAATATTAAAACTAAAATTAGATAAATAAAAGCAGTGTAGTAAAATCAACATTTGGCAAAGGTAATACGAGAGCATAATTATACTAACACCATAATGTAAAGAAATGAAAGTGAAAAAGTTCAACAAATTGCATAAATTATATAAGAATGTTGCATTTTATTATATATAAGAGATTGACTTCGGCATTTTTCCCTAATAAATTAGGCACGAACGTAAATGTCCCGCATGCATAAACACAAGAAAAATTAAATAATTAAAAATACAAAAGCAAATATTTAATTTAAAGACATCAATGTGATAAGCCCATGAACATTTGTTTCATTTCTATTATGCCCATTTAGACATAATATGAATTGTAAACTTAAATAAGAGTAAACTATAACAAAATTATTATTATTTTTTTTGGAATACATATATTAATGATAAAGTGGGATAAATTGAAGTAATATAACGTACATAAAATATGTTAAGATAAATGTTACACTATAGGAGATTTGGAGAAAAAATTGTATAACAAACTCAATGCTTAAGATTTGAAGAAATGAGATGAATGGTGTAGAAATGTTGCATTTGAAGGTACTATGGAGATGGATTGCAACTTTCTTGATCGCCATATTAGAATCGAATCTAAATTACTTAAGATTAGAATCATAAAAAAGAAATATTTTAAAATTTAAAAATTAATATTTAATTTGATATTGTTCATCAATTAAATCGAACGAAGTTTGTTTTAACTCTGTTAGACCACATTTCCAAATACGAAAAATTACAAAAATAAATAATCATAAATAATAGTAAATTATTTGAAATAATGTTTCAATATCAAGGTCAAATTACATAAATTGAATCTATGCCATATAATAAAATTAAAGCAAAACTATCATCAAAAGAGAGGATAATTAAACTTTCATAATAATACAACAAAACAAAAAATAATGATAGAAATTTGATAAATTTTATGGTAGAACAGTATTAAATATACTGATAGGAACAAATGTAAGGTCCTTGGCCTACAAATTAGATACATATTGATAAGTGTCATAAGGCATGTAGAAACTTTACTCAAATAAAACATTAGAAAATAAGAAAATAAGTATTTATATGGATGAATCTCATTAAGGTGATCTAGTGGCATTTATTTAATTTTCATTTAACCTTGTTTGGAATAGCTACTGTTTACCAAAGGAAAAAAAATAAATAAAAATCAATTTTTATTTTTACATTAAATGAATATATGCTAAAGTTGAATTAAGATTAATTCAAAAAATATAATATAAATAGATCAAATCTATGTAAAGAACACATTACAAGAGAATTAACGTTCAAGGTAAAATTCTTTAATCAAATAAAAAAGTTCTAAAAATGAGACAAATTGTGCAAAGAAATTTCATTTCCAAATACTAAAGATTGAGTGTGACATTTCTTGCGGAGCAAATCAGATATGAATTAAGATATGTTATAGAGCATGCAAAAACCTTCAAAAAATAAAACATATAAAAATTTTGACGATGAATGGATAACTAGATAAATCTCATAAAGAGGATTCCATCAGCATTTGTTTTGACTCGATAGTGCACCATTTTGATTTACAAGAAAATACCAATATAAATATTAAGAAATAATAATAAAGTATTATTTTGAATTATTTAAATTTATATTGAAGCGAAAATGGGGTGAAAAAATTTACAAGATATAAATTTATCGAAATGAAGATGAAAAAAGTTATCCAAAATGAAGATGAAAATGATGTGATGAGCACATGATTAGACCATTAGAGTTTCATATTTACATAACCAAATCAAAGAAAAAAATTTTAATAAATAAGATAAATTATATGGTGTAGTTTCATTATAAGATGCTAAGATGATTTCATTTCATATAGAATTCTTGATTGTTTGTTAAAATAAGAATAAAAGTGTAAAAAAATTAAATATATGAAAATAAATATTTTATTGAAAGGGCTTATCGAGACAATATCCACTCTGTTTCTTTTGTGCAATAATATCTCATTTCTAATTACAGCTAATTACCAAAGAAAATTAGGATAAATAAAAATAAATTAATATTTTAATATTAATAAATGTATAACAAATCTAAAATTAGATAGATTAAAGCAAGTTAATGTAACAAAATCAAAGTAATAAAATTATCACATAATAGGAGAATTGGATCTTCTGAGTAATATAACTTTGTCAATGCAAAACATTTCAAAAATCAAATAAATTATAAAGTAAAGTTTCATTCCAAGATACTATGGAGATTGAATGCAATCTCTTTCATCATCAAATGAAGAACAAATCAAAATAAATCATAAAATTTCTCAACAAAAGTTTAAAAATAAAAAATTTCAAAAGAAAAAAATATATTGAATTAGATAAAGCTTACCAAGATGAGTTAAAAAGTATTTGTTTTGTCTTGATCAAACCTCAGTTAGAGTTACTACAAATTATCACATAAATAAACAATAATAATAGTCAATTCTTTTTTTAAAAATTATACAAATATATATCAACAATAAGATGAGATAAATAAATGTAATATAATATAACTAAATCAATTATGTTAACACAAGACAAGAATTATAATTCCATAAAAATAGAACATATTGAAAACATAAAAAATTGAGATAAACTATATAAGATATTTCTTTTGATTATGATAAGGAGTTCAATAAAAATATCTTCTATCATTAATCATATAAGAATTGAAAGGTTGAAAATCCTTGTTAAAGTGAAAAAAATAAAATAGGTTTAAATGAAATAGATTTAAATCTCAGCAAAGGGGAGATTTCGAGTAACATATAAATATAAAAAAATAGGAATAAAATATTTAAATTACTTGGTTAAATTAGTTGAATAAAATCTTCTACAAGATACTAATGAAATATAGAGAAATATGTTCATTCTTCAAAATATGTAGAAATTGAAATATCTCGTAAGTAATGTTAAAGCCTTGAAAAAAATATTTCTAAGAGATAAAAAAATATTTAAGTTTATGGAGCACATCGACAAGCATTTAACATTTGCTAACTCGATCAAACTTTATTTGGAATGCAATGAATTATTGTAAATTAATTAAGATTAAATAATAGTTATATTTTCTTTAATATTAAGTGAATTTTTTTTAAAGTTGAAATTTTATAAATTTGAGCAATGTAATATAAACATATAAGAATTGTAAATGTCACATGGTTGGATATCTAGAGTTATACAACAATTTTAACAAAGTTAGAGTAAAATATTTCTAAAAATGAGTTACATTTAATGACAAAGTTGCTTTTCAAGATACTAAAGAGATAGACTATAAAATTCTTCATTATTAATATTTGCACGAATTGAAATGTGTCATAAAAATAGCAAAAGCTTAAAAAAGTTAATTTTTAAAAAGTATAAAATTAAATATTTAATTTGATAGTGCTTATCAGGATATGTTAAATGACATTTATTTTTCTCTATAGATCCTACTTTGGAAATACTATAAAACAAAATAATTAAAAAATCACAAATCATACTAACATATTATTTTAACATTAAGTAAATATATGGCAAAGTGTAAATGAATTAAATTGATGTAATATAACATAGTCAATTTAAAGTGAGAATTTGAAAAAATGACAAATTTTTTGAGAAAGCTCCATTATGTGATACTAAGGAGATGAAGTGTGACATCCTCAATAGTAAAATAATGTATGAATCAAATGTCTTGTATAGTATAGCAAACCATCACAGAATTTAAAAATACAAAAAAATATTATGTACATTATAGTTCAATGAGAAGTGGCCAAAGATATTTTAAAACTCAACTTTATACAAATCTTAGAATTACTACAAATTTGAAAATTAAAAAATTAGTATATGATAATAAATTATTATTTTATTATTAAAAAAAATATTATTCTTAAAATTTGAATAAATTTATGTAGTATAATATAGCGAAGTCAAAGTGATACATATTAAGAATTTTGATTAATGGTCCATGATAGAATCATTCAAAGATACTATAAATATGATGTGTAACATTCACGATTGTCAAACCTAGTATGAAATAATTTGCCTCTTAGGTCTGGCAATTCCTTAAAGGACATTTTGAAGAATGTAAAAATTAGTATAAACTTTGATGGAGCTTGTAACGTGTCCGATAAATTTGTTTAGCCTTGAAAAGCCAAGCTTGGAATTGCTATAAATTATAGAAATAAATAAGAATGATAAATAATAAAATATTTTTTAAATTAAATGTAAATTAATAGTAAATTTGAATACCATAAACACAAGAAAGGTAAAATAAACAAATAAACTAAAGGTAACAGTTGCACAAGAGGAGAATTAATGTTTCGTAGTAATATAACAAAATTAAACTAAAAATTTAAAGAAATTTAAGAAATTATATAAGAAAATGACAATCAAAGTTACTAAGGATTTTGAATGCAAAATTCCTCATCCTATAATATTTTTCAAATTAAAAACCTCACAAAACATGACAACAAAAAACATAAAATATATAAAGAAAGACATTTCATAGATTAGAGTTCATCAAATCTATTCCGATGATATTTTTTTATAAGGATAAGACCTCTCACAAAATTTCCTTAAATTATCAGAATAATAATCATGTTAATATTATGTAAATATATATTAATGAAGAAATGTGATAAATTAATGCAATGCAACATAACCAAATAAAATTGATGTAAATGATGTTAACATTGCCAAATCAGAGCAAAAATATTAATGAAATAAGATAAATTATTTGGAAAAAATTCCACTTAATGGCTTTAAGGGGATCGACTCTATCAATTTTTATCATTTAGTTGGGAATTGAAATATTTCGTAAAGCATGTCAAACCCAAATAAAAATTTTAAAAATACAAAAATGAAATTTAATTAGTAGAGCTACTCGAGATGAGAACAATGATATTTGTCACATCGTGATTAGACCACAATTATAGTTATTGTCAATTACAAGAATAAATAAGCTTAATAAATAATAACTTATTATTTCTCTAATAAATAAATTTATAATAAAGAAAAATTATATAAATTGTAGTAACGTAATATTATCATTTAAGGCATCATGAATACCATGTAGAAAAAACTTTAGAGTTATATAAATTTATAACCAAATGGGAGAAAAATATTTGAAGAAACGAGACAAATTTTATAAAAAAAAGTTGCATTACAAGTATAAGTAAATGTTTTTCATAAGTCACTCAAAATTCTTCTAAACTAAAAATTTTAGAAATATTAAGTTCAATTTTTATTAGATAGAGCTCACCAAGGAGAGTTGAACAATATTTATTTCATCCCAATTGAATATCATTTTGAATTAAATAAATTTCAAATATAAATATGCATAAATAAAGGTAAATTATTATTTAAAAATAAAAAACTATATAAAGGTAAAATGAAATAAATTGAAACAATATCAGATAACCAAATCAACTTAATAATTTTCAAGAAATGAGACAAAGTGTATCGGAATATTGAAATCCAAATACTTAAGAGATTAAGTGCCAACCTTTATCATAAAATAAGGTATGAGTTGAAACTTTACAAAGGCCTTCAAAAGTGCTAATAAAAAGGAGAAATAAAGGAATGACAATTTAATTGGATAAAACTCATTAAGGTTAGTTGAATTATTTTTCTTTTGCCTTCATAAAAAATTATTTAGAATTACTTTGAATTAAAAAATAAATATAAATTATTATTTTAATATTATTTAATTTTAGAAAAAATCTAAACTAAATAAATTGAATAAATTAATATAATTAAATGTCAATAAAAATTTAGAAAAAATATTATTTATAATTAAGGAAATTTTCATTCCAATTTACCGAGAGATCAAGTGTAATATCTTTGATATTTAAATGACACTAATCCATTATCTTCATTGGCATTCAAAAATCTTAAAATAACCTAAAAATATAAGAAATATTTAAAATAATAGAGTAGAACAAGATGAGTCCAAAAACATTAGCTCCACCTTAATCGAACCTCATATGAAAGACTGTGAATTACAAAATTAATTAGTTTTCATATTAATAAATTACAATTTTAAAATTTTTAAAATAGTTTTAAATCTAAAATGAGATAAATTAATCCCATGTAACTTGACAAATGAAATTGATAAAAATTTTACATGAGTTTTGTGTTACATATTAATAGAATAAAATCAAAATAAATAATTTGCCAAAAATGATAAATTACACTGAAAACTTGTATTTTAAAATTGTAACATCTCTGATCACAAAACTTGGTATGAATTAAAATAACTTATCACATTCAAAAATGTTTAAGAAAATATTTAAGTATATAACAAAGAATAATTAATTTGACAGAGTTCATTGAGATGTGTTTTTTCCTTCTTCATCATTCCACATATGTAGTTATTAAGAATTACAAATAGAAATAAGAAATAATAAAAATTAATTATTTTTAAATGTAGAGTAAAAATACACTTAAGTTGAAATCAGACAAATGGAAGCTAAGAAATATAACAAAATTAATGTAAATTGTTTGTTCCAAGGTATTAAGCAAATCAATTGTAAGGATCTTCATCATAACATCATGTAGAAATTAAAGTATCACATATATTGTGCCAAAATACTTAAAATAAAATAATAAAATTAAAAAAGTAATATTAAATTAAATAGAGCTTAGTAGAATGAGTCCCTTGACTTCTATTTAGTCATTATCATACCTAGTTGTCAATTACTATGAATTATCAAATAAAATCTATAGAAATAACAACAAATTAATATTATAATATGAAATATATGCTAAATCAAAAATGAGATCAATATTATATAGCCAAAGCAAAGATATCTCATGGTCACTTGATAGGAGAGCTAAACTTTCATAGTGGTACAATAGAATATAAGAAAAACTTTAAAAACAAGAGATAAAGTGTGCATGAAAGTTGTATTCCAATATATTACAAAGATGGCATGTAACATCTTTGACTGAATGTCAAGTACAAAAAACTGCATTGTGAAATATGGAAAAATCTTACAAAACAAAAATTTCAAAATATAAAATTGAATAACTAATTAGAGGGAACTCATATAAATTATTTGAAAAATGTTTATTTGGACTTGATTGGACATCATTTAGAATTTTTGTGAGTAACCAATTTAAATATGCATCAATAATACAAAATTATTTCTTTATTATTGGAAAAAAATGTGTCAAGGCTAAAATGAGAAAAATTAATGCAATGTAAATGTCACATAAGAGAAGATTTGGTCTTTCCAAGAAATACAACATGATCAAAGATAAAAATTTGAAGAAGTGTGATAAATTGATTAAAAAATTTTCTTAGTAATCCAAAATTTTTTAAAAAAAAATCATCTAATAAATTATAAAAATTAATACTTTATTTGTTAGAGCACATGAGGAGATATCCAACAATACTTATCTCACTTCTATCAATGCATCATTTAAATTGCTTTGAATTACAAAAATAAATTGAAATACGTAGCTATAAATTTCATTATACTAAAAAAAATTTCATGCTCATACAATTACGACCAACGTGATTAGCAGTTAGCAAAGTCATACTTAGCAGATCATATAATACAACAATAGTTATAGTAATTATACAATATTTAAAATAGAATAAATATTTTTTTTTTTTAATATGAGCTACTCTTGATCACTGTCACTGGAATTGAAGTGTGTAAGATCTAAGAAATCAAAAAACATCGATAGAGATGGTCAAGGAAAAAAATTTAAGACAAACACTAACGCTAGAATTCATGTGCCCTTAATAGAAAGCTAAGGTGATATATTATAAATATTCTAATAGTATATCCAAAGCTTTAAGAAATATATTTTAGGCTATATAAGGTCTTAAGAAGTAGTAGGTCAAGAGATTTTATCACCTTCTGCCATTGAGCTCTGATAAGATCATTTACTTAAGAAAAAGTTAAAGAAGAAGACAATACCCCCTTTTTCATAGCCCTTTTCTTTGTTTCTAGGGTAGGCATATGAAACTCCAGAAGAATAATAGGATTAAAATAGCAAAGTAAATGCACAAAAATCATGTCAACAGAATTTTGGTATAGGTTAATTGCTCTTTTGCCTTAAAGCAAAGATTTTACATGTTTAACTTTGCCTATCATCATAGTAACTAAGTCATGATATATTCACTTGATATTTAAAATGCACATTCTTGTTTATTTAAAACTTCATTCTAGAATGAAGCATGAATTTTATAGATTTAGCGAATTAAAAAATGTGTAACATTCTGGACAAAAATTATGTTTGCAATATTTATGTTCTTATTGTAATATAAATGATGATAATTTTTTCAATAGATTTTTGAGTAAAGACATTTAGTTGTTGTAATTATTTTATGTTTGAATGGAAAAAACTATGTGGTTAAAAGTTGGTATGTAAATATGAGTTATTTTCTGGCAATACATGATGAAATCAAAATCTTAAATGTCTGAATAATTCATGATTCTACTATTTTGGTGGTTAAATTGTGCCTTTTATTATGTGATCATCCCAAAATAATTGAATTTTTATGAACATGAGGAGGAACTTTTATTGCTCATGAAAGAAAAATATTTTGTTCATTGATTGCTTCCATAAGTAAATTTTGTTTCCAATGAAATGCATTCATGTTGTTGAGATTTTTTTGCAGATATGATACTTGTGGTAATTGACTAAGGTAAATTGATATTTTGATTTTTATTGCAATATGAAATCCATGCATGAAATATTTCTTCAATGACAATGCTAATTTTTTTCAATTAAGCCCAATTTTTGCAAATCATGAGTGTAGACATGCATTGTCATCTTGTAAAATTTAAAATTTTAGGTAATTGTTTTGATTTGCATTATTGATAAACCCATTAATCAATGAAATAGTTGTGTTTAATCTTGAATTGACATTAACCATCAACTTGAGGATATGATTTGAGATTTTTTGAATATTTCTATTGGAAGCCTTATGATTACACTAATTATGTCAAATGCTGATAATTATCATGCAAACGATTGAACTAAAAAGCTTAAGGGGCTTTGGTGGACCATAGATGAAGTCTAAATTTTGACCTTTTTAGGTGTCATGAAGATGAGATTATTAATTAAAAATTTAAAATTCTAACTCATATGTTTGATCAAATCTAACTAAGTCTATAGACCTATTGTAATAGAAAAAATGAATGTATGATTTGTGTTTCATTCATTAAGCAAGAAATATCAATTTTGTTTGTTAAAAACTCACTATTTAGGATTTTAAATTTTAATTCCTATGGCATAAAGTTTTAATCTTTGGTATGGTAAAGCACCTAAGTAATTCTAGTAAGGCTTGAAAGTAACTTGGATGTGGTCAAGGATTGTGTAATAAGAAAGAATAAATTAAAATAAAATAGCAATTCGTGACTATAAGATTTGCTCTAAGAAATAAAAAAAGATATATTCATAATGCTCTCGATTTTTCCTTAAAGTGGGGTTAAGAGTGCCCAAGGGGTCTGATGGTGCCATTCACTTTTGGCTAAACCCTAATCTAGCTTTGATTATTTTGTGCGATCTTTAGTAGCCCTAAATTAGGACCTTTGACAATTAATCAGTGCCTTAGAGGGTAATTTATTTGGCATATGATAAGCATTTTTGATGGGTGTGGTGGCACAAGTTTTCTTGTTAGGCATGGGAGTTATTAATGTAACTCATATAAATAAAGGATTAATAACAATGACATTAACTTTAACTAATTCAATAAAGAAGTTTTACATTGTGCGTTCAATCAATTTTCTTTATAGTCTACAAGGGTTGTCAAAAAGCATAGATTTGGATGGGTAGCTATTACTGTTTTTAAAAAATGTTAGATGATCTTGATAGATGATTAAGGTTTTAGAGAAAGCTCTAAGATTATGTTAAATGATAGGTTAGAGTTACAGAAGATATCTAATGAACCTTGTGATGTTGGATGATGAAAACATATGGATTGATGTTACTTCAAAGTAAAGTTACACTTCTAATGGCATAGGTTATGATTTAGTAAAACCTACATGATAACCTTGCAACTAAAGGTTAGTTAGATATACCAGATAGTAAGACTCATACTAATTTGTAGTCTTGGTTGTCATATAAAAAGAGGTGCCTTTAATTTCTTAAGATTCCTAATGTCATGCAAAACTAGTTACATCAATAGTAGAGCCACAATAACAATCTTACAGATGATGTCCTAAGAATCCTAGGGTGGATAAGTCCCACTAATGTATAGCACATCATAGAAGAACAAAATGCAAGTCACTTATTAAAGTTTGATGCAGTTACTAGCGACACAAAGAGACATATGGGTAGCACCAATTGATTGGACATTCTACACAAAGTGGGGAACTTTTTGATGAGATTGGATCATAGAACATACACTAAGGATATCAATGTTATGGAGGAAAAGCCAAACATTCTATAGGTCACTAAGTATCCATCATGGCTTTGACATTATGGTCAATTAAGACAGCTTTTATTTCATTGTTCGCTATACTGATGACTTTATACTATTAGATATGTCATTATATTATTACATTTATTTTTTATATAAAACATTAAGGATTCTTTTTTGAAAATTACATACTTTTCTCCTCTATATCATCTATAGGTTCAAATGGAAAGGAGCTAACATAGGTGTAAAAAATGGGGAATAAAGGTCACTAGTTTTTAATGATTATTAATTATATGGTTTTTTATCATGCAACAATTTTTTATGGCATGGATTTGCATAAATATGCTTTATCACAAGTTATAGGTTTTGCAATCATTCCATACCTATGTTAGTACATATTAGTAAGTTACTTAACATGGAGTGAACTCGTTCTTGAGTAAACTAGGGGTAATTAGTTGGTCTAGTAATAAGCTTTAACTTTGGAGGCAAACCAAAAGAATGGTGATCAGATTAGGAGATTCCTACTATATGCTTTAATGTCATGCCCAAGGAATGAACGGTTCCAAGAAAAATATATTGATTGATGGATTTTTTTGGTTGTTCACAAAGATGAAGAGAAAATGTTATTGAAAATTTTATGCCTCAAGTCCTTTATGTGAACGAAAATTTCATTATTTTTCAACGTCAATTGGAATTTGTAATTTTCTGCACAATACTCTTTATCACTTATTAGAAAAGTTAACCAACTTAATTTATTTATTTAAAAATGAGAATGAAAATGATATTATTACATAACAGTGAAGCTATTTAGATTGCACAATATTTCTTTATGTAGTTCTTAATAATATAATCAAACACAACCTACCAAGCATAAAAATGTCATAATCTATACTAGAGGATATCTAGTTGGCCACAAATATTTTGATTCTCATTCTTGGTTTGTAATATACTCAAAAAAAGTTTAGCACTTGTATCTCTTCACAAAGTACAATAGCTCAAAATCTATGCTCTACTAACCATATTAACCATTATGCTGGGCTATAAGGGAAATCATAAACCACTCGTCACTAGAACAAGTACTTTGGCAAATAAAAAAATCTCTAGTGACATCTTTTTATGACACATGACCAATAAGGAATCTGAAATCTCTAGTGGCTGTCCAATCGTTCAGTATATATCTGACTTTTCTCACTCCAGCATAGGTGGACATCCTAAGGGTGTACAAAATCATAGCCTATGCCATCTTCAATAGATAATTTTAATTAATGTCATGATTATTTTTCTTGCATGTAACTTGGGCTACCATACCATCATCTATCATTTATGATTTTATAAAATCCCTAACCATTTGTTAACTATCAATGTCTTTCATAAATCCACTCTACTATCTAGTAAACTTAGGGGTCCTACTAAGGACTAATCTACCTCTTTAAGTATCATATCCATTCACCTTTCATGTATTTGTGTCACGACCTTCCCCATAGTTTATAAATCCTTTGTTTTTAATTATTTAAGTCATAATTATTGCTCCTTAACCATGATTCACATGAATTTTGTTGCTAAGCCTCTTTTTCCTCAAAATACAATTACAGTTGTCTATCTTTTTTGAATGGCCTTTCATGAGTTTCTTGCACCCTATAAAGCCATTATTTGGGGTCCTAATCCATGTCATAACACCCTTGATACTGTCTACTCATGATCTCACCTTTCATTGAAACTAGATAAAGTTTAATAAAAATTTTAAGTCAACATAGGTCCCTTGGATACAGTTAGAACAACTCCTAATGCTAAGATAGACATTTTAATAATTCTTACTTTTATCTAACTGGCAACATCAAGAAATGATAACCTCATTTAGAGTTTGTTAAAGGCTTTCCAAAAACATTAAATTCTTTATTCAACATTAATTAATATTTGAAAGTATTATTCTGATAAAACCTTAATACTACAAAATTTTTCTTCCAGATTCCTATGTTATTTTAAAAATTATTGAATCATTTTTTTATTCTTAAGTTATTTTAAACATTGCTAAAGTTTTAGTTTCAAACCACTAAATAATTAAATATTTAAATCCTTGATATCAAAATTTCAAATCAATGACATACAAATTTGAAATTTTAAACTTTTAGATTTTAAATGTAAAATAATATAACTTCTATTCCTAAGTTCTCTTTAATCCTATAATTTCACAAGTGTAATGTAAGCCAACAAAGAAAATTAGTGAGATTAAGTTCACTCCTTATTTCCTATTATTTCTCAGCAAAACAAAAAGCTTTTTTTTGGCTCAAGCTAATGACCCAATTTTTTTCCTAGCCATTTTTAGTGGTCATCCAAAGCACCATAGATCCTCCTATCGACAAAACCCACGAGCATATTTGTCTTTGAATGCAAGTAAGTTTATTTTCTAGCCATTTTCTTGCATTCAAAGCTCAGTGTTGAGCCCTCAAGTCAACCTGAAGGAAAAACATGACTCATTCATTCCAATCTAGTGGGAACTCTAATGGCCTTTAGTGACTATTTGCTAACTCTTATTGTACTCCTTCAATGAATTGGATTAATCTCAATTACAATGTAACTATGTAATATAATCTATCATATTGTTGTTTGGGAATACATGTGTAGGCTTTTTATTATTACCAACAAAACCTAGATCTTTGGATCAATTCCATCATAGAGATTACTACTTTTCTTGAAGTTATGGGGCTTCTTGGAATGCTACTTCTTAATGACCATGCTCTAGAGATGAAAATAGACTTTATAATATCTATCACTAATGTGAACCAATTTCTTCTATCTGCAACGAATTGAAGTTTCTATCATAATGTTATTACTTAATTATAGGGCTTATAGACTTTCAAACTATCAGACATAAAGCAGCATGGAAATTGTGGAACAAACTAAGGTGTGCATCATGGTTTTCTGTATGATTTTATTTGGGTTCATAGAATTTCCATTCAAAAACTACTTTTTTTGTTATCTTATTTTTTATTTTATGTATGATCCTCTTTAAGGAGAGCATGATGTAGGTTTCACCATTTTCATTATGAAGAAACACAAAAACTTGTTAATGCAACTGCATTTCTCAAAAGCCAAAGAACTTGGCAAAAGGTGTTGAATAGATGCAATAGAAGAAGTTGCATAGACACGATGGATAAGTTCTGTTTGTGTAGTGAACAATGTAACATGTTGAGGGTGACATAGTGGTTTGGTTGATGGTATTGGTGATAGTACGAGGTGAAAGGAGAGTAATAGGAGTTTGGATGTGCCCTAATTTGGTTGTATGATTAGTGCATTTCCATGATTATCTATTTATTGGGGATGCTTTCAAGAACTTCAGAAATGGAATTAGAATTCCAAAACATCTAAAGAGACATTGACTAGTGCTGAACAATGCCAATAGCTAAGTCTAAAAAGTCGATGAAGAAAAAAATAAATAAAGTTACTGCAGGTGTCGCCATGGAAAACAACATATGCTAATTTTCTATAGTTTGTAAGAGAAAATTTGGAGCCAAACAGTCCTAGCATGATCATCCAAGCTATCAAAATTGCCCTTGCTATCAAGGCACAGGCAATTGAAGTTGAATTTCAATGATATGTAGGAAACAATGTTGTTCATTCAATGGAAGTGTCATAGTTGGTGGAGGATGACTTTTATGGGAATAGTTTTGAAGTGGATAAAGGGCACACATTACACATAGTTTTGTATGAAATTGAAAAACAAAATCCATCAGATGGTGAATAGGATTTGATTGTACATGCTTAAAATTGCATTGTTTCATAGAAGAAGTCTTCTTTTCCAAATGGTGTTGTTGGGGGTGTTTTTTGTGGTTGCAAAAATTGTGTTTGTGAAAATGCAACAAGATTCATAGAAGTAATAATCAAATTGGTAAATGTGAACTATATCACTCAATTAAGGCCAGCTTCAAGGTGGCACTTAATTGAGACAGGAAGTATAGTGTTAATTCATCACTAATTCGGAGGTTCCCCCATTAATTTCTTTGAGAGACAAATTAATTTTGATTCAAGATGCTAGCACCTGAGGATACATATTTCATAATTAATGATGAAATTCACTGGTCAAACAAAGCTTGTGAGTGACATATTCACTACCATTAGTTTGAGCTTATAAGTTGACTGCATAATGGCCATCAATAACTTCAATTGATGGCCATAGTATTAAAGAGTAGGAGGAGCCATTTGAGAGGATTTTGAGTCTTATATTTGATAGTTGGGTATATCTATCTAAACTCTAATTTGGTTAAGGATGGAGATTATGTGCTGTAAAGAGGACCATGGCAAGTTATTAAACTTGAATTGGGATTGGACATGTGAATGTCTAAATTTAAAATTATTACTTCAACAATTATGTGTGCTCTAGTCTAGATTCATTTTTCATTACTCCCACATGTGTACCAAGATTTAGAAAATATATTACACATTACCAAACCTTTAGAGGATCCTATAAACTTTGATGATTATATGATAGATATGCAATGGCCAACCAATGTGAGGGCGTGTGACATAATAAACTTTTCCAAACTACTTATAGTAAGAAAATTGTTCAATGGTGCCTTGGGTCGATCCTTTTCATGTTTTTAGTATGAAGGATTACCCTAAATATGCTTCACATGTGGCAAGTTAAGTCTCACTTTTGGATCATTTATATCTTATGAGTGCAAACTCACTAATATGATACGTGAGAGCTTATGTCATTTGCATACTAGAAAAGAATTGGATAAGAATAGAGAAGCCATTATCATGTAGATAGATCCAAACGATCATGATGAGAACAAATATGGTTTGGGTCCTTGGATGGTAATCAAAGGGAAAAGGGGTTGATGACCAAATTGTAGTATTGGTGCATTACAATAGGAAATGATATGTGTTGGTAGAAGGTTGGAAAGCAATATAAATATGAGAATATGTTACAAGTAATAAAAAAATGAAGATGTTGCACTAGGCAAGAAGGTCCAAAAGAGGAATACTCAAGGATGAATGGGTATCAAAGAGAAGTGAGGGGGAGGTCGATCTTATTACTAATAAAAATCATACTCCACCAAGTAATAGGAAATTACAGGTAGGCCCACCAATTAAAAACATACTCAGCTACAGAATATAGAGAAGCAAGTAGAACTCTTATGTAGCTCAAGTTCATCCATTGCAATGGTCGAGAGAGGAGTCGAAGTGAAGAAAAAAGGATGACATATTGATTCCAATTAAAATAAGGAAAGTAAAAAATAATGAAGAGAAACAGAACCATTAGTCAATTTGGAAAATCAAAAGGTAGAAAGGGGTGATGGTTGATGTGGATAGAGGGTATTATGGTTGGAGTGGGCAATGACAATGAGATTTATTATTATGCTACATTGGTGTTAGCTATAGGGAGCCTACAGGTCATAGAATCTAGATGTAATTAAGAACTTGCAAGGTTCCTATTTTGATAATAATGGATCAAGGAAGGCTCATGCATGGCCACAATAGTCATAAGGTAAGATGCATTTTATTTATGGAATGGTTATTGCAAAAATTACTTTTGTAAATTTCTACATTTTTAAAAGTAGGGGGATCATTTTAGATAGGGAATAAGGACCATGAACAATTCTTGAGGCTATATTCTATGCAAGTAAAATTAAGAAATTATATGCTACTAAAGATTTTTAGAAAAATTCCAGTATTCTATAAGAGCCTCAGATTTAATTAAGTAAAGAAATCACACAAAAATAGGTTATATGCATTAATTAAATACAAGTAGAGCTAATTGTAAGCTACAACATATGGGCTTGTAGAAGTAACCTCATGTTGAGGAGCTTTATTAGTTTAACTAACAATGTCTGTAAGGGGTATGGATGGAGATTGGTAGTGGTGGTACAAGTCAATGAATGTTGAAGTCATCGTAAAGAGGATGTCACTTTACATGTGTAGTCATTACTGAGTGTATAGATCCAATTATATAAGCTTCTTTTCACAAAACTATAGCTTTTAGGTTCTTCAAATTTTGGTGTGTATGGATCATCAACTAAGGACTATTATATGAGAGGTTGTGAGTAGGTTTCTCCAATGTGTGTGTGGCAACATGTCAAGTAGTAGACAAAATTAAGGAAGAGGTGAGCATAGTTTCTTTCTCATGTGTTGCATAAGTTTGCAAGGCATAATTAGGTGCCTATTTATCAAGACTATTGATGCGTTCTCAATGCTCAACTATTACATTTGGACTCACTTTCATACAAGGTGGCAAAAAATTGTTCATTTAATTACTACAACTTGTCTAGTTGTTGGAATTTAACTTTTTAGGTTTATTTTGGAATGCTTAATAATTTTAAACAAAGATGAGAGTAGCAATGAATGTATAAGAATTGTGGCTACAAATAATCATCCAAAAGCTATCGGCACATTAAACAAAAATGGAACGTTGTACATTCCAGCATTCATTGTTGGTATAAGTTAAATGTAAAGCTCATCAAAAAGCTTCATTGTTGGATTATGGTTGTGGGATACTACCACAATAAATGGGTTTTGATGCACCACCTAATCATCGTGCTAATGGGGTGGGTTATAAGTTGTTCTTGTGTGTTAGTGGTTGTGCATACTTTTAGCTTGGTAAATGCTTTTGTGAATGAGAACTTCTAGAACATTTTTTTGGAAGACTTGTTGTTTTCAAGTTGTGTGTGTATTCCAATGAATTGGATGAGTAGTAATTACTGTATTGGAATTATGGAACCTATAAAATGCAAATTTGGCATAGATGAGATGTGTAGCAAAGGATAGATTATGCTTAAGGGCAACTCATTTTTGTTTTTTAAATCAAAAGTTCTTTTATGGTAAGAAACATAAGGAAGATCGAAGCTACAAAATCTCTTATCTACTTATTACATTTAGTAAGGTGGAATAGGGTCTTTGCAACTAATCTATTACAAACTCTTACACGGTAAGGCTACGATGAGTTTTGTAGTTTCATTAATGATTTAGATTTGATTGACTTGGGATTTATTAGGAATCAATTTAATTTACCTAATAATAAAGAGGATAATGCCCATATATATGAAGGATTAGATAAGGCTTTCCCAAACCTTGATGATAAGTAGTCATTCCCAGTACTTTTGTGACTCATTTTTCTAGCATTAGCTTGGAGCACTACTCATTGCTTATAACTTTTAGAAAATAGACTAGTAAAAATTGATAAATGAACTAATACACTATATGCAACTTGGAAAATTATGGTCAGAGCAAAACTCATTGATGATTTGTCCACTAAATTTAATCGAGCCCTATTAGCTTTAAGGAAGCAGAGAGTAATTGAACTTTATAATATCCTTAGTATGCCTCACTAGTTAGAATAGAAAATCCCTGAGCTTCAAATAAACGAATCCAAAAATAGAATAAATTAGATCCAACTTGAACTTTTAGCATAATGTATCACTTCTTATCACAATATTGAGGCTTTAGAAGAAGGATGGTGGTTGTTTCTTGTACGTACAAAGTTTAGGATATACTATTGGTTGTGTAATGATTGTTTCTATGCTAAAACTTGTCAATTATTTCATTTGGACTGAATGATGTGCATGGTGGGTTGTAACTTTTTTAAATTCCACAACATGGTTTGGAACTAGAATTTAACTTCTAATTTTGTTATCAAATTGGAATGCTTTGTAATATGGTTCAAGGTTTTGTGTAGCTTTTAATATATAGGAATTGAGGCTACACATAATTAGTTCCAAAGCTATAGGTTATTTCAAACGCAAAAAGGGAAGAATTAGAACTCAAATACTCCTTGTAAGTTTGGTCTAAATGTAAAATAGGTCTAAAATTATTAGACTTTGGTAGCAGGTGGCTGCTAGATCGAATTTGTTTCATTGCATTACTTGATGACTGTGTTTGTGGGATGGGTTATTTGTCATTTTTGTTTGACATATGGAGGGCACATTTACAATTGTGTTACTATTGTATTGACTTCAAACTTCTAGAACGTTATCTACAAAGGCTTGTTTCAAAATTTTGTGGGCAATTTCATGAATTTGCTTAGTTGTATGGGTGGCACTAGAAATGTTATGCTTATGAAATGCAAATTTAACATGGATAAGAAGTGTGGCAATGGTATTGCTCATTCTCATAAGTAATACATTTTTACAAATCAATTATGATCTCTTTTTTAGTATTGAAGATCAAGGTGATAAAAGCAAAAAAATCTCATGGCTAGTTGTACATAGGGAGAATAGTTGCTTTGTAGTTGTCTTGTTGGAAACACATGTGGAGACCTTTAATTTACTTGAGGTTGATTAGTCGTTTGGAATGAACTACAACCAAGTGCAATGGTCATTAGAGAAATTGGTTCAAGCTTGAGATTAATGATTACTTTTAATAGGTGGTTACTATTCTAATAAGATTGGATAGTAATGATATTTGGCAATATTGTGCTTCATATGGATCAAACGATTATGTTAATAGTCAATAAGCTGGAGACGAAATTAAAAATGCTGCAAATCTTGGTGGAATATTAATTATTATTGGCGATTGCATTGCCTTGCATAAGAAGAGAACAAAGAAATGTAGTAGTGGAAAGGCTCAATATGAGTTCTCCTTTGAGATTAACATCTACTGAGTTTGCTTTTTTTGGGAATCAGTCTACTTTGTGTGATAATAAGGAGGGCAATGTCAATATCTATGAAGGATTAGATGGAACTTCCATGAATATTGATGGTATGTAAACCTTCTTGAGTACAACTGTGACACACCTTCCAGATTAGCTCGAACAACTACCCACAAGTTATGATGTATAGACAATCCCTAGTTGTAAAATTGATAGAAGAAACCATTTTGTAAGCATCTAGTTATCTTTTCAACAATAAAAAATTATTGTGTATATAGCATGGAGAAGAACTATTAGTGGTAACCCCATGGACATTTTGTCCCCTAAATTTAGGAAAGCTTTATCAGCATTGCATAAATGGAGTGAAGCTACACTTGGTGATAGCCTTAGCAAGCTACTCCAATTAGTATAGGAAATCTAGTAGCTTTAACTTAAGAAGTCTATAAACAACTAAATAGAGGTGAAACATAATGTTATCGCACAATGTATTGCTTCCAATTATAATTTCATGGCTTTAGAAGAAGCATGGTCATGATAGTTTGTTGAGCTTCATTAGTCCATCATTGGAGACCACAACATGCATTTTTTCAAGAATTAACAACTTCTACATCCAAGAGAACCTATATCTACTAATTTAAAACTAGAAGTAGGGAATCAGTGACATCCATACTTTAGATCAAAGACATTTGTATGTAGTTATTTAGTAAGAAGTGCAGAAGCCTTTGGCAATATGTGCTTCCCTTAACCTTTTAGAATTTTGAGAAGGACAAAAAATGAATATGTGGCCTCACTTACAACTTCAATCGATGACGATGAGATTAGAAGTACAATAATATCCATCAATTTAAATAAATCCTCTAATATAGATGACATCTCTACTATGTTTGTGCATAGTTATTAGAACATCACACAAATAAATACAATCAAACACGTGAAATAATTTGTTAAAGAAAGCTTTATACCCCAACATTTCGAAGCCATTCTGGTCATTCTTATTCATCAAGTTCATGAAGCAACTAAGCCCAACCATTTTAATCCCATTAGCCTCTATAGTTTGATCCACAAAATTGTGAAAAACTTTTGGTTGTTAGACTCAAGATGGTCCTTCCTGATATTAATGTCTATGAACAATGAGGTTTTGCATTCGACTATTTTATATTAGATAATAGATTCTTGACATAAGAAATAACTTCATGGATACACTTTTTATTTCTAAAGAAGGTTTGATGATACTAAAGTTAAATATGACTAGTCATATAATAAGATTAACTTGAAATTTGTGTTAGATATACTAAAGCATTTGTAGTACCCAACTCTTTGGTGTCATTCGATTGAGGATTGCATCACTATATTTAGAATTGGGATCTTGCTCAATGGTAACAATCTATAATGGATTGAAGCAACAAAAGGTCTGAGGTAGGGATATCTTCTCCTATCATACTTATTACTATTATCTCTAAGTATTTCTTATGACATATACAATATAAGCATGAGAAATACTTCTTAGTGTTAGCTACTATTTTTATGAATTATTTAGCTCACTCAATTATTTTTAGTGTTACTATTATAGCGGTGGAGCAATTAATGTTCTTCAATATATAAAGCCTATTATGACCTAATAAGTCTTTTTAATGAATGTAAAGGACTGAAACACTTTAGTTTCTATACCTAGAAATCAACATTGACTACAAAACACGGGTTAGGTTTGATTTGGGAAGATTGTTTATGGATTTAGCCCATCAAGTCCAAGTACGTAATGGCTAGCAATACTTTTTATATTTCTTATGATGCACTTATATGTGAAAGTTAGTCTATATTGCAAGCTCATGGATAATAACAAATTCTTTTTGGGCAATTTTTGTGAGTAATTTACTTTCATTATTTTTGGGCATTTTGCTTGGCATCCTTCTTAAATTAAATTTCATTCATGTTAGCTGATCAGCTAGGCATCCTTCCTATTTCATTATGTCCAACCAATCTTAACATGGAGGTTGACCATCCTACATTTATAATGGAGTTGGTTAAGGTGCATGGTTTGTTGGATCATAAAAAAATAGAGAGTTTATTCTCATTTAGTTTGATATTTTTTATTGTGCATTTCCCTTAGCCTAAATCAAATGAAAGAGATGTGTTGTTATTATAAATGAGTGAGGATAAGGCATTGTGCTCAAAGGCCTTTCACAACAGCATGCATATGAGTTATAATTTTGATAATAAAAGGTCATGTGGCTTTGAAAAGTTTAGGTGTGACCCTAGGTTAGCATATTCTTATAAAGATTAATGTTAAAACTAGTTCTTACTCACTCCTAACTTCATGCAACAGGGGTTGAGATGTCAAAGCTTTTGTCAATGAATGTGAATAGTGATTTGGAACATTGCTTATTGTAGTGCCATAGAATGGAGGAATTATAGCCCAGCAACTTCATAATTGATAGTTTTGTACGACAGGGATGTTATTTCATAAATTTAGTCTCGTAACTAAATGTCTTTAAGTGTGTAGGTGGCTTTAGCTTATCATACAGTTAAGTTCATTACTTTGACATTATTCAAGCCATTGATTTAAAGGAATATGTAAGAATAAGTGGATGAGGTTCTTAATTCCACTGTGCTCCAAAAGATATTCAAATTGCTACTGCTACTACTACTTGTTTCAATTCTCCAACTTTTTCCAATAGTAGCTCATATAGCCTTTATGAGCTAGTTTTACCACCTAATCTCCTCCAATGGATTGACTTAAAATCAACTATGGTGTAGTTATGCAAGGTAATCTCGATGATAGAAATTTGATTATTGTTTGGGATGACATGTGTAGACTTATTACTATTGCTAGAAAGAAATTTTTTTCTGATGCAGCTTTAGGCATGGAGATTGTTGGTACTCTTGAAGCAAATGGAACTACTTAGAATGATACTTCTTAATGTCTACATAATGTTTATTGAACCAAACTCTACTATAGCCATTATTGTAATGAACCAATTGTTTTGTCTTAAGTGAAAAGAAGTGCATACCATAATACTATTGTATATATTAATGGTGTGTAGTCTTTAAAACTGTTCCTAACAAAGTACGAACATGATAACATATAGGCTGAGTCCCTAATCACACACTTTTGTTTTTTTCTTAAAATTAAGGAATGCCAATTCCTAAACCATTTCACCTTTGCCATTATGGACAAACCTCCGTAAAGAGAGTATAATGTAGGCTTCAACTATTACTTCATCAAGGAACTCAAAAACTTTTATTTCTCATAAGGTGCATATGGAGTCAAAAGTGTGACATCAACCAATTTCTCATCAATATTGTTTGTGGCTGAAAGTTGAATTGTATCTATTAGTCTTTTAGCCCAAAACTTACATTATTGATTAATGAAAAATTCCTTGCCAAATGTTTTTGCAATGATTCACATTTCAAGTGAAAACATGCCTAGAACCATAAATTCCCTTCAATGGATCCTCATTAAGAGATTTAGATTATAAACTCATTCTAATTATTAGACTCATGATGCTTGATATTATTATTTATTCTCATTTTCTCATGTTAGGATTAAGTAATTTGTGTACTCGATACCATCGATGGATGTGATTTCCATTTTGTAGGCTCCCTCTATGAAATTCAATCTTAACTCTCCATCACCCACGACCACCATGGTAGGCCCATATCCTAAAATACAAGGTTGATAGAGAAGAAATTTGAATGATGCTAAAACAGACACAGAGGGCATGCAATATAACAAGATATCATGAATCATTAAGGCATTGAGAGAAAGGATGCATCAAGATTTTACTTAATAAATGCATCCCTTCTAAAATTCGATGTTTGACGCACATATTAGCCTGAAAATTACTATAGTTATCCAAGTAGCACGTTTCATCAAATAAATAATAACTGATTAATGAGCTATTCATAGTTTCACCTTTTGAAATTTTTCATACTTACACATGCATGGCTTAATCTTTAAGACAAGTACTACTATGAAGATAAAAAAAGAATCAATAAAAAGAATAAGCACTTGGTAGCACCTAATGTCATTGTTATGACATCCAACATGTCTGGTGATACAACATAAGGGAAGAGAGAATGCTCCCAAGTTAGGATTCCATCACCCAAGATCCTTAACATTATTTCTTGGCAATAGCATTATTTGATGACAACCCACCATAGCTAAGAATCCTTATTAAAATAAGTGATTTCAATGATTGTCTCACCAAGGTAGCAAGAAAAATAATATGTTCATTGGCATTATGGAGTGCTTATAGTTCCAAGATAGAAAAAGTGTGATGTCAACAAAATAAATGAATGGAACCAGCCAATCCAATAGAAACGTAAGAAATATTAGAACTTTCTCCTTAAGAAGGTTTGATTTGATAAAGACCTACATTAAATGACTAACAATAACAAGATTTAGCCAAGCCATAACATGGAACACCACAAAAAGCATCTCTTGAGCAATAGAGTCTTATGTCAATCTAATTTCATTAGCCCAAAGAGCTTCAATGGTATACAAAAGGAAGCATAAAGAGATTAACTAAGAATGATGACCTTAGCATGCACCCACATGGCATGAGTATCAAAAATCCCTAGAAAAGGCATATGACCATACAAATGATCTATAATGGCATGAACACATTAAACAATGATTAAAATGTTTGAAAATTATTACACATGCAAAATCAAAGATGTTGACCACACTCATGTAATTACAAAATGTTTTGTGCAAGATCAACAACAATAATGCAAGCACATTGCAAGTTCAAAACTTGGCTAACCACCAAGAAACACTACGTTAATCACTAAAAAAATGATGCAATTCTTGAAATAATAAGTCCCGCTTGTTGGTCCAACCATGCTACATGCACAAAAAGACAACATGGAGACATGGCTTAACACCACATGCTTCAACATTCATAGGCAACATGTTCAAATAACACATGGCTAAGCACAATTTGCACCATTGAAACTTCACATGACTTGGGGGAAAAATGCACAAATCAAAGCCCAGAGTGACATGCATGGCGTGATAGTTCCACATTGCCCTAAGTCAAATCCTTATTAAAGTGACACCTCATTCCAACATTAGTATTCCCAAGTGATGACCCATATCACATCAATTTGAACACTTCACTGGACCATTAAATTCGTAATAGCAACAAGTAGTGTTTTCAAAGGGCAAGTATGTTGCCAATGCGAGCAAAGATTAACACTTATAAGGAATTTTGACATTTAAGACTAACAATTACATTGATTTATCCCCATCACAATGACATTTTTATAGATTATCTAGACCTTTTAACCATTGTAATCTAGTTGTTTAATACATCAATGTATTATATGTGTAAACAAAAATATATAAGAGCATTATAGACCTATTATTACCTCAATTCTATGGCCTAACCAACCATAGTTCCTATAAAAAGTTGGTGGCAAGGCTTACAACCCACATAGCTTGTTAGCAAGTGGAGGACCAATTTGCTAACAAAATTAACCAAGAAATTGTTCTACCAATGGAGAACAACCACGCACCCTCACCAATAAAATCAATAAAGGGCTCTTAGTCTATCAATCATTACTATGTTTCGAGATGACATGTTCGCATGTGTTGAGCTAAATTAAGTTACATGCTAAACTACTCTATTAGTGGTTTCCATTCATCAATTTATTAAAGATTTAGTGATGCAATCATGCTCCCATAGAACCCAAAGGTGGCATGTCGCTAGAATAAACATTTGCAAGTTGAAGTCTTATTTGTCAACTAAATTAAATAGACAAATCCAGCCACCAACAAAGAGTAGTTATGCATTACCAATTATGGAGTCTAGAATGAGCTCTCAATCTATCTATTCTTGCTATTTTTCGACCTAATAAGTTTTTTTATGTTGAGTTAAATTAAGCTATACGCTCTAATATTTTGGTGCACAATTGTCAACTTATTTAAGTTTCAACCTTATGACAATGCCTCCCCTAAAAAAAAAAATATGAAGAATACTACTCACATAGCTGAGGCTTTTAAGAACCTAAAGCTAATAAAAGAATAGATGATTAATATGTAGAGGTCATCCTTTGCTAGAGCTTGTGTAATATTTGACTAATCAAAACCACTTAAAGTAAGCATGTGGCTCAAAAGACTTTTGAGTATGTCATTTAAAAGATTTGAGTATGAAGGGTTTCCCTTAATTTCCATTTATTTTGGGAAGGTTGGAAATGCATCTAAATTTCTCCATCAAATATGTTAATGCAAATTGCTCCTATTGTTTCATATGCCAAATAAAAAATGACTTGTAGCAAAAACTTCTAATCAAGTAGATAAAGAGGAAAAAAGTGCTAGTGAGAGTGGGGAAAGTAATTGAGAAGATAGGTGTCATGGTTTAAGACCATGGATAGTATTACAATTTAGAAAATTAATGATTATTTCAAAAGGCTCAAGAGAGGATAATTGGGAATGTTAACTTTAAAAGAAATACAAAACCAATATATATATAAGGAGGTCAAGGTCCAAAGTTGTTGGGTGAAAGGGAGTACATCTACACTTGAGTGGTTTCATTAAATAAAAACCTTTGGTGAGGAAGAAAACATCACAAACTTAAACATAGAATATCAAGGGGATAAAAGTGTAAGAAAGCACTTGGTACAATGGTAACTGAGCTTGGAGTATTCGTCAAGTAGGTAGGTTCAAGATAAGGAGAATGTTAGCTACTTCACCATGAAGGAGCCACCCATATCATGGGAGTGGGTAAACACCCCTTGGAATGATGTAGTTATACATTGCACATGATGTGGAATAAAGGGAGATGTTACACTATAGTAGTTAGTATATTTAATTTCCAAATAATAAAGGTAGTATTGAGGAGAACTAGCTTTAGTAATGTTTGTTATTTTCTTATTCTTGATGATGTTATGGTGTCATTAAATTTTTTTGTTGTAAGAAAATTCCTATAGTGGCACCATTATAGGGAATAATTTAGATGGGTTTTATATAGATACTTCACTATTACTGTCACACAGAGGTTGCTTATTTGAAACATATTAGTAAAAAAATGAAACAATTTATGTATCCTTTTGAGGAGTAGCGTGCCACAAGAACTTCAAAATAGCTTTGAAAATGGTAGTAGGCTTGTCTAAATGGGAATAAGCAAGATTGATAGCTATGGGATGGAGTTGAAGTCTTTGAAGTTCTATGTGCCTCAAACTAAGGGATACTTTGGGCGAGTGTCATTGAAGAATGTAATGAAAGGCTTTATTTTGTAGAATTGTGGGAGACAACATGAAATGGCTTCATTAAAGATTGAGCTTAAGTGTATTATTTAGTAGGAGTAGAATGGCAAAAGTGTGGTACTATAATGGAGATGTAATGTAATTAGGGGTGCCTAGAGTTATTTTCTTAGAAGTCAAATTAAATGGAAGGTCGTGGTGTCAATTGGAACAAATAGTAAATTGTAATAACTAAGGAAAACACTACTTGTATGCACACAAATGAAATGAACTACTAACACATAATGGAAAAAGCTACGAATGAATCGATAGATGATCGATACATCTTTATTGCTCAAATAACTCAATTTAAACTCAAAAAATGTTGGAGCTTTGTCATGAAAATTTTATGATTGAGCGGCTTGACCGAAGTTCAAGTTGTAGCAATTCTAGGTGGAGGAGTTGGGAGATAACTCGTGCGACTTTGTTTCTTAGGCACTTGAAAGCACATTGGTTTGAATATTTTTGGAGCTTTTCTATGAAAATTTTCTATAGTTATGAGCCTACTAGAAGTACATATTATATGCACAATAAGGTACAACAACCTATTTCTAAGGATTTTATTTATAAGAGGAACCAAATGACTTTTCTTTGTAGTGTTGGAGGATAGAGTAGAAGTGTATTTAATAAAGTATATATGAAAATTTATAATAATGCTTGCTCTATTGTTATCACATTTGAAATGTTTAATCTACTGAGCGAGAAATTCAACAAACTTATATGGCTAACTTGGGAAGTAGATCTATTAAATTATGAAATGTTTCGAGAAGTGGTTGTAATAAAAAAGGTAATATAGTGGATGATAAATTGTTGTAATTTTTAGGTATAATGAAACATGAATGTTAACATCAGAAGAGCAAAGTGTAATTCAAGCTCAAACAATGGAAGCAAAAGTGTTACAACATATATAGAAAGGAACATCCTTGGAGCGATGATGTGCTACTATTTTATGAGGGAATAACAAGTTATTAAAATAATCTTTGCAAGGGGCTACGACATCAGGTGATTACTTGGAATATATGTTGTATAGTCAAGAATGAACATAATGTTAATAAAGAAAAATTCACATATAGGATAGAACATGTTAATCGGAGGTATGATAGGAATCTGATTATCTTACCCACTTTATAATATTAATTCTCATATAGGGTTATGTTTTCTTTGTTAATATATACTAACAATTTCTAAATCCTTTGGGTGCTTATTTAAGTAATTGAAATAGTACCACCTAATTTTATATCATTATGTTAGATGATTGGAATTTGTAGGGAATAAGGGAAACAAAATTGAGGGGTTTTCTATAGCCATTTGTAAGGGAACACGGAATATCAATAATTTCTTTCTTGGGGACTAGAGTGGAGAAGTTTGATTGGAAAGATATAGAATGTCTTCTTGGCAAGAATTAGGAGTTCATTGTTAAGTCATCAGTGGGCATATCCAGTGGGATCATTGTGCTATGGAGAAATTGTGTGGAGTTAGACATTGTTATGGCCTTATAAAAAGAAATATAAAACCAATATATACATGGAGGTCAAGTCCAAAGTTGTTGGGTGAAAGGGGGTACATCTACACTTGAGTGGATTCATAAAATAAAGACCTTTGGATAGGAAGAAAACATTGCAAACTTAAATATAGAAGATCAAGGGCATAAAAGTGTAGGAAAGGACTAAGTAGAATGGTAACTAAGCATGGAGTATTCATCACATTGGTAGGTTGAAGATAAGGAGAATGTTAGCTAGTTCACCATGAAGAAGCCATCCATATCTTTGGAAGTGGGTAGACACCCTTTGGAATGATGTTGTTATACATTGCACATGATATGGAATAATGGGAGATGTTACACTCTAGTAGTTAGGATAGTTAAATTCCAAATAATAAAGGTTGTTTCGAGGAGAACTAGCTTTAGTAATGTTTGTTATTTTCTTGTTCTTGATGATGTTATGGTGTGATTAAATTTTGTTGTAATTTTTGTTGTTGTATGAAAATTACTATAGTGGCACCTTTACAGGGAAGAATTGAGATGGGTTGTATATAGATACTCCACCATTATTGTAACATGGAGGTTGCTTATTTGAAACATATTTGAAAAAATGAAACAATTTTTTTTTGAGGTTTTGAGAAGTAGCGTGCTACAAGAACTTGAAAATAGCCTTGAAAATAGTAGTAAACTTGTCAAAATGGGAATAAGCAAGATTGATAATTATAGGAAAGAGTTGAAGTCTTTGAAGTTCTATGTTCCTCAAACTAGGGGATACTTTGGGCAAGTGGGATTGAAGAATGTTATGAAAGGCTTTATTTTGTAGAATTGTAGGAGACAACATAAGATGGCTTCATTAAAGATTGAACTTAAGTGTGTTATTTAGGAGTAGAATAGAAGAGGTGTGGTACTATAATGGAGATGTAATGTAATTAGGGGAGTCTAGGGTTATTTGCTTAGATGTCAAATTTGAGGGAAGGTCGTGCTGTCAACTAGAGCAAATAGTAAATGCTATTAGCTGAGGAAAATACTACTTGGATGTGTACAAATGAAACGAAATACTTACACATAATGAAAACGCTATGAATGAACTGATAGATTATCGATACATCTTTGTTACACAGATAACTCAACTTACATAAACTCAAAAAAAAGTGGGAGCTTGTCATGAATATTTTATAATTAAGCCGCTTGACCGAAGTTCAAGTTGTATCAATTCTAGGTAGAGGAGTTGGTAGATAACTCGTGCGACTTTGTTTCTTAGGCATTTGAAAGCACATAGGTTTGAACATTTTTTGAGCTGTTCTACGAAAATTTTCTTCAGTTATGAGATTACTAGAAGTACATATTATATGAACAATGGCTTACAACAACCTATTTCTATGGATTCTATTTGTAGGAGGAACTAAGTGACATTTCTTTATTGTGTTGGAGGAGGGAGTAGAAGTGTATTTAATAAATTATATATGAAAAATGATACTAATGCTTTCCCTGTGGTTATCAAATTTGAAATGTTTAATCTACTGAGCGGGAAATTCAGTAAACTTATATGGCTAACCAGGGAAGTAGATCTATTAAATTATGAAGTGTTTCGAGAAATAGTTGTAACAAAAAAGGTAATATGGTGGATCAAAAATTATTGGAATTGTATGGTATAATGAAACCTGAATTTTAACATGAAAAGAGTAAAGTGTAATTCAAGCTCAAACCATGGAAGCAAAACTATGACAACATATATAGAAAGAAACATCCTTGGAGTGATGATGTGCTAATATTTTGTGAGGGAATAGCAAGTTATTAAAATAATCTTTGCAAGGGGCTAAGAAATCAATTGATTACTTCGAATATATGTTGTATAGTCAACAAAGAACATAATGTTAATACAGGAAGATTCACATATAGGATAGAACATGTCAACAGGAGGTATGATAGTAATCTTATTATCTAACCCACATTATAATATTATTGCTCATATAGAGTTATGTTGCCTTTGTTATTATATACTAGCTATTTCCAAATCCTTTGGGTTTTTATTTAAGGAATTATAATATTAATTATTATATACTATAGTTGATCAAATGCTTGGGTATTGGAGATTACTCAAACAAACATTGCTAATGCTATGAAATAAGTTTTTTATGATAGATATATACCAAAGAAATAGAAAGATGCTTTGATCATATTAATTCCAAAGGTTAATGGTGCTTCAAAACCTATACATTTTTAATTTTTTAACCTATTCAATGTGGTTAATAAAATTATGACAAAGATTATGGTAGGTACACTAAAAATGGTGCTTTCTAACATTAATATAATAAGCAAGCTACATTTGTGCTTGGTAGAGCTATTTCTCATAACATTTATTAGGCACAATAGATGGTAGCCAATATGAACACATCAAGAACAAAGGAAGGTTTAACACTTAAGCTAGATGTAGACTAGGTATATGACAATGTTAAGTGATAGTTTATGACAGATATGTTTAACATCATAGGGTTTTTTATCACTTAATGTGACTGGGAAGAGGTGTTCATATTTGCATCAAAAGTTGGCATTCTATTGAATGGGGATTGACTCCTGTGGATAGATGCTATGAGGGGGATTCAGCTAATATGTTATTTGTCCCCTTCCCTCTTTACTATAGTTTTTGAGTTCTTATCATGCCTTTTTATGTAGCAAATCGATAGTAATGTTTGGTGGGGTTTAGAAGTGGTCCATCTACACATATGATTTCGTACCTCCTTTATATCAATGATGTCATAATTTACTCATTGGTTACTTATGTTGTAGCTAGGATTATCCAAGTGTTTATAAAGGAATATGGTATACAATTTGGCCAGCTCATTTATTTTAACAAATCAAAAGTTTTATTTAGCAAGGGAATGGATTGAAAAAATAGAAAAATGAATGAAAGCTTCTTATGTCCTAAGTTACCAATGCCAAATATTTAAGAATTCCTATTTCAACAAATAAATTATAAAAAGTTGACTTCAAGTTTCTTATTGGACGATTTGAAACATATATGGCTAGATGGAGGACTAGAGCTTCTTCATGGTAGAGCATATTTGTATGATAGATTTGATGCTAAAAGCTATTTCTACATATTAGTCAGGCTAATATTTAATTCTAAAAGGTATCATAGAGGATTTGGAATAATAGTTTCATAAATATTTTTGTAGTTGAAGAAATGGGAGTAAAATTATCCATTACACCAATTGGAATGTTGTGATGCTCCCTAAGGAATGTTGTGACCTTAGTATCAATGATTTTGTCCCTTTGGAAGGACACATTGATTAACAAACATTGTAGAAAGGTATTGACTCATGAAAAAGGGTTATTCAAGTCTAAGTATGTAATAATCAATAACAACCTCATTGCACCTTAAGGAACCTCACATACTTGTAACTTTTGGTGTTAGCTATACCTTGTCATGTGTTAATATGATATGATAGACTCTTGAAGATAAATAGGTAATCCTTCTTATCACACAACTTGTTTGAATTTCTCTCAATCGATTTGTGGTCTACAATTGCTAATGTGCATGTGGAGTACCCATTAAAAGTGAAGGATGTTATCATTAAACAAGGAGAATAGGATTGTGAAATGTTTAAAAACATATTTGCTACCACCTTAGTCTGCACAATTCCTCACCTTGGTTAAATCAAATGAAAAAGAGTTCATTTTAAAAAATGTAGATATTATGCACAACTAAACACATACTTCAACATGATGAACTATTTGAATTTGAGTGGGAAGGATGTAACTTTGGTCTAGAAAATGCAGGTGCAGCCTTAGGTGAATGTGTTTTTGTAGATTAATCTTGAATCTTATAAAAAAAACTCTTGCTGGGTGTTAGAGGTTTAATCAAGAAAGATACAGATCTATTGTAGTGTATCGTGGCGAAAATATCCTGTTATTTTTAGGGAATTCTTTAAGGACAAAGAACTATGAGAGAGTGGCATCATTATTAATCTTATTTGTGTTAGGTGAAAAAACTAGTTATGTTAACTCATTGCAAGAACTAATTAGTTGAGTGTAACAATTTTCATGCTTTCAATAATGCAAAAAGAGTTCAATTTCCTATAATTGTTCTTTACCATTTTTGGATCAATAGAAATAAGAAATAAGATAAAGAGAAGGTGTTATGTCAAGCATGTTTTATAGAGAAAAATTTAATTTGATTTTGTTGTAATTATTGTGTGCTCAAAACACACTAGCCCATCCAGCGATAGTGACTATAGTAATTTTGGGCTATGTGTAACCTCAAAATTAACTCCTCTTTTAGTATGTGGCACCAAAATAAAAAATGATGTAGTGGGAGATGAAAGGCATATTGTTGGGATTGGCAATGTTATAAGGGATCACTTGGTTAAAATTTAATTATTGCTAATAGATTATACATGTTAGAAGTTATCATTAATATGGAAATGCTTGCGGTCCTTGATGCCATGGAGATTTTAAGAACTACCAAACACACTTCTTATGAAGAAACATTTAGATTTGATAGTATCTATTTCCTATGAAAACATATACCAAGGTACAATTAAGTTTGGGAAATGAATAAGCTCATTCAAGGTATACCATTTTTTTAGGCAAAGTTGTGTTCTAGTGGATTGAGTTGCAGATCATCCACTGTTAGTTGAATTTTTTGGCATGGGGAATGCCCATTCCCAAACCACTTATATTACATCCATTTCAAAATTTTTGTTTAAGAATCCTTAGAGAGAGAGTGTATTGTAGGCTTCAACTTCTTATACATGATCAAAAAACCGAATGATATTTGTAGGCACTGGGAGGGTTTTTAATTCCTTGAAGGTGGTGGTAGTGGATGGTGGTGTTTTAGGTAGTGGTGCTTGTGATAGCCAGAATTGTGAGAAGTAGCTAAACAATGAAAGCACACACACTTATGTGGGTGAATTTTGAATGGAGTTTGCTAAATCACCTGTTTTAGTTAATGTGGAGACAACGACACTATTTAAGGTAATGTCGAGTTCAAAATAAAACAAAAAAAAGGACATTGGACATTCCCCTTGCATGAGCAATAAGTATGATGCTTCTTTTCACAAGGACACAATAAGGTAGAATCTAGCATTGTTCTTCATATGAATGCATCAATGCATTGTAATGGTGGTGAAGGAAGTTTAGGTAATACTATGGAGACATAAGAGAATTCATTTCAGTTAAAGAAGGTTTGTAGAAATTTTAATTCCTCTGATGATGAAGATAGAGTGTTAAATAAAATTTAGGATACAAAAATCAAGATATGGAAGGAAGAAAAACCTTTAAACATAATAGAAAATGCATTGATGTTGAACAAAACTAGAGAAATAAGTAATGTATCTTGAGAACATGGCATAAATCCAAATAATATTGCGGTAGGTTTTTTAAAAGAATGCACTTCTAATGCTTACACAATTGCTAAAGGTGGAGAAAGAAAATTCTTTGAATAATTATCAGCATGTATGTAGCCCAAATAAAATTAAATTTAGAGATGTTCTAACCAGAAGAAATGCATGCAATGTGAAGTACTTTTCTAGCGACAGTCTATTGCAGAGACTGACCACTGTGGATGTGAAAGTTTGCAAACCAAAAGATAATTTTCTCATTATTAATGATGAAATTCACTTGTGGAACAATGGTTAGAAGTGACAAATTATGTATCACCAATTTTAGCTTGTTGGTAGAATGTATAGGTGTTGATTACCATTTTAGTTAATTCTTAAAGTACTACATCATAAATGTGGTCATGTTGGTGGTTTTTGGATCTTACATTTATCTTGTTTTTATTTCTATATACATTTTGAGTCCATAATAGATAGAGACTTAGTGTGGTTTAGTGGGCCATACAAAGTATGGGGACTAGTAGTGGGATTGGACTTATGGACACCAGGTTTTAGGCTGAGCCTTTTACGGATTAAGTTTGTCCCCATGTGGGTCCATTTTCCACCGCTCCGTTATTGGGACATAGAGAACATTTTTTACATTATAAAGGCTATTAATGATCCAATTGAAATGGATGTTTGATGATAAACTTGTAGAGGTCATCATTTGTTAGTGTCTATATTACAATTGACCTCTTTAAGCCTATTAGAGTAGGTATGCGATTAAATTGTCTACTATGTAAACCTTTCAGAACATTGAGTATGAGGGAATTTCTAATTGTTGCGTTACCTATGGTAGAGTAAGGCATGCATTAATGGTGTGTTTGAATAATAAATTGATATAGAATAATAATAGTTTTGAGGGTTCATGCTCTTTGGAGGTCAATCTTAATCATCATGGATATAAGAATTAAATTAAGAGGAAGTAGTTGTAGGTTATGAAAGAGCTTGGTGCTAATTGACATGACTTAGGACCATGGATTGTGGTGTGAATCTAAAATAGCAGAATGACTATGGTAATATAGTCAAAGAGAAATGTTAATAGGAAACATGGAAGCAAGCAAGGAGTATGGAAGTATTTTTACCCAAAAAATGGGCAAGTAAGGAATAGGAGCAAATCAAGGTCCAAGGTTGGTGGACATGATGAGGTGTTACATAAAGTTGAGTGTGAACCCTAAAACAAATTTAGAGGGAATAAGGAATTAATATAAATGTGGTGGTTGAAGACCGTGACGACATTTCACATGCCATAGAGCAGGTTGTGGAGAAGTAGACTGATGTTGTAGATCATCAAAGTACATCAAAACGTTTGGCACCACAAAACTTAAAGGAAAGGGTAAATACCTAACGAAGTAAATTAAAAATGGTATGAAAGTCAACAACAAAATAAATGGAGAGGTTTCTCTTATGTATGCTACAAATTTAAAAAAAAAGAAACCAAGAAAATGGTGCATAGGAATGATGGAGATTGAAGACAAAATAACTTCCTACTTCTTTGAGAATGTATCGATCAGTGGATAGCTATGTTACCTTGGAAAATGCTTGGTAAAATTATGGGGTATTACTCAAAGGCTTATTTTGGGAATTATATTGGACACCTTGGGTGTAGTGAATAATGAAGGAGTAGAAAGGCATAATATTGCTTTCATTATTATATGGCCATGGGTTGTGAGAATGTTTAATTTGCATGGCAATAAGTGGATTATAACCACATACATCGTGATGAATTTGTTGGAATTAGATCTTGTTGGATGCTTGATGGGATTGCAATATTTTTCTACTTACTATTACACTATTGTTAAGGGAATTTTGTGATTTGTAACAATGAAATTTTTGCAAGTATGTCTAATAGGGGAAGGACTCTAGCTACCAAAAATGAAGGGTTGGAAATTCTTAAAAGAAGCATTATGTGCAACGTGCTAGGGATTATGGTGTCCAAAATTGTTTATTTGTTTTTGTGGTAGATGTACTTGTCTTCAAGGGGATAAAGTTCAAGGGATGCTTGATTATTTAACAATTAGTAAAGTAAAGTTTGGGATCTTTGGCCTCATAACTTAGACATTATTATAGGGTGTTATTGTGCTATCGTGACATTGACAGCATGAATGGTACTTGGCCTAAATTCTAGAGCGCTACAGATACTCATTTAGGAAGACCCTTTTGCCTAACATCTTATTGTAGGTTCTACATGGCTATAATAAGAATAAAGGAAATAATGGGAAGTTTGCTATGAACATTGGGCTTAATGAAATGCCTTAACATGAAATTATTATTATAGAAATTGAAATCTACATAACAAAAAAGTGGATGTAATACTCATGGAGATGTTTTATTCACGGATTTCTTCATACTTTTCATAGTAGAGGAAGATATAGGTTCATAGATTTGTGTACTTGTGTTCTACATGAAGGAGGACAAATTGTAATAGCTTACTAAATAAGAGTAAAGTAGAGGTGGGTTATTTACACATAATAGTTTTCAAATTGCAATTAGCGAATGTAGTGTTAGTAAACATATTGAGTAAAGAGCTACTTCATATTTACTTCTATTTTAGGGAGAGTAGGATGGCCATAAGAAGTGAAAATCAAATGGTTCCTAAAATTTAGGTTGGTAGAGGTCTAAATCATTGGAAATTACATAACAACAAAGTGGATGCATTACCTTGGGTGAATTTTGAGGAGTAGATTTCTTGAAATTATTTAAGTAATGGAATTTGTAAAAATTTCTAATTAGTGAGGATCAGGGATCATGTATGGCTATATGAGTGAAAATCACATAGAAGCAAAAATTTAGGTCTACAAAGGTAAAAATCATTCGAATTTACATAACAACAAAGTGGATGTACTATTCAGGGTTAATTTTAAGGAATAGATTTTTCCAAATTCCTATAAGTACAAGAAGGTACAAAAATTGCAACATAGTGGAATTGTGCTCTTCATCAATATGGCAAAATTATAGTATCTTATTAAAAATGATTGAAAGCAGAGGTAGGTTGTTTGGACTTAATAGTTTTCAAACATTGCTTAGGGAATGTAGAATCAAAAAACATGTAGAATAGGGCTTTACTTTATATTTCTAGTTATGTTTTAGGGAGAGTAGGAAAGCTATAGGAGTTGAAAATCATATGGGTGTTGATATTTTTGTCTATAAAGATGGAAATCTTTAGAATCTACATAATAATAATATAGACGTACTACTTTGGGTGACTTTTGAGGAGCAAATTCTTTCAAGTTATTTAAACAAAAGAACATGTATTTTTTCTAGTTTCTAGACATGCTCTACCTCAATGTCACAAAATTATAATAGTTTATTGAACAAGATTGATAGAAAATTCTGGTTGCTTAGTTGTAACTATTTTTAACATGGCATGGGAAATGTAGAATTAGAAAAATACAAAGCACAACATTACTTCATAAATTTGCATACGTTTTAGGGTGACTAATAAGGCTATAGAAATGGAAATCATATGGGAGCAGGAAGTTTTGTGTGGACTATAAATGTAGTGAGTGATGCTATCATAGAAGTGTGGTGCATTTTGTTACACATGTGACATTTGGCATGTGTTATTGAGGTTTAGTTGAGTAATAAGCATTCTCCCATCCTTTCCCTTTAGTAAATATGTTAACGTTAGGAGTTTGGAATATTCAGGGAGTTGGAGGGACAAAGTCTCACTGCTATTTGCAATGCATTGTAAAAGAACACACTATAATTGCTATTGATTTATTTGAAACAACAAATAAGAATGTTGATAGGTGGGAGGCACACACACTATTGGGAAGAAATTATAGCTATTTCATTATTTCTTCAACAAGAATATTATGGGCCATCATGGTGCTTTGGAGGACCTAAATGCAATTGGAGATTTTGTGATCATCCCCACATGTGGTGTGTATACTTATGAATTTGGGTAGTAGTACCACTTGGCTTGTTACATGGTATATGCCTCAAAGGATTGTATGCCTCACCATGTTGCATAGGACAAATTTAGAGAAAGTCCTAAGCTAGGTGGACTACTGATTGGTTCAAGGGACTTTAATGTTTTGTTGGACAAAAATTAGAAGAAATGAAGTAATTTATTTGTGGGTAATCTCAGTGCAAGTTCTCAAGTTTCACATAGGATTTAGAGTTTATTAATTTGGGATTTCTTCAGAAAAAATTCCAATGGTGTAACAATAAGAGAGGTAGGACACAATTTTGCAAAGATTGAATATGGCCCTTTAAAAGATGAGGGTTGTCGGCTTTTCCAACCTATATAGTGACTAACCTTTCTCGCAGTATCTTTGGCCATAGTCCTTTGCTAATTTAGTTTGAATGTTTGTCCTTAAAGAAGATGGAAAGCAAACTCCAAAATAAAAATGTATGGCTATCATTTCCACATTCATTTGAGATTGTGTAAGTTGTGCAGAGATGTATTATTAGGGGTAAACCTAAGATTGGCCTTTCCATTAAATTCCATAGAGCTCTATCAGCTTTATAAAATTGGGGTACTATTAAACCTCTCAATATTCTTAATAATCCGTGTCATTTGGAGCAAGAACTCTTAAAATTACAACTTAAAGAGTGTGAGAAGGGTTTAATAAAGAAGGAGAATGAACTTTTGGCACTTTATATTTCTTCCTATCATATGGCAATGACCATAGAGGAAGGTTGGTGATGGCAACATGCTTACATACATTGCTAACCTTAGGGTTCAGAAGAAGTGTCTTTTTGATGCTGTAACTATATCTATCTTTAGGAGTAATTATATTCATCAGCATAAAAAGGATAGTGGGGAATTAGTGGCTTACATAATTAAAATTGAAGATATCCTTATGTAGTTTTTGGGTAGAAAGTGGTGCACTTTTAAATAGCATAATCCTCTCCCTTAATTTAGAATTTAAGAACTATTAATAATGTGCAAGAAGAAGGTCTAATGGCCCTAATTATAGATGAGGCGATCAAGAAAACTATTATTTCGATTAAAAAAGATAAAGATTTGGGCATTGATAAAAAATATATAGAGTTTGTTATTAGAATATTTCCTAGGTGGATATTATCATAATTATAGAACAATTTTTCTTTGGTATTCATTTACTAAGAGATGGAAAGACATATTAGTAATTCTATTTCCCAAAGTATAGGATTCTACGAAACCTTAACAATTCAGAATGATAATTCAATGTAATGTGATATACAAGGTTTTGGCTAAAATCTTAATGAGTAGAATGAAGTTGGTGCCTTCTTGTATCATTACAAGGCAACAGGTGGCTTTTGTTCCTTTTCGTACTATATCGGATAACATATTTTTTGCACAGGAGATGGTAGCTCGCATAACCTCATCTACTTCCAAAGAGAGGCTCATTCTATTGATGTTGGATGTGGATTAGGAAAATTATAAGGTCAACTAGATTTTTTGATTGACATGTAGAATTAGTGAAGTTTTAGAAATTTCTTGTGCGATTGAGTGGAGGCATGTATCATGAAACCTAACTTTGGGATTTTATTGAATGAGATCCCAATTTCATGATTGAAATAGCTAAGGAACTTAGGCAAAGGTGATTTTTATTGCCATACATCTTGATAATTATATTATAATATTTCTCTTGGTAGATTATGCACCATGTTGTGCTTAATGCCACTTTTGGAATCAAGATAAACCCATCTTAGTGATCATTACTCACCTTCTTTGATGATGAAATTTTGATTTATGCATTAGAACGTGTTCTCCACTGAGGATTATTCGAGGCATAATGAGGGAACACAGGCAACATTTTAGGGAAGTTGTCAATTTTAACAAATTTGGAGTACTACTTGGTGAAGGTTTGGATGACAAGCACAAGAAGGTGATTGTTGGGATGTTGCATATGCACCAGTTGACTCAACTAAATTATTTAGGAATTTTGATTGCAGGAACAAAATAATAAAATAAAGACATTAAGTTCCTTATTGATAGAGGTAAGAACTATGTCTTGGGATGGATGTTTATGTCATTATTGATGGAGGGATAAATTGCCTTGATTAATTTGATGCTAGCTACTATTTCAACATATTTTTAGGCCATTCTTTAATTCTAAATGACATTATATAGAAGTCAAAAAAGGTTATGCCATGTTACATATAGAGTGGCTCTTATTCCAATAATTTGATTGATTATGCAAACAAGAATTTTCTAATTCTTCTTAAGAGATGTGGAGGACTAAAAGCTTAGAGCTTATTAACCTGGCAAGTAGCTTTAATTGCTAAGAATATTAGGTATGTTATGGTGTAGGAGGTTGGGTTATTTGTTGTTATATTTAGATCCAAATATTGTGTGATATGTAACATGAGGCTTCACACATATGTAAGCTATTGTGAATAGTTAATCCATGGACTATAGAGAATACAATTTAGTATATTGTGAAGGGGAAGTGAGTGTCCTTCATGAAGGATAAATGGCTGGAATATCTTTCGATTACTGTTTGGCCCACATTTATCAACAAGGACACAGAGCATTTCACTATTGTGATAGCAATTATTGAGGATTAGGGTTCATAGAACCATAATAAACTACAACAACTTTTTGCATACTCATTGTTTGATTAGATTATGCATCTCTCATAAGAAAAATAAAAAAACCGATGTGCTCTACTTTAATCATTTTGAAGGTAGGATGATAGAAGCATGATGTATTTATAGTGACATCTATAGTAGCCAAAACTCAAAATTGAAAGATCTTGAGTGGGTATGGAAATTAAAAATATAGCCACAAGTAAGTGTATTCATGTGGTGACTATAATTGAATCTTCTCTCAAACAATTCTTGCTCATGTGTTAGATGAATTGAGATGGAGATTTTGAACCTATGAGGTTGTATGGCAATGGAGAATGAAATGAAATGTTTTGGGAATGCAGGATGGTTAAGGAATTCTAGATGAGTGAATTTGCAATTAGGCATTTCATGACTAGAGATAACAACAACAAGGACTTTAACTCACTTGAGTTCCTACCGATTTTGATAGAGTTGCACATTAAAAGTTTTAAGAATTGCATGTAATTAATTTTTTTACTATTGCATTACATTATATGTGGGTTAATAAGAATTTATATAAACATGATGCTTAATGTCATTGCATTACGTATAGTATAAGACTAGGCTTGATTATCACTGTAGTTGTGAAGAGGGGGAAGACAGATTCATTTTTTATTGGATGTTTTCATTAATAGCTTTGGGTGAATATTTCCTTTGTCTATAGTAGAGGCAAGTTTCATACTTGCAAAAGAGAGAAATTCTTATTCTTTGGGTTGTGCTTAGTGGAGAAAGGTCAGTTTTCTCTCCAAGTTGCTTTTACATATGCTGTTATATTCAACCCATATATTGTACCAATATTAACATGCTCTAAGAACCATAAAAAATATATCATTGTAAGAATTATTATGGGTGGTACTATGCAACATCTGCTAATGGCTTGAATAATAAGGTTAGTGTCTACAAAGTAAGACATCTTTAGGTTTTGGTGAGATACTTCCCTTATTTAGTCCTTATGTGTACAAAAGTGTTGTTTTATGTCAATTGTTGAAATAGGTTCTCACAAGAAGTTGTGGTTTTTTGGCTTTAGTAGATAGCTTCAAATAAAGGTCTCAAATAAATTATGTTAGAATGTTCATTAGGGTCAGTTATCAAAGGAATTGTCTTCTTTGTGGGAAGGCATCCTTGCTTAGTCTCAAACAATTAGTACTAAGGTAAAATGGTGATAACAATTTTCTACATACTATAATACAAGTTGCACAACATGGAAGGTGATTTGTAGAAGGGATCTTGATGTAGCATGTGGAAATTGCCGTTAAAAGATGTCACTTTACCTTTCTAACAATTGCAGGGAGTAAGTTTCACTAATGGCTACCCTTATTTTCCCACCATCACTTTCAAGGAGGCTTGGATAATTTTTTGTGTTTCATCCCTTTGAATTGAAATGTTGGAAGACTACACTTAAATTTAGCAAAATTGTTGTTGCTACAAATTAAGTAAAAGTTTTAAATAAGGGAGTGGTTAGCCTGACTCATGTCTTATGTGCAAAATGCTAATGCTTTATTTGTATTTATTTCTAAGGGTGACCTATTATTGAATTAGTTATAAACAACATCTATATTTAAGAAGATTAGTCTAGTGGCATAGTGAGTCAAATTTTGTTATGATTACGACATTGACAACTCTTGTTTGCTCTAATTGGACTTACTATTGTGCGAGGTGAGAAGAAAATTACTTTCATAGTTGTTATTACACCGTTGGGGGATAGAATTCAAATTCTTTTCATGAATTATCTTTATATTATTTGTTGTTATGAATTTTTGTGTCTCAATTGCATATGTGGTATGGATAGGGTGTATAGTAATGGAAACTATTAAGTTTAGTGGAATTATTTTCTTTCTTAATAAGTTGTTATTTCATTTATACTTTTGAATATCTAGTGGATTTAAGCAGTAAAATTACACTATTACATATAGCATATGGTGAAGAGGAATGACGTCTTTGATGTTGCTTATTCAAAAACTTGTGAAACTTTTTATTTGGCATTAGTTGGATTAGTTTTTTGCTAGGCACTAGAATTACTTTGTTCCATATTTGATAGGGTTATTTGATGGTATAATGGTATTATGATAAAATTTGGTCAAGCTTAAGATAGTGGATCACCATTCATAGGTGGTTACTATCTATGTGAGATCTGACAGCAAAGATATTTGCAATATTGTACTTTGCATATATCAAAAGTCTATATAATCCATTAATCAACTTGTGACTAAATTAAAGATACTACTCAGTTAAGTGGACCATTACTTGTTGTAGGGAACTTCAATGAATTCATAATTTAGATCTAAATATTTTTGTTTTATTGGAATTTAGCTTACTTGGTGTCATAACAAAGAAGGTAAAGCAAGCCTTCCTGAGCAACACTTTTATGCACCTTTAATGCATCAGCTCAGATCATTACCCATTACACAATGTTTAGAAAATCATTATTAGGCAAGAACTTGCTTTTTTCCTAGTCAACTAATTTAGTGATTGTAGCTTGAAAAAGGATTATTAGAGGAAACACAATTGATCATTTGTTTGCTAAGTATAGTAGAGATTTATCAATACTAAAGATTATAAAGTGTAACAAAACTTGGTTGAAAAGATTTGCTAGTTGGAAAAGGAAATTTAGGATCTTCAACTTAACAAATTTATGTGTGGCTTAATTAAGCATGAAGGTGGTCTTCTGGCATAGTGTATTTTTTATAACACTTTCATGGATTTAGAAGAACATTGGTGCTGGTAGTGAATCAAGTTTAGTTAGGCTACTCTTAGGTCTAACACATGTTTCCTCTAGGCAACAAATACCTCTACTACCAAGAGAAACTATTTCAACAAACTTAAAACCGTAATTGGGAAACTATAGGCTTCTCCAACTAAAATTATAGACATTGCTATTCAATTGTTTTAGCAAAAAGTAGCATAACCAAGTCAAATATGAGCTTATTCCACCCTTCCATCCTTTGAAAACTATTAATGAAGAATAGATAATTGAAAATGTGACTCCAATAAGTGATGATGACCTTATATCTGTGATGATGCCCATAAAAAAATAAATCACTTAGTATGGATGACATCTTAATAGAGTAATGAAACTTCTAAGAAAACTACTTCTTAATGTTGAGGTGGAACTGGTTAAATTAGACTAGACTATAGCAATTGTTATAGTTAACCAGTTACTTCTTTGAACATCAAATAATAGTTTGTAGCATAATATCACTACATATGTCTCATGTATGAAGTCCTTCAAACAATCCAACATAAATCATCAAGGTAATTGTGCTTTAAATTAGGTTTCTCATCATACAATTGTGTGATTTTGTTTGAGACTAAAGAATGCTCCTTACCAAACTACTTCAACTTTTTCTTTCTAATGATTTTATATAATAACCTGCATAAGGTGAGGAGGATGTATGGTACAACAATCACTTTATGAATGAACTCAAAGACTTTGATTTCTCATATGCTAGTGACTAAGTCCGAAGAGCAATATCTACTAATCCTTAGGTAACATTGTTTATTGTTAAGACTAGGATGATATCTAACTATCTTTATGCCCCCAACTATTATTATTTAATAATAAAAATTGCTTGGAAAATTCTTTTGTAGTTGTTCATCTTTAATTAATTCAAGAATTTCACCACTAACTAAAAAATGAGAATGACCATGATTCTAATCTTGTGTGCCAACATAATAGGATTGAAATCTTGTGATGTTATCTCATGCTAATGTATGTAGAGCATGGTCTTACTTTGAGCAGTCTAAGGCCAAATCGTAGTGCCAAAAAAGGATCAAGGTGTGTAGTGCACACCAAATGATGGACCTACCAATGCAAAGAAATCTGTAAATGTAAGATTTTTAACTAGTACTTAAATACATGCTGTTGGTGTTACCATGATTTATGGCACTAAACTTGCCTTCTAATGGAACATCTTTAAGGGTTTTATATTGTATTAATTCTAATTACTTGATTTGTTGATTTGTGGACCTTGGAGCTGTAATTTATTTTCAATACCCATTGTAAGGAAAAGGTAATTTTTACCCCTATTGCTATTCTTTGATTTGGTAGCCATCTCTTATGATCCCTCTCCATAATTATACATTAATTTTGTGTTTCACATCACCACCGTGGTATGCCTCTATCCTCAATCGAAAGTTCATTCGAAAAAAATTGGAATAATCCATTGCTAAAATAGTGGTTTTGTGATTTGAAAAGTTATCATGAATCATCAAGAATTCAAGTGAAAGCCACCATCAACCATTTACCTAATAAATGCAACCATTCAAATGTTGGACTTTGGTGGACATATTAGCTCTAGAATTATTATGATCATTTTAGTAGCATGTAACACCAAACAAATTTTAATTGATTTAATGCACCATTAATATTTCACTAGCTAAGATTATTTAGATATGCATGCTTAATCTTTACAAAATATATGAATACTTGCAAGATTGAATATGTAGCTTGACAAAGATAAAATGCTAGGTTGCTCCCTATGTCATAGTTGACATGTTTGTTATGTCTTACAATACTCCAAAAAGAGGTGAAAATGCTCCCAAGTTAGGTTACCATCCATCCTGTTTTAAAACTTTGCTTCTCAATAATATAATTTTTCAATGACAACCCTCCCTGGTAAAGAATGATGACTAAAATGAGTGGCTTTTATGACCATGCCAACATCAGAGTAGGGATGATTGCACATTCAATAGCATTATGGAGCACCAACAATTTTAACATAAGTGAAGTGTGGCACAACAAAATAATTGAATGGATGAACTTACTCCTTACAAATGCTCGATTACATGATAAATTTCTACAAATAATAACTGACTAGACAAAGGGGCAGCAAAGTCATAGGAAGCAGTACCACAAAAAATATGTCTTGTCCAAAAGAGATCTTAGGACAATCCAATCCAATAAGCTCAAGAAGCTTCAAACATATGCAAAAAGAATGACAAATGGCCTAATTAAGGTTGAAGACCTTACTTATGACATACATGAATTGACAACAAGAAAGACTTAAAAATGGGTATAGCCTTACAAATGATCCATAATAGAATGCTTCAATAAAATAACCTATAAAATGGTTGAAAATTTTTTAAACATCCAAATTGAAGATGTTGAGCTTGACTCATTTAACTCAAAAATGTTTTCTTTTCTAAGATCTATGATAAGAAAGCAAACAAACTACATGCTCATAACTCTATAACTACCAATAAGCATAGTGTTAATCAATTACAAAAGTTGGAATTACACAACTAAAAGAGCACAATTATTAGGCCTCTTATGGAGTACACACAAGAAGAATGCACAGGTGATGTAAGACTTCCAATGCCTCACCATGTAGGGGAAACAACATATGCATTTAATGCAAGCTAGACAAAAATTTGCACCACTAAATTTTTGATGTGATAATAGCAAACACTACACCACACAAAGTCCATAAAGGAAACTGCCCATTACAATGACACCATATTGCTGCATTTGTAATCATGAATGATGATAATGGTTGAAAAGAGTTACCTATTTCATTCAGAAAATGTCACATTTGAGAAAAGCCTAAACATAGGTCGAGGGGATACACCATGTCTGATACCAAAAAGGTAGAAATGTAGATGGCAACAACATGCTAAGTGCACATGGAACCACCAAAATTTTATTACAACATGGTTATGACTACATCTCATAATGCTCTATACAAAGGGGAACAAGTGGAACTTTGAACATGCACATTGACATCACAAAAGGGCATAACTTTATCTCTGCACTAGCAACCTACATTGTTAAAAATAGAAAAAAGTTATACTTTGTAGCTCCTTTTATCACATAGAAATGATGCTATAGGGCATGAGCGAATAAGCTTCATGAAAAGTGCACTATTGCATGCAAAAATTGTAGAAGTAGCCAATGTTCTCAACATGCATGTGGCTACCGTACCAAGTAGCTATTGTAGCAATCCAACATGTAGAAAACCTAACATACATTGCATAATCTAACTTCTTCTTTGTTGTGAGCTACACTACACCACCTATTGTCCCATATAAATTGCTCATTGCAAGGATTTTTTGTTGACTAAAAAGAAATGTGTAGGCATCACATTATCCTTGACATAGCAATTCATAGTAAAAAAATACCAAAAAAACAAACAATGCAAGGACCAAAAAAGATGTTTGTAAAGGATCTACAATGACACAGATAGACAGGTTTCCACATGTGATCATAAAGCAATAGTTGGCCCAGTACTTTGTCACATGTGCAATTATAGCAATGCATGTCTTGGGCCATAGCAAAGCATTCACAAAACCTTAACACACATTGCACCATCTAACTTCCATTTCGCCATGGGCAACATCGTGCCACACATAGTAACCTTGTGCATTGCATATTGCATATTACAGCAATTCAGTAATGGAAGAAGGTAAGCCTACTAATAGAGTGTCCACGTATACTTGTGCCAGTAGCTTATGGTACTAAAAATCCAAAAACATAGCACTTTAAGTCCTGACGAGTTGTATGCGTGATGTCATAAGTCAGGCACGGATTGGCCATTGTGTGCATGCATTATAGGTTATCTCACATAACTAGTGACGAAGCCCAACAACTTTAGCCCATATTATACCATTAAGGTTTTGCTTTCGAAGGGGCCACAACATGCCACACATACCCCTTACAAATGGCTTGTTGTGGCAATTCTATCAAAGTGGAAGTCAAGTCTATCAATATGGCATCACCTTATCCATGCATTGGCTACCCACTAGATATCAATCTGAAGAAGAAGTTACACATCATAATCATCACCAATAAAACATAGAGGATGTCATAAGTAACATGTAGATTGACTATTTCATGCATGAATAGTTTATTAATATTTGTGGCTAGAGATGAAGCCTAGCTTGCATAATCCCTTATGCATTGTTTTGGACAACAACAAACGCACACATTCACCCTTGCAGATTACATGTTGCAATAATTCCATTAACGAGAATGATAAGTCTTGTAATAAGGCATCACCTTATCCATGCACCTACTATCTATAGTGCTAAACATCCTTAAAGAAGTAACACTTTGTGGGCCCTAATAGTTCTACACATTAGATACAATAGAGAGTATGTGTGCCGACTATAGCATGATGAATAGTGCACTACTGGTGTTGTAGCCTGCCTAGTGTTCAATTGAATGCACAACTATAGCAACAAAATTCTAGGACCTTAAACAAGCTTGTACAAACCCTAGAGTATATTACAACATCAAATTACTACTTTGTCGTGGGCTACACCACATCAAACATTTCTCATTAAAGGTCACATGTGATATTTTTGTCAAAGAAGAAGCCGAGTCTCCTTATAAGGCATCACTTTATCCAAGCAACAGTAACCCACAATGCTAAAAATCTAAAAAAATTGCACTTTGTTGGCTCTCCTAGTCGTAGGCATAAAATGCCACTAGGCTCAAACTGACAAGCTGCTAGGCATGAGTAAAATATTATAGTGCATATAGTTCACAATTACATGCAACTAGTGTATCTTGATATGCCTAAACCCTAGTGCATATTACACCATCAAACTTTTATGTTATTTTAGGCCACATTGTGTCACGTATTATTGCATGTTAATTGCATATTGTGATAATTTACTTAAGGAAAAAGAAAAATATCCAAATAAGGAATCATCCAATCAATGTGCTAACAAATCCAATGCAAACAATTCAATAGAAGTTATGCTTTGCATGTTTGAGCATCGTCATATAAGATGTCATAGGCCATATGAGTAGCGTGCCGATTGTCGTGAACAACTAAGAATGAAGCCAAATATACACAAACCCTAGCACATAGTGCACCATCAAACTTCTACTTTACCATGGGCCACACTTATCTAACATTGCCCATTTTAGATTGCATATCGTGATAAATACATCAAATAGAGAATCACCTTATCTATGTAAAGGAGAATGATAGGTCTTGTAATTAAACATCACCTTATCTATGTATAGTAGCCGATAATGCTAAAAAAGATACACATTATGAGACCCACCAGTAGGATGCAAAGGATGTCATTGGGTACGAGTGATTTGTAGGTTGCAAGCATGATTGGCAAGGATGATGCCTAGCATGCACAATCTGTAGCATAATTGTGTCATCCAAGTTTTGCTTCACCATGTATCACATCATGTCACACAATGTGTATTGCTAATTGCATGTTTTAGAAATGTTGTCAAACTAGAAGGCAAGTTTATTAACATGGAATCTCCTTGTCAAGTCATCCACCATCTAAAACTCTAAAATCCCAAAAAAGTTGACTTTTTGGGCCTCAATGGTCGCTCACACTTGGTGATGTACAAAGCACACGTACTTGTTTTCAAGCACAAAAACAGTGCACTATTGGTGCTATAACATGTGTAATGCCTTGTCAAGTGCACAACTATAACAGTGTGAAGTTAGGATAGTAGCCAAGCTTGCAAAAAATCTAATGCATATTACAACATCCAACTTCTTCTTCTCTATTGGCCACAATGCACCATACATTGGCCTTTGCTGATTGCATATTACAACAATTAAGTCAATGAAGAAGGAAAGTCCCCCAAAAATGTATTTCGTCATCCAAGTGACAATGACCTACAATGCTAAAAATCTGATAAAAATTACACCATGCATGCCTCACTTACAACTCAAATATGATGCTGGTGGGCACGTGTAGAATGATTACCATGTGCTTCACATTGCTTGAACATGCAAATTTATCTATAATTCATGACTAGGTGTGTAACCCAGCAAGTACAAATCCTAATGCATATTGTGTAATCAAATTTCTACTTTGCTGCACGATGCACTATGTTGCAAATTATTGCATGATGATTAAATATTTTGATTGTTTCATGAACAAGGAAGGCAAGTCTCCCAATGGTGCATCACCTTATCCACGCACCAGTATTCTACAAACCTAAAAGTTCAGAAAACAAGAAGTCCTTGTTGGCCTTACAAGTAGCGTGCATTGCATGCCACTGGGTGCCATTGACTAGTCACCATATAGGTGAACGATTTGTTTTTTGATGCATGAATAATCCTATACTACAAGCATATAAAGTGCTATAGAGCACCAAGGGCTCTTTTGTGTATGCAGTTATGGCAAAAATCAAGGATGCACAAATCCTAGTGCATATTGCACCATTCAACTTTTTCTTCATCTTATGTCACATCGTACCCTAAATTGTCCCTTGTAGATTACATATTATGACAATTCTTTCAATAGAGAAGGTGCATCTCTAAACAAGGCATCACCTTATACATGTAGTAATAGCTTGTAGTGCAAAAAAATCAAAAAAATATTACACTTTGTGAGCCCACTCACTATGCACAAAGGAAGCTACTACCTATGCAAAGACTAGCTATTGTATTCGTGCTTTATGTTACTGCACATGTAGTTATATGTTATGCATGTAATTGTAGCATTTCATGGTGAAGGGCACAACACAACATACAAAATTGCTAGAGCATATGGAACCATTCAAGTTCCACTTTGCCTTAGGCCACGTAATGCCAGACGTTGGCCCTTACAGATTGCATATTACAACCATTCCTTTAGGGATGTAGGAAAGCTCTGAATAGGGCATCACTTTAAATTGTAAAAGTTTGCCAAAAGGAAACATCTACCAAAGAGATCCATTTGTAAGTCCCAGGTCTGCATAATTTATGGTTGAGATTAGGACTCCAAATTGCATATTGTGATAATTTTATAATGGAAGAAGGCAAGTCTTCTAATAAAATGGAACCACATCAATGTTTGAAAAATCTCAAGGGATGAATAGGTTAAAAAGTGATATTTTTGCCACACACAAACAAGCTCTATAGCGCTACTTTAATAAGGGATACAACAAAAAGAACAAAAGTTTTTGAACTGACATAACCTCTTTAGGACAATTTGGTATACTACCCACATTAGATCTTCCAAGATTCATGATGGACAATGTGAGGCATTTCAACTTTGCTTCTAGGAAGGCCTATAAGGGGCATGAGATGAATTGCATTGTACTATGCAATGTATCATGGGATGTATCACAATAAGTATTGCAATAACTGGAGGAAGTGTAGTAAGCTGAGCATGTGATTGAGCAAGGAAGGGGTATTTTGAAACTTTTATGATATCAACATCTCTAAGAGGACTAATCTTCTATAAAAGGGTTGAGACTTAATAGATTATGATAATAAGGCCACTCTACCACTTGCAATGCCTTATCACAAATTAAAGTTGTAAGGATTCAACCCAACTTCATTCTTAACTGTCATTTCTTATGGTTTTTGTACCATACAACTTTTTACGTTATTAGGTGGGGCCATTGCCGTATGCCCTTGGTTTGTAAATCCCTTATTATTGGACAACAGGTGAACAATAGACCTAGGAATTATATTATAGCTCAGATAATGAGTTAAGGGCTTTTAGTGATAATTTGACATAAAATAGCTTTGTGCCATTACCTTTTCATGCAAGAGCAAAAACCCATTGCATGAATCAATGGGTTCTCTTATACTAGTTTTAATTAGAATCACAACACATTCATCAAACCAACTTATGTCACAAAAATCTAATCCTAACTTAGTTCATCATTGGTAGGTTAACAATCCAACACTTGGTGAACTCTACTTCATAATGAGAGTAAGAGCCAACATCGAAGAATCAAAAAGTAATGTTGCTATGAATGCTTGGTTGGCACAAGCCAGCTTTCCCTACGACAGCTCTATTGACACCTCTAGCTTCAAATTCTAAATGCTTAAATGATTGATAGGACTCACTTTAATGCTTCACATTTGTATTAGAAATTAGAATCATATTAGTTTTCACCCTTTTATTCTAAATGAGTATTCTATTCTCATTGAGCACACACTTGGACAGTAGTGATATCTTTTAGCAGAAGTTTTTCCCCAACAATAGTCTCCATAAAGCAATCTCTTTTACCTAAATAAAAATTCAAACGCTATACTTTTAGCCAAAAGGATTTTTCGGGCCCTACCTCAATCTTACGAAATAAGTGAAATAACATTAATGGCGGTAGAATTTCAGTTTTTTTGTCATGCCGAATCTTACTTCGGCTAGACCTTTGAAGTCATTTCATAGTTAGACTAGAGTGAAGCTCAAAAGGCTATGGTTTTGCTGGATAGTAGATAGCAACATTGGGAATATCATTAATCCATTCGTACATGTCACAAATTAAAAGATGAGATATTTTGATACCTTAAGACATAGTTACTCTAATCATTTAGCCATGGGAGGTTAAATTTATTCACTTCGATATTCAAAGCACTGAACGAAAAAAACATTACATGGGCATCTCTAAGGACCATTAAAATTCTTTACCTTAATTAAAAAATTTTATTACCAACATCTAAAACAAAATAGTGCAAGCATTACATGAGAGGAGTATTAGAGTTACCTAGTGATATTGGGTTTGTGAAAGATGTATTCTGAGATATTAATAACATTTAGTGTGATATCCTTGAACATAAAATCAATTAAAAATTAAAATGTGTAATAAAAGATACCAAAATATTTTAAAAAATCTAAAAGTCCAAAAATAATATTTAAAAAAAAGAGTTCATATAGATGAGTCCAATTACATTTTGTTTTGTCTCCATTGGATATTGTCTAGAATTTTCGAGAATTAACTAAGTAATTAAATATTAATAGTAAGAAATTACTATATTAAAATAAAGTAAATATATATTAAATTTAAAATGAGATAAATTAAAAAAATATAAAATAATTAAATCAAGGGAAAGTGACTCATATAATATGAGAATTTGAGTTATCAAATAATATAAGTGAATCAAAGCAAAACACTTTTAGAAATGGGATAAATTTTATGGGAAAAATACTATTTAATATATGAGGTAGATTTACTTTAAAGTCACCTATGATTAAACTAGATATAAATAGAACAAACTCATAAAACATATTAAATCATAGAAAAAAACTTAAAAATTTTAAAATGAATATTTCATAAGACAAGGCACATTCGGAGTAGTTCATCAACATTTGTTCCATCTCAATTTGACATTGTTCTGAATTACAATAAATTTAAAAAATAATTAACTTATATAATAATAAATTATTTTTAATAGTATATATATATACATTAGCTATATTGAGGTAATTTTGATCAATGAAAAATAACCAAATCAATGATATGATTTAGTTATATAAAAAAAAACTTTTAAAGGAATTAGAGAAATTGCATAGAAAAGTTTAATTCAAATTTACTAATAAGTTCGAGTGTAACATCCTGGATCATTAATAAGCTACCACATAAAATATCTCCAAAAGCATACAAAAATACAAAAAAATAAAACATTAAAAATATTAATGAAGTAATATTTACTTGTAAAGTGTTTGTTAAGATAGGACCAATGGCTTATTAAATGTGAATAGAAGATAAATTAAAATATTGCAATATAACAAAATTATTATGATGTATAAGTCATCCGAGAGGATAATTAGTGTTACATAGTAATATAAATAAATGAAATTGAAAAATTTTAATAATAAGATAAATTACACAAGAAAACTACTTTTAAAAACATTAGAGATATTGAGCACAACATTCTCGATTGTGAAATCAACTATGAATATTGTGACTTACAAATATAAAAAAGCATAAATAATAAATAATTATTATTTTAATTTTAAGTATATCTATTGTAAAACTAAAATTTGATAAATTGAACCAACATAGGTAAACTAAAAAAAGCACTATAAACATCACATAAGAGAAATATTAGTGTTAGATAATATCATAAGCAAATCAAATCAAAATGTTTGAATCAATGTGAAAATATGTACCTAGAAGTTGCATTCCAAGGTATTAATTATATTGAATATAACATGCTCTATTATCAGCTATTGTATGAATTAGAATAACACATAAAACATGTCAAAACTTTGCAACAAATATTTAAAATTATAAACATAAATATTTAATTGGATAGAGTTTATCAAAAAAAGTCCATTGACCTTTATTTCATCACAATTGTGCAACTTTTAAAATTTTGGTGAATTAGCCAATTACCTAAACATAAATGATAACAAATTATTTTTTTTAATATCAAGTAAATCATACATTGAAAAAATAATATAATTGAAGTAACATAATATGACTAAATTAAAATTGATGTAAAGGTCACATGAGAGATGATTTAGAGTCACACAATAACATAACAAAACCAAAGTAAAAAAAAATTTGGAAATATGATAAAGTGTAAAAGGATATTTAATTTGGAGATATTGAATAGATTGATGGTAACATCTTTGAGTATTAAATCATCTAATGTTTAAAATATCTTATAAAGTGTGCAAACTCCCTAAAATTAAAATATATTAAAAAATAAGAATTAATATCTAATTGGATTGTACTCATCGAGATAAGTCAAATGACATTTATTTCTTCTCCAATGAACATCTTTTGGATTTTATTGTCAATTATTATAGGAGATAAACATAAATAAAGGTGAAATAATTATTCTATATTACGAAAATATATATTAAAGATGAAATAAGAGAAATTGAAGCAATGCTACATAAGAAAATAAATGTGATGTAAAGGTCACATGAAAGAAAATTTAGAGTATCTAGTAACAAAATAAAATAAAATCCTAAGGAAATCGAGTGCAGCAACCTCTAACTTAAATTTGACAAGAATCAAAATATCTCATAAGTGATAAAAAAAACTAATGGGATAATAATTAAAAATATAAAAATATATACATTTAATTAGATAGAGCTTATTAATAGTAGTCCAACAATGTGAGAGTTCATCTAAGTTAGAACTTGTTTATAATTACTAAAGTTTATGAATGTTAATAAGTAGAGAAAATAAAAAATTGTGAATTAAATTGATGTGAATATAAATTAAAGCTAAGATATGATAAATTGAAGAAATGCAATACAACCAAAAAGAAGAGATATAAAAGGGGCATAATAAGAGATTTAGAGTTAGCTAATATTATTGTAAGATTAAAAGCAAACATTTGAATAAGTGACACAAATTATATCATAAAGCTACATTCCAACTTATTAAAATGTTGAAGTGTAAAATTATTGATCATAAAATAATGTTTGATCTTGTTAAACAAACAATACACATAAATAAAAAAATATTTAAACATTTTTAAATGAATGTTTGATTCGATATAGTTATTCAAGTTGAGTGCAATTATGTTTATTTCATCTAATTTATACCTCAATTATAGTCAAATTGAATTCTAAAGAAATTAAACATAGATAATAAAAAATATTTTTATATTAAGAAAATATATGTTAAAGCTGAAATGATAAAAGGTAAAGCTATATAGTAAGACAATCAATTTGCTGTAAAGGTTACAAGAAACCATATTTATAATTACTTAGTAACATCACCCAAACAAAGTAAAAAAAAAAAAGAAATAATATAAATTACATAGCAAATTTACTATCCATGATACTAAGAAGTTTAAGAATGATATTCTAAATTATCAAGTAAGGCAGAAAATAAAATGTGTCATGAAATATGTCAAAACTTTATAAAATAATATTTTTTTAAAAATAATTAGTTTTTAATTAGATGGAACTTCTAAAGATGAGTCCAACAATATTTCATTCATCTCAATAAGATTTCATTTGGAGTTACTATGACTTTTCAAAACAAATAATCATAAATAATAAAAAAATTAATATTTTAAGATTAATTAAATATAGATTAAGGCTAAAATAAGATAAGTTGAAGAAATTAGATAAATTAGATAAATTACTTAGTAAAGTTATATTCCAAAATATTAAGGAGACTGAGTATAATATTATCGATCATAAAACTAAGTATGAAACTAAGTGTGTCATAAATCATGATAAACTCTTTAAAAACATTTAAGCATAAAAATACAATATCTAATTGGATAATATTCGTTAAGATGAGTCCAATGTCATTTGTTACCTCTATCGAACTTCATTTCAAATAAATAAAAATTACAAAAGTAAACAAGCATAAATAATAACAAAATTTTATTTTAATATTAAGTAGATATATTTTGAAGTTGAAAGAAGATAAACTAAATACACCCAAATCAAAGTGATGTAAAGATGACATGGGAGGAGACTTAGAGTTGCATAGTATTTAACCTAATCAAAGCAAAAGGATAGAAGAAATAAGATAAATAATGCACAAAAGGTTGTATTCTAAGATATTAATGACATCAAATGTAATATCATTGATCACCTAATATGGAAGGAATAGTAATTTGTCATAAAAATTTAAAATGTAGAAAATAAAAATAAATAAATAAGATTTTTTAATTTAGAGAAACTCATCAACATTTGTTTTCTCTACACTAAGCCTCTTTTAATATTTCAATGAATTAACAAAACAAATAAACATAAATAATAATAAATTAACATTTTAATATAAAGTTAAAAAATATATTAAAGATTAAATGAGATAATTTGAATTAATATAATGCAACAAATTCAAAGAAAAAAACTTTAAGAGATGAAATAAAGTTTATTAGAAAACTACGCAATATGATTCTAAAGACGTCGAGTGTAATATCTTTGTTCATTAAATTAGCTGCAAGTCAAAATATTAAAGGAACATGTTAAAAGCATTAGAAACAAAAATTTGAAAAAATAAATATTTAATAAGCAAGAGCTCTTTGAGAGCTATCTAACGACTATTGTTTTTAATGGATAGTGCTTTTTTGAAATTTTTTTGAATTTCCAAAGCAAGTATACAAAATTAATAATAAATTATTATTATAGCATTAAGTAGTTAAACATTAAAGCTAAAATAAGATAAATCTAAGTAGTATAATAAAAAAATCAAAGCAATATAAACACCACATAAGAAGAGAAATATAGTTTCAAGGTTTATATGCACACTAAATTATCGACATTGGATCAATCATCAGATGGTAAAAATCACTCAATGACACTAAAGCACTACAATATAAATGTAGTTTATTATTTATATAAGCTTTCATATGCTTTTAATTTGAGCTAAAATTGAGGCTGGATCCCCTTGTGAGCTCAAGGTTTAATAACGTGGGTTTTTACCTGACCAATTACATTATTGATTTTCATTCTGCATGGCTCGTTCCTCTCTCTACTTAACATTAAATAGGTCTTAGGATTGCACCTTGACGAAGATTCGGCTTCACCAAACTTTGCTCTTATGGGTTTGCTTACTTAAGGCTTGTGAGTACACAGTTTAGTGGTTGGCTTGAGAGATTTTCAATTGGGTGTTTGCTTCGAATGTGGCTTGGATAGTTTTTCCATTTTTTCTATGATAATTTAAATAGAATTCATTTTTTTGTTATAGCCAAAAGTATAATATGAAATTTAATAAAGATAAATAAGTAGCACTAAAACAATCAAAGAATTAAATGAAGTGAAATGTAATTGTTTTTAAATTAAAGAAAAGTTTATGTAGAATTTGAACAAAGTAAATTATAAAAAAAATAAATGCTATGTTTCTTAAATCAAGGAATGCTTGAAATAAGATTTTAAAGGATTTGGGTGGAGACATTTGCTTTGAGGTGAATAATCCACATGGAAACAATGTATTTCATAATAAGAAAAACTATTCTCAAATTTGATGCAAATATCTTCATGCCTTGAAACATGCTAAAAGTGCATGGCTTCTTTTCACAACAAAACTTAATTCACACTGAAATAATCCAATTATATTACAATAATAAATATTTATGGGTTCATTTATCAAATATAAGATGACTTAACACATCTTCAAACATAAAAGCAAGCATTAATCTAAAGGTCTCCTAAAACATGACAAAATCATAGAAAAAAATATTTAAAAATATGAAAAAAATATTTAATTAAATTGAGATATTCAAGCTGAATCTAATGAAGTTTATTTCATTTTTATTGAACCACATTGGGAATTATTTTGTATCATAAAAATAAGGAAATATAAATATAAATAAATTATTATTTTAAAATCATGTAGATATATATAATAAATTTGATATAAGATAAGGTGAAAAAATTTAATATAAGAAAATTAAAGTAATTTGATGGTTACATAAGAGAAGAACTAGTGTTTCATAATAATTAGAGCTATACAAAATGATGGATTTGAAAAAATTTGTTAAATTGTGTGAGAATGCTGCGTTCAAAATACTAAGGAGTTAAAATGTGATATCATTAAACATCAAATTTCATATTGGTTAAATTTCCTTAAAAAGTGTGTAAAAACTCGATATCATAATTAAAATATATAATCAAGATGAGCCTAACAATGTTTATTCTATCTTGATCAAACCATGTTGGTAATTTCTTTAAATTACCATAGTGATGAGGTAATTAATATTAATTAAATATATGTTAATCATAAAATGACATTAATTTAAGCAATGAAATATGGACAAATCAAAGTGAAGTAAAAGATCATAAGAGTGAATTTAGAGTTACAAACTACTATAAACAAATGAAAGCAAAAAAATTTGAAACATAATATAAATTGTATGGAAATGTTATATTCTAGGATACCAAGGAGATTTAGTAAAACATCCTTAATCATCAAAGTGGATATAGACCTACATTTCTCATAACTCATGCCATATAACATAAAAAATTATACAAATATAAAAAAATTGATGAGATAGAAATTATTTAAGTAGTCAAATGACATTTGTTTTATTTCAATCAAACACTCTTTGGAATTACTACAATCACCATAAAAAATAGGCATAAGTAATAAATGTTTTTATAATATTAAGAAGATTTATAATAAAAATGAAATGTGATAAACTGATATTACGTAATATAAATATATCAAAGTAATGTAAACATCATATAAGAGAAGAGTTAGAGTTTCATAACAATATAATCAAATTAAAAAAAAAAATATTTTAAGAAATGAGATAAATTATGCAAAAAAATGCATACTTAAATTCGGTAGACATTGACTTTAACATTCTCTATGTTCAATTGGATTTTAGTAGCAATGCCCTATTAAGTATACCAAAATAATGAAAAAAAAATATTTGAACATATAGAAAAATTTAAATTGACTAGTCCTCATTGATTCAAGCCCAATGTTAACCATTTTATCTACATTGTACTTCGTTTATAATTACTGTGAACTACAAAAATAAAAAACAAATAATAATAAATAATTATTATTTTAAGATTTAATAAATTTATATTAATATAAGAATAAGATAAATAAAAAATTACATGATATAAAAAGATCAATATGATGTAATGATCGCAATATAGGAAATTTGGAGCTGCATAACAACATAACCAAATCAAAGTTAAACTTTTGAAAAATTAGAAATTATATTTTAATTTTACATTTTAATAAACAAAGGAAATTGAGTCAAACATCATCAATCATAAAATATGGCACAAATTAAAATGTCTCATAATTAATATAAAACTATTGAAAATAAAATGTTTTATAATGTAAAGATAAATACATATTTGGAGAGAACTTATCAAGAAGAGTCTAATAACAATTATTTAGTATGAATCATGCCTTATTTAGAATTCTTGCTAATCATAAAAGTAAATAGGAATAACAATTTAATATTTTAATATTAAGTAAATATATATTATATGTTAAATAAAATAAATTGAAGTAATATTATATAACCAAATGAAAGTGATGTAGAAATCAAATGAGGGGAGATTTAGAGTTACATAGTAATATAACTTAAACTATGTGAAAAATCTAAAAAATAAGATAAATTTTATAGCAAAGTTTCATTTAAAGATACAATGGAGATTTAGTGTAACATCCTTAAACAACAAATAAGATATGACTCAAGATATCTAATAATGGTAAGCATAAATATTAATATAAGTATTATTTAAATATTAAGTAATTATATGTTAAAGTTGATGTTACATAATTCTAAGTGATGCAACGCAAAAAAAAATGAAAGCAAAGTATGATTTACATGAAAGGTGTTCAGAGCTACATATTTTTAAAACCAAATCAATGTAAAAAGCTTTAAGAAATGACATAAATAATCATAGAAATACAAAAGTCAAGTTAGAGAAGAATCTAATTATATAATAATATAAAATAATAAAAGTAAAACATTTGAAGAAATGAGATAATTTATAGGGGAAAGTTTAATTCCAAGATGTTAAGGAGATCAAGTTTAAAATATTTAAAAATATGACAATATTTTTTAAGTTAGAGCTCATTAGGAAGGGTCCAACGATATTTATTCTATATTTATTAAATGCTATTTAGAATTAACAAGAATTACCGAACTTTTTAAACATAAATAATAATAATTTTTTAACATTAGAAAATATGTATTAGGACTAAAATTACTTAAATTAGGATAATATAATGTCACCAAATGATGGTAGTTTAAAGTTTAGAAGTTTTGAAAATTTGATTATCGTTGCAATAAAGCTTTTACAAGAAAGTTGCATCCCATGACATTAAAGTCTTTCTGTGAAGCATTACCTTTTACAAATTAAGTACGAATCAAAATGTCCAAAAAAGTGGGCTAAAACATTAACAAAATATTTAAAGATAAAAAATAAACTTTTATTTGGAAAGAGCTAATCAAGATCAGTCGAATGAATTTTGTTTCATCTCAATTAGATGTTGCTTGGAATAATTTCAAATTATAAAATAAATTTAAAATAATTATAATAATTTGTTATTTTTATATTAATTCAATTAATATAATATAATCAAATCGAAGTGATTTAAGTGTCACATAATAAGACAAATATTATTTCATATAAAATAACCAAAATATTGCAAAATATTTTAAAAAATGAGATAAATTTTATAAGAAAGCTGTATTCAAAGATATTAAAGAGATCAAAAGTAAAATTCTCCTTCATCAAAAGGTACAAATTGAATAGCATCATAAAAGGTGTATAACCTAGAAAATATGATGTTAAAAACATATAAAAATATACTTTTAATTAGAGAATAGTTTAGTGACATTTATTATATCTTAACGTGATAATATTTTAAATTTTAACAAGTTACCAAAATAAATAAGCACAAATATCATGTAAGCACCATTTTAATACAACATAAACATATATTTATAAAAAATGAGATATATTAAAGAAATGTAATTTAACTAAATTAATGTAATTAAAGTAAAAAAGGATAGTAATATAACGATATCAATATAACAAATTTAAAGAAATGAGATAAATTAAATGACAAAGTTGTGTTTTGAGATACTAAAGATATCAAGTATAATACCCTCAATAATGAAATCAATGGTGAATAAAAATAGTTTATAAAGTGATTCAAAGCTTTAGAATGCAAAATAATTAAAAAAAATATAAAAATTAATGTTTAATTTGATAGAACTCGTCAAGCAAGTCCAATGATATTTGTTTCATCATAATCAAACCTCATTTAGAACTATAAGATTTACCGAAGTAAATAACCATAAATATTAATAAATTATTATTTATATTTTTAGTAGATATATGTCAAACCTAAAATGATTTAAATTTGAGCAATTTAATATAATCAAGTCATAATGATGTGAGGGTCATAGGAGAGTAGATTTAGAGTTACATAATAATTTAATGTAACAATAGTAAAGTTTATAAGAAAATGAGACAAATTGTACAAAACATTACACTTTAAGATATTAATAAGATTGAATGCAACATCTTTTACAGTAAATTTAGGTATGAAAGAAATATATTTTAAAATATTTGATGTAGAAAAAAAATTTAAAAAATAATTTAATTAGATAGAGCTCATAAAGATGAGTGAAAAGACCTTCATTTCCATTTGATTAAACCTTACTTGAAAAAAATGAATTATGAAATTAAACAAGTGTAAGTAATAATCAATTAATATTTCAACATTAATTAAATATTCATTAATGTTTAAGTGAGATAGATTGAAGCAATGTAATATCACCAAATCAAAGTGACCTAAGCTTCACACGATAATAGTTTTAAAGTGATGTAGTATTATGGCAAAATCAAAGCAAATAAGTTAAAAGAAATGAGATAAGTTATAAAGAAAATTAGTATTTAAAGAGGTTAATAAGATTGAGCATATAATTCTTGCTCATTAAATTATGTACGAATGAAAAAGCCTCATGAAGTGTACCAAAATTATAAAAAAGTATTTAAATATATAAAATGGATGTTTTTAAATGTATAGAACTTGCTTGGAATGATTCCAAAAATAGTTATTATGTCCCCATGGGACCTCATTTAAAATTAAATGAATTTTCAATGTAGTTAAAATGAAATAATTAAAAATTAAACATAATAATAACAATTTTTATTGTAGTTTTAAGAAATAAAATACTATTGTTAAAATAATATGTATTTTTTCTAATCAATGCAACCATATAAATATGTTGCAAAGTAACATGAAATAAATTAATTTTGGATAATTATATAGGCAAATCAGAAAAAAAAATTTAAAAACATTAGCTAAATTATATAGGAAAGTTGTCCACTAAAAAACTAAGGAGATCAAGTGTAAATCTTCGATCATTAAATAAAGTATCAATTGAAATATGCCATAAAGAATTCAAAAGTCATATGCATAAAAAATTTCAAAATATGAAAATGAATACTTCATTGGATAGAGCTCATCAAGAGAGATCAACGAGATTTGTTTCTCATCAATAGAACAATATTTGGAATTACTATAAATTATAAAATTAAATAACAATAAAAAATAAATAATTAAAAAAAGTAATGATCAAATGTAACATCATCCACCATCAAATATGGTAAGAATAAAATAATTATTATGAGTGCAAAAAACACTAAAAATATAAGGCACTTAAAAGCATAAGTATGATTGTTAACTTTAATAGATTTCATCAAGATGAATGCAATGACATTTCCTTCATCTCTATCAAAAATTGTTTGTAATAACTATGAATTACAAAAATAAATAATCATAAATAATAATAAATTATTACTTTCTTTTGAAGTAAATTAATATTGAAACTGAAAAGATATAAATTGAACTAATGTTATATGACCAAATGATTGGAAGTGAAAGTCACATGACAAGATATTTAATGTAAAATAATAATATAACTACATATAAGCAAAACATTTCATGAAGTTGAGATAAATTGAATGGGAAAGTTTTATTCAAATATATTAAAGAGATTGAGTGTAACATCTCAATCACAAAAAAGGTAAAAATTAAAATGTATCACAATGCATGTCAAAAACTATAAAATAACTATTTTAAAAAATTATAATGAACATTTAATTGGATAGAGCTCACTAAGATGAGTCCAACGATGTTTGTTTTTATCTCCATATGGCTTCATTTTGAAATTAATTAAAATTATAAAATTAAACAACCATAGTAAAAATAAAGTATTATTTTAAGATAAAATAAAGAAACATAAAAGTTAATATGTAACTATTTGAAGTATTATAATGTAACCAAATCAAGATGTTGTAAACATCACATGTGAGACGAATTAGTTTTTCATAACAACATAACCAAATCAGAGAAAAAAGTTGAACAAATTAGAATAATTATATAGGAAATTTTTCTTGCATGGCATTAAGTAGATTGAGTGTAACATTCTCGATTATTAAATAAAAAATAAATAAAAAAGAATTTAAAAAAAGCAAAAACACAGAAAATATTTTGTAAAATATGAAAAGGTAAATATTTAATTTTGCTGAACATTTCAAGATGATTCAAATAATTTTTTCTTTATCTCGATCAAACATCAATTAAAATTCTTATGAATTACCAAAATAAAGAAACTTAAATAAAAATAAATTATAGCTTTAAAATTTAGTAAGAATGTAAATAATATTAAATGAGATAAATTAAAATAATGAAATACAACTAATTCAGAGTAAAATAAATGTCACATGACAGTAGAATTAGAGTTTCATGATTACATAATGATATCAAAGCAAAACTTTATTAGAAATAAGATAAAATTTATAGGAAAGCTATATTCTATGACACTATGGAGAATGAGTATAGTTGCTCAATTATTTAAAAAATTTAGAAATTGAGATTTCTTATAAAAAAGGATAAACTAAGAAAATTAAAATATGCAAAACATATAAAATGAAACAATTGTTTTTTACAACTCACCAAGATAAGTTTAATGATGTATATTTTTTCTTAATAAGGAATTATTTATAATTTTTGTGAATTAATAAATTAAAAACATTAAAAAAATAAACTACTACGTCTTATATTAAGTAAATATTAAAGAAGAAATGAGATAGATTAAAGCAATATAATTTAGCAAAATCAAAGTGATGAAACAGTTATATTATAGTACATTTAGAGTAAAATGGCTATATAACAAAGTAAAAATTTGAAAAATGAAGAATGTGATAAATTATATAGTAAATTTGCTGTTCTAGAAAAAAAAACGATTAAGTGCAATATCATTAATCATCAAATCAAGTATGAATGAAAATATTTTGCAAACCCTATCAAAACATTAGAATCTAAAATAGTTCAAAATATTCAAATGAATATTTAATTTGATAAACCTCTCAAAAATAACTAAAATGACATTTGTTTCATCTTCATTAGATCTAGTATGGAGTTATTACAAATTAATAAACTAATAGATAAAAATAATTTATAATTTTAATGTAAAGTAATCATATTTTGAAGCTTGAATTATAAAAATTAAAGAATTGTGACATAGCCAAATAAATGTTACATGAAGGTCACAAGAAAGGATATTAGAGTTACACTATAACATAATTCAAAGAATTGTGATACATTGCACAAAAAATTTATATTCCATAACATTAGGCAGATCGATTATAAATTACAAAGATATAAAATTAATTACAAATTGAAATGCCTCATAAAACATGAAAAAATATTAAAAATGAAATATCTAATTGGACAGAGCTTCATGATATGTGTCCAATGTCTTTCGTTCTTCCCATCAAACAAATTTATAATTACTAAGAAGCAGCATATTAAACAAGGGTAAATTATAATAAAGAAGAAAAACTAAAGAAAAACAATATAACCAATTCAAAGTGTTGTAAATGTCTAATGAATGAAAAATTAATGATTTACAATAATAAAAGAAAATTAAAGCAAAACTCTTGTTGAAAAAAGATATTACATAGAAAGGCTGCATTCTGAGATACTAAGGGGAATGAATATCACAATATTTATCAACAAATCGAGTGCAAAGCAAAACTTATTTTAAATTATGTTAAAATAAGATAAAATAATATATCTAAAAAGATATAAAAAATTAATATTAACTTTGATATTGCTAGTTGAGCTAGGTTTACCAATATTGGAATGTCTTCGATTAATCGTTTTTTTCAAAATTTTTTTAATTACAAAATAAAATAATCTAAAATAAAAGTAAATTTTATTTTAAAATTAAATAGTTATATGTTTTAAGAAAAATAAAATATATTAAATTGTTATAATATAAGAAAATTAAAATAATGTAAAGGTCATTAGAGTGGAGAAATAATGTATCATGAAAACCTAAGCAAATCAAAGTAAAACATTTAAAAAAATATGTGACAAATTATATGCTATAGCTAAAATTTTTGGTGCTAAGGTGATTATGCTTCCCTCATCATAAAAACTTGTACAAATCAAAATTTCATGTAATGGTGCTCAATTCCAAAAAAATAAAATTCTTTTACATATAAAAATAAATATTTAATTATTATGAGTTCTCTTTTATGTTCCAATGATGTTTGTATAATCTCAATTAAAACTCAGTTAGAAATACTTCAAATAAAAAAAAAAATAGTGATAAATAAATGATAAGTATTCTCTTTTTATAAAGCCAAACTATATTAAAGATGAAGTGAGATAAATCAAAATAATGTAATGTAATAAAATCGCTATACCATGAATGTTGCACAAAACAATATTTAGAATTGTATAGGGATATAACTAAATCAAAGAAAAAAACTGAAAGAACAAAATTAATTTTATCAAAAAGTTCCATTCTATGAAATTAAAGAGATCAAGTGTAGCATCCATGACCATTAAATTAGACAGAATTTCTTCACCAAGTGTGGAAAAACTTTGGAATATAAAAGAAAGGAGAATATAAAAATGAATATTTGGTATGATAGGGCTTATTGAGATGAGTCCCATGATGTTTATTTCATCTCTAACATACCTCATTTTGAATTTCTACAAATTAAAATATTAAAAAAACTTAACTAATAAAAGGTGGTTATTTTAATATTAAGTAATTATATAATAAAGTTGAAATGACATAAATTGAATCAATTATTATAATAAAACAAAATCAATGTAAAGGTCACACAAGAGAAGAATTTATGTTTTATATAAGTATAACTAAATTAAAGTGAAATTTTTTTGTTAAATGAGTTGAATTATATGGTAGAGTTACATTCCAAGATATTAAGAAGATAGAGTGTAGAAGTTTAAATCATCAGATAAAATATAAATTAAAATGCTTAAATAAGTATGCAAACTTTTGAAAAAATAAATTTTTTAATATATAAAATAAATATTCAATTAGATAAAGCACCTTTAGAATTACTGTGAAGTTCCAAAGTAAATAAACATAAATAATAATAGGTTATTATTTTAATATGATGTAAACAAATGTTAAATTTGAAATGAAGTAAACTGTTGTAAAATAATATAACTAAATCAAAGAAATTTTATAATCACACAAGAGAAATTTAGAATGATGTAATGTTATAACCTTATCAAAGCAAAATATTTAAAAAAATGAAATAAATATTCTAAAGAGTTGAAGTGTAACACACTCGATCATCAAATTAGATAGAAATCAAAATATCTCAAAAAGAAAGAAAAAATCATAAAAATAAAATATTTATAAATATAAAAATTAATATTTAAAAGTCACATAAGATGAGACATAAAGTGACATAATAATATAGCAAAATAAAACAAACACATTTGAAGAAATAAGATAAATTGTACATGAAAGCTGCAGTCTAAGATATTATGGTGATCAACCATAAAAATAAATATTTGATTATGTTGAATGGTTTGTGATGAGTCAAATGACTTTATTTCATTTTGATTAGACTAGGATAAAAATTATGAAAAATTACTATGTAATTTGGCATAAATAATTATAAATTATTATATTGATATTACTTAAACATTATATAAAACTCAAATTAGATTATCAAAGAAATTAAATATAGCAAAACAATAAGATTGTAAATGTTGCATAAGTTGAGATTAATATAACCAAATAAAAAAAAGTATTTGAAGAAATGTGATTAAATGATTAAGAAACCTGCACTATAAGGTTCAAGCCACATTTGTTTCATGTCTAACAAACTTCATTTAGAACAACTATGAATTATGTAAGTATATAAACATAAATAGCAATAAATTATTGTTTTAATATTAAGTAAATATATATTAACGCAAAAATGAGAGAAATTGAAGTAAAATAATATGAACAAATTAATGTAAATTAATGGGCCACATTAGAATAGAATTACTTTTTCGTAATAATATAACTAAGTGAAAGAAAAATTTTTAAACATTTGAGAATACAAGAAAGTTGTATTTTAAGACATGAAAAAGATCGAGTGTGACATGTTTTATATTTAAATAGGTTCAAATTGAGAAATTTCTTAATATAGTAAAAACTTTAGAAAATAAAATAATTAAAAAAATAAAAATAACTATTTAATTGTGCTTAACACATCAAGATTGAACCAATGATATTTGTTTTGTCTGAATGAGACATAATTTTTGAATATTAAAAATTAACAAAACAATCAAACCCAAAAAACATAATTCATTTAAAATTAATTAAATATTTATTAAAACTGAAGTGAAACAAATTGATGCAATGTAAAACAACAAAACCAAAGTCATGCAAAGATTACATGAGGGGAGAATTCGAGTTACACAATGATATAGTTAAAAGAAAGCAAAACATTTGAAGAAATAAGATAAATTGCACCAAAAAGTTAGATTCCAAAATCTAAGGAGATAGATTATAAAATCCTTAAGCATCAAATTAAGTTCAATAAAAAAATTTCATAAAACATTTCAAAATTCTAAAAAATAAAATATTTGAAAACTTAAAAATAAATATTTAATCGAATAGAGCTTTTCAAAACAAGTATAATGACCTTTCTTTCGCCCATATCAGTTCTCACTTGGAATTATAGAGGATTACTGTGAATTACTAAAAAGTAAGAAAAAATAAAAAAGTAATAATATTTTAATATTAAATAAATGTATGCTAAAGTTGAAATAAGATATTATCAATCAAATTAAAGTGATATACAATTGTCACACCAAAAGAGATTAAGAATTACATTGTAATATATCCAAAGCAAGGAAAAATATTTTAAGAAATTAGATTAATTATATGAGAAAGTTGCACTCTAAGTTACTAAAGAGATTCATGTAACATCCTCAATCATCAAATTAAAAACTAATTAAAATTTATCATAAAGCATGCCAAAATGCTAAATAAATATATAAAACTTTTGAAAATGAAAATTTAATTTGATAGAGCTTGTTAGGATAAGTGCAATGACCTTTATATTGTCTTTAATAGACCTTATTTGGAATTTTGTGAAACTACCAAAGTAATTTAAAATAAATAATGATAATTTGTTACTTTAATGATAAGGAATTATATATTAAAGTAGTAATTAGTTAAATTAAAACATTTTTTTATAAGCAAATCATGGCAATATAAATAAAAAATTATAGGACAGCTATATTTTCATTATTATAAAATGAAATCCAACAAAAAGAATTTGAATAAGTGATTTAAATTGAGTAAGAAGATATATTGCAAGATTCTAAGTAGATCAAGTGTAACAAACAAAATCGTTAAAATAGTTTCGAATAAAAAATTCTTATCAAGCATGACAAAAATAAATTAAGATACTTGAACGTATAACTTGAAAGTATAAAAAATAAATGATAAATTGTATATAGCTCTTTAAGTAAAGTCCAATGACATTTATTCAATCTTCATTAGACCTAGTTTGTAAGTTCAGTAAATATCAAATTGAATAAGCTTAAATAATAATAAATAATTTTTTTTGTATTAAGTAAATATGTATTGAAGTTGAAAAAAGATAAATTAAAATATTATAATATAACAATTTCAATGTGATTTAAAGGTCACTCGAGAGAAATTTTTTTGTTATATAGTAATAAAATTACATCAAAAAAATTTATTTTAATAAGCGATATGTATTACATGAGAAAGTTGCATTCCAACATATTAAGGTGCTTCCGATAATATACTGAACAATAAATTTAAGTACTTAAAATTTTCGATAACATATGCCAAAATGTTCGAATATAAAATTTTTAAAATATATTAAAATATATGTTTAGTTTGTTAAAGCTCGTTGAGGTGAGCCCAAAGATATCTTTTTCATCTTAATCATTCTATATTTTGAATTACTAAGAATTACCAAAAAAAAATAAGAAAAAATAATAATAATTTATTATTTTAATTTGAAGTTAATTTATATTAATGCTAAAATGATATATATTGAAGCAATATAATATGAAGAAATAAAAGCTTTGTGAGGGTCATATGATAGGCGATTTGGATTTACAACGCATTAATTCCGAATCAATGCAAAATATTTGAAAAATGAGATAATCGATTGAGGAAATTTACTTGATAAGATATTGGCGAGATTGAGTTTAAAATACATGATCATAAAATCAAGTACAAATAAAAAAAAAATATTTAAATATAAAGTATATTAATCATATTTAATTTGTTAAAACTCATTGAAAAAAGTTTAACGCCATTTGTTTCATCTAGATTGTACCTCGTTTTAAATTGCTAGGAATTGCAAAAATAGATATGTACAAATGATAACAAATTATACAATAATACTAAGAAAAAAACTATTAATGCTAGAAAGATGTAAATTGAAGCAATATAATATAACCAAATCATAGCGATGCTAAAGTCATAGAAGAGGAGATTTAGAGTTCCATAGTAATATAGCAAAAATAAGTGGAGCTGTTGAGAAGATAAGAAAATTGAAGCAAAAAACAACATTCCAATATACTAAAGGGATCAAGAGTGACTCCTTTATCATAAAATAATGAATGGACTAAAAAATCTTATAAAGCATTACAAAATTCTAAAAAAGAAATCTTTTAAAAATATCACCAACATGAATCTACTGACATTTGTTCCATTTTGATTTGATCTTAATTGGAACTATTACAAATTAAATTGGTGAATAACTATTAGTAATCATGAATTATTATTCCAAAATAATGATATATATATATATATATTAAAGTTGAAACAAGGTAATTTGAAGCAATATAACATATAACAATAAAAAAGATGCAATGATCAAATGAAAGGAGGTTAGAGTTTTAAAAAAATATAACTAAATCAAAGTAAAATATTAGAATAATTGAGATAAAATTTATTAGAAAATTTTTTAGCACAATACTTAGGAGATGAAGTGTACCATCTCTAGCAATCAATTTAAGTATGAATCAAAATTTTTCATAAAATGATTAATCATAACACAATATTTAAAATATAAAATAAAACATTTAACTATATATAGTTAGGCACTTGAGACCAAAGACATTTGTTTCCTCTCAAAGTAATTTAAAGGACACATAAGGAGAGAATTATTGTTTCATAGTAATATAATTAAATCAAATATACAAAACTTGGAAATATTAGGTGAATTAGATGTAAATGTTACAATCTAAGATATTGTAGAGATCAATAGTATCATCATTTATCTTTAATTACGATACAAATCAAAATGCCCCAGAAAGCATTCCAAAACCTTAAAAACAAAAATATTTAATAAAAGAGAAAAAATATTTAATTTGATAGAGCTTTTTGAGATATGTTCAATGATATATATCTTGTGTCGATCAGACCTTGTCTAGATTTACTATGAACAATATAAAGTTTATTAGTAAAAAGAAAAGTAAATAATTATTTTGATATTCATTAAAAGTAATAAAAAATAATATTAATCAAAACTCTTGATAATGTATCCCAAATTTGAAATTAATAAAATATTAAAAATTTAATTAATTAGGTTATAAATTAAATAGAGGTTCTCAACATAAAGCCAATGACATTTGTTTTGTCTTGATTGATTCAAGTTTTTTAAATACTACGAATTAAAATTTAAAATTATGATAAATAAAAAAATATTATTCTAATTTTTGGTCGACATATTTGAAAGTTGATATGAGAAAAATTGAGACATATAATATTGACAAATCAAAGAAATGCGAAAGTCGCAAGAGTCAATATTTAGAATTGCATAGTAACAACCAATTCAAATTAAACAATTCAAGAAATGCAATAAGTTTTACATGAAAGTGTCATTTTAAGGCACAATGACAACAGTGTAACATCTTCCACCATTAAATCAAATATGAATCTAACTTCATTATAAAAAATATCAAAATTTTAGAAAATAAAATTTTTAAAGCTATAGATATAGATAGATATAATTAGATAGAGATCATCATGTTGAGTGCAATGACGTTTCTTTTGTCTCAATATAATAAAACTAAATCAAAGTGATGTAAAGGTCATATAAGAAAAGCCTAGTGGTTCATAGTATTATAACTAAATCATTGCTAATAATTTAGAGAAATGTGATAAAATATATGGAAAAGTTGTATTCCTAATTATTGTTTCAAAGTATCCTATGAAACATAGAAAATATTGAAAAATTAAATTCTTTATATTTTTGAAATTAATGTTTTATTTGATAGAGCTCTTGAGATAAGTCTGAACATTTTATTTCATTCCAACTGAATCTTGTTTAGAATTATCATGGATTACTTACGTAAATTATTGTAAATAATAAAAAATTATTATTTCAATATTAACTAAATATATATTAATTGAATAGGAAAGTTACATTCCATTATAGCAAGCAGAATAAGTATAACTTACTCGATTATCAAATAAAGCACGAATAAAATACCTCATAAAGCATGAAAAAACTTGTGAAAATAAGATGTTTAAAAAATGTAAAATAAATATTTGATTTTGTATAACTTGTGGATACAACTCCAATGACATTATTTTTTTAATCAGATATTAATTTGAATTACTATTATATATTATTGTAAAAAAACATAAATAATAACAATTTGTTCCTTTCTTTCAATCAATTGAAGTTAGATAAATTAAATCTATTATTAAAATTGAAGTGATATAAATTAAATAAAAAATACTATAAAATTAAAAAAAATATAAAGGAGATAAGAGAAGAGAATTAGTGTATCATAATAAAATAGCTAAATAAAATAAAAATAATTGAAAAAATGGGATAAATTATATGAGTCAGCTAAAGTCCTAGATTTTGTGGAAGTCATAATGTCCTCGATTATCAAAACGAGTACAAATCAAAATATTACATAATTGGTGTCAAAATCTTGGAAATTAAACTATCTAAAATATAGAAAATAATTTTTAATTTTGATAGATCTCTACAAAATATTCGAATCGCAAAAATAATTAATGATAAAAATAATAAGCTATTATATTATTATTAAGAAAGACAATATTAAAGTGTAAATGAGATTAATTGAACTAATTTAATGTTTCAAAGTCAATGCAATTTGCGTGTTAGAAGAAGTGATATTTAGAGTTACAAAGAAAAGAAATCATGTGTAACCTTATTTAGAAATGAGATGCCATTTTGGAAAAGTTGCATTCAGACAAACAAAAGAGATGAAGTCTAACATTTTTTGCCATTAAATTAAGTACAAATTAAATGCCTCATAAAGTGTGGAGAAACTTTAGGAAATAAAAAAATAAGAGTATTAAGATGAATATTTAATTAGATAGATATCACTGATATGAGTTATATGTTGTTTGTTTTGTCTCAATCATACCTCATTAGAAAATAATGCAAATTTAAAAATAAAATAACTCTAAATAATAAAACATTATTATTTTAGTATTAAGTAAATATAATATAAATTGAAATGATATAAATTAATATATGTATCATAACAAAACTAAGACACTATAACTGTCGCACGAGAAAAGAATTTGTGTTTCATTTTAATATTTCTAAATGAAAGTGAAAAACTTGATTAAATTAATGAAATTATATAAGAAAGAAAATTCAAAGATATGTGTCGATCAAGTGTGGCATCATATCAAGTACAAATGAAAATGTTTCAATAATCATGCCAAACAATGAAAATTAAATTTTTTAAAAATATAATAATTAATATTTAAATAGATAGTGCCCATGAAGACAAGTTCATCAAACCTTATCTCATCTCCCTTGAACATACTTGGGGATTACTATAAAGTACCAAAATAAGTATTCATAAATAATAGCAAATTATTTGTTTAGTATGGTGTAAAAACATATTAAAGTAAAATAAAAAAAATTTATTAAATAATATAACTAAATCAAAGTAATACGAATATCATACAAGTGGAGATTTAGAGTGACTAGTAATATAACCAAACAAAAGCAGAAAAATTATAAAAATGAGATAAATTATTTGAAAAGGATGCATTCAACTATTCTAAAGAGATAGTATAACATAGTTGATCATCAAATTAGGTCCAAATAAAAATATCTGATGAAACATATCAACATCATTGAAATTAGATATTTAAAAATAAAAAATAAATATTTAGATATTTTTCCTTTTTTGTTAGATTGTATATTTTGATTAAAAAGACTAATAAACGGATAAGAATTAATAATAAAGAGAAGATTGATATGAAAAGATGAAGAAGAAGAAGAAGAAGAAGAAAAAGTAGTAGAAGAAATAGAAGTAAAAGAAGAAGAAGAAGAAGATGATGATCATGATAATGACAAGGAAGCAGAAGAAGAAGAAGAAGAAGAAGAAGATAATGAAGAAGATTGTGAAGAAGAATAGGAAGAACAAGAAGATGATGATGAAGAAGAAGAGATGACTTCAGCTACTTTCATTCATCATGATTTAACCTTGTTTAGAATTGTTGTGCATTATCAAATAAAAAAAGTTTAAAACAAAACAACTTTTTAAAATATTAGTTTAACATATATTTAGAAAGAAATGAGAAAAATTTAAGCAATATAATGTTGCCAAATGAAAGCAATCTAAAGGCCACATAAGAGGAGAATATGTGTTCTGCAATAATGTCACTAAATCAAAACGAAGCATTTTAAGAATTTAGATAAATTGTATGTAAAAATATTATTTTAGGTTACTATGGAGATCAAGTGCAGCTTTGTTAGATGTCAAATTTGGTATGAATCCAAATATCTCATAAATTATGACAAAACCTAACAATTATTTTTAAAAAAAAAATATGATTAATATTTAATTAAGTAGAGCACTTCTAAACATGTTTAAGTAACTTCATTTTGTCTCAATTAGACATCATTTTGAATTACTATAAATTCTCAAATAAATATTATCAATTAATAATAAATAATTATTTTAATACTAAACAAACATGTATTAAAGAAAAAAGGTCATATATTGATGAAATGTCTTACAACAATGTGAAACTTATGTAAAAGTCACATTAAGAGATTTAGAGTTACATAGTTATATAACCAAGTCAAAGAAAACATTTGAAAAAATAAAACAAATTGTACTAAAAAGTTTCATTCTATGATACTAAGATGATTAATAGTAATATCCTCGATTATCAAATATAGTTTGTATTAAAATGCCTTACAAAGCATGTAAAAACTCTAAAAGGAAAAATATATCAAAACCTAAAAATGAATTTTTAATTAGGTGGCATGCTTTGAGATAACTCAAATGAAACTTGTTTCATTTCAAATTTTCTTGCTTCTATGTTTTGATAAATTACTAAAATAATTAAACATAAATAATAATAAATTATTCTTTCAATATTAGGTAAATCTATATATAGTTGACATAAGATTAATTAAAGTAATAAAATAAAGAAAAATTTCGGAGATTAAAAGGTTAGACGAGTTGAGATTCAAATCTAGATGGTAATATGATGAAATCAAGGCAAAACAATTTAAGAAATGAGATAAATTAATAAAAACCTTGAATTCCAAGATCCTATAGAGATTGAATGTAACTTTGTTGATCATTAAATTAGCTATGAATAAAAAGCTGAATAAAACTTCCAAAACTTAAAATGATAAAATGTCTAAAAATATAAAAATGAGTATTTAATTTAGTAGAACAAGTCAAGATAATTCTAATGACATTTGTTTCATCTATGTTAAACCTCATTTAGAATAACAAAAAATTATTCATTTATATATAAATAAATCATAATTAATTTCGATGTTAATGTTAAGTAAATGTATATTAAAGATAAAATAGGAGAAATTGAAGCAATATAATATAAACAACTCAATGTAAACTAATGGGTCACGATGGAGAAGAAAAGTTTCAAAGTAATATAACTATATTAAAGAAACAATTTTTACAATTGAGATAATATTATGAAAAATTGCATTCCATGACATTGTGCACATCGAGGGTAACATCGTAAACATTAAATAGGTTAAAATTGAAATTTTTCTGAAAAATTTTAAGAACATTAGAAAATAATATACTAAGAAACAAAAAGTGAATATTAAATTTGCTAGATTTAAAGAACAGTAAATCAATGATTTTTTTTGACCTCAATCAAAATTTAATTAGGAATATAATAAATTAACAGTACAATTAAACATAAAAATTTAAAAATCATTACATTAATATTAAGTAAATATATATTAAAGCTAAAGTAATAAAAATTTAAGCAATACAATAACATATGAATATGATGTGATGGGCATATGACATTAGAATTAGAGTTACATATTAATATAAATAAATCAAGAAAAAATTTAAAGAAACAAGATAAATTATATAAGAAATTTATGTTTCAAAATTTAAAAAGATCGTGTGTCACATTTATTATCATCGAATTAGGTTCAATCAAAATATCTCGTAAGACATTTTAAAACTTTAGAAAAAAAGATACTTAAAAATTTAAAAAAGAATACATAATTCGATTGGTTCTTTTAGACAAATAGAATGACATTTTTTTCTCGATCAACTAAATTTGGAGTTATAGAAAGTTAGTGCAAATTATGGAGGTAACTAAACATTTATAATGATAAGTAAATTTATATTAAAACTTAAATTACATAAATTTAAGCAATGCAATAGATTCAATTTAAAGTGATATCAAGGCAACATGGGAAGAGATTTTAAAGTTTAAATCAGATATACTTAAGTAATGCAAAATAATCAAATTAAAGTGACTTAAAAGTTGCATAATAGGGGATTCAGAGTTATATTATAATATAACCAAATGAAAGAAAAACTTTGAAAAAATTAGCTTACTTACACTAAAAAGTTGCATTCAAAATACTAAGGAGATTAAATATAATATCCTCGATAATCAAATTAGGTATGATATAAAATTTCTCATAAAGCATGCCAAAACCATACAAAATAAGTTATTTTAGGCCTATAAGAATGAACATTTAATTAGATAGAATTAGTTAGCATTAGATCAATGATGTTTGTTCCATGTCAAATGAACCTCATTCAGAATTTTGTGAATTACAAAAATAATTAAAAAATAAAATAATAATAATTTACTATTTTAATGATAAAAATATGTTTTAATGTCATAATGAGCTAAATTGAAACATTATTTTGAAAATAAATCAAAGAAATATGATGTAAACAAATATTATAGTTGAAATGAAAGAAATAGTTGTAATATAATATGACTAAATCGAAGAAATATAAACGTCACACAAGAGAAGATTTAGAGTGATATAGAAAAATAAACAATTAAAGCAAAAACATTTAATGAATTGAAGTCAATTATACAACTAGGATGCACTCATAATCAAAATAGATGAAGTGAAACATACTCAATCATCAAATTAGGCAAATATCTAAATATCATCTAAAGTAAGCAAAAATCAAAGAAAATAAAAAAAATGTATAATGTAAAAATTAATATTTAAATGGATAAAGCTTCTTGAGATGAGTCTAATGAAATTCATTACATCATAATCAAACTTTGTTTTGCAATAACTATGAAATATCAAATTAAATGAGGTTAAATTAAAAAAATTATTATTTTATTGTTAAGTTAACATTTTTTAAAAGGAAATGCGATAAATTTAAGAAATGTAATGTTACCAATCAAATCATTCTAAAGGCTACACAAGAGGCGAATAAGAGTTTGACAAAATGTTTTTAAATGCAAGTAAAAAATTTGAAGAATTGGATAAACTATAAGAAAAAGTATATTCTAAAATACTATGGAGATCGAACCTAACATGTTTGATTGTTAAAAAAGATGTAAATAAAAATTCCTCATAAATCATGCCAGAGCCCTAAAACATATTTTAAGAAATATAAAAGTAATATTTAAATTGTTAGAGCTCTTCTAGAAATGTTTAACGACATTCATTTTGTCTTAATCTAACATCATTTCAAATTACTACAAATTCTCAAAATAAATGCACATAAATAATAATAATTAATTAAGTTTATTTAATAATTATATATTAGACCTATAATAAGAAATATTGAAGTAATGTCATATAACCAAATCAAGATAATGTTAAAGTCACGTGGGATAAGATTTAGTGTTACATAATTACATAACCAAATCGAAGCAAAACACTTGGAAAAATGAAAAATTATACAAGCAAATTACATTCCAAAGTGCTAAGGAGATTGAGACTAACATTCTCAATTATAAAATTATGTTAACATCAAAATGTCGTGTATAGTATTCAATAACTTTATAAAGTAAAACATAAAAAAACTTAGAAAATGGATATTTAATTAGATAGCAAGCTTTATGACAAGTCAATTGGTTTTTGTTTCATTTTTATTAGTTTAGTTCTAAAATTTTCGCAACTTACTAAGGTAATTAAGCATAAGAAATTATCAATTATTATATTAACAATACATAAATATATTGAAATTTTAAATTATAATATTCTAGTAATTAAATATAAGAAAATAAAAAAGTTGTAAAGGTCACACTAACTAAGATTCAAAGTCTGTAATATAACAAAAAAAAAGCAAAACATTTTAAGAAATGAGATTGTTTAAATGAGAAACATGCATTCTAAGATAGAATTGAGAATGAATGCTTCCATCATCATCAATTTAGGTAAGAATTGAAATGTCATGCAAAACTTACGAAAAACCTAAAAAACAAATAATTTAGAAATATTAAAAATAAATATTAAACTTGATATAACAAATTGAGGGAGTCTAGTCACATTTGTTTCATCTTTAATAAACTTTAGCTATAATTACTATTAAATATCAATGTATATAAACTTAAATGATAACTAATTATTATTCTAATAGTAATTAAATGTATATGAGAGCTAAAAAGAGTTAAATTAAGGTATAATTTATGACAAAAATTAGCTCGTTTAAATATATTAGAAAATTGCATTGTAAGATACTATGATCTTATGTTATCTATCATGAAATTAGGTACGAATCAAAATATCTCACAAAACCATCAAAAATTATAGAAAATAAAATATTTTAAACATATAAGAATGAATAATTAATTTGGTAAAGCTAGTAGAGATTCTCTAATGACATTTGTATGGTCTCTAGCAGAACTAGTTTGAAATTAGTACAAATTATTAATGTAAGTAAGCTTAAATAATAGTAAATTATTATCTTTTTCTTAAGTAACTATATATTAAAGTAGAAATTATTAAACTAAAGTAATTCTTTGAAAACAAAAAAAGTAATATAAAGGGAAAACTTGAGGATAATTGGAGCTCCAATTTAATAAAACTTAATCAAAGTAAACAATTTTAATAAATAAGATAAATTATGTGGGAAAGATGCTTTCCAATATCCTATCAAGATCGAGGGTAACATACTCAAAACCCCAAATAGTTATTAATAAAAAAATAATGTTAAGTAAGATAAACCACTACAAAATAAAATACTTAAAATATATGAAAAAATAAATAATTAAATGGATAAAACGCATTATGTGGAGTCCAACAAGATTTGTTCCTTTTTCATTTGACCTTGAATGGAATAAAAACAAATTATAAAATTTAAAAAAATTAAATAATAGAAATTTTTTTAGTGTTAGTTAAATAAATATTAAAGAAGAAATGAGATAAATTAAAATAATATAATCTAACCAATTAAAGGCAATATAATGGTCACATAAGAGAAGATTTATAGTTATTTAGTAACATAACCATATCAAAATAAATAATTTTAATGAATTGGATAATTTATATAAGAAATTCAATTACAACATATTACGGAGCTCATGTATAACATCATCAAAACATAACTTAGATACTTTTCAAAATACTTTATAAAATGTGCCAAAACTATCAATTATAAAATAGTTATAACATATAAAAATGGAACATTATTTTTGCAAAACGCATTGAACTGAGCCTAATGACATTGGTTTCATCTCTATGAGATACTGTTTGGAACAACTAAGAATTACAAAACTAAACAATAAAAAATGATATTGATATATTATTTTAATGAGGTAAATTTATATTAATGCTAAAATGACATATATTGAAGCATTGTAATAGAAACAAATAAAAATATTGTAAAGGCCACATGATCAGAGATTTGGATTTATAGCTCAATAAAACAAAATCAATTCAAAATATTTGAGAAAATGAGATAATTTATATAGAAAATTTGCTTTACTAAGTACTAACAAAATTAAGTGTAACATATATTCTAAGATGAAACTTGGTACAAAGAAAAATTTCTCATAAAGCATGTTTAAAAAATGAAAAATAGAATAAGAATGATTATAATAATCATATTTAACAAGAAAGAAGTTGTCTACATGAGTCCCATATTATTTGTTTCATCTTATTCAAACTTAGTTTTCATTCGTTGGGAATTATAAAGCTATGTACTGATAAATAAAAAATAATTTTATTTAAATATAAAGTAATTAAATATTAATACTAGAAAGATACAAATTAAAGTAATGTAATATAAGCAAATCATAATATTATGAAAGTTACACAGGAGTGGACTCAAAGTTACATAGTAAGAAAACCATATCTAAGTGCAATAGTTGAAGAAATAAGAGATTTGTAATGAAAAGTTGCATTCCAAGTTTTTTAAGAGATCATGTGTAATAAGCTCTATCATTAAATAAGGTCTGAACTAAAAAGTCTTGTTAGGCATGATAAAATCCTAAAGGGTAAAACTTTTAAAAATGTCATCAACCCTATTCTAATGACTTTTGTTTTATCTTGATCAGACAATATTTTGAGTTACAATGAACACATTAACAAAGAATTATATATAATAATAAATTATTATTTTAAGATGAAGTATATACATATATATCTTTGTGTGTGTCTATTAATGTTGAAATAAAGATAATTTTAAGATATGTAAAACAAGCAAATCAAAATAATGTTAAAGTCTAACATGAGAAGAATTTGAATTTCAAAGAAATATCACCAAATCAAACAAAAATATTTAAACAAAAGAAAAAATAAAATTAGAAAGTTGCATTCGTAACTTTTTTAGAGATCAAGTGTAACATTCGCAATCATAAAATAATGTACAACTAGAAATGTCGCATTAAATGAGAAATTCTAAAAAATATAAAATTTAAATTTAAATTTCTAAAACTATCGAAGTCATGCCCAGAGATGTTTGTTTCTTTGCGATCACACCTCGATTTGAAATGCTACCAATTACCATTATAACAAAGCATAAATAAAAAATTAGTTTTTCTAATTTTAAGTAAATTTATAGTAAGACATAAATAAGATAAACCAAAGCTAAATAACATAACTAATTTTTAAGTAATATAAATATCACAAGATATAATAAATAAAATTCATAGTATTATAACAAAATCAATGTGAGAAGTTTTAAGAAACAAATGAGGTCCAATCAAAACAAAACAAATGGCATTGATCTCATTTTGATGAGTTTCATGAAATTACCTATTCAATTTTTTTTTTCAAAATATTTTATTCTCTTAGTTCTCCATGTTTTTTAAGCTTTTTTTTATAATTTTAACTTATTTTGATGATAAAAAATGTTACATTTTAAGAAATGTAATATAAAAAAATAAAGGTGATGTAAGGGCCACTGGTACTCATAATAAGAGTTTCATAATAATATAACGAAATTAAATTTAAAATTTGAAGGAATGAGCAAAATTATATGAGAAAATTGTGTTGCAAGATGCTGAGGAGATCATGTCTAACAACATTGACCATTAAATCAAGAATGAATTGAAATTAGTTGTGAAGTGTTCCAAAACTTTTGAAAATAAAAAAGTAAAAATATAAAAAAGTTTGTTTTGTCTTAGTTTACCTTACTTTGTATTACTATAAATCATTAAAATTAAAAACCTAAATAATAAATACATTTTATTTTAATATTTATTAGATGTATAACCAATCTATAAAATTGTAAATTGAATTAAAGCATTTTAACAAAATAAAAGCGATATAAAGGTCTCATGATAAGAGAATAAGAGTTTAACAGTAATAAAACAAATTAAATTGAAATACTTGAAAAAATTCGATTATTTGAAAAAAAAATTATATTCCATGGTATTAAGAAAGTTCAGTGCAACATCCTCAATCATCACATCAAGTATGAATTGAAAGGATTCATTAATTGAATATTTAATTAGGTAGAGCTCATGGAGATGAGTGATTAGTACTTGTTATGTCTCAATCACACCTCGTTTGGTATTATTATAAACTACCTATAACAAATTTCAAAAAATAATAATAAATTATTATTTTAATATGTTGTAAATAAATATTTAAGATTAAATGATATAAAGGTAGTATGGTATTATACACAAACCAAAATAATGTGAAGGTCTAATGATAGGACGTTCAATGTTATGTAGTAATATAAATAAATAAAAGATAATAAATTTGAAATAATGTGTTAAATTTTAAGTGGTAAGTTTCACCCCAGATTCTAGAGAAATGGAGTGTAACAAACTTGATCATAAAATTTGATACAAATACAAATAACTTATAAGTGATGTCAAACCTTAAAAAAGTTAAAAACAAAAAAATAATAATTAATTTGATAAAACTCATCAACATCAGTCTAGTGAAGTTTGTTTTATAAAAATGGTAGAGAAATTATGCTTAGATAATAAAAAATTATTATTTACATATTAAAAAAAATGCTAATAAAGAATCAATTTAAATTTAAGCCAAATATTACGACCAATTCAAGTAGGTATAAAGGTCACAAGATAATAAGGTAATTGTTTGATAGTAACATAACCAATTCAAAACAAAAAAATTAAAAAATACTAGATATAGTTCAATACAAATATACTAAGGAAATCAAATTTAATATCCTTAATAGCAATATGAGGTATTAATCAAAATTCCTAATAAGGTGTGCCAAAGCCTAACAAAAAATTTGAAAATATTAAATTAATATTAAACTACACACAACTCAATGAAATGAGTCGAACATCCTTCATTTGATTTCATCAAAACAAGTTTAGAATTATGCAAATTATTGAAGTAAATGTGATTAAATAATAATATCTTTTTAATATTATGTAAATATATGTTAAAACAAAAAAGAGATATAGTAAAGCAATCTAATTTAGCTAAATGAAAGTGATGTAAAAGGTGATACGAGATGAAAATATTTGAAGAAATGTAATAAGTTGTAAACAAAAGTTACTATTTAAAATACCAAGGTTGTGGAGGTTAACATCCTCAATTATGAAATATGGTATGAATAAAATTTTCTTATAAACATTATCAAAACTCAAACAATACAATATTCAAAAATATAAAAAATAATTTAATTATATAGAGTTGAATGCGTCAAGACCAGCAACATTTATTTTTTATTCTTCAATCCTCATATAGAATTATAGTAAATTACAAATGTAATTAAATAGTAATAATAAATATTCCTTTATTATTAAGTAAATATATTTTAAAATTAAATTGTGATATATTGAAGCAATATAATAGTACCAAGTTATATTGATGTAAAAGTGAAGGAGAGGATATTACAAGTTACATATCAATATAACAAAATCAAAGCAAAATAATTTATGAAATGTCATAAATTACGAGGTAAACGTACTTTGTAATATATTTAGGTGTTCAAGTGTAACATCTTTAATCATCAATTTAGGTACAAATTTAAATGTCTCAAATACATGCCAAATTCTTATAAAATTAACACCTAAAAATTTTAAAAAATGAATAGCTAATTGTGTAAAGCAAGAGGAGATGACACTTATGATGTTTGTTTCGTTTCAATGGTGTTTGTTTTGTACAACTCGGAACTAATTTTGAATCATTATTAATTACTATTATAATTAAACATAAAGTATATTAATTTTTATTGGGATATTAACTAAAAATATATAATATAGTCAAATCAAAATCATGTAAAGGTAGTATAAGACGTGAATTAATGATTTTCTATAAATATAAGAAAAACAATAAGAAAGGTTAAGAAATAACATAAATTATATAGAAAATTTGCATTCCAAGATAGAAAGAAAACCTTGTATAGCATCTTCAAACATTAAATTAGGTACAAAATCAAACATCTATTAAAGCATACCTAAATTTTGGAAGTAAATATTAAAAAATGTATAATTACATTTGTGACTTTGCAAAAGGACATTGTTCATAATTTCAAGCAATAATGAACATAAATAATGAAAAAGTAAAAAATTATTATTTTAGTTTTAAGTAGATATATAATAAAATAAAAGGTTACAAATTAAAGCAAAATAATATAACCAAATCAATAAGAGAAATAGCATTTTATATTAATATAACAAAATTAAAACTAAAACATTTGAGAAAGGGACAAATTGTAAGAGAAAATGTTGCATTCCATCATATAAAGGAAACTAAGTGCAACATTGTGAGTCATCAAATCCTGAACAAATCAAAAGTTTTCATTAAGCATACAAAATCCTTAAGATATAAATAATTTAAAAAGATATAAATTAATTAATTGAACTCATCATAATGAGTCCAATGGTATTTATTTCATCTAAATTTGTTATCATTTTGATTTATTACAAATTATCATAGCAAACATGTATAAATAATACTAAATTAATATTTTAGCATTAAGTAAATAAAAATTAATAATAAAAATATATAAACTAAAAAATGTAATATACTAAATCAAAACAACGTGAATGTCAGATGAGAGGTTATTTATAGTGTCATAATACTTAAAGAAAAGTAAAAAAGAAACTTTTAAAAAATGAGAAATTATATAGTAAAGTTGTATTTTTAAATACTAAAGAAATCAATACAAACATCATTTATTACCAATCTTATATAAATGAAAATGAATCATAAAAAAGCTATGTCCTTAAAAAGTTAGTTATTTAAGAATTCAATAATGAATATTTTATTTGATAAATCTTGATAATATAGTCTAATGATGTCAGTTTTATCTTGATTGAATCTCTATTAGAATTCTTAGAAAATGCTAAAATATGTAAGAAGAAATAGTGATTAATTATTATATTTTTATTAAGTAAATTCTAAAGTTGAAATGAAATATATTGATGTGATATAATATAATTAAATGAAAGTGATGTAATAGTCACATAAGAAGAAATTTTGGGTTATACTTTAAAATAACCAAATGAAAGTAAAAAAGTTGAAAAATATGATTAAATTGCAATAGAAAGTCACATTCTAATATGTCAATGCTGAGTGTAAATTCTTTTATCACAAAAATTATGTACAAATAAAATAATCTTATAAAGCATGTTATAGACATGAAAAAGAATACATTTTGAAAGAAAAAAATGAATATTTAATAACCTAGAGATCATTCAAATGAGTCCAATGATATTTGTTCGATATAAATTAGATATTATTTAAAATTATTATGAATTAAAACAGTAAATAAGCCCAAGTAAAAATTAGTTATAGATTTATTGTTTGTAAAATATTTATTAAAGTTGAAATGAGAAATTTTAGGCAAAGTGATAAATCCAAATTAATGTAATGCTAAGGTCATATGAAGGGAGAGTTAGAGTTACATAGTAACAAAAACAAATAAGCAGAAATGTTTTAAAATATAAGGCACATTATCTGTGAAAATCACATTCCAAGATACTAAGATGATTAAATGTTATATCCTTTATCAACAAATTATGTCTTAATCAAAATATCTAACAAATTATGCAAAAATCTTAGATATTAAAATATTTTTAAAAATTATAAAAAAAATATTTAATTGGATAGAGCTCATCAATGAGTCTAATGATATTTGTTAGTCTCAACCTAACCTTCTTTGGAATTACTACAAATTTCCAAGTAAAACAACCATAAATATTAACAAATTTTTTTAATATTAAATAAATATAAAATAATGTTGAGTTGAGATAAATTTAAATAATGTATTATAGCCCAATCAAAGTGATGTAATGGTGACATGATAGAGAGTTTGTATTTCACATTACTATAAACAAGTCAAAGAAAAATGTTTTGATAAATTAGAGAAGTTATGCAAAAGAGTTCCATTAAAACATATTATGGAGATCCAATCTATCTTGCTCATTTAACAAATTAAATAAAAATCAATTCATTTGAAATGTATCAAATAAAAGAAAATAAATAATCAAAAATAAAAAAAATGAAAATTTATTTAGATAAAGCTCCTCAAGACTAGTCGAAAAATGTTAGTTTCATGTTGATGAGACCTTGCTTAGAATTTCTATTTAATTAACAACTTAAATAGATTTAAATAATGATAATTTTATCATTTTAATAATAATCGAATATATATTACAGTTGAAATGAGATAAATAGATATAATTTAATGTAATAAAATAAAAGCAATTTAAAGGTCACATGAGATGACAATTAAAGTTTAATGCTAATAAAAGAAAGTCAAAGCTAAAAACATAAAGAAATTACGTAAATTGTTTTTGAATGTGGCATTCCAAAATATAAAAGAGATCAAGTGTAACATCTTGAACATTCAAATAAGGCACAAATAAAAATGCCTCATGAAGTATGATGAATGCTTAAAAATTAAAATTTTTAAAAATATGTAAATAAATACTTGATTTGATAGAGTTTTTCTAGTTTAATCTAATGACATTTTTTTCATCTTCATCAAACCTTATTTTTTCCTAATTATCTAACTAATTGAAAATAAATTAAAAAATTTTGCTATATTAAGTAAAGATATATATAAAAATAATAAGATAAATTTAATCAATGTGTTATAACCAAAAGAAATTTATTTAAATGTTACATTAGAGGAGAATAAGAGTTTCATAGTAATATAACTAAATAAAAACAAACACTATTAATAAATAAAATATATTATATAAGAAAGTTACATTTCAAGGTACCCAAGAGATTTAGTTTTATAATAAAAATGACTTATAAATCTTGTGAAAATCTTAGACATTAAAATATTAAAATATATAAAGCATATTTTAATGTATAGAGCAAATCAAAGTAACATTAAAATTATTTTTTTAATGAAAATTAGTTTACAATTTATCATAAAGTAGTCAATGTGATGTAAAGATCAAAAGATAGTAAGTGTGGAGTAACATATTGTTATAATAAAATTAAAACAAAATTTGAAAAAGTGAGGTAAACTATATTGAAAAGTTGCATTCAAAGATAATAAGGAGACTGAGTATAACATTCTTGAACATCACATTGGATATGAAAACATATTCCTTGTAAAACATGTAAAAAAATTTAAAAATATGAAGTGACATTTCTTTGGTCACGATCATAGCTCACTTAGAATTTCTATGAATTACAAAAATCAATAAAAGAAAAAATAGTAAATTATTATTTCAAAATGAAGTAAATAAATCTTAAATCTCAAAAGAGATAAAAAGAATAAATATAATTTTATCAAGTTGAAGAAATTTAGTGTTCACACTAAAATTGATTTAGATTTTTATGGTGATATAGCCAAATAAAAAAAAAGTAAAGTATTAAGATAAATGTTTTAGAAAGTTGCATTCAAAAATACATAATTAATAGAGCATAACATCAACAATCATCTAATATGGAATAAATCAAAATGTCAACAAATCAAGCATAAAACTATAAAAAGGAAATATTTAAAAATAAAAAATCAATATATATTTAGATAGAGTTTGCTGACTCGAGTCCAAAGATTTTTATTTCAATTTGATCTGGGCTATTTTCGAATTACTATTTATTATAATAATAATCATAGAGAAATAATGAAACACATTATTTTAATATTTCATAAATATATATTAAAGTTGAATGTAGTTCAATTTAAAAACTTAATATAGCAAAATCAAAGCAAAATTGTAAGAAAAATTTTAAGAAAAATTTACATTACAAAATAATGAAGAGAACAATTGTAATGCAACCAATCATCGTATTAGGCACAAACAAAAAAGTCTAGTAAATCATGTCAAAACACAATAAAGTAAAATATTTGAAAATATAAAATTCAATATTTAACTAGATATAGTTCAAGATGATGACTGTAATGATACTTGTTTTATCTCTATTTGACCTCAATCTGAATTACTATAAACTGCCTAATTGAATATGCATAAATACAACTAATAAATAATAAAAAATTTAATAAATATATAATAAATATAAAATCACATATATTGAAGCAATGAAATATAAAAAATTGAAACTAAATATAAAAGTCATATGAGTGATGAATTGTAGTTAATAAGTAATATAATAAAATTATGTCAAAGCAAAAGAAAAAACTTAAATTGTATGCAAATGTTACAAACAAGACATTAGGAAAATCAAGTCTAACATCATAATAGAAAAATAAGCTATGAATAAAAAGGTCTAAAAATCAATGAAAAAACATTGGATAATTATATAATTAAAAAAAAACAAAACAAGAATATTTAATCTGACAGAGTAGGTCAAGACACTTCTAATGATGTTTCTTTCATCTTGATCAAATCACATTTTGAAATATTTGAATAAAGTAGATTAATTATATGGGAATTTTACATTATAAGATACTAAAGAAATTAAGTGTAACGTAATAAACCATCAAATCAAGTACGAATAAAAATATCTCATCAAGTATGATAAAACCCTTAGAAAAAAATATTTAAATTACATGGTTTTTTAAGGAATAGTTAGGATGTGTCCAATGATGCTTTTTTTCCTTGATCAATTCTTTTTGGAAGTATTGCAATTTAAAAAAAATAAAAAACCTCAATAATAAAAATTAACATTTTAATATAAATAAAATATATATTAATGCTAAAATGTGATAAATTAAGGCAATGTAGTATAGAAAAATCTAAGAAATATATAGGTCACATGATAGGGGATTTAAGGTTACAAAATAATTTAACCAATTCAAAATAGAATGTTTGAAAAATAAGATACGTTACATGAGAAAATTACATTGCAATATGTAATACTAATTGATTATAACATCCTAAAATTTTAAATGTCATATGAATAAAAAAAGCAAAAATAATAAAAAATAAAAGGGTTTAAAATAGAGAAATGAGTATTAAGTTGCTGACAGCTCACATGTTTTGTAGAATAACCTTAGTTTCACATTAAATAGAACCCATTTCGAACTATTGCAATATACAATAGTAGATTGGTACAACTAAAAATAAAATATTATTTAAATATTTACTATCTATATTTTGATCAAATAAAAAAAATTTCATTATTGTAATATAACTAAATCAAAGGGATGTGAATGACACTTGAGAAAGGAGATAGACTTCATAGTATTAGAACGAAATAAAAATATAAAATTTTCAAAATGTGAAAAAATATAGAAAAATGTTCATTAAAAAAATGCTTGGACAATGTTTCTAAAATTCTCAATCCTCAAATTATGTAAAGATAAAAATGCCTCACAAAACTTAAAAATTAAATAGAAAAAAATTATTTAAAAATATAAAAATAAATATGTAATTAGAGAGAGTTCATCAAGAAAAGTCCAACGATGTTTGTTTAGTCTCCATCACACCTCATTTGCTATTTCATGAGTTATCAAAGAAAATAAAATAAATAATATTAAATTATTATTTTTATATTAAGTAAATATCAATCAAAATTAAAATGAGAAAATTTGAAGAAATATACTACAAACAGTTGATAATGTGAATTTTATTTTGTTACCATTGTGATTTTGAAAAATAAATATGGAGTGCAACAAATTTTAATAAACAATAGATTTGAGATTGAAGTCAATGCACCTTTCTCCAAAAATATCATAGGATTTAATTTGATGATATCATTTATTGCTTCTTTTCGAAAATTTCACTCAATCTTCGTAAAATCTTAGAATGCAAAAATTGCACTCCGAGATGGTGAGTAGATTGAGTGTAACATTCTTGGTCATCAAATCAGATATGAATCAAAAAGACTATCAGGGTATGCCTATGTCCAAGAAAAAAATATTTTTAAATATATAGTAAATATTTAGCTGGAGATAAGATGAAGCACTAAAACGTAAACAAATCTGGCTGATGTATTAGGTGACACTAGTGGAGGTTTTGAGTTACATAAAAATATAATAAATTAAAAAAAGTTGATGTAATGAGAAATTATATTATAAAATTGTATTACAATGCATAAAAGAGATGGAGCGTAAAACATTCGACCATCAAATCAAGTACGAATAGAAATATCATATAAAACATTTGGAAAACATAGAAATAACATGTTTTAAAAATTAAAAAATAAATATTTAATCATATAGAGAACATTTGGATCTAATGACACCTTTTGCTTTAAATCAAAACACACTGAAAATTATAAAAAATTTCAAATTAAATGTGCATAACTAATTATGTAATATATCCAACTCAAATTACTATAAATGTTAAATAAGAGAAAACTTTGAATTACATTATAATATAAGAAAATGAAAGAAAAATGAATAATTGAGATAAATATGCAAAAAGGATACATTATAAGATACTAAGGAGATTGAGTATAATTTCGTTTATCATCAAATTAATAAAAATGAAAATATCTTGAAAGCAAAAATTTAAATGGATACATTGAGTAAACATAATACAACAAAATAAAAGAACGCTAAAGTGATATTCATATTTACAAATAGAAATAACTAATAAAGCCTTTAAAAATCTAAAAACATAAAATATTTAAAAATATTAAAAAAGTATTTAATTATATATTGGTCATGATGATGAATCCAATGACATTTTTTGTTTAATTGATTCTCATTATGAATTATGGAGATATCAAAGTAAATAAAGTAAAAAGTAATAAATTGTTATTTTAATATTGAGTAAATATATATTAATGTCAAAATGGTATAAATTAAAATAGAATAATTGAAGAAATTAATATTACATTAAGGTCACAAAATATGAGATATTGAGTTACATAATAACTTAACCAAATGAATGCAAATAATTTGAAGAAATGAGATAAATTATATAAAAAAGTTGTATTCCAAAAAATTAAAAAGACTGAGTAAAGCATTATTAATCATCAAAATAGGAACCAAAACGAAATAACTCATAAAACATCCTAAAACCTTAAAGAATAAAAAATTTTGAAATGATAAATGTTTAATTAATTGGATAAAACTCAATGAGATGAGTTTGATGATGTTTCTTTCATCTTAATTAAACATTGTTTTTAATTACTATGAATTATAAAATTTTAAATAAATAGTAATAATTTAATATTTTAATATTATATATAATATAATTATAGTAGAAATAATATAAATTCAAGTAATATGATATAACTTAATCAAACTAAAAGAAAAGTTAAAGGAAAAGAGATTTAAATTTTTATTATTATAAAACTAAATCAAGGAAAAATATAAAAAAATAATATAAATTATAAGAAAAAGCTATATTCTTAAATACCAATAAGATCAAGTCGAACATCTTGAGTTATCAAATTAGGTATTACTCAAAATATTTCATAAAATCTAGAAAACCCTTAGAAAATAAAATATTTTTAAATATAAATAGAGTATTTAATTGGATAAAGCTAATCAAGGTGAGTCCAATGGCATTTCCTTTTTGTCGATCAAAGCATATTTGGATCTTTTATGAATTACCAAAGAAAGATGTATAAATAATGATGAATTATTTTTTTAATAAGTAAATATCTATTAAAATAAATATGAAACAAATTAAAGTAATGTAATACATACAAATAAATCTAATGCTAATAATCATATGTGAGGATATTTACAGTTACATAATAATATAACTAAATAACACAAAACATTTTTAAATGATATAAATTATTTGATAATTTTGCATTCCAAGATATTAAAGAGACTGAGTGTAATATTCATATTCATCAAATTATGTAAAAATAGAAATTTTTCATAAAGCAAGTGAGAACCCAAGAGAATAATTATTTAAAAAATAAAATTGTATAATTAATCTGATAGATGTCATCGAGACAATTGCAAAGATGTTTTTTCTATCTTAATTAGTTGTTCTTTGATGCTATATGATATAACCAAATCAAAATATTTAAAAAAAGTGACAAATTTTATTAGAGAGTTAAAATCAAAGAAATTCACATCATTGTGTCCAAAATCTTATATGATCATATCAGGGGTGAACGAAAATATCTTAAACAACATACAAAACTCCAACGATATAATATATTTAAAAAATATATATTTAACTGGTAATAGCCTGTTAGGAAATGTCTATTAATTTTTATTTCATCTTGATTGAGCTTCAATCTGAATTATTATAAATTACCAAAAACAATTAACAAAAATATTTAAAAATTATGATGAAGATAAAATGAGATAAATTGAAGAAATGTAAGATTATGAAATCAAAGCTTTATGAAGGTCACACAATTTTATAAATAGACTTGCATAATATTATAAACAAATGAGGCGAAAAACTTGATGAAAATGGGAAAACTTATACAAGATGCTACATTTAAGGATTCCAAGAAGATAGAGTGTAGTATCCTCAATTCTCAAATGTGGTAAGAATTAAAATGTCATAGTGCTTGGTAAAATATAAAAAAATTAAATTTATTAAAAAATGACATTTGTTTCATCTTTATTTAACCTCATTTGAAAATATTACAAATTAAGGAAGTAAATTAGCTTAAATAAAAATAAACTAATATTTTAATATTAAGTAAAAATTTATTATAACATAATTTAGATAAATAAAAATTATGCAATATAACAAAATCAAAGAGTTATAATGACCACCCAATAAGAGTATTGGAGTTACCTAGTATTATAACCAAATAAAACAAAAGAATTTCAGTGATGAGGTAAATTTTTGTTGGAAGTTGAATTCCAAAATACTTTTGAGATTGATTGTTGCATCTTTTATTATCAAATAAGGTACAAATTGAAATATCTTGTAAGGTGAACTAAAATTAAAATTTCATAATAATACAAGTAAATTATTGAAAAAACCTTTTAATAAATGAAATAAAATGTATGATAAAGCTGCATTCTAAGATGTTAATGACACAGAGTGTGACATCTTCAAGCATCAAATCACCTACGAAATTACAAGAATCATGCACAACATTCCCAATCTTGAAATTAAGTTTAGAAATACCTTTTTGATTATTTAAAAACCCAAAAAAGTAAGACAATAATAATATAAAAATAATGGTTTAATTAAATAGAGCTCATTGAGATCAATCTAACAACATTTGTTCCTTCTCAATCTGATGTCATTTTGAAATATTTTGAATTACAAAAATAAATAATAATAGTGACAATAATATTTTTAATAATAAATAGATACATATTAAAGTAGAAATATTTAAAATTGATGTAATGTAAACCAAATAAAAGCCTTCTAAATTTTAAACAAGAATGTTATTTGAGTTTCACTTTAGTATAACTAAATTAAATGAAAAATTTTGAAGAAATGGGATAAATTGAAAATGAAAGCTACATTTTGGGATACTAAAGATATCAATTGTAACAACATAAACATTAAACTAAGTATGAATCAAATTTTTAAAAAATGAGATAAATTATATGGTAAAGTTTCTCACCAAGATGCTTAGGAGATCAATATGAATACTATCAAAAGCAGAATTAGAGTTACATAGTAAAATAAAGAAATAAATATGGAACATTTTAACAAATGAGATAATTTGTGTGATTTGTCCTCTAAGATAGTTAGGAGTTCGAGGGTAACATTGTTGATCATGAAATAAGGTACAAATAGAAATTTCTCAAATTGTGTGCAAAAGCATTTGAAAAATTAGAAATGAATTTTTAATTAAATAGCATTTTTTGACATGACTTCATTGAAATTTTGCTATTTCTATCAAATGACAATTGTAGTTATTACGAATTGGTGAAGTAACTAATCATAAATAATGAAAAAATTATGTCAATGTTTTGCAAACATAGATTAAAACAAAATTTGATAAGTGGAAGCAATATAATATAATTAAATCAATTCCATATAAGATAACATGATTAGAGATTTAGTGTTAATAGTAATATAACAAATTTAAAATATAAAGTTTGAAGAAATTAGACAAATGATATGGGAAATTGGTATTTCAAGATACGAAGGAGATTGAGTATAAATATAAGTTTGTCATCATTTTTAATTACAATAAATTACTATGGTACATTAGCATAACAAAATATAAATTACTATTATTATCTTAAAAAATGTACATTAAAATGTAAATAACATAAATTGAAAATAATATAAGTAACAAAATTAAAGATAACAAATTGAACACACGAGTTGATCTGTATAAAAATGATGCATTCCAAGATACTAAGAACATCAAGTTTAACAAGCTTGATCATCAGATTGGGTAAAATAGAAATATCTCATAAAAGGTGTGAAGACATAGAAACAAAATAATCTATGTAATAAAATTAAACAATAAAATGCATAGTGGTCATTGAGTTCAGTCTAGTGATTTTTATTTCTCAATAATCAAACTGTATTTTAATTATTTACAATTTTACAAAGTGAAAGAACATAAATAATAAAAAAAATATTATTGTATCATTAAGAAATATATATTAAATATAAAATGAAATAAATTGAGATAATGTAACTTAATCAAATAAATGTGATATAAAGGGAATGCAAGAGGAAAGTTCGAGTTGCATTGTAAAGAAATTTAAAGTAAACATTTCCACAAAATGAGACAAATTTTATAGCTAATTGTTTTCCAAAGTGCTAAGTAGGTTGAGTGTAAAATCCTTGATCGTCAAATGAGGTGCAACTAAAAGTGACTCATAAAGAATGCTAAAATCATTGAAAATTATATATATATATAATTAGATTAAGCTCATTGAGGAGAGTCCAATGGTGTTTGATTTGTCTTTATTTGACTTATTTAGCATTACTATGAATTACCAAATAAATAAGCATACTTAAAATTTAATTACAAACACAAAATTAAATAAATTAAAAATAAAAGTTTAAATGAGATAAATTGAAGAAATAAAATGAAACAAATCACTGCGACACACAAGAAACATTGATATACATAGCAACAAATCAAAATCAAAGTGAAAATTTTGAATAAATAACATAAATTGTATGATAAGGTTGCATTACATGATTCTATCTTGATTGAAGGTAATGTCCTTGATCACAAAATCATGTATTAATCAAAATATCTCTTTAACTATGCCAAACCTCTAGAAACAAAAATATTTAAAAATGTTAATATGAATCCAATGGCACCTTTTCATTGCCATTAGACCTTATTTTTAATTAATATGAATTGCAAATAAGCTAATGTAATTAACCAAATTAAGGAAATGTAAAGGTGACACAAGAGTAGATTTACAATTACATAACAAAATAACAAAATAAAGAGAAATATTGGAAAACAACGAGAAAAATTGTACGAGAATATTGAATTGCACAGAACTCAAGAGATTAAAGGTAAAATCCTTGATTATCAATTAAAGTACAATTCTAAATTTGTCTTAAAGTGGGCAAATACGCTAGAAAATAAAATATTAGAAAACTATAACTATGCATACTTAATTGGAAAGTGGTTTTCGAGATAAGTCTAACGACTTTTGTTTCAACTCTATTTGCCCTAGGACATGAGAAAAATAAGAAAGTAAATAACCATAAATAAGAATAAATTGTTATTTTAATATTAATTCTAAGATGAGATAAATTAAAGAAATAAGACAAGTTGTATTAGAAAGTTGTATTCAAAGATAATTAGGTGATTAAGGTAATGTCTTCGGTCTCCAAATTAGGTATCAATCAAAATATATTATAAAACTTGAAAGACATTAGAAAATAGATTATTTGAACCAACAAAATGGTTACTTGATTTCTTAGATCTCATCAAGGAAATTGAATTGCCATTTGCTTCTTGTCAATCAAACCTCCTTTGGAACAAACATGATTTACAAAGGTAATTAAACCTAAGTAAGTGTAAATTCATTTTCTAATATTAAATAAATATATATTGAGGCTGAACTGAGATTAGTTGAAGCAATAAAACAAAACAAAAGCAAAGCAAGAACTTTGAATAAGATAAATTATACTAAAAATTTTTATTTGAAGATAGTAAGAATATTAGGTGCAACATTGTTTTATCATAAAATCATATAGAAATTAAATTAACATGTAATAAATGAAAACATATTAGAAATAATACATTTAGTAATAAAAAAGAAATGTTTATTTTGATGGAGCTTTTCAAGATAAATCTATTAACTATTATTTCTTCTTAATTAGACATTATTTAGACTTATTATGAAATAGCCTCATAAATAAGCATAAATAATAATATATTTTTATTATAATATTAGGTGAATTATAATAAAGCTTAATTAAGATAAATTGAGTTTATGTAATATAGAAAAATAATACAATATATAGGTAATACAACAATGGAATTAGACTTTCAAAGTAATAGAACAAAATAAATCTAAAATGAGATAAATTGTTTGAGAAAGTTATATCATATGTTGCTATGGAGATCTAGCCAAACTTTCTCAATAATCAAATCAAGATATTCTATGAAACTTGTGAAAATCGTAGACATTAAAAATATTTAAAGAGGAACAAGTATTATTTAATTAAGTAAAGCTCATGAAGATGATATTAATGATATGTAATTGATCTCTAATAGAACTTGTTTGAAATTATGATAAATTTCTAAATTAAACAACTACAAATAGTAATAAATTAATACTTTAAACTAAAGCAAAATAAATAAAAGCTGAGAGGTGATAACTCAAGGAAATATAAATAACTAAATGAAATAGATTACAATTTCAATGGATTATAACAAAATAAAATAAAAACACATTGAAGAAAAGAGAAATGTTTTTAGAAAGGTTGCATTCAAAAGTGCTAAGGAGATCAAGTGTAATACATTAAATCATAAAATTAGGCACCAATCCAAATATCTCTTGAAATATGCTAAAACCTTAATAAATGAAATGTAGAATACTTTTATTAGATGAAGCAAATTAAAATGCGTCCAACCATACTAGTTTTGCCCTAATTAGACCACATTTGAAACTCTTACAAATTAACCAATTAATTATCATAGAGCATAATAAATTATTATCGTAGTTGATAGTAAATAAATAATAAAGTTAAAAATGAGATAAATTGAACAAATGTAATATAACCAAATAAAAATGATCTAAAGGTTATATGAGAGAAACATAAAAAATAAAACCAAATCAAAACAAAACATTTGAACAAATTAGAAAAGTTGTGTGAGATAGTTGTTTTCCTAGATACTAAAGAGCTCAAGTTGACATCCTCATTAATAAAATTATTTTCAATTGAAAATGGATTATGAAATGTCATAAAAAAGCAAAATAAGCACATAAAAATGTAAAAATAAGTATTAATTAGAAAAAAATTGATCAGACTATAAAACTATTGTTTGTTTTATCTTGATTATACCTTACTTAGATTTGTTGCGATAAAAAATGCCTAATCTGAAATAATAATAAATAAATTTTTTATTATTACATAATGTGTAGTAAATGAAAATAAGATAAATTCAAACAACACAATATAACAAAATCAAAGTGATGTAAATGCCAAAATAGAGGAGATTTTATGTTTCATAGCAATATAACAAAATAAAAAAAAAATTTGAAAAAAAAGGTCAATTCTACAAGAAGTTGCATTTGAAAATCTTTTGAGACATGAAAATTTCTTCGAAATAAAATACTTCAAAATATAGAAATGAGTACTAAAATTGACAAAGCTTTTCAAGACTAGCCCAGTGTTACTTGTTTTGTCTTGTGCACAACTTGTTGGAAATTTATTAACAAAATAAGTAAGCATAAATAACATTAAATTATTACATTAATATTATATAATATGTGTAATAGTTGAATTAAGATAAACTAAAAAATAATATAATAATAACAAAATCAAAGTGATGTAATGGTGGCACGAGATGATAATTCGAATATTATAGTAAAAAAGCAAAGCAAATAAAAAACTGAAATAAAAAGATAAGAAAATATGCATGGAAGTTGCATTCAAAGGTAATGAAGAACTCAACTGTAACTTTTAACGATCATCAAATTAAGTATGAATTAGAATATCATTTAATGTGAGCCAAAATCTTTAAAAATGAACCTAAAAGATAAAAATAAAAACCTTATTTCATAGAGCTCATTACCACATGTCCAACAATGTCTATTTCATATCTAATAGAACAATTTAGTAATGATTAGGAATTATAAAACTAAATAAGAATTAATACAAAAATAAATATAATTGAAATATTATTTAAATATAGTATAAATATTTACAAAAATAAAAATAAGAGAAAATGAAGCAATATAGCATAACCAACTTAAAATTATGTAAATGTTATAGGAAAGGAGAATTAAAATTTTATCACAACATAATTAATTAAATGTGAAAAATTTAGATAAATGAAAAACGTTTATAGGAAATTTGCATTCAATAATAATAAAGAGATTGAGCATTATAGAATCAATGAAAATCAAGTCAATTGACTTTTGTTTTAGAACATAACATAAAGTGTGCCTAGATCTTGAAAACTAAAATATTTTGAAAATAATAATGAAAATATCATTTGATAGAGCATAGCCACATGAGTCTAATGATGTTTATTGCCTCTTTATTTGAAAATGTTTAAGAATTATGCACAATTACAAATCTAGATAAGAATATATATTAAAACAAGTATTATTTTAATATTAACTAAATATTTACCAAAATTGAATTGGATGAAATTGAGGTTAGGTAATATCACCAAATAAAAAAAATATAAAGGTGACATGAAATGAGAATTAGAGTTTCATCTTAATATGGCAAAGTAATGTCAAATTATTAGCTAAAAGAGAAAAATATTATAGAAATTTGTATTCAAAGATACTAAGAAAATCAAGCATAACATCCTCAATTATCAAATCAGGAGAGAATTAAAAACTGTTTCATTTAAAAATAAAAAGTTAATATTTTATTTCATTGAGCTTACAAAGTTGAGTTTGATATCATTGTTTCACCTTGATCAAAATAAACTAGAAATTTTGTGAATTACAACAGTTGTACACATAAATAATTATAATTTTTTATTTCAATATTAAGTATATATATTTTAAAGTAAAGTTAGGAAATTTGAGGAATATTATATAACTAAACAAAAGAGGAAAGTTTGAAGAAATAAGACAACTTGTATGCAAAAGTTATATTTTGACATTCCAAAGAAATCAAGTGCAAATTCCTTGATCACCAAATAAGGTATAAATTGAAATGCAGGATAAAGAATGCGTAGTAGTTGTAAAATGAGAAAAAAACTAGAAATAAATTTCTTAAAAGTGAAAAATTAAAACAAATGATACAAATTATTTGCTAAAGTGGTATTAACAAAAACTAAGTAGATGGAGTCTAACATCCATAGTGGTTGAAAATGGTATCATTTTAAATGTCTCTAAAGTATACTAGAAACCAAGAAAATAATGTATTTTAGAAAATATAATTAAATATTTTGTTACATAGAATTGTTCTTGATAAGTTGAATGATACTTTCTTTCTTATCCGTCAAAACTTGCTTGAAATCAATAAGAATTACCAAGTAATAAATAATTAATATTTATTATTTTAATATTAATTACATATATATATATATATATATATATATGTTTATATACATTTATATATGTATTAGGTCTTAATTGAGATATATTGAAATAATATATTATAACTAAATCATGGTGTCATAAAGAAAACACAAGAGAAGGTTTAAAATTATATAGTAACATAGAAAAATCAAAGAAAAAACTTTGAAGAAGTGAGATATCTTATATTAGAAAATTACATTTAAAGATACCAAGGAGATTGAGTGTAACATCCTTAATTATCTAGTCGCTTACAAGTTAAAATGTCTTATAAAACATGCCAAGACATTAAAATTTTAAATTTTTCAAAAAAAGTTATTTAATTTGATAGAGCTCATTGACACGATTATAATGACACTTAATTCATCTCGATCAAACATCATGTGCAATTACAATGAATTACTAAACCAAGTAACCATAAATAATTTTAACTATAATTTTTATTTTAAGTAAATATATATTAAAGTTGAAATGAGATCAAATGAATTAATATAATATAATTAAATCAAAATAAGTAAATATCAGATGAGAGGAGATTTTAATTTAAATAAAAATATAAAACAATTAATGAAAAAATATAAATATATATGATATTTTATATAACAATAATTGTTGATGATACTCAAAAGATCTTGTGTAGTATCATTGATTATTATATTAGATAAGATTTGAAATATCTAAAAAAATTTAAAATAAGAAAATAAAATATTTAAAATGATATAAAATAATTGTTAGATAAAAATTTTTGAGAGGTGTAGAATTATGTTTTTATCTCTATCATTCTACTTTTGAATTATTTCAAAAGAAAATATTAAATAAATTAACAAACAATAAATTATTATTTTAATGATGTGGTATATATTTTAATGATAAAGTGAGATAAACTGAAGAAGTATTATATAACAAAGTTTGTAGAATTAAAGTTTCATTATAATGTATCAAAATTAATTCAAAAACTTTGGGAAAAAAATATGAATTGCAAAGGAAATTAACATTTGAAAATCTTAAATATCAATTGTAACATAATTGATCATCAAACAATATAAGAAAGCATTGGCTCATAAAAAATGCTAGAACCCTTGAAAAGAAATTCTTAAAAATTTATAATTGATCATTTAACAAGGTAAAACTACTCGAAATTGATTCATCAACATTTTTTTTGTAGTGATTGCACCTCATTTGTTAGTTCTATGAATTACTATGGTAAATTAATATAAAAAATAATAAATTCTTACTTTGATAGAAAATGAGGTAAATTAAACAAAAGTAATAACAAAGAAATCTACGCTATGTAAAGCTCACATAAATTGTTCAAGAAAGGTGCCTTTAGACATATTAAGGAGATCAAGCATAACATCCTTAATCATAAAATCGATTATGAATAATAACGTCTCACAAACATAACAAAATGTTTAAAAATAAAATATTTTAAAACACTTAACTAAACACTAACTAGATAGAACTCATTGAGATGAGTACAATAACATTTGTTTTGCCTCAATCTCACATTCTTGGGAACAGCCTAGAATTATCAGAGTAAATAACTAAAAATAATAAAAAAATTATTATTTTAAAAAATAATAAATATACATTAAAGTGAAAATAAGAGTAACCAAAAAATTAAATATAACTAAACAAAAACAAAGCAAAGACACATGATGAAGAATTAGAGCTACATGATAACATAACCAAATGAAAGAAATATTTTTTTTAAAAAAATTAGATAAATTGTACGAAGAAGTTGTATTCAAAGTTATTAAAGAGATAAAGTATAACGTTCTCACTTATCAAAGCAATTATAAATCAAAAACTAATTTATTTTAAAAAAATAAAAAAAGTTTAATAAGATAAAAATCATTGAGATGAGTCAGAAGATCTTTGGTTCATCTTAGATATATATCATTTTTAATTTAAGTAAATTACCAATTTCATTAAACATAAAAATAATTAAGTTTTATTTCAATAATAAGTATATATTCATTAGTTATAAAATTTGATATATTGAAGTAATATAATATAATCAATTAAAATAAGAAAAGTTCTAAAAAATAAGATAAAGTGCTTATGAAAGTGGGTTTGCTCAACGTACTAAGGAGATGAAGTCCTCAATCATAAAAAGAAGTAAGAAAAAAATAAATTGGTTTGAATTAGTATTTAAATGGATTGACATTGTCAAGTCAAGTTCTATGATATTTTTTTCATCTTGGTAAGTATTTATGTAATTACTATCAATTACAAAATTAAATAAGAAAAATTAATAATACATTAATTTTTGGATATTTAAGAATTATTTAGTAAAACCAAAATGAGTTAAATTGAAGCAGTATAATATATCAAACTCAAAGTGATGTAAAGGCCACATGGGTGGGGCTTTAGAGTTTGATAATAATATAACCAAATCAAAGCAAAAATGTTTAAGAAATAAATAAATTATAAGAGAGTTGATTTCCAAGATAACAAAGTGGTCAAGTGTAATATCCTTGATTATTATGCTAAGTCAATAGAGCTTATTAAGAAACATCCAACAATATTTTTCCCTCTATATTCAACCTTGTTTGGCATTACTACAAATTAATAAAATCATCAAAATAAATAACAATAAGTTGTTATTTTAAAATTAAGTGTATAAATATTGAAGAAAAATTGAGATAAATGGAATAAATATAATATTATTTAGTCAAAGTTATACAAAGGCCATGAAAAAGAAGATTTAGAGTTACATAGCAACATAACCAAATGAAACCAAAAATTTTGAAGAAATGATATCAATTCAAACATTCCTAATCATAAAATTTCACATGACAATTTCTTCCACTATTTTGAATCTCATTTGAAAATACTACGACTAAAAAAAGTAGACAAACAAAATTAAAAAATAAATTTTAATTTTAAGTATTATGTTAGTAGATAATAAAGTTCAAATGAGATATATTGAAGCAATGTATATTAACAAAATCAAAATAATGTGAAGATCACTTGGGAAGAGAATTAGTATTTCATATTAATATAATAATCGCAAACCAAAATATTTTATAAGTGTGATATATTATATGAGAGACTTAAATTTTAATTTGCTAAAGAGATCAAGTTTGACATTCTAAATCATCAAATGAGATTTGAAACTAAATGTCTCATAAAATGTGCAAAAACCCGAAAAACTTATGTTCTTAAAGTATAAAAACGAAATCTAATATAATAGAGCTTATGTAGACGTGTCCAATGGTTTTTTCAGATGATTAGATATTGTTCATAATTATTATTTATTTCCTTATTAAATATTTGCAAATAACACTTTTTAAATATATATAAATATATATATATATATGAAAGGTAAAATGAGATCATTTAAGCCAAGTAATGTAACAAAATCAAAACAATATAAGGTCACACCATTAACGAATTAGAGTTTAACAGTATATAACTATATCAAAGCAAAGTATTTGAACGAATAGGACAAATTGTTTGGGAAAGTCACACTCCATGACAATTAAGAGATCGAGTATAACAATTTTAATCATCAAATTAAGTACAAGTTAAAATGACTCCCAAAACATGCTAAGTCATAAGGAAATAAAATACTAAACAAATAATATTATTGAATATCTTTTTTGATAAAAGTCACCACGACAAGTCCATCACCAAAGATTATTTTATCTCCATTGGTCCTTGTTTGGAATTAATAAAATTATGCACTCAAGTAAAAATAAAAAAATTATAAATTATTATTTTAATGTTAACTAAATATATAATAATTCTAAAATGATGTAAATTGGAGCAATGTAACACATCAAACTCAAAAAATTGTAAGTGTCACACGAGAGCAAAATTATAGTTTCGTAGTAATATAATCAAATCAAAGTTAAAAAATTTGAAAAATAAGATAAATTGAGTGGTAAAGCTTTATTCTGAGATTCCAAGGAGAATGATTTTAGCATACTCAATCAACAAATCATGTTCAAACCAAAATGACTACTAAAGAATGCCAAAACCTTAGGAAATAAAATACTTCTAAAAATATAGATGACGATTTAGTTGAGTAGCTTGTTGTGACTAGTCTAATGACAATTGTTTCATCTTGATTTAACATCGTTAAAACTTATAGTGAGTTATGAAATTAATAACCATAAAAACATTATGATTTTTTAATATAAAGCATTATATCTTAAAATTAAAAATTTGGATAAATTAAAACAATGTAGTGTAACCAAATCCAATCATTATATAGATCACATGAAACAAAATTATAATTCGTAGTAATATAACCAAATGTAGTCAAAATATTTGAAAAAATGAGATAAATGTTTGGAAAATGTTTTGTTGCAAGATACTAAGTTGATGGTGTGTAATATTCTCAATCGTCAAATGAAGAAAGAATCAAGTTTTCTCAAAAAAAAATGTCACCATCAAAGACATTATTCCAATAATTTTTGCTTCATAATAATAGTATCTAATTTGGAATCACTACAAATTACCAATGAAAATGAATAAATAATAAAATGTTATTATTTTAAAAGTTAGTAAATCCATAATGAAGATTAAACTAGATAAATTAAAATAATGTAATATATCAAACAAAAAAATAATGTTAAGGTCACATTTGTGGAGAATTAGAAATTTAGAGTAATGTAACTTAATTGATGCAAAAATTTGAAGAATGGAAAAATGTTTTATCGAAAAGTTACATTCTGTGATACTGAAGAGGTTGTGCATATCTTCATCAATCAACAAATCTATAATGAATAAAAATGTCAACTAAAACTTAATAAAACAACAAAAAATGATGTTGTTTTCAATTGTAAAATAAATATTTAATTAGATAGAGCACATTGACTCAGTTCCAAAAACATTTATGTTTTCTCGATCAAATTACTTTTCAAATTACATTGAATTGCAATATTTAGTAGGAATAAATAAAAATAAAACAAATTGTTGATATACTATTAAGTAATATAATTTTAAAATAAAATGAGGTCAATTAAAGTATTGTATTATAGCCAAATCAAGCTGATATAAAGGTCCTATAGGAAAGAATTATACCTTAATATATTATCACAAAATTAAATTAAAGAATTTTGGTAATAAAGGTAAATTGAATAGGACATTTGCTTTCCAAGGCATTAAGGAGGTAAAGTTTAATAGTCTTAATCATCATATTGTGAAAAACTTCAATTATCTCATATTCTTTGCAAATAATTATAAAATAAAATATGTTCAAAAATTAAAAAATAATATTTAATATCATGGAGATCATCACGACAAGACAAATAACATTTTTTTCATCATAGTTAGACATCTTCTCAAATTACAACAAATTTCCTAATAAAGAATAGTAAATAATAACATGTTATTTTAACAAATATAAAATAACTCACCAATCAAAGTATTTATTAAAATGTATCAAAAGCTTAAGAAATAAAATATTTAAACATGAAAATTTATATTTAATTACATGGAGCATATTGAGACTAGTACAACATTATTAACTTTTTGTAGATAAATAGATTTACTATGAATTAGCAAAGATAAAATTAACAAATTATTTTTTCATAGTTAAATAATATATATTATAATTGAAATAAAATATATTAAATTAATGTAATATAACCAAAACAAATTAATTTAAAGGTCACATGAGAAGAGAATTACAATTTAATAGTAATAATAGTTTAATGAAAGCAAATTGAATTATTTTAAAAAAAATGTGATAAAGTTTGCAAGAAAGGTGTATTCCAAGACGTAAAGGAGATCATAGGAAAAATACTCAATTTTCAAATCAAATCTGACTCAAAATATCTTGTAAAATGTGCTTAAATATTAAAAAAGTTTCAAAATATAAAAAATAATAATTTAATTGGACAAAGCTCATCGAGAAGACTTCAATGACTTTCTTTCACCTTAATCAAAACATGTTTTTAGTTGCTACAAATTATCCAACAAACAAGCACAAGTAGTAAAAAATATTATTTCAATGTTAAATAATTATATAATAAAGTACAAATGAGTTACCTTAAAGAAATATATTATAACAAAACAAAAATGATGAAAAGTTCACATGAGAGAGGAATTAGATATTCATAGTAATATGATAGAATAAAAAGCAAGAGTTACACAATTATTTTAAATTGTTAACAAAAGTTGCTTTCCAAGATAAGAAGGGGTATGAGTGCAATATGCTTCATTAATAAATCTTGTACAAATCCAAATATCTCATGAAGCGTAAAAAGCCATGGAAAAGAAAATATTTCAAAAAATATAAATAACATTGAATTTGATAGAGCTCATCAAATTAAACTAGCAAGATTTGTTTCATCTTTATCATACCTTGTTTGCAATATATAGGAATTACCAAATAAAATATACTTACATTATAATTAATTATTATATTAATGTTTAGTAAATATGTATTAAGTCTAAAAAGTGATAAATTGAAGCAATGTAATGAAACAAATGTTATGGTGATGTAATGCCACAAGAAGGTGGATTGTGAATTACATAATAATATAACAAAATTATTGCAAAACTTTTGAAGAAATAAGATAAATTGTAAAGAAAATTTGCATTTCATGATACTAAAGGGATCAGGTGTAGCATACTCAATCACAAAATTAGGTACAAATCCAAATGACTAATAAGCTGCATCAACACCATAGAAAAATATTAAAAAATTAGAAGCAAACATTTAATTGGATAAATCTCGTTGAAAGATTAAATGACATTTCTTTCATCTCAATGAGATCTCCTTTTGAAATTTTACAAATTACTAATGCCAATAAACAAAAATGATGATGAATAATTATTTTAATTTTAAGAAATATGTGCTAATGCTAAAATCAATTAAAGCAGAGAACTTTAATATAAAAATATCAAAGTAATATGGATGTCGCATAAAAGAAGATTTATAGCTAGATAGTAGTACTACAAAATCAAGAAAAAAATTTGATAAAATATGATAAATTGCATTCTATGTTGCTTAGGTGATTAATTATAACATCCTCTATCATAAAAAAAGATACAAATTAAAATCGCTCATAAAACATACAAAAACTATTAAAAATATATTTAAAATTTACAAATAAATATTTAATTTGATAAAGCTTATCAAGATGGGTCCAATGAAATTTATCTATCTTGATGAAAACTCTATTGGAATTATTATGAAATATAAATTTAGAAAACATAAATATTGATAAACTATTATTTTAATATTAACTAAATATATTATAAAGCCAAACAAGTAAAATTATGGCAATGTAATATAACTCAATTAAAATGATTTAATGGTGGCATGAGAGGAGAATTAGCATTTCAATGTAATATATCCTAGCAAAAGAAAAACTTTTGTGGAAATGATATACATTATATATGAAAAAAATATTTGATGATTCTAAGGAGATCGAGTTTATGATTTATTGATCGTCAATTAGGTAGAAATCAAAGTGTCTCTTAAAGCGATACAAAATTATAGAAAGGAAAATATTTCAAAAAAATAAGAATAAATATTGAATCTCATAAAGTTAATAAAAGCTAGTCTAATGACATTAGTTTCACACAAATGGATGTTGACTTAAGTTATGACAAATTTATGAAATTAATGAAGTATAAATACTTATAAATTTTTTTTTACATATTTAATAAATTATTTAAAGCTAAGAAGATATTAACTAAGGCATTGTAATATAAGAAAATATAATCAATATAAAGATTACACAAGGGGAGAATCAAAGTTTGATGAGAAATATAAAAAGGCAAATCAAAACTTTTGATAAAATGACAAATTGTTTGAGAAATTTGCATTCCAAAACACTAAAAAGAATTAATGCAACATCCTCAGTCATTCAATAAGGTAAAACTAAAAATTTTAATTAAACTATATCAAAATAATAAGATATAATATTTTTTTTAACATTAAACAAATTTTGAAATTAGATAAAACTTGCCTAGATGACTTCAATAATTTTTTCATCTTAATCAAAACTCATCCTGAAATACAAAGAATTATAACATTAAGGATGTATAAATAATAAAAAATATGTATTTTAATATTACGTAATTTTTTTAAAAACTAAAATGCAATAAAATAACGAAACATAATATTACCAAATAATATTATTGTAAATGTCACATAATTGTAGAATTATAATTTCATACTAACATCATAATTTTAAACAAAAAACATTTGAAAAAATAAGATAATTTTAATAAGAATCCTATATTCCATGATACTAAGTAGATGAACTATAATGGCATTGATCATTAAATTAGTAGCAAAAATGATGTCTTATAAATTAGGTTAAACACTAGAAATTAATATTTAAAAAATATCAATCGATATCAAAATTAATAAAGTTTGTTATGAGTCAAATAATGTTTGTTTTGTATCGATTAGATCACATTTTTAATTTACTATGAATATCGTTATTAAATAATCATAAATAAAGAAAATATTATTTTAATATTTAATAAATGTATATTAAAGTTGAAATTGGATAAGTTGAAGAGATGTAATATAAATAAATTAAAGTAATATGAAGGTCATGTGAGTGTAGAATTAGAGTTAGTAATCATTATAATTAAATCAAAGAAAAATAATTTGAAGAAATTGGATAAATCTTACAAAATTATTCATTCCAGGATTCTAAGGAGTTCCAGTGCAGCATCTTTGATTGTCAAATTAGTTATGAATTGAAATTTCTCATAAAATATGTCTAAAACATATGAAATCATCATTTTAAAATTTAAAAATAACATCTTGTTTGAGAGGGCTCATCGAGTCAAGTCTAACTTCATTTGTTTCATCTCAATTGCATCACGTCTAGAATTACTACGAATAAAAAAATTTCAAAAACATAACCTATAAAAAATTATCATTTTAATTTCAAGTAAATATATATTAGCAATGAAATAAGATAAATTATAATAATGTTACACAACCAAATCATGGTGTTGTAAAGGTCTTTTTAGAGTAGACTTGGAGTTTCATTATAATATATCCAAATCAAAGTGAAACATTTAATGAAATAAGATAAATTGCACCAAAAATTTATATTCCAAGATACTGAGGAGATTGAGTGTAACTTTCTAGATCTTCAAAGCAAGTAAGAATCTATATTCCATGATTTCCTTATTACATTGGAATGCAGCATTTTATGTAATTTATCTCATTTCTTCAATTATTTTTCTTAGAATTGGATATATTATTTTCCAACTCTTAATATTATCTCATGTGGCCTTAGCATCTCTTTTATTTGGTTATAGTATATGGCTTATATTTATCTCGTTTCAATTATAGTATATACTTAATATTAAAGAAACGATCATTAGACTTATCCTCATGAGCACTTTCTAATTAATGATACATTTTTATGTTTTTTAATATTTTATTTTTTAAGGCTTTAGGATGCTTTATGATGCATTTTTAATCATTCCAAAATCAATGATCTAAGATGTTACACACAATCTCATTAGTATCTCTAAATGTCACTGTCTTATACAATTCATATTATTTCTTCAAATATTTTTTTTTTATTTTATTATATTATTATTAGACTCCAAATCTTATATCATTTGACCTCCACATGAAATTTTATTTTCTTGTCTCTTGTTACTTTAATTTGCCTCATTTCAACTTGAATATATGTTTACTAAATATTGAAATAATATAATATATTATTATTTATGCTTGTTTATTTTATTAAATCATAGTAATTTAAAAAGATGTTAGATTAAGGCAAATGAAAGATAATACACTCATCCTGAGGAGTTCTATCTTATTAAATATTTATTATTATATTTTTAGATTGTTTTTATTTTATGATTTTGGAATGTTTTACGAGATATTTAAATTCATATATGATTTCATAATCAGGATATTGCACTCAGTCTCATTGATGTCTCCTTATGGAATTGTCTCTTCCAATTTATCTTATTTCTTCAAGTTTTTTTACTTTAATTTGTTTATTTTACAATGAAACTCTAAATCTCCTTTTATGTCAACTTTACAATGCTATGAATTTATTATGCTACATAGTTTAAATTAAACTCATTTTAGTTTTAATACATATCTACATATTATTACGAATTTGAATTTGTTATTATTTATGCTTATTTTTGTTTTTAATTCATAGTAATTCAAAAATGAGGTATGATCAAGATAAAGAAAGCATCGTTGCACTCGTTTATATGACATTTATCCAATTAAATATTCTTTTTTGTGTTATTTTTTAATGTTTTATTTTCTAAGATTTTGACATATTTAATGAGATGTTTTTTCCTTATATGATTATCGAAGATGTTACATTATTTATCATTTCTATCTTAAAATGCTACTTTGTCTTGTAATATATCTCATTTCCTTAAATTATTTTGTTTAAATTCATTATATTACTACGTACCACTAATCTCCTCTGATGTGTCATTTACATGGGTTTGATTATGTTATTTTACATAAATTTGACATTTCTCAATTTATCTTTTTTATATATTTACTTAATGTTGAAAAAATAATTTATTATTGTTCCTTTTTATTTAATTTATTAATTCAAAGAAATTCTTAATAAGGTATAATCGAGACAAAACAAATGTTGTTAGAATAATGTCTTTTAGCTCTATGTAAATTCAAATTTTGTATTATTAAATATTTTATTTTGAACGGCTTGAGCATGTTTTATAAAACTTAGTGTCTTAAAATATTATTTTTCATAGAGTTTATATCATTTCTTAAATATTTTTTCCTTACTTTCGCTATGTTACAATGTAATTTTAAATCTTCTCTCATGTGACATTTATATGTCTTTGATTTTTTTTTACTATATTACTTCAATTGATATAATTTCTACTTTAATACATATTTTATGTTATTCAAATAATAACGTATTATTATTTATGATTATTTTTCTTTGGTTTTCATTATAATTCAAAATGTGGTTTGACAGAGGCAAATCAAACATTGTTTGATTCATCATGATGAGATCTATCATTCTAATTATTAACTTTTACTTTACTAAATATTTTATTTTATTGGGTTAAAATGGCATCATTTATGATACAATATGATTCATACCTTATTTGAAAATTTATGATACCACATTTTATTTTGGAATAAAAATTTCTTATATTATTTTATTTGTTTCTTTAAAAGTTTTCCTTCGATTTGGTTATGTTACTATGTAACTTTAAATTTCTTCCATGTGACCTTAATGTCACTTTGATTTTGTTATATTACATTACTTTAATTTATATCATTTCAGCTTAAATATATATTTATTTAGTATTAAAATATGCACAACTACTTGTTTTGAATGAAGTTATTATAGATTTGGAGAAATTATGACTGCATTTCTTATAAAGTAGCTCAAATGATAGCAACACAAAATAATATGCTTATTAAGAAATGGTAACACATCCTAAGGAGTGTGTGGGACTTAGAATTTTTATTTTGTTGACCTGGCAATCAATGTTGATTGCGAAACATTATAGGGGGGTTATTTCTTAGGAAAACTATTTATCAGTTTAGGTTTTATGTCTAAGTACTTCTACATAATAATACTTTTTATTTGCCACAAGGTGCATCTCATACATGTAAGTTACTTAATATCGTGCCTTCTACTACAAATAATATGATTTGGATGAGTGTCACAGGTAATTCTATTTCTTTTTTGTTGGAAAATGAATTGTTCATCCTTCCTATTGTTGCATTCTCAACATGCCTTACTCCAAATGAACACTTGAATTGCTCTTATGGCTTGCTAAAACTCTCCAATCTCTTGTATTGAGAGCTCTAGAGGACTTGATTGGATGTTTAATACATGTTATTAGGCTGCTCGAATGACCTGGACTAAACTTAGCAACAATGTTGCTATGCATGATGACTTGAATGTTTGAATTGGGACTCTTATGCTGGACAACATGTGAAGACCTACTACAATTGTAAGATAAACTTCAGCTTCATGTTCAGCCTCTACCATGGTGATTATCTCTTTTCCTAAAGCATTGAAATTATTGAGAATGCAAATGTTAAGGTAATGGTGATTGAGTCAGAATCAACTAGATCCACTATGTAGTGAATAAAATACTTTTCACTACAACAAACAGTAGTTCTTCCATAATGTTATTGCATTCATTTAGGGAATGAAATCCTACAAACTATCCCGCATAAAGCAGCAAGGCAACCATGGTGCAGACTGGGTCACTCGTCATGCACATTTGTATGATTTTGGATAGTACTATAGAAGGCCCTTATCAAACCACTTCAAATTTATCTTTTTACTAATTTTATCTACAAAGCCCTTCCTTAGATTCCCTTAGTTTTCAATGAATGTATAGTGAAAAATTAACTCATCACTTTAACACATGGAGACATACAAATGAGGGGGATGGAGAAACATGAATGTGCCAAACAAGTTTAGTTAGTAGAATTGTCTGTATATATGGTTACATAGTGTTGGTGGTCAATGACATCTGTTATAGAAGAGGGAAAAGGAGTGGTGGCAGATGGAGATTAGATTTTCTCAGCTTTAGCAGTATGCTGACAACGAGCTTGACATTTGCTATTTTTCTTTATTTTCCTTTGGTAGCTTCAAGAATTGAATAATAACAACTAATCATTTATATTCTCATTCTCTAGCTATGAATAATGCCGACAGCTACATCCTGTAAGACAATGAAGATAAAATAAAAAATTTGTTGTAATTCTCCCAATCATATGTGGAAGGTATTTATTTTGTACATTTAATTATGGATTACTTTGAGTGAAACAACACAAGCGTGATATTGAATTTGTTGGAATTTTCCTTTTACGACATTAGCAAGTATTGAAGTTGAAATTAAATGCTCTATAGGGAGGAATGTAGTTCATTTTGTGAAAGTGTCATAATTAAAGGAAGCTGATTATAATGAGAATATTTTTATAAAGGATAGAGATACAGCATTCGAATTGCATGGTTAATTAGTATGAAAAATATGAAGGAAAACTTGTCCTCCACAAGGTGATGGAAAAATCAGTAAAGTGGGTAGTGAATTTGAGAAGATTTTAAGCCCTAATGGGGCTATTGAAATAAGTGGCTATAATCATGTTGTTTGTAAGAATGTTAAAGTGGCCAAGGATGACAACAATGTTAATTGAACACATGAATCAAATAGGTCTACTAAGTTTAGGTTTAAGAAAGCACTTACATGAGAAGTAAAATGAGCATTATTAATAAAACTTAGATGAGAGGTCTTTCTATTTACTTAGAGATACCAGCAACTTTATATGTCAAAATTCTTGCATTTAAAGACCTCATCCATTTTTAACCAGGAAATATATTTATTGAATGAGGCACTTCAACATCGAATTACTTATTACTAGTTAAACCACATGGGTAAGCTCTATGAAGGCTATTTTTCCTTTGAATGGAGAGCTAGAATATTGTAGCAGGGGTGAGGTCATTTAAGAAGATTTTAAGGATTTTGTATGCACCAGTCTAAATTAGATTCCTATCAATCCTTCCCTTGTATTAGAACATGGAGAGAATGTACTATCTTGCCAAAGTTGTAATGGATCTTAATTAGATTGATTAGTTGATGACAGTCATGCAAAGGCCAAGTTTTACAATGGTGTGACTTAAACTATATTGGTACAAACCACTAAGAGTAGGAAAGTTTATTTGTGAACCCTTGTGGCATTCCTTCCAATGATTTTAATATGAGTGATTACTTATTATTTTCATGAAAGGTAGTAAGGTGGAGCAAGCTTCTGGTTCATGTGTAACCAATGTGTTAGTACACACTACTACAATAGTTAGGCGCGCAATTCCTTTAAATGCTTGTCTTGATAAGAAAAACTATAAGGGGGCAGATTCAAAATAGCAAGAATATAAGGACTATGATGAAAATAGATAATGACTCTAGCAATGGATGGTGTCCTAACCAATGAGGAAGTGAGTGAATGCTTCAAGTTAGCAATGGAGAACTCTGATGGGCAAAGAAATAAGTATGCATGAGATTTTAAAATTCTTCAATCAAGGAGATACATTTGAAAATCGTTGAAAGGAGTAGGTCTCACACCAAGAAAGATAGCTAAAAGCATGGTACACAAAAGATAGAATGAGTACCAAATAAAAAAAAACTTTGTGAGGATAGACCTACTACAAACAAAAAAAACAACACATCAAGTAATAAGAATATGGAGGAACACTTTTCTATCTATTAACATACTAGCAAGAAAATATTTGAGAAGAAGTTGGTTTTTGTTTGTAGCTCAAGTGAAATCATTATTGTGATCCAAAAAGGAGTTTGAGATAAAGGAAAGGTATTGTAGATTTAGTTGGATATTATAATGAAAACAAAAATGAATAAAGGGATGGGGAGCTATTAGTGAGGTTGGAAGATCAAATAACAAATTGCATTCAAATGGCATGTTAATGAAGATTAGCATATAGAATTCCATTGTTGCTGCTTTTCACCCAAAAAGTTTTGAGGGTGGGCATATTGTTAAGCTTGTGCTAGGAGCTCAAGGAAGTCATATATTCTGGAACATTAGTTGCATTTGTGTACGCTAGATTGAAAGTTTGTTTAATGGAGTAAGGTATGTTGGGCTTTTTGGATGTGGCATATTTATCTTTAAATTGATCATGCTAGAGATGACCATTACTATTGCTTCAATATGAGATGTAATACAACCTTTGTACCTACTATGGTTATGGATTGTTTAGCAAATATTTCCTTCTTTTTTGGTATATTTCAACATTTAATTATGATAATAAAAAAGTATGGTCGGGGTAATTTTGAAATAGCCTAGCCAACAGGAATGTTGGGTAACATCGTAACTCTAATCTATTTACAGGCTTGTTTCATACATAAAATATGGAGGAATTACAAATCTTCAAGTTACTTTTTGTGGAGGAATGTTTGAGAAACTTTGAGTCACTACGGATCTATGTTACATTGAAAATTTAATTATTGGGGAAAATTATGATTACTGGTTTCTCGACTTTGATATTTATTATTACTATTAATGCTGTTATTGCATTAATACTAATAGGCATTGGGGACATCAAATATTAAAGTAATGGGAGTAATTATTATGCATTGTTTTGTGCTACCCTTGTGCACGAAATAAACATCATGACTAGGGGCTGGAAAGTAACACAACTTGTTGTGTTGACAAGTAGCTCCCCTAATTTTTATTTATGTGTAGTAGGTATAAATTACAGCACGTACCAATAAGATGATATATTTTTATGGCTTTTCAAATTATTCTAATGTATGAAAACATTGTAATATTGGTGAGTGTTTATTTCTCAACATGGCACCTAGCTATCCATGTAACAAAAAATTTTATGTTATCTAAGGTTATAACATCAATGAAGGCTAGAGTCCTTTCTTATTCACAAAATATTGCATTCAATTAAAAGGAAGGCAAAGTAAATTTCCTTACTATAATACAAATGTTAGGGTATTATAGATTTTTTGTTGAGAGGAAGCTTGTTGATGAAAGTTGAAAGTGCTATAAGGAAGGCATCACTTTACTTGATTAGCAATTATTGGGATTACTACTTTCATGATTACCTTTGTATTCCCAACAATGGTCTCTAAAAGACACAATATCTATTATATGGATCAACCGCTTTGGAATGCAATATAGTAGATCTACATATAAATTTAAGAAAGTTGTGAAGGCAACAAACTAAGTTGCGATAAGGAGAGGTGTTTGATTGGCACTATCCACTTCTTTGGTGAATAAAGTCAGTGCATATTTAAATTTAATGCAAATGGTGCTGCATCAGCTATGTGGAATTCATTTTGTGAAAGGTTTTATGAAGTGGTTGAGTTAGATAGACTTTTTTAAAACCAGATCATTGGCAACTCACTTTTGCTTAAATTAGCCTTATTGTTATGCAAGACGGGATAGTAATTATGTTTTAAGCCTCTCTACAATGCTACGGGAAGGATTTTTAATCCTATTTTTCACATGTCTAGACTATTGTGATGTTACAATCAACATTTGGCATAGTTTTTATTTTCAAAATTATAGAAACATATCATAAAGGAGGAGTAATAGGCACTCAAGCATGTCAATTTGGTGTAAATACATTCTATAGTAGTGCAACAAGCTAAACTTTTGGATTGTGGATGTAGAAGGATGCTTTACTAAAAAATTTTCAATGAAGTACATTACTAATCTTATGATGTGTAGGGTCTAGAACCAGAAATCTGAGAATAGTGCTTCATTTTAGTATGGAAAGTGCACCATATTGGAAGTCTGATTTATTGAATATTAATTTCACAGCCTTTGTATTGGAAGGCATGCATAAACTAAATTTTGTAATAATGTTGGAAATTTCCTTAAGGCGTGAGGTTGTTGTGCTATTGTTGGGTCGATTATGTGAAAGCTTGAAATGGGGATGGTGCATAGTAATGGAACACAATTTGTCAAGTTGTAGCTTAATTTTGTTAATAAATTATGCTGACTTTTTGAGTGTGGAATATCTAAGGAATTAAGGTAGTAAAATACCATGATTATTTTTAACATTTTGCATGAGAGAATATGATTTTTATATTTGTGCTTCTAAAAACATAGATGGAGACCATTCATTGAGATGTGCTACATTGATTATTGACCCAAAAAAAAGAATTAGTTTATTTAACCATTTATTAAGCTTTCAATGGCATTGTAATGTTATGGTGGGATTAGGTTAATATTAAAATTATAGAGTATTTTTCTCAGGTGTTTATTGTCCATGTGAGATCTAATAGTATTGAGACATGGAGGTTATGTGTTATCTATGCCTAAAATGACCACATTATCTATCAAGGGTCTTTAGAACAAATTAGAAATATAACTAAATTTTGTAGAATCAAACTTGTTGTAGGAGACTTTATGCTTCACTTGCATAGGAAGATAAAAAGTGGGAAAAAAATTAGAAGTAGCCAGACTCAACATAAATATTTAAACTTTATAAATGATTTACATGTAATAGATCTAGGTCTTAATGGAAATTGATTCATCTAGTGTAATAAAAAAGAAGGGAGTGCCCATATATATGAGAGATTGGACGAAGCATTTATGAATATTGAAGGTATGTAAGCTTACCCAAACACCATAATTACACACTTACCATGCATTGGCTTGTGTCATTGTCATTTACAAATATATATCAGATGATCGCTATTGGGCACCACTAATAAGGGACTTCAATTCAAAAGCATTCAGTTATCCTTTCTTAAATCAATTATGGTTGTTAGTGTAGCATAGAGTGAGACAACTATGCAATTCTTGATGGACAATTTGTCAACCAAATTTTATTAGGCTTTGATTGTATTAAAGAAATAAAGCATTGTAAAACTTTGTAGCATCCTTAAAAGGCCTTGCCAATGACAATAGGAAATCAAAGAGCTACAACTAAAATAATTGACGAGCGTCTTAACGAAACTAGAACATGATCAATTGGTATAATGTATTGTATACTATCATAATGTCATGACATTAGAATAAGCATGGTGGTGACATGTACAAAACTAGACTGGGCCGCCTTTGGGGATTAAAATATGCATTTCCTACAAACAGCACCTAAGTACACTGCAATAAGCAGTTATATTGACATGCTAAAGAATGAGAATGAGAAATTAGTTTCCCTCTTGACTAAGATAATAGACATTCTTATGTAGTTTCTCTAGTAAGAATTGGAAGTTGCACTTGTGGCTCATACATGTGAGTTTGAGTTTAGATCTATGGTGACATCAATCTAAAGGAATAACTATCCTAGTATGCATAGCATCTTAGCTGAATTTATGCATAGTAATTACAGGGTTACCTAAGCTAATATTCTTATAATAGTGAAATAATTCTTTAAAGAAAGTTATAAGCCGAAACATTAGAAAGATACATTTATTATTCTCACCCCTAAAGTCAATGGAGCATCCAAAAAAAGCAATTGAGGGCCATTAGCATATGCATTATGATATGCAAAGTAGTGAGAAAATTTTTTGTGGCTAGACATTAGCCTTAGGTTACATTTTTTCTATAGACTTTTTGCTTTAAACCTTCTTCCTACTTGACCATGGCTTTGTGCAAAAAGAAAACATTGTCTTAACTATATTTATGAGGTTGTAATGCCAATAAAAACTTATAGCATCTATTCTAAGAGTGAGATATTATGAAAGAACTCTAGCCCAACAATTTTGTTAATAAGTGCTTCAGGCTTGGTAGATTTTGTTGCAATGATAAAAATTTTTTTTAACTCCACTCGATTTTTGAATACAGAGGTGCTTTTAGCTTCCCTAGCTACAAGATTTGTAGCTATATCACTATTACATCTTTGGCTAAAAAGGAATTTATAGTCTCATGTAGAAAAGTCTATATATATTAATACTTAATATGTGCTTCTTTATTGGAGTTGCTACCTGTTATAAAGCACTAATCTCATCCAGTGGGAGCTTTGGCAACCTTGACGGTATGGTATACTTCTTATTGGACTCCTCCTCCAGTTGGTTGGATCAAACTCAATTATAATGATGTCGTGCATGATGACTTAACTGTTAGAATTGGAATTATAGTGCATGATGATGTGGGTAAACCTATTACTATTATGGGAAAGGATATGGTTTCATATTCAACTTTTGCTATAGAGCTTATTACTATCCTTGAAGCAATGGTAATTCTAAGAACTATTCTTCCTAATATTAAGGAAGCAAAGATTGAAATTGAATCTAATATTACCAATTCAATTCAATGTACCATTGTATATGTTCAGAATATGAAGTCCTTTAGGCTATCCAACATTACGTACCATGGTAACAACATATTAGATTGGCTTTTTCGTCATTCAATTTCAACGATTTTATTTGGGGCTAAGGAATGCCTCCTCCCAAATTATTTGAACTTTGTCATTTTTAATGATTTTATCTACGAACCAACACATATAGTGTATGATGTAGGATTTGACCATTCCCTTATCATGAAACCCAACATTTTTGATTTCTTATTAGGTTCTAATGAAATATAAAGAGAAACACCTTGAATACTTTTGTTGAAATTATTTCTAATAAGATTAGAATGGTTTTTGATGATCCCAACTTTTGTTCTTGATTAATGTTAATACTTTCATAGTCATTCAAATATCATAAATCAAAAAAAAAATTCACTTTTAACTATGAAATATGAACGCACATGATAGTCCTCAATTATTATTCTGATCTTGATGGCCAACATAATAGGATCCAAATCCTATGATGTTATCTCTTACTAATGTATCTACAGTATATGCTTGGTTTGAGCACTCTAATTTCTTCAAAGTAATGACACCAAAAGCACAAAGTTGGACAACAACATCCAAAAACATTTGTCCAAGTATGAGCTTGTTAACTATAACAATTAAAAATAAATATGATTAGTGTTAGAATTACTATAGTTGTTTGCACAAGACTTGCTATCCAATTGGTCCTGATTAAGGAATTTAGATTGTACTCATTCTAATTATTAGGCTCATGGGGATCGATAATATTTTTTATTGTTATTTCCTCTTTATTTCAAGATTTTGTAATTTGTGTGCCTACTACAATCCTTAGATGTGATAGCCATCTCTTAAGATCTTTCTTTAGAATTTAACCCCAATTCTTCATCACCTATAACTACAATAGTAGGCCAATATCCTAAAATTTAAAGTTGATAGACTGAAAAATTCAAATGGTGCATTGTCTTCATGATAGGAATTTAATTTGACTAAAATTTAAAAGTTTTTCCAATTACAAAATATTTTATTTCTATGAAATTATTAGCTTTAAAATTACAATGATTTTTTTAGTATCTTGTTCTGTTAAACAAACTATAACAAACTTAAAGAGCTATTCAATATTTTGTAGGTAAATGTGATCTTACATACACATGCATACCCTAAATCTATTAGACAAGCATATGACTACTAGTAGGACAAACCAGGTAGCAATACAAAGATAAAGTGCCAGGCTGCACCTCATGCCATAATTAACACGTTCATGTTGATTGTCGATACTCCATAAAGGAAGAACAAATGCTCCTAATTTGTGATATTGTCTCTCACGTTTTGGAACATTCTCTCCTGGTAATAGTAGTCTTTGACAACAACCCTTCATAATAGTCAATGAACACTAAAATAGTGACTTGTAGGACTATACCAACATGAGATCAAGGAGAATGACACATTCAATAGCATTAAAAAATGATAATTATTTCAAAATAGGAGAAGTGTGGTGTCATTGAAATAATTCAATGGAAGCTACCCATCCTATAAAGAAACAAGCAATATATGAACCTCTTGATTAAGAGGGTTTGATTACATGATAAAGCCCAACACATAACAACTAACCACACGTAGAGGCTGCCATGGCACAAGAAGTAGCACCACAAAAAACATCACTTATGCAACCAAAGTAATCCAATCCCATTTGTCCAAACTACTTTCAAAGGAAACAAAAAGAAGAACAAATGGTCAAATTAAAGGATGAAGGCCTTTGCTAACCTCAGAATGGCATAACATTTGACAAGTCCTACATAAAAGGCATAATAATACAAATAATCCATAAAGGAGTCCACCAATCCTACAACCATTGAAATAGCAATAACTAGTTGCACCTTCAAGATGTTGAGCATGACATATCTAACTACAAAAAGTTTTGCCCAAGAGGGAAGAAAGAAATCAAACTATATGCCCAAAACATGGTCAATAAGCTGAATCATGTTAATTAGTTAAAAAGATGCATTTCCATAACTAACAGGTCACATTTATCAAGCCTACCATATTGTACATAGAGGAAGACCCAATGCACAAGAGAGGCATGACATAATGCATCACACCATGTAAAGGCAACAACATGCTCAACTAATACATAGACGAGTGTAGTTTTTCACCATTAATGTTTCACCATGGCATGGGGCAAACATTGCACCAAACAAAGTCCAAGAGACAAGAAAGGTTTGGCAAATCCATATTATGCCAAGTCAAGTTCACACTAGAGCAACACCTCTTTGCTACATTAATTGTCTTGAGCAATGTCAATGATCGTAAAGCATTATCCATTTTAGAAACAAATTGTCACGCATAAAGAAAGCCACCGCATGGCCCAAGTGGGACACCACCATGCTTTTCTCCAAGATGGATCAGAGCATAGATAGTAAAGACATTATCATTTGCACAAGGAATAACCAAACTTTTGTTATAACATGAGCAAAATTGTACATCATAACACCCCTCATAAAGGAAAAGAATGGCACAATGGACATGGAGAAACTCTAATGCAGATTACACCATCCGACATCCACGTCTTCGCGGGCCACCCGACACAACACATTGTCCCTTAAGGATTGTATATTTATCGAACTACATTTGCATTATATTGATGAAATCACCTTAGGAATTACTAAAAATTACTAATGTAAATGAATATAAGGAATAATAATTTTTTTCAAACTAAGTAAATATATATTAGACTGAAAATTATATAAATTAAAACAAAGTAATGCAATAAAACCTAGCCAATGTATGGGTTACATAGCAGAGAAGTAGGGATACAATAATAAATATAATTCAAAGGAAAATATTTAAAAAAGTGAGATACATTATACATAAAAGTTGTACTTTAATGTACTTTTGAGATCAAGTGTACAATCCTCAATTGTGAAATTATGGACAAAAAGTTGACTCATTAAATATTTAAAACCTTAAAAAATAAAATACTTTAAAATATAATAATATAAACTTAATTTAGAGGAGGTCGTCAATAAGAATTTATTTGTTTCATCTCTATCGAACCTCATTTGAAAATATTACAAATTAAGAAAGTAAATAAGCTTAAATAAAAATAAAAATAATATTTTAACATTAAATAAAATATATTATAACATAACTAAGATAAATAAAAATAATTTAATATAACTAAATTAAAGAGCTAGAATGACAGACAATAAAAGATTTTTAGTTACAAAGTATTATAACCAAATCAAGGAAAAGAATTTGTGCAATAAGGTGAATTTTTGTGGGAATTTGAATTCCAAGATACTTTAGAGATTGATTGTTGCATCCCTTATTAACAAATAACGTACAAAATGAAATGTCTCATAAGGTGAGCCAGAATTTAAATTTCATAGTAATACAAGTAAATTATTTCTTGAACTCATTATCATGTGCACTCATAGTGATATCTTGTGCATTTATTGTAGCACCCAGTTAGGGGCAAAAGGCATGAAAAATGTCCACTGAATATTGTTCCATCAAAATTCTACTTCATCATGGACTATATCACACTACACAATACTATTTGTAGATTACATATTATGACCATTCTATCATGTTAAAAAGAAAATCTCATATTATGACATTATCTTATCTAAGCACATGTAACCTATAATGTTAGAAATCTAAAAGCATTGTTACATTTTGTGGGCCACTCAGCTACACACACATGATTCTAAGTGGCAGTCACAAACTAGCTACCACATCTGTAGCTACAACAACACATGCCTAGGGCTACGGCTCAGTATGTACAAATCTTATCACATATTGCACCATCCAACTTTCACTATGTCATTAACCATAAAGCAGCTCATATTACCCTTTGTAGATTTTGTGTTGTGATATGTTTATCAAGATAGAATACAACTCACCTAAAAGAGCATCACAAAGTCAAAGCACTAGTAATCCATAGAACTAAAAATCCCAAAATAAAGTTACACTTTAGGGTACCCACCAACCATGCACAAAACATGCAACAAAGAGTGCACTGATTTGTTATCTCATGTATGCAATATATAATACCACTAAACTTCTACAATGCATAATTAGAGTTAGAATTTAGCAAGCACAAATGTTAGTGCTTATTGCACCGTCCAGCTTTGACCTCACCATTAGCCATACTATACAGCACATTGCCCCTTGCAAGTTATATATTGCAACAATTTTCTCAAGAAAGAAGGAAACTATCACAAAGAGTGTCTCTACATCCACGCATAAGAAATATTGAGTGATAAATGGGGTCAAGAAGGTGACAGTTTTCTTATGCACATAAAGCCACTAAAGGTATTGCTTTAATAAGTGATGTGAGCAAGTGAGTGAAATTTTTAAAACTAATGTGACATGACATTTGTAGGGATGAAGCTACTATGCTTTGTGTTCAGATATCAATGGGTCATCATAATTTGTAAAGAAAGCAAAGTGTTATGACTCAAGCATTACTTCATCCGACCTTTATGATGGGTAATGTGATGAATTCCATCCTTGCACCTAGGAAAGCCTTTAAGGACACAATTAGAGTTACATAGTAAATCACATAATACAGCACTAAGTATTGCAATAAGAACAACAAAAAATTTTATAATAAGTATTGTGCTAAGTGTTGTAATAGGTACAATAATAATTACTTCAATAAGCACTGTAACAAGTACCACAATAATTATCTCAATAAGTAAAGCAAGCAGGGTAATATAAGCATGTAAGCACGGAAAGATATGCATATAAATAAAATTTTTAGATTTTCTTTCAATTTTTGTTTTTAATTAAAAATTAAATATTTTAAGTAAGAATAAGAAAAAAAGTAGAAAAACAATACAAAAAAAAATTTTTAAGGTGGTTCGACAAAAAATCGAGCCTACATCCACCCCCAACAAATTTTGAGAAAAAACAACTAAAGTCACTCAATTAAAAGCGAGGTTTTTCATATGACTCACTTCAAACCTACTTGGATTTTACCTACGAATAATCCTGAACCAAATTGAGTTTTTCTGGGCTCAAATAAAACACTGGGCTTTTGCATAATTGTCAGAATGCCTTTACCCGAAAGAAACAAATACAAAAATTGGCAAAAAGGTATAAACTTAATATATTTTAAAATAAGTATGAGGCACACTCAATACTAAAAAAAGGGAAGAAAAAATAAAAAATAGCTGAAGCAAAAACCTCTAATTTTGGAATATTTCTTATCACTTTCTCTTTTTGAAATTGGAAGCACATATGCACTTGAAATTGCTCAAAATCATGAATTGAAAGCTTTGAGAAATTAGTAATTGTAAGCTTTAAAAGTTCTTCATTCTTCTCTATTTAGAGGGCCTAAATTGAAGCTCTAAATCAACTCCCAATAGCTCAAAAATGAATTAGCCGTTTGGGTAACATACACAAAGCAACCATTGTTCGATTTGGATCATGAAATGGAATTTTCTGATTTAATTCCAATTTTACCATTCGAGATCAATCCTGGCTGTTGCAACTAGGTAGCCTTGATCTGGGCCTTTGGATCATACATAGGTTTTCCAACAATCATTTTATTTAAAACATTTGGAGCAGTGGTTATGCATGTTGACTCACGTAGATTTGCTCAGGTTCGATTCTTCATATTGTCATTTACTTCCTACTTTTTATCTTGATAAATCTAAGCCAATTGATCGTGCCTGTCTTTTTGCCTTCAATAACAATTAGATTAAACTTTAGTCCGACATTGCCCAAATAAGTTTGCCATCGTTCTCTATAAGGAATTTAGTTCGTATGTGCTTCTAGATGTTTGCGGTTGGCTCCCCCCTTTCTTGACCAAGATTTCATGACTTTTTCCTGGTTGACTTGATCTCGCACTGTTTTGTTCAGCTTTCCCTATGGGCATATTTTGCCCTATTCCATTCAGCATTCCCTGCGACCTTCTTTCTTCGCCTTCGGGATATGCTAGCCCTTCCGTGTCAAAATTTACAAGGTTCTTTCCTCATCATGTTAAAATTTAAGTCAGATAACCTAGCCTTTAGACCAAGGTAATGTACTCATTGAAAATGTTCATGAAGCCCCAAACATTTAATGAAATCATGGTCCTCTTACTACCTCAAATTTCTATGAAATAAGTAGCTATCAAAACTTTAAGGAGCTAACCATAATGTTTACATTTTATAGAACTAGTCAGCAAGGACACACTCATTAATGAAAGTGACCAGAGAAATCACTCAAGCATCTAAGAAAGAGCATGCACCAACAATATAAAGTCAAGAAAGAGATCTAAATTATTCAATCCTTGTTATGCTTAAAACAAATATGGTCATTCATGTTCAGTTAAATTTAGCCAAATGCTTTACTATTGATGGTGCCCATTTATCATTTCATTTAAGTTTTAGACTTGCCATCAATTGTGATGTAGTTATATAAGAAGAAAATTTATATAATTGGTATTATTATTTAAGATGATATAGGTAGGCCTATCACTATTATAGAAAAAACATTGGATTTAGGTGCAACTTCTAACATGGACACTCTTGTTATTCTTAAAGCAATGGAATCCCTTAGAATGTTACTTCCCAATGGCCAGGCAACAATGATCGAATCGTACCTTATTACAGTTGTTGCTTTAATGAATTAAATGATTTTGTTTAGAACAATAAGAAGTGCCTAGAAAAGGCTATTGCATATGTTTAGGGCATGTAGTATTTCATGCTATCTCACATAAGGCAACATGGAAATATTGCTATGGACTAGGTCTCTCATCATGCATTTTTGTAAGACTTTGTTTGGAACTGGGAAATATCCATTACTAGGACACTTTTATTTTATCTTTTTGGTGATGTTATGTAAGAACCTCTACGAGGAGAGTAAAATGTTGAATTTGGCCTTTACTTTATCAAGAAACATAGGCTTTGATTGCTCACAAGTTGTTGATAGAGTCCAAAATGCAACATCCACCAATCCTTAACTGACAAAATTATGGATGAGATTCAACGGTACTTGATCATCATTAATCCCCCAATTTTTGTTCCTATTTAATGAAAATATTTTTAGAAAATACTTTCACTGGGTTCTTCTTTCATAAATTCAATACTTTTACCTCTAATAATGAAATATGAATGCCCACAACAATTGTTCTTAATAATCACTTTCATCTCAAGGGCAACACAATAAAATTAAAATCTTATGGTGTTATCCAATGCTAATGTATCCATAGTGTGGGCTTCCTTTGATCACTTTATTTCTTCAAAGTATTGATGCTGTGGGCATGCCTTAGCTTACTAACAGTAGACTGTATAATCAACAAATGGATCAGGGTGGATTGTGCACACTAAAAGGTGAACAAATAGACTGAAACTAAGGTCCAACTATGTGGTTTTCAATTGTAATAACTTAAATATATGCCATTGGATCCTAAATTGTGATGGCTTTTAGCACAAAACATTACCTCAAATTCATCCTTATTAAGACATTTAGAATATACACATTCTAAGTACAAGACTTGTGGACCCATTTTTTCAATTTGTTGCTAAAATGTTGTTCAACAAGAGGGTGTGAAATGCTAGAATTAAGAATTTTAATTTATTAAGGATATATTAATTTATAATTTCGTAGCAAAGCTTTAGATTTTTTTACATTATAAGATACAAAGATTTAAATATGCACACAAGTAATGTCTAGGTTGTTATGCTAAAAAAAAGCCTAAAAAATAAGGCACAAAAAAGAAAGAAATAAAAGAAAGAAAAATAGAATTAAAAAAAGAAAGAAAGAAAACAATTATGAAAATCTAAACAAATTCAAGAAAATAATAGATTAGTTGATTGGAAGATGAATCAATAAATTTGGAATTTGTTAAAGAAATGTATAGTGAATGGAGGAGATGATTAGCAATGGCTATGAATTACTTTGAAGTTGACACTTGAGTATTTTTTTTTAGAATTTTGCAACACCATTCATCAAAAATGTTTTTCAAAATTCTCTAATTTATAAAAAAATTATAATACCTAAAAATGCTTACCAAATGCCTAATTTGGACATATAAAGTTTTTCTTCCACAATCTTTTAATTTCAAAAATTAATATTCTAAAAAAATGCCTAACAATTTGAATTAACAAAAGAAGAGTTTTTGCTTTGGAGCTGTGGATCTAAACATGACATGACTATTGAGTGGCAAAAACTATGCCATCAGATTAACAGAATTAAATCTACACTTCTTGGACAAATTTATGTGATCTGGACCTTTAGATCAGAACTGTGATTTGACCACAAGATATAGCTTGTCGAGCAAATAAAACACAGACTGTGCGATCGTGACAATGCATGATCAAATCGTTGAAAGACAAATGAGATATAGTGGTGATTGTTCCAACACTAAAATGCATGATCACATGGCTCATATCATTCTTACAATTCAAAAGTTTGATGTGGTAAAAAAGTAATTCATTTAGTCCCACATGGTGTATCTAAAAATAAATTTTTACCATATAAATACTTTAGTGCATGCTAGAGGTAGGCTGGTTTTGAGATTGGCTGCCTTCTAAATTGTGTGGGATTTTATCACCTATGCATACAAGTAATTATAAAATTCACATTGTGAACCGAAAAACTTGTTCTCAATCTTAGTTACATATGAAAATGTCAAATGGGTATAGGATTCATTCCTAAGCCAACCCAAACAGTAGAATAATCGATGAATGACAAGAAAATTTTTAGAAGGTTAATTAGATTTTCTGTTTTTATTATATTCTAAACTTCTTATTTAAATCATTTCTAAATTATACAATTTGAAAGAGATTAATCAATTGCTTGAGAAATATGTATTTCAAAAATTGCATCAAAGGTGGTGGTCAAGGATAGTAGAGATGAATGATAATTAATTTTTTTGAGCCTTAAAAAATTAATTTTAATCACCTTAATATTCTAAATATGAAATTCAAATACCGAAAAGAAATGTTAGAAAATATTTCTTAGTGGTTTACCACTTCCACTAGGATCATTTTCTTGAGATTTCATTTTATCTTTGCATCTTTAAATTCTCTTATGAATATGAATATTAACTATTCAAAATCTAAAAATTTACTAAATAAAATTTATTAGAAATACTTAAGGTTTGTTATCATCAAATAAAGCACCATGGCTAGGGGTTAATAACACAACTTTTAGCACCTCCAAGCATCAAAATTAGGTAATCTGTGTGCCTATTAACTTCCATAAATGTAATGGTTTCCTCTCAAGTTCCCTCTCTAGAATCAAACCCTAATATCCTATCAACCATCCCACCATGGTTGTCATCTGTCAATCAATTAATAGTTGATCTAACAAAAATTTTAATATTGCGTCACTAGAATTGAGGTTGTGTGATTTCACACTTATTATGAATTGTTAAGTAGCCAAGACAAACGTTACATCACCATTTTACCTAATAAAAGTATCACATGTAAAAGTCAGGGTTTGAAGCACATATTAGATCTAGAATTGTTATAATTATCCAAGTGGCATATACCATCAAACAAATCATAACTAATTTAATGAGCTATTCATAGTTTCATAGTTTGAAATTATTCATACTTACCAATGCATCGATTAATCTTTGGGATAAGCAAATGGCAACTAGATGGATCGACCAGGTAGCTATACAAAGATAAATAATTAAGTAGTACCACATGTCATGATTAAAACATTTATGTTGAGAGATACAACAAAAAAGAAGAGAAAATTCTCCCAAGTTAAGATATCATCCATCGAGTTCTAAAACATCGACTCTTGACAAATGCATTCTTTGACAACCATTCATGACAAAGAATAAAGATCAAAACAAGTGATTTCAACGGCCATGCCAACGCAAGAGTATGGATTATCACACGTTCAATAGTAATATGGAATGCAATAAGTTCAAACAATCGACAAGTGTGGTTTCAAAACTACAAATTAATGGAAGCTACATATCTAATAGAATAATAAGGAACATAAGAACTTCTTCCTCAAGCAGGTTCAATTACATGGCAAAGCCCAGCACATAATCGTTGACCTTGAAAAGAAAGTAATTAAGCCATTAGATATAGCACCACAAAAAGCATCTCTTCTACAAGTGGCTTCTCAAGCCAATAAAATCCTTTTAGCCCAAAGAGCTTCAAATTTATACAAAAGGAAACACAAAGGGTTTAGTGAAGGATGAAGACTATAGTTCACATAGCATACAAATCTTCTAAAATGGAATGCACCAATCAAATAACAGTTAAAATTGTTGAAACTTATTGCACCATCAAAATGGAAGATTTTCAGCACTAATCATGTGATTACAAAATGTTGTATCCAAGATTCACAATAGGAAAACAAGAAGATTGCATTCTTGAAATTTGGTGATGCCATGACACCATGCACTACACCATGTAAAGGTAAGAACACTCTTAACCAATGCATAGATTAGTGTAATTTGCATTATCAAAATTTTTTTTAATAACATGAGAAAACACTATACCAAAAAAATTACAAAGTGACAAACAAAGTGTGAAAAATACACATTGTGTCAAGTGACATCTCCATTAGAGTTGCAACACATTCTTGTTTAAGTAGTCTAGATTGATGGTATTGGTGAAAAAGAATGTTTTGGGCACAGAGTGCTACACCTTATGATAACCACCACAAGAGCAAGGGGTAGAACAGTACACGTGGCACCATGAAAAATAGGAGCATAGACGACAAGGAAATTGCAAAGTGCATATGGAACCACTATACTTTCACTATGATAAATGAGAAACAACACCTAAAAATGCCTCATGCAATGGTTAAAGATAGGCACTTTAAAAAAGAGCAATACATCATCATATCCGAGTGCTAGCAAACCATAGTGCTAAAAGTACCAAAAAAGTTTCACTTTCTAAGCCCCACCCACCAATCACAAATGATGCCCTATGGCGCAAATGCACTAGTTTCCACATGAGAATAATGTTGTATTAGTAGAACTGCTCTGTTATGTGCATAATCATAGCTATATGTAATACCACACCACACAATGCACCTTTTAGATTACATATTATGATAATTACCTCAAGAAATACTCGAAGTCTCCCAATGGTTCAGCATCTTATCAAATGAAAAAAGCCAAATCACTAAAAATACCAAAAAAACTCACTTTGTCAGTCCAACATTTTACATGCACAGGATGCCATGGAGCATGCACAAATTGGCTATTATGTGTAGACACATTGTATTACCACATGAGAACCAAGTGCACTACTACATGTTTAGAGTAATAATTCATGACTAGAGCCACATCCCAGTAAGTACAAAACTTAAAGCATATTACACCATCTAACTTCCACTTCACCATGGCCAATGATATTTGGCATAGTTTCCTTATGAATTGTATATTATGAGAATTTCGTTAAAAGGAAAACAAGTCTCTTGATAAGGAAGCTCCACATTCATGGCCAAGAATTCACAAATCATGAATACAACAAAAACATGAAACTTTTTACAATACTATAGAACCACCATAAGTGTCCCTTCAATAATGGATGTAAGCAAGTGAGTGAGATTTTATAAACCTACATGAAATTTATTGTTTTGTGGGGATAAATTAGATACATCATGGGGCTGAATCTTAGTGAATCATGACATTTTCTAGTGAAATCAAAATAGCTATAATACCTACAATGAACCTTTCAACTTTCATGATGATTAATGGGAGGCATTTCGACCTTACACCAAGGCAAGTCTCCAAAGGGTACAACATGAATTGGATAATACCTTACCAAGTATTACCAAAAGTACAACACAAAGAATAAGTAACACAAAGAATATGTACCACAACAAGTACCATAGTAATTATTGCAATGCATATCACAATAAGTATCACTATAATTATCATAATAGGTATCATAATCAGTTAAGTAAGAGGAGCAAGCTAAGCATTCTAAGAAAGCTAATAAAGTGACCTTGGGGTGCATTGAAACTTTTATGATTCCTATAACAAAAAAGTTCTATGACATAGGGTTGGATCTAAATGGATCATGGTAGCAAGGCCACCTTGCCACTTACAATGCCACATCACAAATTGAAGTCATTTTTAAATAATTCTTCACATTGTTCATACTTAATGCCATTATTTATATTTCCTATGCCATCCAACATTCTACAACATTAATTTAACTCATGGTTTTCTGCCTTTGCGGTTAAAATCCCCGACTATTAACCAAACATCACATCTTAGCATGGAATTCAACTTAAAGGCATTCAATCACAATCATGCACCAGAAAGCACTACACCATTAGCTTTTCTATCGAGTGAAATGAAAAAATGTGTTAATCACTAGTTCATCACTTACAGGTTGAGTTATTATCATGACACCTTAGTTGGGCAAAAAAAACATTTCTTATGATGGTCTAAACTTGTCTTATATTCCATATGAGTTGTTTAATAATCTAACACTTGGTGAATTGTGCTTCATAATGATAAGAAGAGGTTACATAAAAGGATCTAAAATTAATGTCACTATGAATGCTTAGCTACTATAGAAACGTTATCCTTCTGGTAATTTTTTTGACACCTCTAGCCTCAAATTTTGAAAGCTTAAATGATCGAAATGCCACAAACTTTTATTGGTTTGTATTTTCATTGAAATAAAAATAAGACAAGGTTTTGCTCTTTTGTTCCTCAAAAGAATTCATTTATTATTTAGCTCAACTTAGGGCATCTATGTTATCTTTTAATAGCTATGCCACCCTAGCAAAGTTCCTTACCTGATAATATCTTCCACCATGATCAACCCATTGAGGCAATATATGGAGTAAAAAAGAGGAGTTGGGCACCATATCTTTCTTGTAGAATTTGTAAGATAACATTAAACATTGTGGTAATGAGGTGTCTTGCTACATTAAGAGTGTTTTAGTTACTCCCATCATTTTTCCACATGTGGTTGAATTTTCTGACCCTGACATTTAGTGCACTATGTAGAAATCAAATTGCATGGGCATCCTCAAGGACCATCACAATGCTTTGATCTAATTTAATATTTAGATTCTCTAAGTTTGTGCTAGTTCTAAGCTAATTGTTCAACCTTTGACAAAGGCCCCTGTAAGGGCCTCCCATAATTCATTCCTTAGCCAACACACATCGACCCACTCTTGCCACAGGACCAGCTCGAGCAGTCCAATGATAGTTGATGGTTTAAGAATTGGGACACATATGAAGACCTTCTAGAGCCAATAATTTTCATAAAATTATTTATCAATTTTGACGACTTACCTTGACCACATTACAACATCAACTAGAGCTTATTCACATTGGAAATTTGATATGGATATGAGTAGACTGGGTGTAGAAGGCACTCCACCATCTAGATATTAATCTCACATCAGGGGCAATCTAGTGCCACTTAAAATGTGGTGCATTTTCAATCACTTGGTCTTACCTTTGGTTAAGAAATTTTTAAGGCTAATAGGATCTTAAGCAAAAAAATATAGCTCTTATTGAGTCCTCTTCTAATTTCTTCTGACAAATTGATCTTACCTTTGAATTCAACATATTGGATCAAGAATTTTAACTCAATCACCCTTTGAAGCTCATGGAAAATGGCACTGTTGAATCCAGCATCTTGTAAGATTTACTAAGCCAAGTTTATGTGTCCTTCATATGGAACCTTTCTATCCTTTAGCCTTCAAAGTTCTCATTTCAATATTTACTACTACCGCAAATATCTACACTAGCAAATACACCATGTAGGCTCACACCATACAATTTATAGTGACCTTTGTGCCGTCTAGCTTGTCTAGTCATTACATTGCACTGATGATCAAGTGTGTGTCACATGCATAAATGCATCAATTTTCAAGAAAAGTTCATTTCGTAGGTGATGTGTTACACACTCCTTAGGGGGTTTTAGCTTCCATAACCATCTTCCTAGAATCGTAATTGACCAACACCCATTGTCAGCTCAAGGTTAGGATGTAGTAGGACATTATAACCTAGCTTTTAGTTCATCTCACATCAATAGTACAATGTATCAAACATATCCCACTTTCAACATGGATTCCTTAACACAACTCATCAATGTAATATGGCCATCCAACCTATTTAAAGTTTTGAGAAATGTTTAAGGGCATTATGCTCCTTGATGCCTCTAATCACTCATTTTACCTAAATCAAATTTGAATGTGGCTCTAAGTAACATAATGGAAACATTGAAGGGAATAAACAACTAGATTATTTGATTAGCCATTCACCTTTATATCCAAGCTAGATGAATGAATTTCATATTGGAATCATTATGTGCCTCCATAATAGCTTTCTCTAGCTTTGTCGCACTTAGGCATAGTACACCATCTTTAAAGTCATGCTTGCAAGCTCTCACATGAAGCCTTTGTAGAAGATTTTGGTCAATTAGCATCTCACCCATCAAACAAGGATACCAAGAGTTAGCTTCGTTGTAGCTTTACGACTTGCTCATCCATTGACTCACAGGCATGTCAAACTCTTTGGTATGTATTTCAATACATGTCAGATGTAGAGCTTATAGGACATCGCCAATGCACATTATGCTATCATAGCACACCTTGATGAGGTTAGCATTGTGATTGATAATGATGATTATTTCTCCATGGGTGATGTTTTCCCATTCTCTTAACACTACAAAGCCTCAAGATATTCTCATCCTTGATCCATTAAACAAACCATTTGATGACATTATGCATCTAGTGGAGGCACATTACAAGCGACCATCTACCTCAAGTTAGACAATCTGAAGCACACTTTAGCTCATTTTTAAAAGTCCTTTTCATCAATCCCTCACAGTAATTGCTCGTTATTGGACCTTTGTAATTATTTTTCTATTGATAGAATTTACCACAAAATTTGGGCTGCATTCCCAAACCTCCTAACTAATTAAAACACCTTTGTGTAGTAGCAGAGTACTAGATGAATGTGGCTCTCACACTCTCTGGTGTTTACATTGAAGGAACTTTATCTTGGTCCATCTTTTATGATGGCATTCTATAGAACAACTTGGGCTTTAAGATACCCAACTTTTACCTTTTCCTAATCCCATTTTGCTTACTATTATTAAGGGATTCCATGTAAATTACTTCACCTCCTATTTATTTGCTTAAATTTAGTGGATAGCTTCACCTAACATGAGGTCATGATTATACTTTGAAGAGTGTGGTGTCGTATTTTTGAGGGGCTTCTTCATGCCTTGTTGCAACATCAATTTCTACTAATAAAAAACGCAACATTAATTCATCTCCACAGCTTATATCATAAATAATTGACACTCACCATATGTTTCAATATGTCATGCCATTTCATAAAGTGCTATTGATCACCTCCAAATAAAGGCTAAGGCCCAAAGATGGGATTCCATGCTTCAACAAGTAGTGATAGATGACATGAAACCCTTGCATGCATGCTCTTAGCTGTCAGCCTTAGGGAAAAATTGTGCTTTAAAAATAATGGTCTAGTGGATTATATCATTCACAACATGTAGTCTATCTCATTGTGTTCCTCATTAGACCTAGTGATGGACATAAGACTTGTTACTAGCTCATCATTGGCTCTCTCTTAGTGCTTCACCGTGGCCAGAGGCCATTATTTATCTCCTACAGAATTGAGCTTCATGTTGAAGTAGGAGCACACTTGACTAAAGAACATGACATTAAACAGTCATCACACTCCAACAAGTTAAACATATCATGCAATCATTTATATCTCATGTTAATGATCCATCCATATGTTCACTTATGAAAGCCTTACTACAGCTTCTCCATCCAATAAATGATAATATTTAGTGGACTTCCTTCCAAGTAACACATGGAAAACTGCACACATCACAACAACCTAAACACTTTTTTGGACTATTCAATTAGTAAGAGAGACTGGTGGTATGCACAAGAACCAAGCACATTCACAACGTGAGCTGATGACACATGCTTGCTAAAAATTCCTTATTGAAGACCAACAATTGCAATGATCTATCGAAATCTTGATGAAATTTATGAAAGATTATCAAGGTATTTTAACTATGGCAATGGGCTCATTGAAGACAATGGTGTAGCATATTGCAACCCATAACATCTAAGGTTATCATTGACTTGTTATTGCCTCAAACATTCAATACACAAGTGATAATTGTCCCTATAAGAAGCTTGTCACTTGATGTTTTGTCCACAAAGCTAGTTTGCAAGTAGAGATCTTATCTACTAATAGAATTAACAAGAAGAATTTCCTTAACAACTAAGAATGGCCATAAACCTTCATCGATAAATAAAGAAAGTGTTCCCAATTTGTTATTATTTTGAATGTCTAAACTTTGTAAACTTCCCAATGTTGAGTGAAATTAAGCTGTAGGCTCCAATCCTAGTAGGGCTCTTCCTTCAATTCCTTTAAGTTACAAAAGATTTTTGATTAAGGCTTGTGTCTCTACGTTCAGATATTGGATTATGTTTAATGGTGTGTGTCTATAGTGGACTGAAGCAACTAGGGTTCATAAGAAAGAATTTCTGCTCTCATTATATCCTTTTACTATTGTGTCTAAGTATCTCTCATTGCTTATTTAATTATAATGAAAACTAAAAAGAAGAAAGGGAGGGGGAGCACTAGTAAATTTGAAAAACAAAAAAATAAATTATCGTAGTAAGGAACACTAATACAAGTTTGGGTAGAGCATTGAGTGATTGTTTCTATTTTCTAAAAAGTTTGAAGGACACCAAATAATCTAGGCTATTGTTCGGAGTAATTAGAATGCATATTGTACATTGATTATGGTTTTATTTTTATAGGAAAAAGGTTACTATGACTAGGGCTACCAAGGATAGAGTTATTATTTGCAATGTTGCATAGGAGTTGTTCGCATGAAGCTTGAATGTTGCAAATTCTATTTGTGTTAGATATCTTATGTTTGGTCTATTTTGATGGATAATGATTATGTTAGGATAGAATATTTCTACTCCTATCAAGAGGGGGGAAGCAAGATAGGTTTTGTATTAACCATGATTATTAATAACTTAGCAAAATAGAGGAAATGAAATTCTTTGGAATATACTTGATGGTTGATGGACTGAGAAATTAAAAGTCATTGTGTATCTCATGGTTAGCAAAAACATTGTTTAGGAATGTTTTATTTTTTTTGTATAGTTTTATTATGTATACTACTGTAAGCAATCTTAGTGCTGTAATAATGCTAATATCCTTGGAATCCATAGAAAGAAACATCATTGGAAGAATTATTATTCAAACTACTATGGTACATCAGCTCATGGCATAGATAATATGGTTAGTGGCTAAAAGGCATGTGAACTTTCGTTTTGGTGTAACTACTTTCCCTATTTTAACCTCAGTTGTGCAAACACATTACCGAAATTACTACTAGGAAGATGTCACTTTATTTTGTTTGTAGCTATAGGTCAAGTAGATTCTCGAAATAAGGGACCTATGGGCTTGTCACCCCTCTATGCAAAAAATTATTATTGTATTTGTATTTAATGCAATGGGTGACCCATTGACGTTACGAAAATCTATGTGCTAGAGGGTTTTTTTAGAGGCCAGGTGAGTTAATGTTTTTTTATGATTATTATCTTGGCAACTCGCATTTACTCCGATTGCACTTATTATTGCCTATGGTAGTAAGTAAATTGCTTTCTTTGATAATATTATAAGCTGGGGTATAGAATTAAAATTTTTTTCCAAGTGCGGACTTGGACTGTTATAAAATGTGGTAGAACACAATTTTAAAAGTTATACCAAAATTCCTAAAAAAGGGAAAAATACTTGCTTCATCATTCCTTATTTGTGAAATCCTATTGTATAGCAAGTCTATACATAGAATTATTAGGTTATGGCTATTGGTGTCTACTGCATCACCTTGTTTTCAATGTACTGCTTGATTAATCTTATAGTGATGTGGGTTATTTTCTATCTTTCTTTGATAGAGGAGGAGCACATATAATGTTGGGATATAATTCTACTATCAAATAATTTCAAGAACTTAGTTTTAGAATGCTTCCTTCATCAAAATTGAATTATCAATTTCATTAATTATCTTAGCATAGGTGTTGTTGTGGAATTATTGTGCCTATTAAAGGTAGATTTCACATGGATATAATTTGTAGTAAATGAAACAAATATGTCTGATGGTAATTTATTTTGATAATAAATTATGATCTTAATTGTTGTATGGATATCTAGGGGATTAAGGTAGCCAAATCACATGACTACTTGTAACATTTAATAAGGGAGAATCAGGTCCTTGCTATTTGTTTTTTGGAAACTCATGTGGAGACCTTTAATTAGTATAAGGATCAACTTTTGGTCAAAAACTTGGATATTGTTGTTCAACCTTCATCCAGGCTACCTTGGTGCATTGTAGCTCTATGGTAGAATTTAGCATGCTTAATATTATAGATCGCCCTTCATAAGCGATTACTATCCAAGTGAGATGTTGTAATAATGGAGTTTGGAGGTGTTGTGTAGTGTATGTATTAGAATGCTATATAAACTTCTAATTATCTTAAGACAAAATTAGAGGTACTTATATGTTTGGTGGACTATTACTTCTGGTAGGGCACTTCAATGCCTTACATGCATAGTAAGAGAAAAAGTAGGAAACAATTTAGCATTGGCTAAGCTTAATATGAATTCTCCAACTCTATCCATGATTTGGATCTGACTATCCTTGCTTTCATTGTTAATTAGTTTGCTTGGTTTTATAACAAAGAGTGGAATACCTATATCTATTAAATATTATATAAAGAATTTATCAATATTGATGGTATGCAAGCCTTCCTAAGTAACACCTTTATGCTCCTCCCTCACATCACTCGAACGAACACCAATTATTATTATAGTTAGACAATCATTTTAGGAAAAACTAAATAGGGAACCCATTTTGAAAACATCTGATTAACTTTTCCCTAATAAATTAATGTATTTAATATAGCTTGAAAAATTATTATTAGAGGAAACCAAATGTATAGTTTGTCCACTAAATTTCATAGAGCTTCGTGAACATAAAAGAAATGGAGCATAACAAAAGTTAATAACATCCATAAAACTATTTACCAATTAGAAGAAGCAAACTAGGAGCTTCAACATATTAAATCAATGCATGGCTTAAATGATCTAGTGCATTATCTTTTGGCGTAGTCTATTTCTTCATATCACACTATATCTGGTGACCCATTACTTTCTAAAGCAACTATATCTAACAACATAAAAATGATATTAGGGATCTAATATCATCCTTAAAAGATATGAAAGACATCCTTTTTTATTTTTTAGTAAGAAATGATGTAGCCACGTGTAGTATGAGCCTTCTCCACCATTCTAGCATTTGATAATTACTAATGATGAATATAAGACTACAATTAATACCCACATCAGTGATGATAGGATCTGGTTTGTGATGATGTCCAATAAAAAAATAAATCTCACATTATTGATGGTTTCTCAACTGCGTTGGTGCATGGTTATGGAAGATCACATAGATGAACATCATATTGGTAGCAAAACAATTCTTTAAAGATTACTTTAAGTCAAATAGTTCAAATGCCACACTAGCCATAGTAATCCATAAAGTTGAAGGAGCATCAAAACCTAAGCAATTGGGCCCATAAGCATTTTAATAAGATTTACAAAGTAGTGACCAAAGTTTTTGTGGTTAGACTGATGGTAGTGCTTCCTCATATCATTGTTATGGAGCAAGTTACCTTTGTGTTAGACCATGTTATATCTATTAAATTGATTTTGGCATAAGAAATCAAAACTTATTTGCACCTGTCTAGTTTCATAGAAGGTTTGATGGCAATAAAATTAAATATGGACTAAGCTTATGCTCAGAAAAATGAGGAATTTGTGTTGGAATATGGCTTATATTCTGACACAAACATTTGAGAGTTTGTTTAATGGTATCTATCCATAACTAATCAAATCAACTAGGGGCCTTAGATAGGGATGTCCTTTGTCTCCATACAACTTTACTACAGTATCTATGTATATCTTATTGCTTATTATTATCAACGTGTCGATGCTATTGTGACTGGGTTTACAATTGGTCCTTCTTCTTAGATGATTACAGACCATATGTATACTAACGAGATCATGGTTTTTACACCTAGAAGTTGTGTGATAGTTAAGAGCATTAAGAAAATTATAGAGTAGTACATGAATCACTCAGGTCATGTGATGAATGTAAAAAATTTACTATATTATTTAGTAAATGGATGGAGTACAAATGTCAAAAGTTGACTTGTTTAAATTTTCAATTACATAAATGAAATATCTAAGAAACAAATTGTAGCGACAAAACTTTAGAAAGAAGACCATGATTTTATTTTTAATGATGTAAAAAACTTTGTGTCAAGATAGATGATCAAATCACACTTAATGGTGGGCAAAATTATTTTCATGAACTCAATTTTTACTGTTACTTTTACTTATTTCTTGGCCTACATTCTAACTGCAAGCTACACTATTGTAGAATTAAAGAAAATGTTACATCATGATTTGTGGATCAGTTTAAATGAGAGTAGTGCAATACACTAAGCTAATTGAGATACAAACTCTTTTTAAGGAATGTGATAGACTTTAAGTTTCTAGTTTGTCAGCCTATTAGTCAAGGTTGACTGCAAAACATGGTAGGTGCAAAATTTCTTAGAAAGACTATTTTGTTTCTTTAATGCATTTGATAAAAAATATTTTATGACAAACATTACTTTACACATGCTTTGTGGTGCATCTCATACATGTAAGTTACTTAATATTATAGCCCCTAGACTACAAATATTATGGTTTTGGTGAATTGTTGCAAGACATTTTTGTTTCCTTTTTATTAGATACTTTCTTAGCAACTTTCATATTCTTCATAGAAAACATATCCTAACATGGATGTGGGGCACCTATCATTTTTAGTAGAGCTAATCAAGAAGCATAGGGTGTAGGACCACAAAAAGATTCAAAAGTTTTTCATGTATGATTTTGTATTTTAGCTTCAACAATCTCCTTTTGTTAAATAAAATCAAATGAATGAGCTATGCTTCAAATTATGTGGGGATATGGTGCTGGACTAAAAGATGATGTAAAACATCATGTATACGACCCATAATCCATGAAGGGAGGTGGTCATGTGGGATTGGAAAGTGTCGGTGCAATATAGGGTAAGCATTTTCCTTCAGAGATAAGCATTAAATATGCTTCCTACTTATAATTTGCTTTATTGAAGAGTGATTGAGATGTCTAAACTTTGTCCCTAGGGATGTACTACTAATGAGGAAGTGAAACATTTTTTCTATGAGTGTTATATCATGACAACACTTCTGTCTAATAGTTTCATAAATGATTGATTCATGCTTGGTGGAATTAACTATAGGGAGATCACTTCTATTTTTATGTTTTAGACATCTATGAATATGTAGGTTGCTATGACTTATTAAGTAGTTACATGTGATTCTTCAACTTTATTGAACTTTTAGCATAATAAGAATTTGTATGCATAAGTGAAAATTTTATTCAACTTAGCTACACATCAAAGGAGCAATCGTAGTTACTGCTTGCTAACACTCTATATTCATGTCCACATGGAGCTCAGGTGGTCTTGATTGGTTGTTTGTTATTTCTTATTGGACTACTCCTCCAAAGGGTTGGATTAAATTTAATTATGATATAGTTGTGCATAATGACTTGAATGCTACAATTAGTATTGCTACATAGAATAATAGTGGTAGATTTATTATAGCCATGGCAAATGTTCATGCAATAGTGATTGAATCAAATTTAATTATAGCCATTGCTACAGTTAATTTGTTGCGTTTTCTCTACAATCAATAATAATTTCTGTAGTACTTCCTATCCCCCATAATGTGTGCAGGAAATAACTCAATAGATTAGGATTCTCACCATATATTTTTGTTTGATTTGGTTTGAGACAAGGTAATGCACCACCCGAATGCCTTTAACTATGACTTTTTATTGATTTTACGTATGAAAGTTCATAAAGAGAATATATTGTAGGATTCGATTATTACATAATTAAGAATTGTAAAGTCTTTGATTTATCATAAGGGGCTAATCGAGTATAAAGAGAAACATCAACCAATCCCTGGTCAGCATCAGTTATGATTAAGACTATGATGGTATCTAATCATCTTCAAACCCCTAACTCTCATTCTTTATTAATGATAATAACATTGGATCAAAAGCCATCATAATAAGATAAAAATTCTATGATGTTATCCCATGGTACTGTTTCTAGAGCATGGGCATTCTTTGAACATTTTAATTTGTTGAAAGTAATGATGCTAAAGGCTATATTTAGGAAGATAAAGAAAAACTACATCATTTACAAAAAGATTAATGTAGGCAGCACACATAGAAAAATTGATCTATGACCCAAATAATGGTATAACTTAGAGCGTTTTAACTTCAATGACTTAAACATTTGCTATTTGAGATAGAATTGTTGTGGCTACTACAAGAAAACTTTCCCTCTAAAGGATCACCATTAAGGGATTTAGATTGTACTCATTCTAATTACTAGACTCATAGAATATGTTATTGTTATCTTTTGTCAATACCTCCGCACATCAAGATTGGGCAATTTTTGCATGCTTGCTGCCATTCTTGGATGTGGTAGCCATTCTCAAGCTATCTCTTTAGAATCAAACACTAATTTTCTACAAGCTATCACAAGCATGGTAGGCCCCTGTACAGCCATCAAAATTTGTTATGGTAGAAATTTGAATGATGCATCACCAACAAAAACATAACATGATATGAAAAGTTATCATGAAAATTTATGGAACTAGGTGAAAGCTCACAACCCAATTTTACCTAATAAATGCATTCTCTAAAAGAAAGTAAAGAAATAAAGTATCTATTAGCTCTAGAATTTCTATTGATTTTTGAGTAATTTGGGTACGAAATACTATAACAATTTTAATGAGTCATTCACTATTTCTTAGTTTGAAAATGTTGATATCTAAACTTGCATTAACTAACCTTTAAGACAAGCATATGACAACTGGCAAGATTAACCAAGTGGAAATAAAAAGATTAAGCATTAGGCTACACCTCATGTCATAGTTGACATGTTCACCATGTTTTGTGACACTCCACAAAGGAAGCACAAATGCTACCTTTTTTGGATATTATCCATCAAGTTTTGAAATGTTGTTGCTCAACAATAGCAGTCTTTAATGACAAATCTCCTTCAAAAAGAATGAAGAACAAAATGAGTGATTTCCAAGATTATGCCAACACAAGAGCAGGGAACACTTGTTCAACAACAATACAAAATGTCAATAATTTGGAGACAGAAGCGTGGCATCAATAGGAAAATTAAATGAGAACCTACAAATTTGATAAGAAAGGAAGAAACATATAAACTTCCTTCGTAGAAAGGTTTGATTACATGACAAAGCCCTACACATAATGACCAACCACACTAAGAGGTGGCCAAGCCGTAAGAGACAAGACCATAAAAGACATCTCTTATACAAAAATGATCTCTTGCCAATCTAATCGCATTAGCCAAAAGATATTTAAAGATTTATAAAAAGAAGCTAAAAAAGTTTTAATTATAGATTGAAGGAATTCGATAGACTCATATGGCAGGTCAACCAACATGCCTTAGAAAAACGGTATATGGGAATACAAACGATCCATTACACTTGAAGCATTCCAACGCACAAGATGTGGGGATATTGTCAAGTGTCATACCAAATTATAAGAGCATGAATGAGACAACATTACTAAGAGCACATGGCATCACCAAGTTTTCACTACAAAATTAGTAAAACTAAACCTCATAATGGCCCACATAAAAGAAAACGAGTGACCTTTTGAACGTGCACAATGACAGGTCTCCTAATAGGCTTCAACTTATACATGTACCAACACATCGTAGAGCTAAAAATCCAAAAAAAAATGTTTAACCACAAATTGTATGCACAGGATGTCACAAGATGCGCTTGAGGACAATGGACTATCAGACATTATTAATGATGAAGCACAACATGGACAAAACAAATGTATATAGCATCATCAAACTTTTGCTTCATCTTAAGTTGCACTGTTCCACACATTAACACTTGCAAATTGCATGTTGTGATAATTTCATCAATGTTGAAGGCAAGTCTTCTTATAAGATATCACCTTATCAATGTGCCAGTAGTCTATAGTAATAACAACCAAAAAGAAGTTGCACTATGTAGGCCCCAATAAACACATAAATTGGATACAAATGGACTATGCATGCTTGCTATCACATGTCAGAATTATACATTACTAGTGTTACAGTGTGCCCAATGGTCTATCACACGTGTAGCTCCAATTGCATGAAGCTACGGCTAAAACAAAGCCTACACAACTGCTATTGCATAAAGCACCATCTAGTTGTCCCATCATTATTTGTAGCACTACAATTGACATTGCCTTTATGGTGTTGTATGTTGTGAAAGTATTGTTAACAAAGGAAAGTCTCCTAATAGCCAATATCCTTATCTAAGCTCTAGTATTCCACAACACAAGAAATTCAAAATAACTATTACACTTTATGGAAAGGATGATGTTCAGCAACTATGAACTAGCTTTTAGAGGTGGAGAAAGTGCAGTAGCACGTGTAGTTCTCCATAGCGTGTGATTAAGGGTGCAGCTTTGCATGCACAAACATTAATGCTTATTTTACCATTCAACTTCTACATTACTACAAAACACACCATCGTATAGATTACCTATTATGGATTAAATATTATGACTATTCAATAATGAAGGAAAAAGTCACCCAATAACGCATCATCTTATCCATGTGTCGATAACCTGTAGTGCTAAATATCCTAAAATGAGTTACAATTTGAGGTCCCCACAAATCATTCACAAACCATGCCACGTGTAGAGACCCTTGCTTTGCATGTGCATAATCACCATGCATGCAGTTACAATAGTGTGTGCCTAGGGTCATAGTCTAACGTGCACAAACCCAAGCACATATTACAGCATGCGTCATCCACTTCATCATATGTGACACTGCATCACATTTTGCTATCTACAGATTGCTGATTGTAACAATTTCATTGTAGAAGAATTGATGTCACCTAATAGTGCATCACCTTATCCAATTATCAGTAGCCCAAGACATAAAAAATCCAAAGAAGAGGTTACAAATTGTGGGCTCTATAAACCACACACACAGGATGCCCTTAAGATGTCACATAGTGCACACAAACTAGTTGTTGTAGACACATACAACTTCAACTTCATAGTGGGTCACACCACACCCCACATTGCCCCTTATGGAAGACATAATATGATAATTTTTTTAAGGAATAGAGAAATTTGTTCAAAAGAGTGGCTCTAATTTCATTCCCAAGTAAACATAACCTTTTACACAATTTGTCATGCACAAGGAACAGCTATAAGTACCTCATTAACAATTGATGTAAGCAAGCATGCAAATATTTTGAAACTTATTTCAAACCTTAGAGTTTATTGAGAAAAATGTACTATGACATATGGTTTGATCTTAGTGGATCATGATAATTAATAGAGAAGGCAAAGAGAACTAATTCTAACATTCCACTATCTAACCTTTGTGATGGACAATATGAGGCATTTCTACTTTGCACATTCATAAGTCTATAAGGTGAGTGATGTGAATCATACAGTCTCACATATTGTACCATAAAAAGTATTTAATGAAGTATCACATGAAGTATTTTAATAAGTATCCTAAAAAGTGTTATGATAAGTAGATTTTATGAATCATGCTGAGTAAGCTAAGTAGTTATGCAAGTGGTGTTTTGAAACTTTCTTGATGTTCATATCTTCAAAGGCACAAATTTACTATGACATATGGCTATATGTCAATGGATCATAATATTAGAGCCACTCTACCATTTATAATGCCCTATCCAAAATTTATTCATCAATGAAGTAGTCTACCCAGCATTTCTATTTAATTGCCATTTCATACAAAGACCATGCCATCCAACTTTTTATGGCACTGGGAGAGCTTATGGTGGTGTGCCTTTATGGTACAAAGTCCCTACTATTGGCCAAAAGGTGAACGACAAGCCTAGGTAGTGAATCTTAGTATAGATTTTGACTTAGAGCGGCTAAGTAATAATATTGCACTTGATAACTCCACATTAATAACTCTTCAACCAAGCGTAATGACAAATTATGTGAATAAATAGTTCCTCTTGTACTAGGTTGAATTATTGTCATGACATATTGATCAGTATGGTAAAACTTATCTACCTTGAGAGAATCTAACCCAGTTAACATTCATAATGGGTGGGAAAGTAATCCATTATTTAATGAATTTTCTTGACTACAATAGAAAGATTCAACATTGAAGTATCACAAAGTAATGTTGCTTTACATGTTTGGCTACCACAAGCCAGCTATCTCTTTGATAACTTTTCTTACATCTCAAGCTTCAAATTCAAAAACTTTAAAGGATCGATAGGTCATTTTTTCATTATTAATTTCATAATAGAAATTAGAATCAATTGAATTTTTACATGTTTGCTTCAATTGAGATTTTTATACTTGTTGAGCTTATCTCAGGATACCTATGTTATCTTTTAATAGATGTGCCAACCAAGGAAAACTCTCCACTAACAATGTCCTCTAATTGATTCATCCTCTGAGGTGAGGCATGGACACAAACAGATGGGCTTAGTCCTACTCCATTATGAAAAATAATTAAAATAACATTTAAAAAAGTGTTATTTAAATTCTATTGGCATGCCAACTCCTCGTTATGCTAAACCTCTCAAGCCATTTCACACTGTTTAGCTAAAGTCAATAACAATATGGTCTTCTTTCCCCAAAGATTTCATTAAGACTATTTATTTGGTTGAGGTTTCCTTGGATTATGGATAAGAATAGTGGAAATCTCATTAATCCATTCATGCTTATCTCTAACTAATTGATGAGGTATTGGGGTACCTTAAGAGAGTCATAACTATTCAGGTCATTTACTTGTGCATGGTTGAATTTCTTCACTTTGCCATTTAAAGCAATGGATAGAAATCATAAATTTTGAAAATGCTAGGGGACCATTGCAATTCTTAATTTTAATAGAATTATTAAATTCCAAATGTATTTATCAATTTGGAGTTGTTTTTTTGCCACATAAGTTAGCATGTAGGTGGACATCATAACCTAACTATTGGTTCATCCCACATTACCAATTTTATTTACCAAAAGTGGCCCACTTATGCCTAGTTCCCTTGGCACAACTAATGAAAGTTGTTGAGCCTTCCTTCTTATTTAAAGTCTGAGAATAAGTTGAGGGATCTTTAATCATTTTCTTTACTCTGTAAAACTTTGACTATGGCTCCAACAAATTGAGTGAAATATTTAAGAGAATAAGCCAATACATGGTTTGAATTGTTTTTATACACTATACCCAAGTTAGACAAACGATTTGCATATCAAAGTCTTTGTGGACCTCTATAAGATTTTTTGCTGGATCTTCTAAAATGGAATGCACTAATAAAATAACAGTTAAAATGGTTGAAACTTATTGCACCATCAAAATGGAAGATCTTGAGCACTAGTAATGTGATTACAAAATGTTTATCCAAGATTTAAAACAGGAAATAAGAAGATTGCGTGCTCGAAATTGGGTGATGCATGATGCCATATACTACACCATGTAAAGGTAAGAACACTCTTAACCAATATATAGTTTAGTGTAATTTTCATTATCAAAATTTTACTATAACATAAGAAAACACTACACCAAACAAAGTACAAAGCGACAAGCAAAATGTGAAAAATACACATTGCATCAAGTGACGTCTCCATTAGTGTTGCAACACATTCTTGTTTAAGTAGTCTGGAGTTATGACATTGGTTAAAAAGAGTAACATGTTTTGGGCACAGAATGCTACCCTTATGATAGCCACCACAAGAGCGAGGGGCAGAACGCTACATGTGGCACCATGAAAGACAGGAGCATAGAGGACAAGGAAATTGCAAAGTGCAATTGGCACCACTATACTTTCACTACAGTACATGAAAAACAACACCTGAAAATCCCTCATGCAAAGGTTAAAGATAGGCACTTTAAAAATGCACAATACATCATCATATCCAAGTTCTAGCAAATCATAGTGCTAAAAGTAGCAAAAAAGTTACACTTTCTACGCCCCACCCACTAATCAGAAATGATGCCCTAGGGCACAAATGCACTAGTTTCCATGTTCTGCATAGTGCATTGTCATGTGAGAATAATGTTGTATTATGCGAACAGCTCTATTATGTGTATAATTATAGCTAAACGTAATACCACACTACAGAATGCACCTTTAAGATTACATATCATGATAACTCCCTCAAGGAATACTCCAAGTCTCCCAATGGTTCAGCATCTTATCAAAGGACAAAAAAACCATATCACTAAAAATAACAAAAAAAACTCACTTGTCAGTCCTGCATGCACAGGATGCCATGGAGCATGCACAAATAGGCTATTATTTGCTGACACATTGTTTTACCACACGAGAACAAAGTGCACTACTACATGTTTAGTAGTAATAATGCATGACTAGAGCCACATCAAGTACAAACCTCAAAGCATATTACACCATCAAACTTCCACTTCACCATGGCCAATGATATTTGGCATAGTTTCTTTATGATTCTATATTATTAGAATTTCGTTAAAGAGAAAAGCAGGTCTCTTAATAAGGAAGCTCCACATTCATGACCAAGAATTCACAAATCATGAATACAACAAAAACATGAAACTTTTTAGAATACTATAGAACAATCATGAGTGTCCCTTAATGGATGTATGCAAGTGAGTGAGATTTTTTAAACCTACATGAAATTTATTATTTTGTGGGGATAAATTAGATACATCATGGGGCTGAATCTTAGTGAATTGTGACATTTTCTAGTGAAATCAAAAAGGCTACAAGACCCACAATGCAACTTTCAACTTTTATGATGATTAATAGGAGGCATTTCTACCTTATGCCTAGGCAATCTCCAAAGGGAACAATATGAATTGTATAATACCTTACCAAGTATCACCAAAAGCACCACACAAACAATAAGTACCACAACAAGTACCATAGTAATTATTGCAAATATATATCACAATAAGTATCACTATAATTATCATAATAGGTATCATTTAAGCTAACTAAGAGGAGCAAGCTAAGAATTCTAAGAAAGCTAATAAGGTGACCATAGGGTGCATTGAAACTTTTATGATTCCTATAACACAAAAGTTCTATGACATAAGGTTGGATCTAAATGGATCGTGGTAGAAGGCCCACCTTGCGACTTACAATGCCACATCACAAATTGAAGGCATTTTTAAATAATTCTACCCATTGTTCACACTTAATGCCATTATTTATATTTCCTATGCCATCCAACTTTCTACAACATTAAGTAAGCTCATGGTTGTGTGCCTTTGGGGTTAAAATCCCCAACTATCAACCGAACATCACATCTTAGCGTGGAATTGAACTTAAAGGTATTCAATCACAATCTTGCACCAGAAAGCTTTACACCATTAGCTTTTCTACCAAGAAATATGAAAAAATGTGTGAATCACCAGTTCATCACTTACTGGTTGAGTTATTATCATGGCACCTTAGTTGGGCAAAACAAACATTTCTTATGACGGTCTGAACCCATCTTATATTCCATATTAGTTGGTCAATAATCTGACACTTGTGAATTGTGCTTCATAATGATAAGAAGAGTACATCAAAGAATCTAAAATTAAAGTCACTATGAATGCTTGGCTGCTATAGAAACGTTATCCTTCTAGTAATTTTTTTGACACTTTTAGCCTCCAATTTTGAAAGCTTAAATGACCGAAATGCCACAAACTTTTACTGGTTTGTACTTTCTTTGAAATAAAAATAAGTCAAAGTTTTGCTCTTTTGTTCCTCAAAATAATTCATTTATTATTTGCTCAACTTACGACATCTATGTTATCTTTTAATAACTATGGCACCCTGGCCAAGTTCCATACCAAATAATATCTTCCACCACGATCAACCCATTGAGGCAATATATGGGGCCAAAAAGAGGAGTTGGGCATCAGCTCTTTCTTATAGAATTTGTAACATAACATTAAACATAGTGGTAATGAGGCTTCTTGCTACTTTAAGAGTGTTTTAGTTACTCCCATCATTTTCCTACATGTGGCTGAATTTTCTGACCCTGACATTTAGTGCACTATGTAGAAATCAAATTACATGGGCATCCTCAAGGACCACCACAATGCCTTGATTTAATTTAATAGTTACATTCTCTAAGTTTGTGCCATTTCTGAGCTAATTGTTCAACTTTTAACAAAGGCCCCTGTAAGGGTGTCCCATAATTCATTCCTTAGCCAACACACATCGACCCACTCTTGCCACAGAACTAGCTCGAGTAGTCTAATGATAGTTGATGCTTGAGGAATTGGTACATTTTTTAGAGCCTTTTAGAGCCAATCATTTTCATAAAATTATTGATCAATTTTGACGACTTACCTTGACAACATTACAACATCAACTAAAGCATATTCACCTTGGAGATTTGATATGGATATCAGTATGACTGGGTGTAGAAGGCACTCCACCATCTAAATATTAATCACTCATTAGAGGCAATCTAATGCCACTTAACATGTCGTGCATTTTCAATCACTTGTTCTTACCTTTGGTTAAGCAAATTTTAAGGCTAATAGGATCTTAAGCAAAAAATATAGCTCTTATTGAGTCATCTACTAATTTCTACTGACCAATTGACCTTACCTTTGAATTAAACATATTGGATTAAGAATTTTAACTCAATGACCCTTTGAAGCTCATGGAAAATGGCACACTTGAATGGATTTCCAACATCTTGTAAGATTTAGTAAGCCATGTGTAAGTGCCCTTCATATGGAACATTTCCATCCTTTGACCTTCAAAGTTCTCATTTCAATATTTACTGCTACCACAAATATCTAGACTAGCAAATGCATCATGTAGGCTCACACCATACAATTAATAGTGACATTTGTGCCATCCAACTTGTCCAGTGATAACATTGCATTGATGACCAAGTGTGTGTCACATTCATAAATGCATCAATTTTCAAGAGAAGTTCATTTGATAGGTGATGTGTTAGACACTCCATACGGGATTTTAACATCCATAACCATCTTCTTACAATCTTAATTGACCAACACCCATTGACTGCTCAAGGTTAGTATGTAGTAGGACATTATAACCTAGCTTTCAGTTCATCTCACATCAATAGTACTATGTACCAAACATATCCCACTTTCAACTTGGATTCCTTAACTCAACTCATAAATGTAATCTGGCCATCCAACCAATTTAATGTTTTTAGAAATGTTTAAGGGCATTGTGCCCCCTGATGCCTCTAATCACTCATTTTACATAAAACAAATTTGAATGTGGCTCTAAGTAACATATGGGAAACATTGAAGGGAACAAACTACTAGATTATTTTACTAGTCATTCACTTTTATAACTAGTTAGTTGAATAATTTAATATTGGAATCATTGTGTGCCTCCATAATAGTTTTCTCTAGCTTTGTCACACTTAGGCATAGTACACAATCTTTAAAGTCCTGCTTGCATGCTCTCACTTGAAGCCTTGGTAGAAGATTTTGGTCAGTTAGCATCTCACCCATGGAACAAGGATACCAAGAGTTAGCTTCATTCTAGCTTTAGGGCTTCCTCATCCATTGACTCACAGACATGTCAAACTCTTTGGTATGTGTTTGAATACATGTAAGAGCAGAGCTTAAAAGCATCGCCAATGCACATTATGCTATCATAGCATTCCTTGATAGGGTTAGCATTGTGATTGACAATGATAATTATTTCTCCATGGGTGATGTTCTCCCATTCTCTAAACACTACAAAGGATCAAACATACTCTCATCCATTATGCATTAAACAAACCATTTGATGACATTCTACATCTAGTTGAGGGACATTACTAGCTACCATCTACCTCATGTTAGACAATCTGAAGCACTCTTTAGCTCTTCTTTAAAAGTCCTTTTCATCTATCCCTCACGGTACTTGCTCGTTATTGGACCTTTGTAATTATTTTTCCATTGATAGAATTTACCACAAAATTTTGGTTGCATTCCCAAACCACCTAACAAATTAAAGCACGTCTGTGTAGTAGCAGAGTACTAGATGAATGAGGTTCTCACCCTCTATTATGTTTGCTTTCAAGGAACTTTATCTTGGTCCATCATTGATGATGGCATACTATACAACAACTTGCACTTTAAGATGCCTAACTTTTACCTTTTCCTAATCATATTTTGCTTACTGTTATTAAGGGATTCCATGTAAATTACTTCATCTCCTATTTATTTGCTCAAAATTAGTGGATAGCTTCACCTAACATGAGGTCACGATTCTACTTTGTGTAGCGTGGTGTTGTATTTTTGAGCGGCTTCTTCTTGCTTGTTGCAACATCAATTTCTACTAATAAAAAACACAACACTAATTCATGTCCACCCCTTACATCATAATTAATTGACACTCAACATATGTTTCAATATGTCATGCCATTTCATAATGTGCTTTTGATTGCCTCCAAATAGAAGCTAAGACCCAAAGATGGGATTCCTAGCTTCCACATGGTGTGATTGGTGACATGAAACCCTTGCATGCATGCCCTTAGCTTTCAGCCTTGGGGACAAATTATGCTTTAAAAATAATGGTCTAGGGGATTCTATCATTCACAACATGCAGTCTATTTCATTGTGTTCCTCATTAGACCTAGTGATGGACATAAGACTTATTACTAGCTTATTAGTGGCTCTCTCTTGGTGCTTCACCATGCCCCGGAGGCCACTACATTCTCCTATAGAATTGAGTTTAATGTTGAAGTAGGAGCACAGTTGATGAAAGAACATGACATCAAATAGTCATCACACTCTAACAAGTTAAACATATCATGAGATCATTTGTATCTCTTGTTAATGATCCATCCATATGTTCACTTATGAAAGCATTACTACAACTTCTCCATCCAATAAATGAAAAGATTTAGTGGACTTCTTGCCAAGTAACACATGGAAAACTTCACACATCACAACAACCTAAACACTTATTTGGACCATTCAATTGGTAAGAGAGACTGGTGGTGTGTACAAGAACAAAGCACATTGTCAATGTGAGTTGATGGCAGATGCTTGATAAGTATTCCTTATTGAAGACAATCTATTGCAATGATTTATCCAAATCTTGATGAAATTTATGAAAGATTATCAAGGTATTTTAACTATGGCAATGGCTCATTGAAAACAATGGTGTTGCATATGGCAGCCCATAACATCTAAGGGTATCATGGACTTGTTATTGCCTCAAACATTCATTACACAAGTGATAATAGTCCCTTTAAGAAGCTTGTCACTTGATGTTTTGTCCACATAGCTAGTTAGCAAGTAGAGATCTCATCTACTAATAAAATTAACATGACGAATTGCTCTACCAACTAAGAATGGCCATAAACCATCATTGATAAATAAAGAAAGAGTTTCCAATTTGTTATTTTTTTGAATGTCTAAACTTTGTAAACTTCCCAATGTTGAGTGAAACTATGCTGTAGGCTCCAATCCTAGTAGGGGTCTTCCTTCAATTCCTTTAAGTTCGAAAAGGTTTTTGATTAAGGCATATGTGTTTACATTCAGATATTGGATTATTTTTAATGGTGTGTCTCTATAGTGGACTGAAGCAACTAGGGGTCATAAGAAAGAATTCCACTCTCATATATCTTGTTTTTATTGTGTCTAAGTATCTCTCACAACTTATTTAATATAATTAAAACTAAAAAAAAGAAAGGGAGGGGGAGCACCTAGTTAATTTGAAAAACAAAAAAAAATAAATAATAGTTATGAGGAACACTAATACAAGTTTAGGTAGAGCATTGAGTGATGTTTCAATTTTCTAAAAAGTTTAAAGTTTCAGATTAATTGGAATGCATATTGTACATTGATTATGGTTTTACTTTTATAGGAAAAATGTTATTATGACTAGAGCTACCAAGGATAGAGTGATTATTTGCAATGTTGCATAGGAGCTGGTCGCATGAAGCTTGCATGTCGCAAATTTTAGGTGTATTAGATATCTTATGTTTGGTCTATTTTGATGGATAATGATTATGCTAGGATAGAATATTTCTACTCCTATCAAGAGGGGGGAAGCAAGATAGCTTTTGTATTAACCATGATTATTAATAACTTAGCAAAAAAGAGGAAATGAAATTCTTTGGGATATAGTTGATGGTTGATGGACTGAGAATTTAAAAGTCATTGTGTATCTCATGGTTAACAAAAAAAATTGTTCAGAAAAGTTTTATTTTCTTTGTATAGTGCTATTATGTATACTACCGTAAGCAATCTTAGTGTTGTAATAATGCTAATATGCCTTGGAATCCATAGAAAGAAACATTATTGCAAGAATTAGTATGCGCAGTACTATGGTACATCAGCTCATGGCATAGATAATATGGTTAGTGGCTAAAAGGCATGTGAACTTTCGTTTTGGTGTAACTACTTTCCCTATTTTATCCTTAGTTGTAGAAACACATTTCTTGTGTCAATTTGCTATAGTTAGTGTAAGCTAGAAGTTGTGGCTTTTTGGCAATGAGTGGTAGGTTCAAAAGAAGGCCTACAATAATATCAATTTTAGGATATGCAGGATGACTTAGTAAAGAGGACCTCAATGAAGTATGCCAAAATTACTACTAGGAAAATGTCACTTTATTTTTTTGTAGCTATAACTCAAGTACATTCTCGAAATAAGGGACCTATGGGCTTGTCACACCCTCTGTGGAAAAATTATTATTATATTTGTATTAATGCAACGAGTGACCCATTGACATTGCGAAAATCTACGTGCTAGAGCTTTTGTTTAGAGGCCAAGTGAGTTAATGTTTTGTTATGATTGTTATCTTGCCAGTTTTATTATGATTGTTATCTTGGCACCTCTCTTTTACTCCAATTACACTTATTATTGCCTATGGTAGTAAGTAAATTACTTTCTTTGATAATATTATAGGCTGGGCAAGAATTAAAATTTTGTTCCAAGTGAGGACTTGGACTGTTATAAAATGTGGTAGAACACAATCTTACAAGTTATACCAACATTCCTAAAAAGGGGAAAAATAATTGCTTCATCATTCCTTATTTGTGCAATCTTATTGTATAGCAAGTCTATACATAGAACTATTAGGTTATTGCTATTAGTGGCTACTGCATCACCTTGTTTTCAATGTACTGCTTAATTGATCTTATAGTGATGTTAGTTATTTTCTATTTTTCTTTGATAGTGGGGGTGCACATATTATGTTGGGTTATAATTCTACTATCAAATAATTTCAAGGACTTAGATTTAGAATGCTTCCTTCATCTAAATTATGTTATAAATTTCATTAATTGTCTTAGCACTAGGTGTTGTTGTGGAATTATTATGCCTATAAAAGGTAGATTTCACATAGATATAATTTGTAATAAATGAAACAAATATGTCTAATGGTAATGTTATTTTTGATAATAAATTATAATCTTATTTGTTCTATGGATATTTGGGGGATTAAAGTAGCTAAATCACATGGCTTCTTGTAACATTTAATAAGGGAGAATCGGGTCTTCACTGTTTGTCATTTGGAAACTCATGTGGAGACTTTTAATTAGTATGAGGATCAACTTTTGGTCAAAAACTTGGATATTATTATTCAACCTTCATCCACGCTACCTTGGGGCATTGTAGCACTACGGTAGAATTTAGCATGCTTAATATTATGGCTCACCCTTCATAAGTGATTACTATCCAAGTGAGATGTTGTAATAATGGAGTTTGGAGGTGTTGTGTAGTGTATGTATCAGAATGCTATATAAACTGCTAATTATCTTAATACAAGATTAGAGGTACTAATATGTTTGGTGGACTATTACTTATGGTAGGGCACTTCAATGCCTTACATGCATAGTAAGAGAAAAAGTAGGAAACAATTTAGCATTGGCTAGGCTTAATATGGATTCTCCAACACTATCCATGATTTGGATCTGACTATCCTTGGTTTCATTGGTAATTAGTTTGCTTGGTTTTATAGTAAAGAGGGGAATACCAATATCTATTAAATATTATATATAGAATTTATCAATATTGATGGTATGCAAGCCTTCCTAAGCAACAACTTTATGCCACTCGCTCACATCACCTCGAACCACCACCCATTATTATTATAGTTAGACAATCATTTAAGGAAAAACTAAATAGGGAACCCATTTTGAAAACATCTAGTTAACTATTCACGAATAAATTAATGTATTTAATATAGCTTGAAAAATGATTACTAGAGGAAACCCAATTTATAGTTTGTCTATTGAATTTCATAGAGCTTCATTAACATAAAAGAAATGGAGCATAACAAAAGTTAATAACATCCAAAATCTATGTACCAATTAGAACAAGACATCTAGGAGCTTCAACAAATTGAATCAATGCATGGCTTAAATAATCTAGTGCATGATCTTTTGGCATAGTCTATTTCTTCATATCAAACTATATCTGGTGACCCTTTACTTTCTAAAGTAGCTATATCTAGCAACATAAAAATGATATTAGGGATCTAATATCCTCCTAAAAAGATATGAAAGACATCCTTTTATTTTTTTTTAGCAAGAAATGATGTAGCCACGTGTAGTATGAGCCTTCTCCGCCATTCTTGCATTTGATAATTACTAATGATGAATATAAGACTAGACTTAAGACCCACATCAGTGATGATAGCATCAAGTTTGTGATGATGTCCAATAAAAAAAATAAATCTCACATTATTTAGGAAGATAAAGACAAATTACATCATCTACAAAAAGATTAAGGTAGGCAGCACACATAGAAAAATTGATCTATCGACCAAAATAAAGGTATAACTAAGGGTTTTTTAACTACAACGACTTAAACATTTGCTGTTTGAGATAGAATTGTTGTGGTTACTATGAGAAGACTTTCACTTCAAAGGATCACCACTAAGGGATTTAGATTGTACTCATTCTAATTACTAGACTCATAGAATATGGTATTGTTACCTATTGTCAATACCTCCCCACATCAAGATTGGGCAATTTGCATGCTTACTGCCATTCTTGGATGTGGTAGCCATTCTCAAGCTATCTCTTTAGAATCAAACCGTAATTTTCTATCAGCCATCACAGGTATGGTAGGCCCTTGTACTACCATCAAAATTTGATATGGTAGAAATTTGAATGATGCATCACCTACAAAAACATCACGTGACATGAAAAGTTATCATGAAAATTTATGGAACTAGGTGAAAGCACACAACCACATTTTGCCTAATAAATGCATCCCCTAAAAAACTAAAGAACTGAAGTATCTATTAGCTCTAGAATTGCTATGGATTTTTTAGTAGCATGAGCTTACGAAAAACATCAACAATTTTAATGAGTCTTTCACAATTTTATAGTTTGAAAATGTTGATAACTAAACTTGCATTGACAAACCTTTAAGACAAGCATATGACTACTGGCAAGATTAACCAAGTAGAAACACAAAGATTAAGCATTAGGCTGCACCTCATGTCATAGTTGACATGTTCACCATGTTTCGTGACACTCCACAAAGGAAGCACAAATTCTGCCTTGTTTGGATATTATCCCTAAAGCTTTGAATTGTTGTTGCTAAAAAATAGCATTCTTTGATGACAAACATCCTTCATAAAGAATGAAGAACAAAATGACTGATTTCCAAGATTATGCCAACACAAGAGCAAGGAAGATCACTTGTTCAACAGCATTACAAAATGTCAATAATTTGAAGATAGAAGTGTGGCATCAATAGGAAAATTAAATGAGAACCTACAAATTTGATAAGAAAGAAGCAACATATAAACTTACTTCTTAGAAAAGTTTGATTACATGACAAAGCACTACACATAATGACCAACCACACCAAGAGGTGGCCAAGCCATAAGGGACAGGACAATAAAAGACATCACTTATGCAAAAATGATCTCTTGCCAATCTAATCGCATTAGCCTAAAGATATTTAAAGTTTTATAAAAAGAAGCTCAAAAGTTTTAATTATAGGTTGAAGGAATTAGATAGACTCATATGGCAGATCAGCCAACACGCCTTAGAAAAATGGTATGGGAATACAAATGATCCATTACATTCAAAGCATTCCAACACACGAGACGTGGGGATATTGCCATGTGTCATACCAAATGATAAGAGCACGAATGAGACAGCATTTCTAAGAGCACATGGCATTACCAAGTTTTCACTACAAAATTAGTAAAACTAAACCTCATAATGGTCCACATAGAAGAAAACAAGGGACCTTTTGAATGTGCACAATGACAGGTCTCCTAATAAGCTTCACCTTATACATGTAGCAACACATTGTATAGCTAAAAATCCCAAAAAAATGTTTAACCACAAATCGCATGCACAGGATGTCACAAGATGTTGCACTGTTCCACCCATTAACACTTGCAAATTGCATGTTGTGATAATTTCACTGATGTTGAAGGTAAGTCTTCTTATAGGATATCATCTTACAAATGTTCCAGTAGTCTATAGTACTAACATTCACAAAGAAGTTGCAATATGTAGGCCCCAATAAATACATCCATTGGATATTAATGGACTACGCATGCTTGCTATCGCATGTCAGAATTATACATTACTAGTGTTGTAGTATGCCGAATGGTCTATCACATGTTTAGCTCCAATTGCATGAAGCTAGGGCTAAAACGAAGCCTACATAAATGCTATTGCGTAATGCACCATCTAGTTGTCACATCGTTAATGGTAGCACTACAATTTTCATTGCCTCTAGGGCGTTGTATGTTGTGAAAATATTGTTAACAAAGGAAAGTATCCTAATAGCCAATCACCTTATTTAAGCTCTAGTATTCCACAACAAAAAAAGTTCAAACTATTACACTTTATGGGTAGCACTAGTCATGTGTAAAGGAAGATGTTCGGCAACTATGAACTAGCTTTTAGAGGTGCAAACAGCGCAGTAGCACGTGTAGTTCTCCATAGCGTGTGATTAAGGGTGCAGCTTTGCAAGCACAAACATTAATGCTTACTGTACCATTCAACTTCTACTTTACTACAAAACACACCATCGTACAGATTAACTATTATGGATTAAATTTTATGACTATTCAATAATGAAGGAACAAGTCACCCAATAATGCATCATCTTAACCATGTGTCAATAACCTATAGTGCTAAATATCTTAAAATGATTTACAATTTGAGGTCCCCACAAAACCATTCACAAACCATGCCACATCTAAAGGCCCTTGCTATGCATGTGCATAGTCACCAACCATGCATGTAGTTACAATTGTGTGTGCCTAGGGTCATAGTCTAACATGCGCAAACCCTAGCACAAATTACAGCATGCAACATCCACTTCGTCATATGTGACACTGCATCACATTTTTCTATTTATAGATTATTGATTGTTACAATTTCATTGTAGAAGAATTGATGTCTCCTAATAGCGCATCACCTTATCCAACTATCAGCAGCCCAAGGCATAAAAAATCCTAAAAAAAGGTTACACATTGTGGGCTCTGCAAACCACACATACATGATGCCCCTAAGATGTCACATAGTGCACACAAACTAGTTGTTCTAGACACATACAACTTATACTTCACAGTGGGTCACACCACACCCCACATTGCCCCTTATGGAATACATAATATGATAATTTTGTTAAGGAATGTTGAAATTATACAAAAAGAGTGGCTCTAATTTCTTTCCCAAGTAAACTTAACCTTTTACACAATTTGTCATGCACATGGAACAGCTATAAGTACCTCATTAACAATTGATGCAAGCAAGCATGCAAATATTTTGAAACTTATGTCGAACCTTTGAGTTTATAGAGACAAATCTACTATGACATATTGTTTGATCTTAGTAGATCATGATAATCAATAAAGAAGGCAAACACAACTAATTCTAACATTGCACTATCTAACCTCTGTGATGGACAATATGAGGCATTTCTACTTTGCACATTCACAAGTCTATAAGGGGAGTGATGTGAACCATACATTCTCACACATTGTACCATAAAAAATATCTAACGAAGTATCACATGAAGTATTTTAATGAGTATCATAATAAGTATTATATTACGTAGATTTTACGAAGCATGCTGAGTAAGCTAAGTAGTTATGCAAGTGGTGTTTTGAAACTTTCTTGATGTTCATGTCTTCAAAGGCACAAATTTATTGTGACATATGGCTATATGTCAATGGACAATAATATTAGAGCCACTCTACCTTTTATAATGCCCCATCCAAAATTTATTCATCAATGAAGTACTCTACTCAGCATTTCTATTTAATTGCCATTTTATACAATGACCATGCCGTCCAACTTTTATGGCACTGGGAGAGCTCATGGTTGTATGCCTTTATGGTACAAAGTCCCTACTATTGGCCAAAAGGTGAACTACAGGCCTAGGTAGTGAATCTTAGTATAAATTTTGACTTAGAGGGGTTTAGTAACAATATTGCATGTGACAGCCTTACATTAGTAGCTCTTCAACAAAACGTAATGACAAATTATGTGAAAAAATAGTTCCTTTTGTACTAGGTTGAATTACTGTCATGACATATTGATAAGTATGGTAAAACTTATCTTCCTTGTGAGAATCTAAACATAGTTACATTCATAATGGGTGGGAAAACAATCCGTCATTTAATGAATTCTTCTTGACTACAATGGAAAGATTCAACATTGAAGGATCACAAATTAATGTTGCTATACATGATTGGCTACCACAAGCCAGCTATCTCTTTGATAACGTTTCTTACGTCTCGAGCTTCAATGTTGAATCAATTGACTTTTTACATGTTTGCCCCAAAATGAGATTTTTATACTTGTTGAGCTCGTCTCAGGACAGCTATGTTATCTTTCAATAGATGTGCCACCCTAGGAAAACTCCCTACTAATAATGTCCTCTAATAGATTGATGCTCTAAGGTGAGACATGGAGACAAACAGATAGGCTTAGTCCTACTCCATTATGGAAAATAATTAAAATAACATTAAAGTAGTGTTATTTCAACTCCATTGGCATGCCAACTCCTCGTTATGTGAAACGTCTCAAGTCATTTCACAATGTTTAGCTAAAGTCAACAACAATAGGTCTTCTTTCCCCACTGATTTCATAAGGCCTATTTATTTGGTTGAGGTTTCTTTGGATTATGGATAAGAATAGTGGAAATCTCGTTAATCCATTCATGCACATCTCTAACTAGGTGATGAGGCAATGGGCTACTTTAAGAGAGTCATAACTATTAATGTCATTTGCTTATGCATGGTTGAATTTCTTCACTTTGCCATTTGAAGCAATGGATAGAAATAAAAAATTTTGAAAATGCTTCAGGACCATTACAACTCTTAATTTTAATAGAATTATTAAATTCCCATTTTATTTATCAATTTGGAGTTGTTTTTTAACACATAACTTAGCATGGAGGTGGACATCATAACCTAACTTGTGGTTCATCCCATATCACCAATTGTATTTACCAAAAGTGGCCCATTTATGCAAAGAATCCTTGGCACAACTAATGAAAGTAGTTGTGCCTTCCTTCTTATTTAAAGTTTGAGAATAAGTTGAGGGATCTTTAATCATTTTCTTTACTCTATAAAACTTTGACTATGGTTCCAACTAATTGTGTGAAATATTTAAGAGAATAAGCCAATACATGGTTTGAATACTTTTTATATACTATGCCTAAGTTAACAAACGATTTGCATATAAAACTCTTTGTGGACCTCTATAAGTTTTTTTGCTGGCTTCACTTACTCAGTCATAGTTCATTATCTTTTAGGTGTTAAAAAACATGCTCTGACTCAAACCCTTTATAGAACACTTGGGTCAGTTGATGGATCACATTTCAAATTAGAATCCAACCAAATATTTTCTTTACACTATTTAGGCTTGCTCGATCATTGATTTTCAATCCTACAAGACTCCTTGGTTTGTGTTTTGAGATGGGTCAGATGGGGTTTTCACTGGTGTCTCCAATGCACATAGTGCTAATATGAAATGCCTCAATTTGGCTAGCATTCTGAACGACCATGATGATGAGCTTTCAATAGGAGACGTCTACTCAAGCTCATACCATCATGTTAGCATTTGATAGTCTACTCATTAAGCCATGTAATAGACCACTAGATGACATTATACATCTAGTTGATCTGCATTGATAGCCCCGGCTACTTCCATCCCAGTAATGCCAAGCACTCTTTGACTTTATTTTCAATTCCCTTTTCTTTTTTCCCTTGTAGTACTTACTGGTTATCAATCTCTTATACCTTTTTTGCCTTGGATGGAATTCACAACCCCATTTGGTTTGCTTTTCCAAACTACCTGAGTCATATATAATGCCTTGTGTAGAAGAAAAAAGGTACAAGTTCAATGGGGCTCTCTCCTTCCCTTGTTCCCCTTCTAAGGCACTAGATTAAAATCTATTATGGAGGATACCTCTCTAAACTACAAGGCAGGCTTCAAGCTATCCAATTTCGACACTAAGTTTCTCTCATTTTAGTTATTGCTAATATGGGTAGCCTCACCTATTTGTATGCTGAACTTAGCATGTAGCCTCATACAACATTGGCTCACAATTCTACACCATGGAGCAAGTAGCTAGATTTCAAAGGGGAATTTTATTATTGCATTGCAACATCAATTCCAACTGGGCTACACCATAACACACAATGGCATAGAAGTCTTACCATATCAACGACCAACCATCACACAACCCACCTTGCCATGTGGTAGCATAGGGTGGCAAGAAAAAGTTTAAACTAGCAATTCTATGCTTCTACATGGAGTGACAAGTCACATTCCACTCAAGCAGCATACCCTTCACATACATCCTTAGGTGTGATTTGCATAAAAAATGGATAGTTTCTAGGATTCTACAATTCACAACATAGATCATATTTTATTGCATTCTTCATCAATCTAATAGCCACGTTATTCATTAATGGGAGTGACTTGGTGATACCTCCTTAAACATCAAATTAGGTACAAATTAGAATGTGTCAGAAACCTACAAAAATTTCTAGAAAATGAAATATTTGAAAATATAAAAATGTTATTTAATTGGATAAAGCTTGTCTAGTGAGTCCCTTGACATTTAGTTTGTAATTACTATTAATTTAAAAAATAAAAAATAAATTCTAACAAATTATTAACTTTATATTAAAAAAATATTTATATTAAAACAAAAATGAGATATATTAAAGTAATATCATAAAACTAAATAAAATAATAAAATTTGATGAAATGAGATAAATTATATACAAAACATACATTACATGATAATGAGTGGATAAAGTCTAACATAACAAAATCCTTAGAAAATGAAATATTAAAACGTTTAAAAAATAGATTTGGTTGGATAAAGCTCGTTGGATGAGTTATTGAGGTTTGTTTATTCTCAATTGAAAAAAGTTTTTAATTACTATAAATTACCAAATTAAAAACATAAATAATAATAAATTATTATTTTTATATAAAGTAATTATGTAACTGAAAACAAAAATGAAACAATTTATAGAAATAAGATAAATTGTTTAAGAAACATGTGAGGATAATTAGAGTTTCACATAATATAACAAAATAAAAATAAAATATTTGATGGATAAATTATATGAAAAGATGTATTTTACGATAATTGCAAGATCATGTGTAATTTCCCTTATCATCAAATCAACTTTGAATTATAATGTTTCAAAAGCTCACAAAATAAATAAAGAAAACAAAATCAAAATATGAAAATATATATTAAATTTGATGATGAATGATTTTTTTCACCTTGATATAACCTATTCTATATTGTTGTGAATTAAAAAAAGTGAATAAACTTAATTAAATTATAAATTATTATTTAAATATTAAGTAAATATATATTTTAACTTAAATAAGATTAGTTGAGATAATATAATATAACCAAATCAAAACAATGTAAAGGTCACAGAAAAGGAGATTTTGAGTTTTGTGAAATATAACAACATCAAAGTATAAAATTTTAAGAATTGAGATGAATTATGTAAGAGACCTACATTGTAAGTTACACGACTTGATGTAACATAATTGATCATTAAATAACAAACAAATAAAAATATCTTCTAAATGTTTCAAAGTGAGAGAAAATAAAAAATATTTTAATAAATAAAACTACATACTTGATATTGCTTGTTGAGATGAGTCCAAAGTCATTCTTTTTTCTTGATTAAAACTCATTTTGAAATACGATGAATTACCAAATTAAACAATCAGAACTATTAAAAATGTATGCTTTTATCTTTAATTAAACACATATTAAAGCTAAAATAGGATAAATTAAAAAAAATATAATACAACCAAAACAAAATAATGTAAATATCGCATCAGAGAAAATTTAAAATTACATACTAACATAACCAAATGAAAATGAAAACATTGAAGAAAACTAGAATTATTTTAAGAATTTTGCATTCCAATAGACTAAAAAGACTTAGTTTAACATTGTCGATTGTGAAAAGTTGTACAAATTAAAATATCTCCTAAAGCGTGGAAATTCTTAAAAATAAAATATTTCAAAAATAAATAAATGAACTTTTAGTTAGATAGAGCTTGACATGAAGAGTACTTGATTAAACGAGATTTGAATTATTGTAATTCAAAATAGAAAATAAAAATAAATAATAAATTATTAGTTAATATTAAATAAATATATATTAAGTTTTAGGCTAGATAAATTGAAGTGATTTAATGGATCCACATGGATGTCATGTAAATGTCATATGCGATAAATTTTAGAGTTGTAAAGAAATATGAATAAATCAAAGCAAACAATATAAATACCTAAGATAAATTATAAGTAAGAGTTTCATTCGAAGGTACGAAAAAGATTGAATGTAAAATTGTTAATCATGAAATCATGTAAATTTTTGAAATTTCTCATAAAGCATTCAATATCACAACAAATAAAATATTTCAAAATTTATATTAAATTTCAAAGTATCTGTCAAGCCGAATCCATCAACATTTATTTCATGTTGATCAAACTATAGGTGGAATTGCAATGAACTACAAAAGTAAATAAGTATAAATAATAACTTTTTTTAATAGTAAGTAAATGTAAATAAAACTAAAATGAGATAAATTTTAACATTGTAATAAATGGAATTTAAAAAAAAAACTTTTGAAGAAATATGTCGAATTATATAAGAAAGTTTTATTCCAAGCTATTAAGGAGATCAAACATAACATTCTCTGTATTCATAAAAGTTATGAATCAAAATACTTCACAACTACACCAAAATTACAAAAAACAAAAAATTGTTTTGAAATTTTAAAAATATATATATATATATATATAATTGAATAGAGCAAGTCGAGATGAGTCTAATGACCTTTGTTTCATCTCAATTGGATTGTGTTTGGAATTACTATGAGTTACTAAAGTAAATAAGTAGAATTAATAATAGAATATTATTTGAAGGTTAAGAAAATATATATTAAATCTAAAATTAGGCAAATTGAAATGGTGTAATATCAACAAATCAAATACTTTTAAAGGTCACACAATAGAATTTTAGAGTTACATTGGATATAACCAAATTAAAAGAAAAAAATTAAAGAAAAAAGAAAAGTTTCATTACTCATCAATACATCTCTGAAAAACATTTGTTTTGTGTTGATTAAGTATTTTTGGAATATTTGTCAATTACTAAATTAAATAAACATAAATAGTAATAAACTATTGGCTTAGTGATAAATAAATATATATTTAAGCTAAAATAAGATAAATTGAAGCAACATAGTAAATCAAAACCATGCAATGTAAAGACATGTGAGAGAGCATGTAGAGTTACATATAATTGACACAAAAATAAAGCAAAACATTTGATGAAATCATTTAAATAGTAGAGAAAAGTTACTCTACAAGATACCAAGAAGTTTGCTAATAATAATCTTAGTCATCAAATCAATTATGAATCAAAATATCTCATTCATCATGTTAAAAATAGTAAACAATAAAATTTTAATATACAAAATTTGACATTTAAATGGATAAACCATAATAAGGGGAGAAGAATGATACTTGTTTCATATTTGATGGAAAGTCATTTTTAATTAATTTAAATTAGCAAAGTAAACAATCATAAGTAATTGTAAATTATTATTTTAACCTTAAATAAAATTATATTAAAAGTAAAATTGGAGAAATTACATAGGAAAGTCAAATTCTAAGATATTGAAGAGACCAAAAACAATACCCTTAAACAATAAATTATTCTTGAATCAAAATATATCTTAAACGATGAAAAAACTATTGAAAATAAAATATTTAAAAATATAAAAATAAATCCTTAATTGGCTAGAACTTGTCAGGGCATGTGCAATAAAGTTTTGTACATTTGGATCAAACATAGTCTAGAATTACTGTAAATTATAAATTTAAATAAACATAAACAATAACTAATTTTTATCTTAATATTAATTAGATATATTTCAAATTTGGAAAAAGAAAAATTGAATAAATGTAATTTTAAAAAATCAAAGCGATATAAATATCACATAAGTTGAGATTTAAAGGTACAATGCAATATTATCAGATCAAAGCGAAAAAACTGTATAAATGATACAAATTGTATTTTTTTGTTAGATTGGAAATTACAAAGATGATTAAGTGTAACACTCATGATCTTCAAAATAGGTAAAAATTAAAATATCAACTGAAGTGAGTAAAAACCCTAGAAAATAAAATACTGGAAAAATGAATATTTAATTGATAAAACTAATTTGGACTATGCCATTGATGTTTATTTCATCTTAATCTAACCTTGTTAAAAATTACATTGAAATAAAAAAGTAAATAAAAATAAATAATGGGAAATAATCAATTTTAAATTAAGTTAACTTGTAATTAAAGATGGAATATAAATTTAATGAGATTTTTAAATTTATTATATTCCATCCTAGGTCATCATATTAAATGTGAATCTAAATGAATAATTAATAATGCCAAATCCATTAAATTGAAATATTTATGAATATTAAAAAGTATTTAATTGGTTGTATTAGATCGAGATGAGTTAACAAATTTTTAATTGTCTTGATAAAACCTTATAATGATTTACAATAGATTTGTAATGTAAATAAATAAAAATAAAAAATTAAATAATTATTTTAATATTAATTATGTTTTTCTTGGTAGCAAACTTAGGTTAATTGAAGGAAGAACGGGAGTATCATAATATTATAGCAAAATTGAAGTTGCATTCTAAGATACTAAGGAAATCATGTGTAACATCCTCGATTATCTAATCATGTAAGAATGAAATTATCTTATAAAGCATGTAAAAATCATTCAAACAAAGTTTACAGAAATATAAAAATTAATATTTAATTTGATAGACTAGTCAACATGAATTTAATGACATTTTTTCATATTGATCTAATGTTCTTTACAATTATTTTGAAATAAAAAAGTAAACAACAACAAATAATAAAGAAAATATTATTTTAGTATTAAGTAAAATTGTCTTAAAATTAACAAAAGATAAATTGAGTAATATAATTTTATCAAATCAAAGAGATGTAACTGTCACATAAGAGGATATTAACAATTACATTATTGTTTAACAAAATAAAAGAGGAAAATTTGAAAAAAGCGGCAAATTGTAAGTGAATATGCATTAAAAAATACAAAGGAGATTGAATATGACATCCATAATTGCCAAATCTAATACAAATCAAAATATCTCATAAATCATACCAAAACCCTAGAACATAAAATATCTAAAAATCTAGAAATAAATATTTAAATTAATAGAGGTCATCAAGATGAATGAAATAACTTTTTATTTTTACTCAATCTAAAATTGTTTGGAATTTTTTTGAATTACCAAAGAAAATTTCAAAAACTAATAATGCATGATTATTTTAATATAACAAATATTTATTAAAGCTTGAATGTGATAAATTGATTGATTTTATTATATCCAAATTAAAATGATCGAAATGACACTAGAGAGGAGATTGAGAATAAAATAATAATATAATGAAATCAATGTAAAATTTTTGAAGCAATGAGATAAATTAAATAGAAAAACTAAATTCCAAGAGATCAAGTGAAATTTTCATTATCATTAAAATAGGTAAAAATCAAAATATCTCATAAATCATACCAAAAAAAAGAATATTAAATATTTAAAATATAACAATCAATATTTCTTTTAGTAGAGAGTATAGTAGCAAATTCAGTAGTATTTGTTTTATATAAAGTAGACCTTATTAAAATTTATTGTGAATTACAAAAAAAAGTATAAAAAATAATTAAGATTTTAATATTAAATATAGTTATTTTAGATATAAAATAAGATAAATTGAAGAAATTTAGTACAACAACATCAAAGTAATGTAAAATTTTTGTGTGAAGAGCCTTGCAGTTACACAATATTATAACCAAAAAAGAAGAAGAAAATATTTCATGGAATAAGATAAATTATATGGGAAAGTTTCATTCATGGTATTAAGGAAATCTAGTGTAATGTCCTTGATCATCAAATTTGGAAAAAATATAAATATCTGATAAAGAACGCCAAAACCTAAAAATATAAAATATTAAAAAATTAAACAAGAATGCTTGAATTAATAGTGCTCTTTGTTGTGGGTCCATGGATTTTTGTTTTATCCTAATTGGACCTCATTTGAAAAAGTTCAAATATTAATAAACTAATACTTAATATTAACTAAATATATATCAAAGTAAAAATGAGTTAAATTGAAGCAATGTAATATGAAGAACTTATAGAGAAGTAATCATCACAATAGTAGAGGTTTAGAGTTTCGTAACAATATAAACAAATCAAAATAAAATTTTGAACAATTGAGATAAATTACATAAGTGATTTTTTATCAAAGCTAATAGGAGATCAAATATAACATCCTTATTCATCAAATTTGATATCAATCAAATAATCAAGTGGCCCATTATAAGTAAGTATTGAATACAAATCAAAGTAATATAACAAATGAAGGAAAACAATTTGAAATAAATGAGATAAATTATATACAAAAGTAGTATTACAATTTACATAAAAAAAGGAGTGTAACATCCTCAATTATTAAATTTCCTATAAACTAAAATGGCTTGTAAACATTTTACATCAAACATATATAACAAAATAAGAAAAATAAATACAAAAAAGACAATTTAAAAGATAAAGGTCTCGAGGTGAGTCCAATAATTTTAATTTCATGTTAATCTAAATTTTTTTAGAGTTTTTATGATTTGACAAAGTATACTAAAACAAATAATAATAAATTATTATTTTATTGTAAATTAAAAATATATTAAATTTAAAATGTGATAAATTATATAGAAAATTTATAGATAAAGATATTTATGTGAATTAAAACAACTTTCTCGGCTACGAAACTAAGTTTGAATGAAAGTGCCTTGTAATGCATGCTAAATCCATTAAATGCAAAATATATAAAATGTAAAGGTGAAGATTTAGTTGGATATAGCTCATAGAGTTGAGTTTAATAACAAGGTTGTCACCTTCATCACACCTCGTAACACAATATTATGAATTGCCAAAGTAAATAAATATAAATAATAATATATAAATTTTTTAGTATTAAGTAAATATTTATTAATCATAAATTAGATTAATTGAATCAAATTAATATGACCAAATCAAAGTAATGTAAAGGTCACATGAGAGCACAATAAGAGTTTTATATTATTAAAGCCAAATCAATGTAAAAATTTGAAGAAATGAAGAATTATACATAAAAGTTGCATTTGAATGTATTCGAAAGACTTAATTTAACATCCCTGATTTTTAAATCAGGTGTGAATTGATATATCTTGTAAAGCTTACAAAAATCTTTGAAAACATGTTTAAAGCTATAAAAATAAATATTTAATTATATCACACTCATCAAGATAAACGCTGGGAATGTTACTTTCCAATATATTAAAGACATCAACTGTGGCATCTTAATCATCAAATGTGGTACAACTGAAAATATCCCATTAAGCTACCAAAATCATAGATAATAAAACCTTTTAAAAACTATTCAAAAAATACTTATTTAATTAGACATTACTCACTGAGACATGTCCTAATAACGCAAGCCTATAAAAAGAAAAATTGAAGCATTGTAATATAACTAAATCAAAAGCAACGTTATGGTCTAACATGAGTATATTTAGAGTTAAATAGTAATATACCCAAATTAATGAAAAACACTTTAAGAAATGATATAAATTTTATAAGAAAGTAGCATTCCATTGAAACATTAGGAAACAAGTGTAATGTCCACGATATGAAAGTTAATGATAAATCAAAATTACTGATAAAACATAGTAAAATCCCTATAAATAAATTATTTATAGTTATAAAATTAATTTCTAGGTTGTTAGAGCTCATTGAGGTGAGTCTAATGATATTTGTTTTATCTTAATTAGACATCAATTAGAATTGCTACTAATTACCACACTAAAATATAATTTTTTGATATATTAGCCTAATATATAATAAAGCTAACATGAGATAAATTAAAGAAATATAATCTAACCAAACAAAAGTTTTGTCAAGGACACACAAGAGGAAAATTAGAGCTCATGTAATGTAGATAAATAAATTCAAAAAAATTTGAGAAATTAGATAAATTATAAGAAATATTACGAGATTTTAATGTGGTTGAGTGTAACATCCCTAATCATTAAAATCAAAACAAAAATAAATAATTTCATAAAGTGTGCCAATACCTTAGAAAAAATATTTAAAAAATTGAGCCTAGGAATCTTTTATTGAATAAATGTTCTCAATATTCGTCAAATGTTATCCAGCTCATCTGAATCTTACCTTTCTTTGAATAACCATGAATTATTTAGATTAATAAAAATTAATTATTTTTTTAATATTAAGTTGATAAATTTTAATGTTGAAATGAGTGTAATTAAAGCAATGTAATATAATCAGATCAAAGTGATATAGAGGTTACATAAGAGAAGAATTAGAGTTTCATTGTAATTAAGCAAATGAAAGAAAAAGATTTGAAAAAATTAGATAGATTGTTTAAGAAAGTTCCATTCTAAAATACAACAGAAATGGATTGTAACATCATTAATTGTTAATTCATTTATATATTAAAATATCTCATAAAGAATTTCAAAACATTAAAAAAAACCAATATCTAAAAATATAAAAATAAATTTTAAAATTGGACATAACACTTATGATAATTCCATAAATGTTCATTTTACCTCAAACTGCATTCTTTTTCAATAGTTACAAATTATATAAATAAAGTAGCAAAAAAATTAATAAATTTTTATTCTAAAATTTGTAAATGTACAATAAGTTTAAATTTGGTAAAATTAATGAAAGTATGTTATCCAAATAAGTTTGATATAGAGGACACACAAGAAGAGAAATACGGCTCATAGTACAATAATTAAATAAAATAAAAAATACGAGAAAAAAATTGGTTGTATAAGAAAGCTACTTTCTAAAATACAAAAATGTAACAAATCAAAATATCTTGTGAAACATTTGAAGTCCTTGAAATATTATTTATGTGGTAAAAATGAATATTTATTTAGATATAGCTTTTTGAGATGTGTGTAACCACATTAGTTTTGTCTTGATCTATGCTAATTTCGAATTAATATGAATTACTAACATAAATAAAAATATATGAATAAGATATTATTTTATTGTAATTTAAGTAAAATTTAGTGTTGAAATAAGATAAATTAAAGCCATGTATTATATTCAAATAAAAGTCGTTAAAAAGTCATATGAGTAAAAATTAAGTGTTTCATAAAAAAATGTTACTAAACAAAAGCAAAAACATTATATGAAATAAAATAAATTGTAGAAACATTTTCATTGAAAGATACTAAGGACAAGGATCTCCACATCGATGAACATCAAATCTATTATGAATCAAAGTAACACATAAAAGATGCCAAAATACAACAAAATAAAATATATTAAAACTTTAAAAAAAATTTGGTTGAATCGAGTTTGTTAGGATCAGTCTAATGACTTTTTTCATCTCAAATACATATTTTTGTCATAACAAAATATATAATAAATCGAAAATAAGATAAATTGTATGAATCTAAATATAACCAATTCAAAACTATGAAAAAGTCATATGAAAAGAGAAATAGGCTTCATGGTAACAAAACAAAAACGAAATAAAAAGTTTTAAGAAATAAGATAAATAATACATGAAAGTTGTAATCCAAGATACAATTGAAATTGAATCTAACATCCTCAATCATCAAAACAAGTGCCAATCAAAAAGTGTCACAAAATATATTAAAATATTTTAAGATAATATATTTAAAAGTATAAAAACGTATATTTTATTTGATGTAGTACGTTGATAGTTGTCTGATGAAGTTCATTTTGTCCAACACTAACCTCTTTTTGAATTACTATGAATTACAAATTATGATAAAAACTAATAAATTATTATTTTAATATCAAAGAAATATATATTAAAATTAAATTCATATAAATTGAAGGAATGTATTGTAACAAAATGAAAGAAAATTAATTATCACATGAAATAGGAGTTAGAGTTTCTCTATAATATAATCAAACCAAAGCAAAAAATTTTAAAAAAAGTGATAAATATATATATCAAAGTTACATTCTAAGACAATAAGTTGATCAAGTGTAACAAACTTGAACGTTCAACTAGTTATGAAAAAAAATAACTTACAAAGGTTCCAAAACCAAAGCAAACAAAATTTATTGTAATATATAAAATTAATTTTTAATGTTATAGAGCATGATGAGATGAGTGGAACAATGCCTATTTCACTTAGATTAAATCTAATTTAAAATTTCTTAGAGTTATTATGTAAATAACAATAAATATTAGTAATTTATTATTTTAATATTAAGTAAATTTATATTAATGTTGAAATAAGATAAATTTAGTTAATATAATATAACAAAATAAAATCAATATAAATACCATATCAGACGACATTTAGAGCTACATAGTAATGAAACAAAATTAAAGAGTGTAATATCAAGAATTGAGATAAATTATACTAGAAAATTACATTCCAAAGTACAAATAACGATATAGTGCAAGTTCCTTGATTGTCAAACATGTATAGCAAAAAATGTCCCAAAAATAATGGGAAACATTAGCAAATAAAACATTTAATAATATATAAATTAAAAATTAATTTCATAAACCTCAATGAGATGAGTTCAACTTTGTCTATTCCATATTGATATGAATTGGTTTCTAATTATTAAGTATTACAAAAAATAAAAATATAATTAACAAGAAATGATTTTTTCAATATTAAGTAATTATTGTAGTAGAAATTTGGCAAATTAGAGCAATGTAATGCACATACGTTAATAATGTCTAAATGTCACACGATAAGAGATTTAGAATTATAAAGAAACATAAAAAAATCTAATAATTTGAATAAATACCACAAATTGTAAGGGAAAATTCCATTTTAATGTGCTTAGTAGATCAAATTTAACTTCTTTGATCAATTAATCAAGTTTCAATTTAAATATCTCTTAAAGCATACAAAAATTATAGAAAATAAATATTTGAAAACTAGAAAAATGTTTATATTATATTTGATAGTGCTCATTAAGATGAGTCGATTGACCACTACTTCATATCAATATGACCTCATTTGGAATTACATTATACTATAAAAATAAATAATAATAATAGTAATAATAATAATTTATTTGATATTAAGTAAATAAATAATAAAGATAAAATAATATATATTGAAGATATGTAATGAAAGCTAATTAAAAAATAATAAAGAATTAAATGAAATAAATAGTACGAGAAAGTTGCATTCGAAGGCACTCGGAGATAAAACATAACATCCTGGATCATTAAATCAGACAAAAATTAAAATGATTCATAATATCCCAAAACACTATAAAAATATTTAAAAATATAAAAAAATATCTAAATAAATATAGCTTGTTAAGATGACTCTAAAAACATTTGTTTTATCTTAACTCAATTTTGGAATTTCTACGAAATAGCAAAGTAAACAATCATAAATAATAAACTACTATTATAATATATTAAGAAAAGACATATTAATTGTAAAAAGATAAAAATTTAATCAATATAATATAATAAAAGGAAAGAGATGTTGGGATCACATTCATAGAGGTTTAGAGTGACATTGCAATATGACTAATTTGAAGCCAAATATTTTCAAAAAAAAGATAAATTATTCAAGAAAACTAAATTCTATGATACTAAAGAGATCATGTCTAAATTCTCAATCATCAAAATAGTTATGCATCAAAAGGTCTCATAAATTATGCAAAATGGGTGGAAAATAAATTATATAGAAATATAATAAATAATAGTTAACTTGGTAATACTAGTTGAGACACTTCAAACAATATTCTTTTCTCTTGATGGTAATATATTTTCAAAGTTTTATGCTTTTTCTAGTAGACATTACTTGAAATTGTTTCTTTTATTTTAGTTATTGTGAATTTTAACTCAAATTCTCCTTCTATTTAACCTTTAGATGTCTTTAAATTTTTATATAACAATACTTTAATGTATCACATTCCATGTTTAATATATATTAACCTAATTTTAAATAATAATTTATTATTCTTTTTGTTATATTCTCAGATAATTTGCAAAAATTATGAACAAGGTCTAGTTGTGATGTAATTGGACATGCACTCCTAATCAAAAAAATAATTGTGTTTATATTGTTAAATATTTTATTTTCTACAATTATTTTATGTTTTGAAAGATATTTTGATTCATACCTTATTTGATGATTGATGCTGTTTTGTTTACGCTGCTTCGTATCTTGGAATGCAATTTTCTCAAACAATGTTTATAATTTATTGACAATTTTCTTTAAATTTGTCATATGATATGGTAACTCTAAATGTTTTTCATGTAAGATTTACATTACTTTAATTTGGTAACAAAAAATTACTTCGAGTTATCTAATTTTTGCCTAGTTATAAGTTTAATTAATTTTTTAAATATTAAGTTTTTTAGTATTGCTTATTTGCTTTGATAATTTTTAATATTTTTAATTATGTATAATGAAGAAAAAACATGTTGTTGGACTTGTCTTGATGAGATTATCTTACTAAATATTATTTTATTTTTTAAAATATAACACACTTCAAGATCTTAGAATCTTGTAGTATAACTTCCAAGTGCAATTTATCTCAGTCTTAAAAAGTTTCACATTGATTTGGTTATATTATAAGAAAAATATAATTCTACTTTTGTGTGACCTGAATGTTGAGGATGTTATATTCAATCTCGTTAGTATCTTGGATTACCACTTTCTATTACAATTTATTTCATTTTCTCAAATTTTTCACATTGATTTTGTTATATTACTAAATAATTTTAAATTTCATTTCATGTGACCTTTTGATCACTTTGATTTTGTAAAATTACATTGTTACAACTATTTCTAATTGAACTTTAGTATAACTTTTTTTACTTTTTAAATACTAATTAATATTTATTTATTCTTACAAATTTTGGCAATCCAAAGTAATTCTGAATGAGGTGTGGCTAAGAAAAAAATAGTACTATTGCCTCCACAAGCTATATTTAATAAAATATAATTTTTCCCTTTTAAATATTTCATTTTATAGGCCTCATGAGACATTTCAATTGCTACAATATTTGGCAAAAGTTGATATAACTCTCAATCTAGTTAAGAACTTTCAATCAAATTTCTAATATACGCTATCTTTGCATACAAATTGATATGCTTCAATTTATTTTATTTTATATTTATTATATATTGAAAACAAATTTAAAAATAACTTATTTTTTAAATTGTTTTGTTATTATTTTAATTGATAGAAGTTATACATCCAATCCTAATTAGATATTAATTGTGATACTTTTAAATGTTTTATTTCCTATGGTTTGGGCACACTTTGCAAATATTCTTTTAACTCATGCAAAATTTGATGATAATGGTTTTTACTTTGATATTTTCACATCATTTAAATAGTAATTTACTGTAATTTATTCTTATTAACTTTGGTAAAGCATAACAATTCCAAACAATGTTTTAAAAACGACATTGCACTCATTTCAATGAACTCTATGCAATTAAATATTATTTTTTATATTTCTAAAATTTTCTTTTCTTTTCATTTTTCATGTTTTATCAGTCATTTCATTTTGTAACATATTTGATGATTAATGAAGTTGCATTAGAGCTCCTTAATTTTTTGGAATGAAACTTTTTAGTATAATATATCATATTTTTCCAAACATTTCACATTAAATAAGTGACATTCAATTAAGAATCTAAATCTACAATCATGTAACTTTTACATTAATTTGAATTTTTAATAATACATTGCTTCAATTTATCTAATTTCTAATTTAATAAATATTTATTTATTACTAATAAAAAATTATAATTAGCTATTCTAATTTATTTGGTTACACAGAATAATTTTAAATAATATTTGATTGAGATGAAGCAAATGTTGATGCACTCATTATGACTAGCTCTATCTAATTAAATATTTATATCAATTTTTAAAGTAGTTTCTTTTCTTTGAATTTGGCAGGCTTTACAAGTTAGTTTAACTCATAGCATATTTCACAACCAATAATGTTACACTTCACCACATTAATTTCATGAAACACAAACTTCTCAAAAAATTTAAATTATTTTATTCAATTTTTTTCTTTAATTTGGTTATATTTTAATAAAATGCTAGTTCAATTCTCATGTCACCTACTCATTGCCTTGATTTGTCTATATTAGATTACTATAATTTTTATCATTTTAGATTTAATATATAACTACCTATTGCTAACATAATAATTCATTATTATCTATTTTTTTGTGACTTTACAATAATTCCAAACTAAGTGTGATCAAGAAAAAATAAACTTTATTGAACTCAACTCCAGAATCTTCGTATAGTCAAATATTTATTTATGTATTTTTAAATATATTATTGTTTGAAGTTTTGTTATACTTTAAGAGATATTTGATTTTCACCATACTTGATGATTGAGGACATCACACACAATTGCATAATTATCTTGGCATGCAACATTCCCAAATGCTTTTTCTAATTTCTTTAAATTTATAACTTTGACTTAGTATTTTTACAATTTTACACAAAGTATCATCTTCTCTTATCGTGACAATGATTTGATAAGATAATTTTACATTGCTACAAATTATCTCAATAAAGCTTTAATAAATGTTTTCTGTGATCAAAATAAAAGTTTAGTATGATTTGTGGTTATGAAAGTTATTAATTCACAATAATTTGAAAGTCGATAAGAGTGAGAGGAAACAAATGTTTGTTTCCTTGCCAACCAGCTCTATCCAGTTATATATTCATATTTGTTGGATTCTTTAGAAGATTTTCTAACTCATCGTATATTTCATGATCGAGAATATTACTCTTGACCTTCCTTTCTATCTTGCACAGAAACTTTTAGTGTATTTTTTTCTTTAAATTTTTTCTTTCTTTTTTGTCATATTATTCTAAAAGTCATAATTTCGTCTTGTGTGACTATTACTTCAATTTTATATTTTTACATTGCAATTCTTTTATGCTTATTTCCCACAGTAATTTACAGAAATTTCAAAAGAAGTTTTATTGAGGTTAAATAATCTATGTTTGTTCCATTTTGATGAGCACTATGGGATTAAACATTAATTTAAATAACTTAAAATATTTTATTTTCTTACGTTTTTGAAAATTTTGTGATATAATTTGATTTATGTCAAATTCCATGATGAACACAATAGGAATGTAACTTTCTTGTACAGTGTATCTCGTTATTTTTAATTTTTCATTTCCATTTGGGTTTTTTGACTAAGCAATTAAAAACCATTTCTTGTGATGCACATGCTTTTCTTTGATTTAATTTTATCGCATTTTAAATCAACTTCATTTTAAATTCCATACATATTTAGTTAACATGACAATTAAAAATCTATTATTATTTTATCAATTTTATTATGTAATTTGTTATAATTCCAAATAAGATGTTACTAAGATGAGAAAAACATCATTGAACTTGTGTGAAATTAAATGTTCATTTTAATAGTTTTAAATATTTTTTTTACTGATTCTCTAATTCTATTATTTTTATATCATGTTTATTTCAATTTATTACATCTCTATTATGTGGTAATTTGTAATAATTTAAAATGAAATCTAATCAAGATGATATAAACAGCATTCGACTTGTCTAAATTAGTTTTCTCTAATTCATATCTACTTCATTAGTTTTAAATATTTTATTTCCTATGATTTTGTTGTGATTTATAAGATATTTTAATTTGTAACTAATGTAATGTTTAAGGACGTTGCACTAAATCTCTTTTATATAACACAATGTCATTTTCCCATATAATTTATCATATTTCTTTAAATTTATTTATTTGATTTGATTTTTTTACTATGTAACATTAAACCCACTCTCCTGTGACTTGTACATTTCATTAATTTTTCCACATTATTTAATTAATATTTTCCCAATATTAAAATAATAAATTTTTAATTATTGTTCCCATTTAGTTTTGTAATTCATAGTAATTATAATGAAGTCGCAATATAGACAACAAATATTATTGGCTTGTCTTATTGAAATGTTTGTAATTAAATATTTATGTTAATTTTTTCAATTAACTTATTTTCTAAGGTTTTCGTACCATCATGAGGTTATTCAATTCTTTCGTAATTTTGTGATCGTGGATGCCTACATTCATCTCCCTAGTACTTTGTAACGCATATTTCCAATACAAAATGTTTCATTTCCCCAAATGTCTTTTTGGTTATGTTGTTGTGAAAAATAAATTTTTCTCTCTTATGATGATTACATCTTTCCAACTTTGTTATATTATGCTGTCTTAATTTATTTAATTTTAGCTTTGAGTGAATTTTACATATTTCTAAATGTAAAAATTTATTATTTTTTAAGCTTATTAACTTTTGTAATTCATGTTTTTAATATTTTATTTTATAATACTTGTTACATTTTATAAGATTTTTTCTTCATAACTTTTTTAACTAGAAATGATGACACATTACAATTCCTTAGTACCTTGGAAAATTATTTTCAAACACAATTTAAGTCATTTCATTATAAAATTTATCAGTTTTGCAAGTTTATATTATTATGGAACTCTAAAACTCCTCTTCCATAACATTTTTATAACACTTTATATGTAAAATAATATATTTTTATTTATGCTTATTGTCTCATGGTATATCCAAACGAGTTATGAAACAGGTGATGCAACTGTCATTGTTCCCATCTCGAAGAGCTATATCCAACTAAATATTCTTTTTAATATTTAAAATGTTTTATTTTCTAAATTTTCACATGTAAATTTATTAGGCATTTAAATCCGTACATGATTTCAAGATGAAGTATCACTAATTCTACTTATTATATTGAAATTCAGCATTCTTATATAATTATTCTTATTTCGCCAAACTTTTCGTTTTTATTTTTCTATAATGCTGTGTAACTCTAAATCTCCTCTCATGTAACATTTAATCTATTTCATTATTAACGACTGTTTAAACTTCTAATTCGTAGTAACTACAAACATTGTTTGATTTACATGAAAGGGATTTTGTTATACTCGTTTTGATAGGCTCCATGAAACTATAATTTTTATTTGTATTTTTAAATATTTTATTTTCTCATATTCTTTCTTGATTTTTAAAATGTTTATATTTAGAAATAATTTAATGAAATAAGATGATACACAAGATCTCGTTAGTATCTTGCAATTAAACTTTCCAAAATGATTTCTGATTTCAAAATTTTTACTATCATTTGGTTATTGTACTACATAAATCTAAATCTTCTCTTATGTGACTATTAGGTCTCCATGGTTTCTTAACATTATATTACTTTAGTTTATCTTATTTTGACTTTAACATATATATTTACTTATTATTAAAAGAAACGAAGTTTTTATTTATACTTGCCTCTTTCGAGGATTTGTGGCAATCGTAAATGAGATTTGTTTGAGATGAAAAATATTTTTGTACCTATCTCAATGGGCCATATTTGATTAAATATTTAATTTAATATTTTTAGATATTTAATTTTTTAAACTTTTTGACTATTTTATGAGTTATTTTATTTATACCTAATTTGATAATTGAGTATGTTACACTTGATACCTTTAGTATTATATAATCATGCTTAATCATAAAATTTATGTTTCTCGTCCATGTGCCACTTCAAATTGGTTATATTACAAATTTACTTTAAATCTGTTCTCAATTGACTTTTACATCACTTTAATTTTGTTAAATTTTGATGTATTAATTTAACATATTTTGTTTTAATACTTGTTTACGAAATATTGAAATAGTAATTTAATATTATAGGCGCATAATTTTTTTAGTAATCCATACAATTTTAAGTAATGTTCAATTGAGATGAGATTAATGCTATTTAATTTTAGATACTTATTTTAGGATTTTTGTATTTTGGTAAAGTTTTATTTACACATTATATGATGATTGAAGTTGTTATGCCCATTTTCTTAAATATTTTGAAAAGTAACTTTATCATACAACTTATGTATATTCTTTAAGTCTTTTGTCATCACTTGGTCATACAAACATGAAATTCTAATTGTCCCTAATTGTTACATTTACATCGCTTTTTGGTTATATTATATTACTCCAGTTTATGATGTTTCAACTTTGATATATTTTTAGTTAGAATTTAAAAAATATTTTTCTTATGTATGCATACTTGATTTTTTAATTCAAAATAATTCCAAATAATGTTAAATTGCTTTGAAAGAAACCTCGTTGGACTCATTTTTGACTAAGAATATCTAATTAAATATTAAATTTCATATTTTAAATGGTTATTCGTAATTTTGGCATTCCTTACATATCATTTTTTGTACCTGATATGATGATTGAAGATGTATGATTGACCTCCATTGTGCCATATACCTTAATATTCCCTTATAAATTATCTCATTTCTTCAAAGTTTTCTCATTGATTTGGTTATATTATTTTGTAACTTTGAATCTCGTCTTGTGTGTACTTCACATTGCTTTAATTTTGTCATTTTAGATTTTTCTTAAATTTATGTTATTTTTTCTTTAATTTTTATAACTTAATATTAAAATAATAATTTATTCTTTATAATTTTTATTTAATTGGCTAATTTGTATTTATTCCCAAGGAGGTTTGATGCAGACAAGGCAAATGTCGTGAAAAAAAGACTTGATGAGCTCTATGCAATAAAACTTTCATTTATGCAACTTAAATATTTGTTATTTTTAAATTCTTTATAACATATTTTAATTAGTACCTAAATTCATGAATAAGAATATTGCACACAAACTCTGTGTCTCAGAATGTAATTTTCACTTGCAATTCATCTGATTTTTTTAATCATTTTTAAAATTTTGTTACTTTACTTTGCTACTCTATACCTCCTCTTATGTGAGCTTCACATCACATTAATTTTATGTATTATATTACATAATTATTTTCTCTTCAACTTTAATATAAAATTATTAAATATTAAAAATAGTATTTTTTAAAAAATTTTAATCTTAATTTAAATTTTTAAAATTTATAGGTGTTCCAAACAGGACCAGGTCCATACAAACTAGTTGTGATTAACTTCTCGCAATGACTTATATCCAATTACATATCAATTTCTCTATTTAAGCTATTTAATTTGCTAGTGAGTTGCACTCTTTCTGAGACATACTGATTCCTATATGCTTCAATAATCAAGAAAGTTAACTTTCTCATTAATTTTATCTCACTTTAAATTTTTGCTTAACTTTAGTTATATTACAATGGAATATTAAATATCTTCTAATGTAACCTTTACAATGACTTGATTTTGTTATATCACACTAATACAATTTTTTCTCAATTTAACTTTAATATAGTTTTACTTAATATTAAAATAATATTTTATTATTATTTATGATTATTTAAATTTTTATTTCACGTCTATATTTTCAAATATTTAAGTTTTGAAAGTTTGTTTGGGTTTTACTTGACATGTTATTTATGCAAGGGCTGATGATCGAGTATTATAAACTTGATCTCTTTAGTATCTTTGATTGCAATGTTCCCTATTAATTTGCCCAATTCTTGAAACATTTTAACTTTTATTTGAAAATATTATTATCAAACTCTAGAAACCCTCTCATGTGACTTTACATCATTTCAAGTTGATTATATTAGGTTATCTCAATTTTTTTAAATCAAATTTAATATAAGTTTACTTAATAATAAATGAATAATTTAATGTTGTTTATACCTACTAAACTTTTTCATTCATAGAAATTTTAAATGATGTTTGATCAGGATGAAATAAATCTTATTAGACTCATCCAAATGAGTAATGCAAAATTAAATATTAAATTCTATATTTTTTAAATATTGTTTTACTTTCTTGTCACTTTTTTATGATATTTCTCCTCAAGCTTGATTTAATATTCAAGGATGTTGAACATAATATTTTTAATATATTGTGGTGGATCTTTGTCATTCTATTTAACTCATTTATTGAAATTTTTATGGATTTTTAATGTTGTAATTCAGCTTTATATCTAACCTTATGTGAGATTTACATCACTTTTATTATGTTATATTGCATTGCTTCAATAAATCTAATTCTATCTTTAATATATATTTATTTAAAATTAAATTAATAATTTATTACTTATTATGATCATTTATTTTACATTTATCAAGTAATTTAGTACATGATAAAATCTTAAGAAAACAAACATCATTAGACTTGTCTTGGAAGCTCTACATAATTAAATATTCATTTTAATATTTTTAAATAGTTTATATTTTTTTGTTTTTTCACGCTTTACTAGTCCATTAGATTTATACATGATTTGATGATCGAGGATATTTTGCTCAATCTCCTTAGCATCTTCGAATATGGCTTCCCTATAATATTTATGATATTTTTGAAATCTTTTTTTAATTTGTCTATATTATTATGTAATTTGATTCGAACCATACATGCCCTTTATGTTTCGTTTATTTTGTTATGTTCAATTTTTTCAATATTTTTATTTCAACTTTACCACATCTTTACTTAATATTAAAATAAACATTTATATTATTTATGCTTCTTTACTTTCTTAGATCAAGATAATTCCAAATGTGCTCATTCAAGATGGAATGAATGAAATTGAAATCTTGTTGAAGGGCTTTACACAATTAGATATTCATTTCTAATTTTTAAATTTTTTCGTTTACGGGATTTTTGCATATAGTTTTTAATTACTTTGAAACTTCAATTCTCATATTATTTGAGTTTTATATTGTTCAGATCATGTTATATTACATTGTCATAATTTAGTTAATTTTATCTTTAATACATATATTGTTAATATTAAATAATTTTTTATTATTAATGTTTAATAACTTTTTTTGAAATTATTAGCTACAAGATTTGATCGAGATGAAATATAGTTTCTTGGTCTTGTTTTGATATACTTTATCTATTTAAAAATTCATATTTTCATTTTTTTCGTATTTATTTTTAAGGTATTTTGCATGTTACCTAAGTTCATTGATTTGTACATGATTTGACAATCATGAATGCTAGCATTAATCTATTTAGTATCTTCAAAAGAAACATTCATATAAAATATATTTAATTTTTGCAAATTATGCACTTTGATTTGGTTATATTATTTTGCTTTATTTTATCATATTTATGTTACAGTATTTATTTACGAAAATTAAAGTATTTTTTATTTGTGGTTCTTTACTTTACAAATTGTAAATGGGTCTAATCAAGACAAAACAATTTTGTTACGCTAGTCTCACTAACTTTTATCAATTAAATTTCAATACATACTTGATATGTTAATTAGTGATGTTACACTTAGTCTTCATAAAATCTTTGAATCACATGTTCCCATGTCATTTAACTTACTACTTCAATTTTATAACTATTTCATTTCATTATAATTCTATTGTCTTATAAATTTGCTTTCGTGTGCAATTTACATAGTGTAAATTTTATTACATTATATTTCTTTAATTTATCTCTTTTTAGCCAATATATATGTTTTTAAAAATTTTAAATAATACTATATAATTTTTTATTCTTATTTGTTTTGGTGATTCATAGTATTTCAGAATGAGGACCAATGAAGATGAACAAAAATTTGTCAGTTTTATCTCCATAAGCTCTATCATAATAAACTTTCATTTTCTTATTCTTTAAATTTTGATGTGTACCATCTTTAATGATAAAAGGTGCTATAGCTAACCTCCATAGTTTTTAAAAATCTAACTCTCAATTGAAATTTAACAAATTTTTAAAATTATTTAGTTTTGATTGTAATTGTAAGATATTCCAATTCTTCACTAGTGTAACTTTTACATTGGTTTCATTTCATCATATTAGATTTTTTAATTTTATCAAATTTTAAATTAAGTATATATTTTGCTCACATTAAAATAATAACTTATTCATATTTGTCCTTATTTATTTAGTGATTTTGAAGCCTTAGCATTTTTTATGAAACATTTTAATTCTTAATTTATTTGGTACTTTTGAATGTTATGCTTAGTCACCTTTGTAACTTTGAATGCATCATGACTAAGTAATTTATCGAATAGTTTCAAATTAGTCACTTTGATTTTGTTGTATTAACATGCAACTAAAAATCTCTTATTATCTCACCATTACATCACTTCAATTTTAATTAATTACATTTTTTCAATTTATCTTAGATAGCATTAATGTATATTTACTCTAATAATTCATAATTATTTATTTTTATTTCTTTTTGTAATATGTCGCAATTCTAATAAGGTCTAATAAAAAACATAGATCGTTCGATTTATGTTAATGAGCTCCAAAAAATAAGATAATCATCTTTATATTATTAAATATTTAATATTTTAAGGATTTTACACACTAAGACAATTCAATTTATACCTGATTTCATAATCAAGAATGTTGTTCTTAAGCACTTCAGTATCTTTGAATGCAAAATTCCCTAACAATGTTTCTCATTTCTTGAATGTTTTTTTCTAGCATTTGTTAATATTATGGTGAAATAATAGTTCTCCAATCATGTGACCCATGCATCACTTTGATTTGTTTACATTATGGTGAAATAATAGTTCTCCAATCATGTGACCCATGCATCACATTGATTTGGTCTTAATATTGCATAAATTTGTCTCAATTTTTCTTTAGTAAATATTTCCTTATTATTAAAAATCATAACTTATTATTACATTTACTTCTTAATATTTTAATTTGTATTAATTCAAATTGATGATTGTTTGAGAGGAAAGAAACATTCTTGGACTGGTCTCATTAATCTCAATCAGGTTAAATATTTATTTCTACGTTTTCCAATATTTTTTCAATCTTTTACATGATATTTTGATTCATATGCTATTAAATAATTGATAATGTTTGACCTGGTCTCCTTAGTATCTTAATGTGTTACTTTGTAGATAATTTATTTTATTTCTTAAAATTTTTTCTTTAATTGGTTTATATTACGAGCTCTTAATCTCTTCTATTGTAATTTATTCATTGCTGTTATTTTGTTATATTATAATTATTTAGTATATCTCATTTTAGCTTCATTGTCTATTAACTTATTACTGAAGTAATAATTTATTATTATTCATTTGTCTTTATTTTTTTAATTTTTATTAATTCAAAATTGTGTTTGATTGAGAATGAAGAAATGTCATATTACTCATTTAGATGAGCTCTATCAAATTAAATATTATTTTTTTAATATTTTTAAGTATTTATTTTTCTGAGATTTTTGTTTTGTTTAGTTGTTATTTTTATTCAAACTTTATATGAAATTATTTATGTTGACTTATCTGCATAGTATCTTCAAAAACAAGTTTTCCTTACAACTTGTATCATATTTCCAAACATTTTGCTCTAATTTTTTAATATTATAATATAACTCAAAATCTCAACTCATATGGCATTTATAATGCTTTTAATTGGTTTTTTTAAATTACATTAATTTATGTCATTTAAGTTTTAATATATATATTTATTTAATTTTATTATTTTTTAATTTTTTGCTTATGTTTTAAGTAATTTCAAATAATTTCAAAAAAATTTTGAACATGATGAAATAAATACTGTTGGACAAATCTTAACAAGCTCTATAAATTTAAGTATTCATTTTTAAATTTCTAAAATTTTGAAATATTAATTTGGTAATAATTAAAAATGTTTTAATTCATATCTAACTTGATAATTGAGAATGTTAAGTCCAAATCTCCTCAGGATATTTGACTGTAATTTTTAGGAATACTTGATATCACCTTTTCATAACTTTCCCTTTATCTTTCTTATATTTTTTATGTAACTCTAATTCTCCTATTGGTTACTTTTACATCACTTAGATTAGGATAATTAATAATCCTTCAATTTATCCTTTTTGAACTTCATTATATGTTTACCATATTTTTCCAAAATCATTTATTAACATTTTTCCTTATTTTTTCATAATTAAAAGAAATTGTAAACGAGGCAAGATAGAAAAGAAGTATATATCAGTGAACCCTTGTCGAAAAGCTCCTTCTAATTTAATATTTATTTCAAAAATTTTAAGTAATTTGTTTTTGAAAATTTTTGCAATTTTTGCGAGATATTTTGATCATGTAAGGTATGGTAATTGATGATATGACATTTGATCTCTTTTTTATCTTAGAATGAAAATTTCCCCTTGTACTTTATAACATTTTTTCAACTTTTTTGCTTTGTTTTATTTACAATATAATATAACTCTAGATATTGTCATATGATCCTTCCATCTTTTTATTTCATTTCAATTTATATAATTTTGGATTTATTATTTTTTTACTTAACATTAAAATAATAATTTATTTTTATTTATGCTAAGTTATTTTATAATTTGTCGTAATTGAAAATAGGGTGTGACATCATTCAATTCGCCTTTGTAGGCTCTATCCAATTATGTATTCATTTTTTATATTTTTATGCATTTTATTTCCAATAATTTAGGCTTGTTTTATGAAAAGTTTAATTATTATCTTATTTAACGTTAGAGGTCATTAATAAGATCTTCATATTCTAGAGTATGACTTTCTCATAAAATTTATTTTATTTTTTTAAATTTTCATTCATTTAGTTATTATCTAGCTAAAACTTTTCTCTTATGTAAGCTTTACATAGCTTTTACTTTGTTATATTACATGGCTTTAATTAATCTTAATTATACCTTAATCATTTATTTTTGTAATTAGTAGTAACTTCAAGAAAGTTCTATTTCAAAAAAGTAAACGACATTAAACTCATCAAGATGAAATCTATTAAATTAGATATTCATTTCATTTTTTTAATACTTTAATTTTGATTCCTTAGCATGTTTTTAAGGCATTTTCTTTTTACCTTATTTAATAATTAAGGATGTTATAGGCAATCTTCTTAGTATCTTGCAGGGCGACATTCCTTACAATTTATCTCATTTTCTCAGAATTTTTCTCTTTAATTTTGTTATACTATGAAAATTTAATTCTCTTTTATATTGGACTTTTCATTGCTTTAGTTTATCTCATTTGACCTTTATTATGTATATATTTAAAGTTTAATTAATAAGTTATTATTATTTATCCTCATTTACTTTGGTAATTGATAGAAATTCTAAATGAGGTGTGATAGAGATAAAATAAATATCATTGGAATCATTTAGAGGAGTCCTTTCTAATTAAATATTAATTTTTAAATTTTTTAATGTTTTATTTTGCATGGATTTGCAATGATTTATGTGGCATTTTGATTGAGACATGATTTGATGATCGAGGATGTTATCATGGATCTCCATGGGACATTGAATGTAATATTTAAAAGTAGTTTTTCTTATTTCCTTAAACTTTTCAATTTTATTTTGTTATAATACTTTGAAATTCTAAATTTCATATCATGTGGAAATCACATCACTTTGATTTTTTAATATTACATTACTTCAAATTCCATCATTTCATCTTTAATATAAAATGTTTTAATATTAAAATAAAAATTTATTTTTATTTAGGCTTATTTAATTTTTTAATTTCATTGACGAAAAATTAGGTTCAATTGAAGTGAAAGAAATGTTGTTAGACTCGACACAAGCACCTCCATCATGTCAAACATTTATTCTTTATTTTTAAATATTTAAATTTTTATTGTATTATTATATTTGATGAGATATCTTTGTTTGTACCAGATTTGATGATTGAGGATATTACACTTGAAGAACTTGTATATTGGAAAGCAACATTCACAAATAATTTATTTTATTTTTAAATTTTTTTCTTTGATTTTCTTTAATTATGATGTAGCTTCTTATTTATTGTGACCTTTAAATTACCATGGTTTTTGCTATGTAACATTACCGTAATTTTTTTATTTGAGCTTTATAATATATTAATGTAATATTAAAATAATAATATGTTGTTATTTATGGTTATTTATTATGAAAATTAACATAAATTCCATAAAAGACAATATGTAAAAAAAATGTCATTCGACTGATATCAATGAGTTTTTCTAATTAAAAAATTATATCTAAATATTTAAGTTTCATTTTTGTGTTTTAGGAAGTTTTATGCATCCGTTTTATTTTAGCTGTATTTCATTATCAATGCACTATTCTCGATCTCTTTAGTAACATGGAGCTAAATAATCTCGTACAATTTTTCTCATTTTTTCAAAGTTTGCTTTTTATTTAGTTATATTACTTTGTAACTTTTAATCTCAACTCATGTGATCTTTATATTGCTTTAATTTTTTTATATTTCATTTTCTAAATATACTTCATCTTAGCCTTATTATATATTTACTTATTATTAAAATAATAATTGATTCTTATTCTTTTCTTATTTTCTTTTCAAAGTTACAATAATTTTTAAAGATATTTGAATGAGTCATGGCAAATCTAGTTTGACTCAGCTTAGAGAACCTTATCCAAATTAATCTTCATTGTTTTATTTATAAATATTTTGTTTTATGTGATTTCATCTATCTTTATGGGATATTTTAATCCATAATTAATTTAACCAATAATGATGATACACTAGATCATTAGTGTATCTCAAAATACTACTTTCTCATTGAATTTATCTCTTTTTTTCAAATTTTTTGTTTGATTAAATCATCTTATAATGTGACTCTAAATGAAGTTCGTTGTGATGTTTAAAATACATTTACTTTGTTACATCTTTTTGCTTCAATTAATGACATGTTGAACCCAATATATTTTTCTTAATATAAAATAATTATTTATTTTTATTTATACTTAATTATTTGTAATTAAAAGTAATTAAAAATTACTTTTGTTCCACATGAAACACAATGTCATTGGACTTATCTAGATTACATATGTCAAATTAAATATTAATTTTAAAATTTAAAAATATTTTATTTTTCTATATCTTTCGCATGTTTTCTGTTATTTCAATTCGTGCCTCATTAATGATCAATGATGTCACTCTAAGTCTCCATAATATATTGGAATGCAACTTTATCATATAAATTATTTTATTTCTTCAAATATTTAGATTTGAATTTTTTTGTTATTATGAAATTTTGAATCTCCTATCATCTTGCTTTACATCACGATGATTTGGTTTAAATACATAGCTTCAATTTATCTCATTTTTTATTTAGCATATGATTACTTGCAAATACAATACTTTACTATTACTTATGCTTATTTACTTTTCTAATTGGTAGTAATTTCAAATGAGGTCCAATAACGACATGCCAACATAAAGGGACTATTCTAGAAGGCATTTATCAAATTTAAATAAAAATTTTTATATCTTAATTTATTTTTTTGTTTAGGTGAACTATATCATATTTGTTGATTTGTGCCTTATTCAATGGCCAAGGTATTACAATTTATCACCATAGTTTCCTAGAATTAACATTTTGTACATAATATGTAGTATTTCTTTAAATAATTTTCTTTTAATTTCTCATACTATTATGTAACTACAAATAACCTTAGTGTTACCTTTGTAAAATATAGTAACTCTAAACAATGCCTCATCAAGAAGAAATAAATGTCATTAGACTTATCACAATGACCATTAATCTATTAAATTTTTTTTTTATTTTGAGATATTTCCTTTCTAGTGCCATGGTATGCTTTATAAGTCATTATGATTCTGAGCTAATTGGGTGATGGAGTATGTTACACTCGATCAATCTATTATCTTAGAACACCATTTTCCACTATAATTTATGACAATTTTACTTTTTTATTTGTTCATGAAAGACTTTATTTCGAAGATTATTTCAGGATTAAGTATGTTGCTCTTGATCTTCTTAGTATCTTCAAATGCAAATTACTCATACAGTTTGTGTCATCTCTTCAAAGTTATGGATCTACTTGGTTATATTAAATTGTTTTATTTTGCAACATTTAACCACTACTATAGATCCATACAATATTAAAAATAATAATTTATTTTTGTTTCTTATTATTTACTTTGGTAATTCATAATAATTCGAAATGAAATAATTCTAGGATGAAATAATCATCACTAGACTCATTTTTATAGGCTCTCTCTAACTAAATATTTAATTTCAATGTTTTAAATTTTTTTATTTATAACTTTAGCAAGCTTTATAAGTTATTTCCATTCATTACCAATTTTACTAATGATAATATTGTTTTGGGCCTTTGAAGCACTATGAAATGCTATTTTCCCTTGCAATTTATCTTATTTATTAAAATGCTTCACTTTGATTCTATTTTATTACTTTGTATCCCTAAATCTCTTGTCATCTAGCAATTACATTACTTTGTTTTGGTCATATTAAGATACTTTATTTTACCTCATTTTAGATTTAGTATTTCTTTACTTAATACTAAAATAATGATTTATTTTTATTTAGTCCCTTTTTTTATAATTCACAAGAACTAGATATGTTGTTAGATGTTATGAAGCAGAAGTCAATGCATTCACTTTGATGAAAACTATACATTTAAACATTTAGTATTATATTTTTTTAGTATTTTTATTTAACTTTGGCATACCTTGTGTGTCATTTTGATTTTGACATAATTTGATAATCCAAGATGTTGCACTCGATATCCTTAGTATTTAGGATTGTGACTTTTCCATTAAATTTATCTCATTATTTAATGTTTTCACCAATTTTTTGCTTTATTACTATCAAACTCTAATTATCTTCTAGATTGTGTTTTACATTACTTTTTCTTTCATTATGTTATATTTGTTTAATTTTTTTAATTCCTGTTTTTTTAAATATTTTATTTTTAATTGCTTTGGATCTCCTTAAGATGAATTTTAATATATACCTAATTTGATGATCATGGAAGCAATTATCAATCTCCATAGTGAATTAGAATGTAACTTTACCCTAAAAGTTACCTTATTTCTTGAAATATTTTCTAATTTGACTATAATACTACTAACTTCTAATTGTTCTCTAGTATATCATTTTCGCTACTTTAATTTTGTTATGTACATTACTTCAATATATATCATTTAGGTCTAATGCAATTTTTTTGTTGTGCAAATAAGAATATATTATTATTTACTTTTTTTATTTTTTTATTCATAAACATTCTAAACAATGTCTAGTGGGGATGAAAGAAATGTTCTTGTGCCCTTCTTAAGGAGCAATAATGAAATAAATATTCATATAATCTTATAATGTAAATATTTATGAGATATTTATATTCATACCTTATTTAATTATTGACATTGTTGCATTCAATCACCTTAATATCTTATAATGTAACTTTTCATAACAATTTATCTCTATTCTTCAAATATTTCACTATTATTTTGTTATAGTACTATTTAACTCTAAATTTCAACTCTTGTGACCATTACATCACCTTTTTTTTATTATAATCTATAACTTTAAATTTTATTATTTTAGATTTAAAAAATATTTACTTAATACTAAACTAAAAAATTTCTTATATTTATTCTTATTTACTTGGATTTGCCATAACAATTTTGTATGGGGTTTGGTTGCAACCAAACAGACGTCATTACGCTAGTCTCGATTATCTTTATTGAATTAAAAATTCAACTCCATATAGGATTTTTTCACGCTTAACAACTATTTTAATTTCCACATCATTTTATGATTGATGATGCTTCACTCAATCTCCTTAATTTATTCGAACACAGCTTTCCCAAATATTTTATATTATTTTTTGAAATTTTTTTCCTTCATTTGTCTATTTTACTATGTAGCTATAAATCTCATGTCATGTGACATTTGCTTTACTTTGATTTAGTTAAATTATATTGCTTTAAATTATCTTATTTGTTGGTTTAATATATATCTACATAACTTGAAAAATTAATTTAATATTATTAAAGTTTACTTTGGCGATTAAAAATTATTTAAACTAAGGATCTATCAAAATAAAACAAATGTTTTTGGACTTATCTAGACGAGTTTTACAAAATTAATTATTTATTTTAAAATTTTTTGTAAAATATTTTACTCTTTGGATTTTTTGAACATTCCAAGATGTTTGGATCCTTATCTCATTTGATAATCATGGACTAACACACTCAATCACCATGGTATCTTGGAAAGCAATTTTAATATACAACTTTTATATTTGCTTTAAATTTTGTTGTTTAATTTGGTTGTATTATTATGTATCTCCATTCTCCTCTCACGTTATGAAAACATCACTTTCATTTTTTTATATTATATTTCTTCAATTTAACTTATTTGAAAATTAATATTTATTTACTAAATATGAAAATAAGATTTTTTTATTATTTTTGCTCATTTACCTTGCTAATTAGAAATAATTCATAATGATGCCTGATGTAGATGACAAACTTTGTTTGATTTATCTCGTTTAGCACTATGGAGTTACACTTTATTTTTATCTTTGTAAATATTTTATTTTTTAATTTTTTTGTGCACAATAAGTGATACTTTTATTTGTATATAATTTGATGATCGAGAATGATACACCAGAACTATTTTGTGTCTTAGATGCAACATTCTCATACAATTACATAATTTTTTTAAAAAGGATTTTTGATTTAGAAATATTTCTATGTAACACCAAATCACTATCATGTGAAGTTTACAAGTCTTTGATTTGGTTGTATTGCATTGGATTTACTTGTCTCATTTCAATCATAATATATATATTTACTTAATATTACAGTAATAAATTATTATTATTAAAACTTATTTACAATGGTAGTTTATAGTAATTTTAAAAGAGGATAGATCTGGGAGAATTGAATTCTATCTAATTAAATTCTCATTTTAAAATTGAATTATTATATTACAAAAAAACACTATTTAAATTTATATTACTACAAAACTTTATTCTATATTTAATTATTATGTTACTATTAAACTCTATTTATCTAATTCTTCAAAAAGGTTGCATTCATGATAATAACGAGATCAAGCATAACAACATTGCTCATCAACATTTATGCATAATTACTAATAATTACCAAATCAAGAACTAGATCTATTCATGTTATATTACAAAGTATATGGGAAAAATTTAGTATTCCAATGGATATTACCCATCAATAAGTGTCCAATGATGCTTGTTTCACCATATCAAGCCTTGTTTGGAAATAATGTGAAATATCAAGGTATATAAACAAAAAGAATAATAATTTTTTTTAAATGTTAAGGAAATATATATTAAAGATTAAATTAGATAAATTGAAGTAATATAATGTCACTAAAGGAAAGCAATATAAAGTTCACATGAGAAGAAATTTAGAATATCATAATAAAATAACTTAAGCAAAAAGATATATTTAAAAATAAGACTAATTTATAAGAATGTTGCACACCATGACAAGAGGGAGATTTAATTCAATAAGTTTAACAAACTTATTTGACAAGAATCACGTTTCTTGTAAAACAATCTGAAGTACTAAAAATATAGATATTTAAAAAAACAAAAACGAGTATACAATTTGATAAAGCTCAATCAGATAAGTCCAACAATATCTCTCTAGTCTTGATTAGACCTAATTTGGAATTACTATTAGTTGCAAAATTAATTAAGAAGATGTAATTACAAAATATTATATTATTAAAAAATTAATAACGAAATTTTTATTATCTATTGTTATTTATTTCTTTTAAGTTGTAAAAGTTTAAAACAAGTTTCTTACATGATCAAACAAACATTGTTGGAGTATTCTTGACAAGCTTTATCAAATTAATTATTTTTTCCTACATTTTAATTATTTAATTTCAAGGAAATTTGCATGTTTTATGAGAAATTTTTATTCTTACATAATCTAATTATCATGAAAGTTACACCCAATTTTTGTAGTTTTTTTGAATTCAACTTCCTTTTAGATTTTACCTCATTTATTCAAATTTTTTGATTTGATTGTACTACATTACTATAAAACTCTTAATCTCTTCTATAGTGACCATTACAGCACTTTTATTTTATTAGTTATGTGTTTCAATTTATATAACTTTAACTTAAATGTATATTACTAAAGAAAATTTATATGGAGCAAATCTAAATGAGGCTTGCTCGAGGTGAAACAAACGTTAGTTCACTTATTTCATCAAGTTCTAATTAATTAATAACAATTTTTATATTTTTATAGCACTCTGTTTAGTTTTTTAGATATTTTATATGAAATTTCTAATTGGGCCGAATTTATTGTTAAAGATGTCACACTCGAGCCCTTTATTGTAATTTATCTTAAATATCTATATTTTTTGCTTTGTTTTAGTTATATTTCTACAAATGTGTAATTCTCCACTCATGTGACATTTATTTCACTTGAGTTTGGTTATATTACATATCTTCAATTTATATTTTTTTATGATTTATTTATTACATATTACAATTATATTTTTTTCCAGATTGGTTAGGTAATTTGTAGCCAATAAAAATGATTTCTCATTGAGAAAAATAATTGGCATTAGAATTATCTTAATGAGCTTTATTTATTTAATGAAATTTCTTAATATTTTATTAATTAATGTTTTAATTATTTTTTAGAGATATATTTATTCTTACCTAATTTGTTGATTGAATGTTTTACACTCAATCCCCTTAGTATTTTTGAGTGCAACTTTCCTAAAAAAACTTTTGCTCTTTTTTGAATGGTTTTTTATTTTATTTGGTTGAATTCATTTGGTAGTATAATTTTTTTTGTCAAATTACATTACGTTGGGTTATCTCTTTTTAGCTTTAGTATATTTTGCATTTGGAATAATTTTTTTATTAAAATATTTAATAATTCATGAAAATTTCAAACATGGGATGAAACAAATGTTGTTAATATCGCCTCAATGAATTGTATCAAATTAAATAATACTTTTTCATTTTTAGAAATTGATTATTTATTATTTTATATGTTTTAAAGAATATCTCGATTTGTGCCATATTTGATTAATGATAGTGTTAGTTTCAATTTTAATAGTATCATAAAATATAACTTTCTAATATATATTCCCTTATTTTTTTTTTCAAATTTTTTCAATTTCTTTTAAATATATTACTACGAAACTCTAATTTAACTCCTGTGTTACCTTTAGTTTGTGAAATTTTTTAATATTATGTGAACTCAATTTTATCTCACTTAAATTTTATTATAATTTAAGTAATATTATATTAAAAATTATTATTTTTTAATGCTTATTTATTTAGATAATTAACTATAATTTCAAAGGAACTCTGGTATAGAAAAAAAATAAAATTTTTTTGGTTTATGTCGATAAACACTGCAACATTAAATATTTGTTTACTTTTATTATTAAAGATTTTTCACTTGACAAACTTTTTACTTTGGAAGAAACTTTGTAATGTAATTGATCTTATTCATTCAAATTTTTTTCTTTAATTTTTATATTCTAAATTTCTTCAAGTAATATCATATCATTAATAGATATATTTATTTAATTTTTAAAAAGGATATTATTATTATTTATGTTTAATTACTTGGTAATTTAGGCTTGTTCGAAAAAGATTTGATCACCAAGAAGCAAACATCGTTAATCATTTCTAGGCTAGGTTAATGAAATTAAATAAAAATTTTTATTTGTTCAAATAGTTTATTTTCTACATTTTTTTCAAACCTTATAAGACATTATGGTTCCTTGCAAAATTGGAAATCGACGATGTTACACTGATTTCCTTTTTATTTTGCAACTCAACTTTCTTATATAACTTATCTCATTTTTATTTCATCTCCTCTTAGAATTAACATATATCTACTTAATATTAATATAATAATTTATTTTGTTTTATATTATTTATTCATAGTAATTCTGAATGAGGTCTAGTAGAGTTGAGAAAAGTCATTAAACTTGTCACAAAGAGCATTTTCTAATTAAAAATTCAACAATTTATATTTTTTAAGATTTTATGTTGTAGAAATTTATAAAACTTTTTGCATTTGAATTGATAATCAAGGATTTTAACTAAGGTCTATTAAGTTTCATGAAATGTGATATCCACAAATAGCCTATTTACTTTTTTTTTCAAATTGTTTTCTTTGATTTTTTATTAGTATATAACTATGAAACTCCTCTTATGTGACCTTTTGATTACATTAATTAGTTAGTTACAATGCCTTAATTTTGATCATTTATACTTAAATATTTATTTATTTAATTTTAAAAGAATAGTTTTCTATTATTTATTTTTATTTAATAAGTTAATCCATAATAATTCCAAATGAGTCTTGATTATGATGAAAATGATGTAATGGGTCTCATGTTAACATGTTCTATCAAGATAAATATTTTTTAATAGTTTTAAATATTTTATTTTTAATAGTTTTGGCATAGTTAATAAAACTAATTTTGCTTAATGCATGATTTAATAATCAAGGATATTACTTTTAAACACCGCATAATAATGTCATGCAACTATAAAATGAAATTTTTTTTTAAAATATTTACTTTTGTTTGGTTATGTTACTATGTATATTTAAATATATATTGATGTGAGCAATATATATCACATTGACCAGGTTAATTCTATTACTTTAATTTATCTTACTTAAATTTTAGTTTAGATTTAATTTATTTTTATGTATGCATATTTAAGTTGGTAATTCACAACAAATCAAAAAATTGTTTGATCGAGACCAAACAAATGTTGTTAGGCTCCCATCGATGCGCTCAATCTAATTAGATATTTATTTATATATTTGTATAAATTTTATTTTCTAAGCTTTTGGGTTGTTCTATGAGTTATGTTTATTTTTACTTAAATTGATTATCAGAGACATTGCAGAAAATCTTTCTAGCACTTAGGCCAAATAATTTCTTTTATAATTTATCTCACATATTTAAAATTTTTGGTTTAATTTTTTTATATTACAAAGTAACTAAAAAATTCCTTTCCTATAGTCTTTATACGCATTTATTTATTTATATTACATTTCTCAATTATCTCATTTTAGATTTAATGTATATTTTCTTTATAATAATGTTTTAGTTATTCAAGATAAAGTCTCATTAAGGAGAAATTAAAATCATTGGACACATCATGATGTCCTCTACCTAATTGATTATTAATTTTATTATTTTTATTGTTTTATTTTAGATGTCATTGCACCTTTATGAGACATTTTAGTTTGTGCCCAATTTAATGATTAAGGTTTTCACACTCGATATTTTTAGTAATTAAAATGCAACATCATTATAAAAAATAACATATTTATTGAAAGTTTTAACTTTTATTTCATTAAATTACATTTTAGAATTTATCGTATTTATGTTATAACATTCATCTTTGAAATTATAATAGTAATTTTTATTTATTTAAGATCATCTACTATGGCAATTTGTAGTAATTCCCAACGATGTCCAATTTAAATTTGAACTTGTTCTCTATAATATCATAAAATACATCTTTATAGTATAAGTTATCTCTTTTTTTAAAAATGTTTCCTTTTGTTTTTTAATATTACTATCAACTTAAAATCCTTAATCATGTGATCTTTCTATAGTATTGATTTTGTTATCTTACATTACTTCCATTTATCTTATTTTAGTTGTGATCCATATATACAAAATATTCAAATAATAATTTATTATTATGTATTTTTAGTTACCTTTGAAATACACAGGAACACAAATTGTGCTCAAATAGTAACAAAAAAACATTATTGAAGTGATGACGATGGGTTTTATCCATTTAAATATTCATTTTTTATATTTTATTTTTAAAACTTTTTGGCACACATTAAGAAAACTTTGGTTACAAACCAAATTTAATGATCAATGATGTTACCCTCAATCTCTTAAGCATCCTGGAGCACAACTTTCTCAAATAATTTATGTTATTTCTTAAAATGTTTTATATTAATTAGGTTATATTACAATGTAACTCTTATCCCTCTCTTGGCTAATATTTTTAATGATCTCTTCAATATCTCCGAGGGGCACTTTAAGGTAATATATATCTATATTTTTTAAAATTTTTACTCGTATCGAGTTTCACTGTTAAGGACATTGCACTCGTTTTCCATCTTATTTTGAAATTTAACTTTCCTATACAATTTATATCATTTCTTCAAATCCTTTTATTTGATTTTCTTATACTATAATGAAACTCTAACACACCTCAAATTTAACCTTCAAAAAGCTTTGATTTTTTGGGCATTTCTTAGTTTTCTTTTTTTTGCTTTATTATATAACTATTTATTATTTAAAAAATTTTTTTTTTAGTTTTTTTCATAATTTATAATATTTCAAATTGAGATATGATGGAGAAGAAAAAAATGTATTTCAATTTGTCGAATAAGCTCTAACAAATTAAAACTTTTTAATATTTTTTTAGTAATTTTTTTTTTATGTAATTTTCATGACATTTTGATTCTTAACTAATTTGATAATTGAGAATGTTATAGCTGATTTTTTTAATATCTTGGAATGCAATTTTCCCATATAGTTTATCACATTTATTCAAATGTTTAATTTAATATTGTTATTTTATTATGTTATTATAAATCTCTCATCGCATGACCATCACATCACCTTGATTTAGCCATTTGTTAGCTTCAATTTATCTTATTTTAGATCAAATATGTTTTTTCAAAAAATTAAAATAATTACTTTTATTATTTTTGTTCCTTTATTTTTGTGATTTGTACCACTTCAAAGAAAGTCTGATCAAAATGAAACACACATCATTAGACTTACCTTGATTAGATTTGTCCTTTAAATCTTTAGTTTTATAATTTTAAAATTTTTTCTATTATTTTGAAATGCTTTATGACATTTTGACTCATACTTATTTGATGATCAAAGATGTCACACCTCCTATCATTGAAATCTAAGAATGTTGATTTCTCATAAAATTTATTTTACTTATTCAAAATTTTTGCTTTAATTTTGTCATATTACTATGAAATACTAATTTGATCACACATTATGAGACATTTCAATTTGTATGTAATTTGAAGATAACATATTCTAGAATTAATATCCTAAATATCTTAGAATTGAACCTTCTCATAAAATTTAGTTTGTCTCTAAAATGTATCATTTTTATTTTGTTACATTATTAGGTAACTCAAAATTTTATTTCGTTACTTTATTATATTATTTTAATTTATCTCAATTTCAATTTTTATATAATTTTACTTAATATTAAAATAATAATTTATTATTAGTTAAGCTTATTTATTCTTGTAATTCATAATCTTTTCAAATTGGACTAAATTGAGTTGAATGAAATATCATTGGATTCTGATTGACAAACTCTCTCAAATTAAGTTGTTATTAATATATTTTGAAGTATTTTATTTTTTATGATTTAAACATGTTTTATGAGTCATTGTTTCGTACATAAATTGATAATTAAGGATGTTACACTCCATCTCAATAGTGTAATGAAATATCGATGAGTTCTATCTTATTAAATATATATTTTTATGATTCTAAATATTTATTTTTTTAGTTTTTTTTGTGTTTGTTACGTTAAATTTCAATTCATACCTAATTTGATGAATCAGAATATTACACTCTTTTGTTTTAATGTCTTGGAATGCTACTTTTCTAAACAATCTATCTCACTTCATTAAAATTTGTCTTTTACTTTGTTATATTACTATGTAACTCTAATTTAACTCATCTATTAATATTAGATAAGGTTGATTTAGTTGTGTTACAATTCTTCAATTTGTGCATTTTACCTTTAATAAATGCTTTCTTATTAAAAAAAAATTATGATTTATTTTTTTTTAATTTGGAAATTCCCAATAAATCCAAATCAGCTAACATCAAGAGGAAACATGTGTTGTTGGACTCACATTGATCAATATCATGTTTCTATTTGAATAACAAATTTGTTGATCTATGGCAGATAGATGAATTCTTGGGAAGAACCCTCAGAAGATGAGCTATCTTGCAGGTTTTCGTGATCGCTATCCAAAGCATGTACACCACAGAGGTGTATCCATCTGTAAGAACGAGATCAATTATCGCTGTAAAGGTGGATTGGAATGGCGTGACACCAAAAATCACAACCCAAACACCATTGTAGCAGCCATAGTTGTCGGTCCAGTTCGACACGATGGTTTCCACGATGTTCGCACCAACTACAACTATACTGAGCCCACGCTTGCAGGTAATGCCGGCTTGGAGGCTTCTTTGGTGGCCTTGTCCTGTGAGGGCATTGGAGGCGATAAGAATTTGATATTCTCGACTGTGCCGCCAGTTTTTTCAGCTCCTCCTCCGCCTCCGTCTCCTTGGAGCCCTGAGAACAAAAGAGAACCCATAGTTTTCTGGCCCTTACATTGTGGGTTTGCAATTCTTTTCAACTAATTTTTAGCATGTAGAAGATTGAAACTTTTCTTGGTTTATTTAGCTGTATGTTGAAAATATCGAACTGCTCTAGTATAGATAAACTGTTGTTTACCAACGTAAATGTGATACTTTGGCTTTCTCCATTATGTTTGTTTTTGTTGAAGCGGATCGACCGATGTCGCAAGCTTCAGTATTCTACTATTCAAGACTTTCCTTTCTGGAGAACAGAAGGGTACGACACATGCATGCAAATGCATTAAAAAGGTAAACACATGTTATCAACAGCAACATGTTCAGGACACATTAAAAATGCACATCCTTTGTTTAGGTCATACAAATGCAAATGTTGAAACAAAGTAGATGTTGAAGGATAATGTTACTTTAATTGACTATAAAGTGTTTCATTATGGATAATTAATTTTGCAATTGGGCAGATGTGTCCTTTGCACAAACTTTAAATTTTTTTTTTATTTTGTTAAACAATTATTACATAAGCTTCTTAAGAAACACTTTAATCTTTATACAATAATTGTATTTCTAACACTACATTCTAAAACAATTGACTGGATTGCCTAATTCTGATCTAATAGTGATGAAGACCAGGAAATTATATCCTTGTTGCTATTCTTTCTTCTTCTAATTAGTATATTATGTAAGTCAATTCAAGGAGCTTAAATGAAATAGAAAGATTAAAAGAACATGATTGGTAGAGACGATAATCGTTTAAAGAGCAAGTAAGCGGAGAAGCGGTTTCTATGTTAGCTTCATTACTGCTACTTGCTCTTCTGGTGTCTGTATTCATAAATCGGTAATCCAGTCGTCAGGTATTTTTCTAAATTCTGTACTGAGCAACTAAATGATTGAAGTTACTTCATGGCTTGGTGAAAGCAACTTTTTTTTTATTTCCCTAAAAATTGCCCACCTACAATGTTTTGGAATCAACATTGATTGCCAAGTCAACAAAATAAAAACTCTGAGTCACTAACACTTCTTATGAAGTGTTGCCATTTACAAATAGGCATACTATGTTGTGTTGCTATCATTTGAACTACTCTACAAGTATTGACATAGTAATTTCTCCAACTATATAATAATGAAATTTCGAACCAGTAGTTATGTTATTTTAATACAAAGATAATATATATTAAAGCTGAAATGATATAAATCAAAGTAATATAATATAACAAAACTGAAATGTCATAAAAGTCACATGGTAAAAGATTTAAAGTTACATTGAAATATAAAAAAAACAAAGTTAAACTTTTAAAGAATTAAAAAAATTTACATAAGAAATTCCCATTCCAAAATATTTATAAGTTCATGTGTGGTATACCTAATTATCAAATAAGGTATGAATCAAAAGGTATCATAAATAATGTAATTTTAACACTATAAAATAAAATATATAATAACATAAAAATTAATAAGTAGATTGATGTAGCTCATTGAGATGAGTCCAACAATATTCAATTTATCTCTATCATATCTCATTCGGAATTAAATGAAGAGCTTAAGTAAATAATAAAAAACCCTAACATATTATTATTTTAAAAGTAAAAATGTATTGTAGTAGAAATGCTGCTAATTAAGTAATATAATAGAACAAAATGAAAGACAAATGTCACATGAGACAAAATTTAGAGTAATATTTCTAATTTATCCAAATTTAAGAAAAAAGAGAAGAAATGATGTGAAGTCTATAAAAAAAATCATATTTTAAGACACCAAAGATGATCTAGTGTGACAACCTTGGTTATCAAATTAAGTTTCAATCAAAATTCCTTATAAAACATGCTTAAACTCTTTAAAATAAAGTATTTAATCCTACAAAATTGGAATTTACAAAGAGCTCATAGACATGGGTCTAACAACATTTTCTTATCTCGATCAGACATTGTTAGAAATTTCTTTGAATTGCTAAACTAAATATGCATGAATAATAATTAATTGTCTTTTAAACATTAAGTTAACAAATACTAATTATAAATTGAGAATAAGCTCAAGTAATATAAAATAACCAAACAAAATACATCTAAATGACACATCAGACTAGATTAGGGGGACATGATAATATAGTGAAATTAAACCTAACAATTTTGGAAAATGAGATATATTACTTGAGAAAGATACATTTTAAGATACAAATGAGAACTAATTTAACATCCTCGATAATAATATAAGGAACGAATAAAAATATATCATAAAATATTTCAAAATATACGAAAATGAAATATTATAAATAAATATGAAATTAATATTTAATTAGTTACATGTCATATAAATTAGTGTAATGATTATTTCTTTACCTTGACCACACCTTTTTCTTGATTTACTATGAATTACCAAGAAAATAAGCATAAATACTAACAAATAAGTCTTTTTAAAATTATTTTTACATATATATTAAAACTAAAACTGAATTTAATTTAAATTATGTAATATAATTAATTAATAACATTGTAATGGTTACACAAGAAGGGAATTAGAGCTTCATGGTAAAACAGCCAAATCAAAGTAAAAAATTTTAAAGAAATGAGAAAACGTTAATTGGCTAGTTGTATTCCAAGATATCAATGAGATTAAGTGTAATATCAATAATTACAAAATCTTGTACAAATTTAAATATCTCATAAAACATGCCAAAAACAAAAAATATAAAATTTTATAAGATATAACAAAGAATATTTAATTGCATAGATCTCTATTTGATGAATCCATCGATCTTTCTTTTTCATCAATATAATATTTATTGGACTCACTGGACTTAACAAAGTAAAAAAGCATAAATAATAGTATATTTTATAATTTTAATATAAAGAAAAAAATATTCAAGTTAAAAATGATATAAATTAAAGTAACATAAGATAACAAAATCAAATTTGATGTAAAAGACAAATCATAAGGGATTAGGACTTTTATAGTAACATAACAAAATAAAATAAAAATATTTGAAGAAACTATATGAATAGTATAAAAAAGGTTATATTTTGAGATACTAATGAGATTGAGTGCGATAACATAAATCATTAATTTTGGAACGAATCAAAATACATCATCAAGAATCCAAAAATAATAAAAATTAATAAATATTCAAAAATAAAAAATATACCTTTAATTTAAAAGTGCTCATTGAGATAAGTCTAATGCTTCATTTTTAATATTAAGTAAATATATAGAAAGGAAATCAAGGCATATAGATTGATTCTTAATTTATTGATTAAGAAAGTTACACAAACTCTTTAATTTTTTTGAATGGAAATGTTTTGTGTAATTTATCTTATTTCTTCAAATTTTTTTACTTTGATTTGGATATGTCAATATGAAACCATTATTCTACTCTAATATGACCTTCACAACAATATGATTTGGTTATATTATATTTTTTAATTTATCTTACTTCAGTATCAATATCTATTTACTTTATATTAAAATAATAATTTTTTATAATTTATTATTTGAATTTTTTTTAACTTTTTGAAATTCTAAACGAAATGCGATTTAGATAAAACAAAGGTTGTTAAACTTCACTCGATAAGCACTATCTAACTACATGTTATTTTTAAATTTTCAAATATTTTTTTAAGTTTTAGACATATTTTATGAGATATTTCAATTCATTTCTTATTTGATAATTGAAGATGTTGCATTTGATCCCCTATGAATCTTTGAATGAATCTTTTTTGAATCATTTATCTCATTTCTTCAAATTTTTGCTTTGATTTAATTATATTGTCTAGCAACTCTAATTTTACTCTCACATGGCCTTCAAATCACTTTGGTTTATTTATATAACAGCTGTTCATCTTATCTCATTTGAATTTATATATATATTTAGTTAATATTAAAAATAATGATTGATTAATATTTATGCTTCTTTGATAAGGATATTCATAGTAAACCAAAATGTGACCTAATCGAGATAAATCGAACATCATTTGACTCATGTGAACAAGCTTTATTAATTAATATATAGATTTATATTTTTTAAATAACTGATTTGTAGTGCATAATGTAATTTATGAGACATTTCAATTGCTACTAATCTAATGATTAACGATATTATAGTTGATATGTTTTGTATTATAATTTTTTTAAGCTTCCATAATATTTTTTTTGTTGTAATTAAATCTGAGGTTGATTAAGTTTAAACAAACCTTATTGAACTCATTTATGCGAGCACTATATAATTAAAAAATTAATATTGAAAATTTTTTATTTCCTATGATTTGGACAAATTTTAACCAACATTTTGAATTGTATATTATCTAATGATCGAGGATATTGCACTCAATCTATTTAGTAGGTTGGAGTGTAACTTTCTGATATAATTTATATCATTTTTTCAAAAGTTTTGATTTGTTTTTGTAATGTTCAATCAAACTTTGATTATCCTCTTGTTTAATGCTTACATTACTTTTATTTTCTTGCACTACAATGCCTTTGTTTATATCATTTTCGTTTTAAAATATGTTATTAAATATTAAAATTATAATTTTTAATTATTTAAACTTTATTAATTTTTTAATTTGTAAAAACATGAATCAAGATCCCTTTGTGTGAAACAAATGTCATTAGACATGCTTTCATGAACTTTATCAGATTCAATATTTATTTTTATAGTTTCAAATGTTTTACTTTCTTCAATTTTGGCTTACCTTAAGAGACATTCTGATTTGTTCATAATATGACAAGCAAGAAATGTTACACTTGATCTACTTAGCATCATGGAATATTGCCGTCATATACAATGTTTCTCATTTCCTCGAATTTGTTTCTTTTTTTTTGATATATCAAATTGAAACTCTAATTCTCATCTCATGTCACATCACATCTTTTTAATTTAGTTATATTACATTTCTATAATTTGTCTTGCTTAACTTCGTTATATAATTTGTTAATATTAAAACAACAACTCATTGTTATTGATGTCTTTTAAAGTTGCATTTCATAGCAATTGTAAAAGCATTCAGATAAAGATAAAAGAAATGTCAGTAGAATCATCTTGAATGGCTTTATTAAATTAAATATTTGTTTAATAATTTTTTTATTTTTTTCTAGAGTTTTGGTATGTTTTATGAGTAATTTTTGTTGGTATTTTATTTTAAGATAAAGGTTATTATAATAAATCTCCTTCGTATCTTAGAATAGAATTTATCAAATTTCAGGAAATGGTTTGCTTGATATGGTTGTACTACAATCTGGCTCTAAATCTTCCCTAGTGTGACCCTTATATTACATTGATCATATTATATTAAATTTTCTTAATTTAATTTATTTTAGCTTTAACATATATTTTCTTAATATTAAAAAATAATTATTTAATATTTTTTCCTTATTTACACTATTAATTTGTAGAATATCCAAACTTGGTGTGATTAAGATGAAACTAATTCATTTACTCCCTCAATAAGCTTTATCCAATTAAATATTTTCCTATAAATTTTTAAATAGTTTTCTCCCATGGTGTTGGTAGACTCTACGAGACATTATGATTTGTATCTAATTTAATTATTGAGGATTTTACACTAGTCTCTTTAGTACCACGGAATGCAAATTTTCTTCACAATTTGCCTTATTTCCACAATCATTTTACATTAATTTACTTATGTTATTATGTAATTCAAAATCTTCTCTCATACGACATTACATCACTACAATTTGATTTTATTATGGTGCTTCAATGTATCAAATTTTGGCCTTATGTATATTCCTTTATAGTTAAAATAACTATTTATTACAATTTAAGTATATTTTATTTCGTATTTCCTACATTATACAAGCAAGGCCTATCAAGATGAAATAAATCATGCTAACTCGACTCAATGAGCTCTATAAAATTAAATAATATTTATTTTTTTTTGAAATATTTAATCTTCTATTATTTTTTAATGCTTTATGAGACATTTGGATTAGTACCTGATTTGTTGATTCAGCATGTTACAATTACATTTCTTTTAATATTGGATAGAAACTTTTTCTAACAAATTCTCTTAATTGTTTGAGATTTTTTTTTTGCTTTTGTTATATTATTACGAATCACAAATTCATCTCTCATGTGACATTTCATCATTTTGAATTAATTGAACTATATTACTTTAAATTATCTCATTCATGCTTTATTATAAAATTATTTAGTGTTGATATAACATTTTTTTCTAGTTGTGCCTATTTAATTTGGTTATTTATTGATTTTCAAAACATGTTCTTATCAAGTTGAAATAAACTTGGTGGGAATCATCTAGATGAGAGCTATCTAATTCAATAGTTATTTTTATGTTTTGAAATATTTTTTTTTTTAAATCTCTCAGCACATTTATAATATATTTTGATTCATATTTGGTTTGACAATCAATTATTTTACACATCATCTCATTCATGTCTTGGAATGCAACTTTCTTGCAAAATTTATCTCATTTAATGAAATAATTAATATTTTCTTTTGTTAAATTATTATTATTAAATTCTAACACTGTTATCATGTGACCTTTATTTCAATTTAATTTTGTTATCTTATATTACTTTAGTTTATCTTATTTCAATGTTAACATATATTACTAAACTATAAAATAATAAGGTATTATTATTTATTATTTTTTTGACTTTGCAAATATTAAGTTAATCTAATTGACATCTAATCTAGAGGAAGCTAGTATTTTTGTATATTCTCAATAAGCTTTATCTAATTCAATATTTATATTCATATTTGAAATATTTTATTTTTTTCAGGTTTTGATTCGCTTTAATAAATATTTGATTGGTTATTTATTTCATACTTATTAAAATAACAATGTGTTATTATTTTTTCTTCCTTATTTTGGAAAATTTTGTAATTTCAAAAGTGGTTCGATTAAGTTGAAGTAAACCTTCTTTGTCTCAAGTCAATGAGCTCAGTAAATTTAAATATTGATTTCTTTATTTTATTAAATTATTTTGTTTTAAAGTAATTGGCACATTTTATGAGATAACTAGACTCACAATTTGATGATAAAGATTGCTAGACTCATCCTCTTTTGTGTCTTGGAAAGAAAATTTCTGATTCAGTTTAACATTATTTTTAAAATTCATTCTATTAATTTTGTGATATTACTTTGAAACTATAATTCTTCCCCTCTATGACTTTTTTGCAATTTTGATTTTGATATATTACATTAAATTAGTTTACATCATTTTAACGTTAAATTATATTACTTAATAAAAAAATAACAAATTCTTTTATTATTTATTTCTACTAAATTTTACAATTCAGTGTAATTAAAAATGTGATATGTTATAATTCATTCAGATATTTAGAACTATTTTATTTCTAATTTTTTGCATCAATTAAGTTATATTAGTATAAAACTCTAATTGTCTACTCACGTGACCTTAACATTATTTTTTTATTAATACATTATATTATTTAAATTTAACTTATTTTATCTTTACTACATATTTACCTGATATTAAAAAATATTTTTTGTTATTTGTACTTATTTCTTTGGTAATTTGCACTAATTTGAAATGAGCTAAAATTAGGATGAAGCAAACATCATTTGATTAGTGTTGATAAGTTATGTAGGATTAAATATTAATTTTTACTTTTTTAAATATTTTATTTTTAGGGATTTTACCATGTTATTGTAGACAATTTGATTCTTTCTTTATTTAATGATTGAGGATGTTACACTCGATCTTCTTTGTATCTTGAAACACATCATTTTCTCACAATCTCTCATTTTTTTTAAAGGTTTAGATTTCAATTGGTGATGTTACACTCGATCTGCTTTGTATCTTGAACACTGTTATCATGTGACCTTTTATAATGATTTTTTTTGTAACACTGTATTATTTAAACTTCTCTACTTTTTTATTTTAATATATATTACTTAATATTAAAAAATGTATTATTCTTATGGTTACTTTGTTTTGTAATTCTTTATAAGCTTTAGTATGGTTTAATTGACACAAAAATAATATCATCAGACTAGTCAGAATGAGTTGTTCAATCAAACATTCATTTATATTTTTTGAACTAACTTAACTTCTATGGTTTTTGCATTCTTAAGTATTAACATCGTTTCATGCATAATTTATTGATTGATTATACGGTAGTCATTCCCCTTAGAATCATGGAACTCAATATTTCTCTTTTTCTTTAATTTTTTCAATTTCATTTGATTGTAGTAATGTTCGATTATAATTCTATTCTCATGTGACACTTACATTGTTTTGATTCAGTTATGTTACATTTCTTCGATTTACCAACTTTCAGATTTATTAAATATTTATTTAGAATTAAAATAATAATTTTTTATATATTGTTACTTAATTGTGTAATTTATAAAAAAATATTCCATGATATATTTTTTAAATATTTTATTTTCTGAGCTCTTGGCATGTTTTAGGAGATGTTTGGACTCATACTTAATTTGATGAATGATGATATTGCACTAGATCTCTCTATTATTATTTTGTGCAACTTTTCATGTAATTTATCCCATTTGTTCAATTAATTTGATTTTATTTGTTTATCTACTATGAAACAGTAATTCTCTAATGCTGTGACCTTCATAATGTTTTGATTTTGTTACATTTCACGTCTTGAAGTGATATCTTTTAGCTATCATATATATTCATTAAATATTTAAAACATAATTAGTTTTATTTATGCATATTTAATAGGGTAACTATTAGTAATTCAAAATATGTCACATCATGACAAACAAAAACCATTAGACATGTCTAGATAAGTTCTATCATATTAAATTTTATTTTATAGATTTTAGAATTTACTTTTTTAGAGATTTAGTACATTTTATGGGACATTTAATTTCGAAGGTAATTTGATGAATGAGTAATAAATTTTGTCTCCTTAGTAAAAATATATTGGAATGCAATTTTGACAGCATAATTTATCTCTTTTATAAGTTTGTTTTGGATTTATTTTATTTAATTAATATGAAAAACTAATTCTCCTCTCAAGTGATCTTTACAAAATTTTTAACTAGTTATTTTGCATTACTTCAAAATATCTCTTTTGAACTTTATTATAGATTTACATAATATTGAAATTAAATTTTTTTTTTATTTTTATTTGTTTACTTTTTAAAGTCATAATAATTTCAAATTAGTTTTGATCAAGATAAAAAAAATGTCATATCCAACTGGACAATTAATATTGTTAGAATTTATCTCATTTCTTTAAATTCTTTTACATTGATTTGGTTATGTTGTGATATAATACTAAATCTCCTCTTCTATTGCCCTTATATCACTTTGATTCAATAATATTCTATTTTTTCAATATATATTTTTATCTTTAATATATATTCACTCAATATTAGAAAAATATCTATCATTATTTTTTTTATTTTTTTTATTAATTTATAGTAATGTTAAAAAAAAGCTCTAAAATATAGGAAAGAAAATATCACTAGACTTTACTTGATAAGGTCGTTGAGTTAGTGTAATGATCAAGGATTTTAAAATAGTCCTCCTTGGAATTTCTGAATGTAACTGTACCAAATAATTTTTTTATTTTTCCAAAGTTTTTTCTTTTATTTGATTATATAATTATATAACTCTAAAAGCATTCTCTTAAGGCCTTTGCATTACTTTTACTTTGATATATTACATTGCTGCAATGTAACTCTTTTTTGCATTAATAAATACTTTCTAAATAAAAAAAATTATGTAATTTTATTTATTTATATTTAAAACTGTAATTCACAAAAATTACAAAACAAATGTGACTGAGATGAATACCAATTAAATACTAATGTTTTTCATTTGTATTTCGTTTGATGATCTGGAACTCAATATCCTTTCTGTGTAAGAAAAACCACCTTCTCAATGATTTTTACATAATTAAATATTTATTTTTACTTTTTTTAAATACATTTTTTAATTTATACAATATTTGACAAGTGAGAATATTACACTTTATCCCTTTGATAATTTGGAATACAACTTTATCTTTCAATTTATCTCATTCTATTAAAAAAATTTCTATATTTTGTTGATATTAATATTAAACTTTAATTGTTTTATAATGGGATCTTTACATCATTTTAATTTAGTTATATTAGATTTCCTTAGTTTCTCTCATTTTTACTCTAATATACATTCAATTATTTTTAAAAAAATAATTTGTGATTATTTTTCTGAATTTACTTTGGTAATTCTAACCCATTCAAAAAGATATGAGATTAAGACAACAAATGTAGTTGTAATCATCTCAATGAGTTTTGTCAAAACAATGTTTAATAATGTTATTAAAATATTTTTTTGAAGGTTTTTGTGTCCTTTGTGAAACAGTTTGAATCAAAACTTATTTGATGCATGATGATATTGTGTTTGAACTCCTTAGTACCTCTACACAGAACATTCATGTACTATTTGTGGCATTTTTTAAATGTATTGATCTAATTTGGTTATGTAACTATTAAATTCTAATTCTCCTCTCTTGTGACTTTTACATTGCTTAGATGTTGTTATTAATACTTTTGTTTTATTTTCCTTAGTTTGTTAATATATAAATAATAATTTATTATAATTTATATTTATTTACCATTGCAATTCATAGAACTTACAAATGCAGTGCACTCACTAAAAAAATGATGATGGATCCATTTTGATGTGTTTTATCTAATTAAATTTTTAGTTATAAATTTTTAAGAAGTTCATTTTAAGGGTTTTTTAATGTTTTATGGCTCATTTCTATTCTTATAGGGTTTGATTATCAATTGTGTCGTGCTTGATATCTTTAGTATTTTCAAATGGAAACTACCCTCACAATTTATTATGTTTTTCCAAATTTTTTTATTTAACTTTGTTATATTATAATGAAACTTTATTTTTCCACTCCTGTGATCTTTATATTGGTTTAATTTGGTCACATTGTATTTTATTAGTTTATCTTATTTTAACTATAATATATATAACATAATATTAAAATAACATTTTTTTAGTTATTTTTTATTTGCAATAATTCAAAAAGAGGAACGATTGAGATGAAACCAAACTCATTGAACAAATCTCAAAAGTTCTATCCAAGTAAATATTATGTTATATCATTTAAAATATTTTACTTATTTTTGTTAAAGATAATTTTTTTTTAAATATTTTAATTCATATCCAATATAATGATTAACAATGTTAAACTCATTCTTCTTAAAATCTTCATGTATAATTTTCAAGGATAAATTATTTTATTTCTTCAATTTTTTTAGTTTTTTTATACTCTTATGTAACCTTAAGTCTTCTCCAATGCAACATTTATGTTATTTTGATTTTATTGTATTACATGTATTCAATTGATATTATTTCAACTTTAATATGTATTTACTTAATAGTTAAATTATAATTAATATTATTTATTGTTATTTTGTTTAGTAACTTGTAGTAATCCCACTAGAGGTTTGAACGAGACAAATCAAGTTCCATTATACTAGTGTTAATGAGCTCTATCTAACTAAATATATATATATAGATTTAATATTTAAAATTTTATGGTTTTTACTTATTTTTTGAGACATTTTGACTCATGTCACTTGATGATTAAGAATGTTACAATCGATTTCCATAGTATCTTTGTATACAACTTTCCAATATAATATACCTCGTTTCTTAAAAAATTTCGCATTGATTTGGCTATATTACTATATAATTCTAAATATCTCTTATGTCATCTTTATGGTACCATTATTTAGTTATAATACATTAATTCAATTTATCTCAATTAAACCTTAATATATATATATATATATATGTGTATATATATATATATATATATATATATATATATGTAGATATTAAAATTTTAATTTATTATGATGTCTTATTACTTGTTTGACAATTTCTATTAATTCCAAACAAGTTTTGATCAGGAAGAAAGAAAATGTCACTCAACTTATCAAGAATTGTCTATCAAAAAAAATATTTAATTATATTATGGAATTATATTATTTTCGAGGACATTAGTATGCTTTACTGAAATTTAAAGTGATACTTGATTCATCTGTTGTGGATGTCACACTCAATCGCCTTTATATTTATCAAAGCATCTTTCTTAAATAATTTGTATCATTTGTTCTAATTTTTTCTTTTAAAAATTTTATTTGTACTATTTTGGCAAGTTTTACTATTACTATGTAGGTTTAATATTTCATATTGATTTATACCTTAATTGGTGATCGAGGATGTCCCAATCAATTTCCATGGAATGTCGAAACTGAACTTTTTCATAAAAACTATCATATTTGTCGAAATTTTCCTCTTTGTTTTAGATATATTATATTTCTCAATTTATCTAATTTTAACTTTAATATCTATACATAATATTAAAATAAAAACGTGTTATTTTTTATGTTTAACAACTTTGGAAACTTGGAAAAATTTCATAATAATTTTGATAAAGATTAATTAATTATATTGAACTCAACTTCACAAGCTCAACAATTTTAAATAACAACTTTTTTTTTTGAAATACATTATTTTTTGATTCACAGTTGATTTGGTAATCAAAGATGTTATGCTTGACCTCTTTAGCATCATTGAGTATAAAGTTCCTTTAACATTTTTTGCATTTATCAAATTATTTTACTTTTACTTGCTATATTTTAATGATATTTTAATTCTCATTCCTTATGACACCTATATTTTTTTTTATTTTGTCATATTAGATTGCTTAAATTTAACACCATTTGATTATATTAAATTTTCAGATAAGATTAAAATAATATTTTTTAATATGACTTCCTATTTATTTTTATAATTCCACATAATTCTTAAAAGTTGTTTGATAGGGAGGAAATAAGCTTCATTAGACTCATGTGAATGAGATCGATCAAATAAAAATTTTACTCTTATTTTTCATAATATTATAACTTTTAGGATTTAGGCACACCTTAAGATATGTTCTCATTCCAACCTAATTTTAAGATAAATCAAGTTACATTGTTTTCGATTATCTCAATCAAACTTTTGTACATTTTACTTAATTTTAAAATAGTTATTTTTTATTTTCTATTGTTATTTAGTTTTTAAAGTTGTAAAAGTTTAAAACAATTTTCTTACATGATCAAACAAACATTGTTGGACTATTCTTGACAAGACTTATCAAATTAATTATTTTTTCCTACATTTTAAAGTATTTTATTTCAAGGAAATTTTCTTGTTTTATGAGAAAATTTTATTCTTACATAATCTGATTATCATGAAAGTTACACCCAATCTTTGTAGTTCTTTTGAATGCAACTTTCTTGTAGATTTTACCTCATTTATTCAAATTTTAGGATTTGATTTTACTACATTACTATAAAACTCTTAATCTCTTCTGTAGTGACCATTGCAACACTTAGATTTTATTAATTATGTGTTTCAATTTATATAACTTTAACTTAAATGTATATTACCTAAGTACATTTACTTTGAGAAAATCTAAATGAGGCCTGCTAAAGGTTAAACAAACGTTAGTTCGCTCATTTCATCAAGTTCTAATTAATTAACACCAATTTTTATATTTTTCTAGCACTTAGTTTTGTTTTTTATATATTTTATATGAAATGTTGAATTGGGCGGTAAGGTTAAAGACGTCACACTCCAGCTCTTTAATGTAATTTTTCTTAATTACCTATATTTTTGGCTTTGATTTGGTTATATTTGAACAAATGTGTAATTGTCCACTCATGTGACATTTATTTTACTTTAGTTTGGTTATATTACATATCTTCAATTTATATTTTTTTAATTATTTATTTATCACATATTACAATTATATTTTTTTTCCTGGTTGGTTAGGTAATTTATAGCAAATAAAAATGATTTCTCATTGAGAAAAATTATTGGCATTAGAATCATCTTAATGAGCTCTATTTAATTAATAAAATTTCTTAATATTTTATAAATTAATGTTTTAATATTTTTTTAAGAGATATATTTATTCGTACCTGATTTGATGATTGAATGTGTTACACTTAATCCCATTAGTACTTTTGAGTGCAACTTTCCTAAAAAACTTTTCCTCTTTTTTGAATGGTTTTTTATTTTATTTGGTTGTGTTCACTTGGTAGTATAGTGTTTTTGTCAAATTACATTATATTTGGTTATCTCTTTTTAGCTTTAATATATTTTACATTAGGAATAAATTTTTTTTTATTAAATTATTCACTAATTCATGAAAATTTCAAACATGGGATGAAACAAATGTTGTTAATATCACTTCAATGAATTGTATCCAATTAAACAATATTTTTTCATTTTTGGAAATTGATTTTTTATTATTTTATATGCTTTAAAGAATATCTCGATTTGTGCAAAATTTTATGAATGGCAATGTTATCTCAATTTTAATAATATCATGGAATATAACTTTCTAATATATATTACCATATTATTTTTCAAATTTTTCAATTTTTTTAAATATATTACTGCAAAACTCTAATTTAACTCCTGTGTTACCTTTATTTTGTGAAATGTTTTTATATTATGTGAACTCAATTTATCTCACTTAAATTTTATTATAATTTAAATAATATTATATTAAAAATTATTTTTTTTAATGATTATTTATTTAGATAATTAAATATTATTTCAAAAGAACTCTTGTCTAGAAAAAAATAAAATTTATTTGATTTATCTAGATAAACAGTGCAACAATAAATATTTATTTACTTTTATTATTAAAAACTTTTCACTTGATGATCTTGTTACTTAGAAAGAAACTTTGTAATGTAATTGATCTTATTCATTCAAAATTTTTCTTTTATTTTAATATTCTAAACTGCTTCAACTAATATCATATCCTTAATAAATATATTTATTTAATTTTTAAAAAGGATTTTACTATTATTTATGTTTAATTACTTTGGTAATTTAGGCTTGTTTGAAAAAGATTTGATCATCAAGAAGCAAACAACGTTAATCTTTTCTAGGCTAGCTCTATGAAATTAAATAACCATTTTTATTTGTTCAAATAGTTTATTTTCTACTGTTTTTTCAAACCTTATAAGACATTATGGTTCTTTGCAAAATTGGCGATTGATGATGTTACACTAATGTCCTTTTTATTTTGCAATACAACTTTCTTATATAACTTATCTCATTTTTATTTCATCTCCTCTTAGAATTAACATATATCTACTTAATATTAAAATAATAATTTATTTTTTTTACTTTATTAATTTATAGTAATTCAGAACGAGGTATAGTAAAGACGAGAAAGGTCATTGAACTTGTCTCAAAGAACATTTTATAATTAAAAATTAAACATTTTATATTTTTTAAGATTTTATGATGCAGAAATCTATAAAAATTTAGAAACTTTTAGATCTGCACTTGAATTGATAATCAAGGATTTTAACTAAGGTCTGTTAAGTTTCATGGAATGTGATATCCACAAATAGTCTATCTACTTTTTTTTTCAAATTGTTTTCTTTCATTTATTTATTACTATATAACTATGAACCTCCTGTTACGTGACCTTTTGATTACATTAATTGGTTAGCTATAATGGCTTAATTTTGATCATTTCTACTTAAAGATTTATTTATTTAATTTTAAAAAATAATTTTCTATTATTTATTGTTATTTAATAAGTTAATCCATACTAATTCTAAATGACTCTCAATGATGATGAAAATAATGTCGTGGGTCTCATCTTAACTTGTTCTATCAAGATAAATATATTTTTTAATGTTTTAAATATTTTACTTTTTATAGTTTTTGCATAGTTAATAAAACTAATTTTGCTTAATACATTATTTGATGATCAATGATATCACTTTTAAACACCGCATAATCATGTCATGCAACTATATTATGAAATTTGTTTTTAAAATTTTTTCTTTCATTTGGATATGTAACTATGTATATTTAAATATATATTGCTGTGAGCAATATATATCACATTGACCCGGTTAATTCTATTACTTTAGTTTATCTTATCCAAATTTTAGTTTAGATTTAATTTATTCTTATGTATGCATATTTAAGTTGGTAATTCACAACAAATCCAAAAATTGTTTGATCGAGACCAAACAAATGTTGCTTGGCTCCCATCGATGACCTCAATCTAATTAGATATTTATTTATATATTTGTATAAATTTTATTTTCTATGCTTTTGGCTTATTATAGGAGTTATTTTTTTTACATAATTTGATGATTAGAGACATTACAAAAAATCTTTCAAGCACCTTGGCAAGTTAATTTCTTTTATAATTTATCTCACATATTTAAAATTTTTGGTTTAATTTTTTTATATTACAAAGTAACTAAAAATTTCCTTTCCTATAGTCTTTATATGAATTTATTTATTTATATTATATTTCTTAATTATCTCATTTTAGATTTAATGTATATTTTCTTTATAATAATGTTTTAGTTATTCAAGATAAAGTCTCATTAAGGAGAAATTAAAATAGTTGGACCATTATGAGACATTTTTGATGTCATTGCACCTTTATGTGACATTTTTGTTTGTACCCAATTTAATGATTGAGGTTTTCACACTCGATATTTTTAGTAATTAAAATGCAACATCCTTAAAAAAATTAACATATTTATTCAAAGTTTTAACTTTTATTTCATTAAATTATATTTCAGAATTTATCATATTTATGTTGTAACATTTATCTTTGAAATTATAATAGTAATTTTTATTTATTTAAGATCATATACTATGGCAATTTGTAGTAATTCCCAACGATGTCCAATTTAAATTTGAACTTGTTCTCTATAATATCATAAAATACATCTTTATAGTATAAGTTATCTCTTTTTATAAAAATGTTTGCTTTGGTTTTTTAATATTACTATCAACTTAAAATCCTTAATCATGTGATCTTTGTATAGTATTGATTTAGTTATCTTACATTGCTTCCATTTATCGTATTTTAGTTGTGGTCCATATATACAAAATATTTAAATAATAATTTATTGTTATGTATTTTTAGTTACCTTTGAAATACATAGGAACACAAATTGTACCCAGATAGTAACAAAAAAACATTATTGAAGTCATGACGATGGGTTTTATACATTTAAATATTCATTTTTTTATATTTTATTTTTAAAATTTTTCGGCAAACTTTAAGAAAATTTTGGTTCCATACCAAATTTAATTATCAATGATATTACCCTCAATCTCTTAAGCATCCTGGAGCACAACTTTCTCAAATAATTTATGTTATTTCTAAAAATGTTTTATATTAATTAGGTTTTATTACAATGTAACTCTTATCCCTCTCCTAGCTAATATTTTTAATGATCTCTTCAGTATCTCTAAGGGGCACTTTAAGGCAATATATATCTATATTTTTTAAAATTTTGATTCGTATCGAGTTTCACTGTTAAGGACATTGCACTCGGTTTCCATCTTATTTTTAAATTTAACTTTCCTATACAATTTATATCATTTCTTCAAATCCTATTATTTAATTTTCTTATACTATAATGAAACTCTAACACACCTCAAATTTAACCTTCAAAAAGCTTTGATTTTTTTTGCATTACTTAGTTTTCTTTTTTTTTGCATTATTATATAACTATTCATTATTTAAAAAATATTTGCTTATATCATAATGCAACCAAAAGTCTCTTCTCATGTAATCTATTCATTGCTTTCATTTTGTGATGTTCCATTATTATTTATGTTTGTTTAATTATAAATTTTTAGTGCTGTAAAAATATTTTAATTGAGATGTAAAAAATGTTTTTCGACTAATCTTGATAAACACCATGAAAATATTTGAAAATATTTGAAAAAAGTGAAAAATGTTTAAAAATATAAAAATAATTTTTTAATGTGACAAATCTTGTCAAGATGAGAATAACCGCATTTGTTTTGTCTTGATCATTCCTTGCTTAGGATAACTAAAAATTACCAAATTAAAAAAGAATAAATAATAAGAAAAAATAATTTTATCATTCAAAAAATATATAATATTACTACACTAAAAAAAATAAAAAAATGTAATATATGGAAATCAACTCTCTTTAATTGCCTTCCAAGGGTAGATTTTTAGTTACACACTAATATAAATTGTGTTGAAATATTACATTCCAAAATACTAAGTAGATCGACCAAACATCCTCAATACTCAAATTAGGTACTAACTGAAATACCTCACACATTATGTCAAAATTATAAAAAGTAAAATCTTAATTATTTAGAAATAAATATTTAATTTAATAAAGCTTATTAAGATGGGTATGCTGATGCATATTTCTTCTTCGTTGGACATTGTTTCATATTATTTTGAATTACCTAAGTAAATGAGTATAAGTAACGATAAATTTATTTTTTAATTAATCAAATACATGTTAAAATTAAAAATAAGATAAAATAAGGTAAAGAAATATATCCTTATCAATGGCACATGAATTTAAGGAGAAGGAGGCAACATAGAAATTTTAAAAAATCAATGGTACAATTTCAAAAAAAAATGACATAAATTATATGAGAATGTTTATTACAAGTTACTAAGATGATCGAGGGTAGCATCCTTTACCAACAAATGAAGTATAAATTAAAATGTCTCACAAAGTGAGAAAAAATCTTAGAATTAAAATATTTAAATATAAAAAAGGTTTATTTAATAGGATAACTCATTGAGATGAGTCTAATGACTTTTGTTTTGTCTTAGTTATACCAAATTCGAAATAAATTCGAATTTCCAAAATGATCACCAAATAGAGCACGAGTTAAATTGCCAGTAAAGTGCATAAAAACATAGAAAATGAAGTTTTGAAATATATCAAAATATATAATTAAGTAGACATACCTCAATGGGATGTGTCAAATTTTTGTTATTTTTTGTTTGTAAGAGCAAATAATATTAAATTATTACTTTGACATTATTTAAACAAATAAGAAAACTACTATAAGATCAACTAAAGCATTGTAACTCAATAAAATTAAAGCACTGTAAGCATTGAACTAAAGAAGAATAAGAATTCCATAGAAATATAACCAAACAAAAATGAAAATTTGAAAAGATGAGCAAAATTGTGTAAGATATTTGCTTTACAAGATATGAATAAAGTTCAATTTAACTTCTTAAATCACAAATCTAAGTTTGAATAAAAAAATGTCAAATAAAACCTGACAAAAGCACATCAAAACTAAAATAGTTAAAAATATTAAAAATAAAAATTTATTTGGGTACGGATCACCCAGATGAGCCAAATGTTTTTGTTTCGTGCCATTCAAACCATGTTTGCAACTAATGCAAATTATCGAAGTAAATAAACACAAGGAAAAAAATAGCCAAAATGAGATATATCAAAATAATGTAATATAATAAAATCAAAGGTGTACAAAGCCACCACATTAAGAGATTTGAAGTTACAAAGTTTAATGAAAAAATCAAACAAAGAATTTCAAAAAAATGAGATATATTGCACAAAAAATTTCATTCCAATTTACTAAATTTGTCGAGAAAAGTCCAACGATATTTTGTTCATTCTGATCAAACCATTTTCGTAATTACTATTAATTCCCAAATAAATAAACATAATTATTAACAAATTATTTTTTTAATTTTAAGTAAGTACATATGATAGTTGAAATTTGTCAAATTATGGCAATATAATATAAGCTAATGAAATGGTGTAAACAACACATAAGAGGAGAATTTGATGTTCCAAATAATATAAAAAAATCAAAAGCAAAACAATTTAAGAAATGACAAAATTTTGACAGAAAGTTAGATTGCAAGATACTAAGTGGATCATGTACTGCATCCTCAATTATAAAAATGGATATTTATAAAAAAAGTCATAAAATATAACAGGTCTATAAAAAATAAATATTTAATAATATAAAAATGAATATTCATTTTGTTAAAGCATAACAAGATGAGTCCAACGACATTGTTTTTTTAGCCTTGTTTAAAATTGAATTACAAAATTAAATATGAATAAATAAATAAAAATTGTTTTTTTTAATATGAAAGATATATATATATATTAAATATTAAATTGGATAAATTAAATCAATTAAAGATAAAAAAATAAAATTGAAAATTTTGTAATAATGAGAAATAATGATTAAGAAAGTAGCTTTACAAGGCACTAAAGAGACAAGGGGTAGTGTCCTCATCCTCACAATTAAGAACAAATAAAAATGTACCATAAACATAAAATATTTAAAATGGTATACTGAAAAATTAATCACATAATTTCTTTTGGGACATGTCAAATTTTTTGTTTCATCTCAAATTAGTAAGGTAGAGAAAGACAAATAATTGAAATTTATTTTTTTAATTTTAAATGAAAATATAATAAAGCTAAAACAAGGTAAATTGAAGAAGTTTAATGAAACAAAATCAAAGAAAAATAAAGGCTACATCATAAGAGAATTAGAGCTTCACAAAAATATAACAAAATCAAATTGAAAGTTCTTAAAAAACATTGAAATAAATTATATGAGATAGCCATATTCTAATATACAATAGATCGAGTGCAATATTCTTGATCTACAAATGAAGTGTGAATCAAAAAGGTTTATAAGGTATGTAAAAAGCTTAGAAAATATAGAAGGAATTATTTTACTATTAAGAAAATAAAGATTAAAGCTAAAATTATGTAAATCAATGTAATATTATATAACCAGGTCTAAGCATTATGAATGTCGCAGGAGAGAAGAGTTAAACTTACATAGTAATATAACAAAATGAAAGAACATCCTTTTAAAAAATTAGTTATATGACAAAATTGTATTGCAAAATACTAAAGAATTATAGTTTGATACTTAGATCATCAAATAAGGTTTCAATCATAATGTTTTGTAAACCATGCAAAAACACTATGAATTAAAATATTTAATAATATAAAATGGAATACTTAAATTGATAGAACTTATAATGATGAGTCTAGTGTTATTTCTTTCATCTTTATAAGACTTCATTTGCAATTATAGTGAAGAAGCAAAGAAAATAATAAAAAATAACAATGTATTATTTTAAGATAATAAATTTGTATTGAAGCAAAAAAGATGCAAATTGATGCAGCATAACAAACAAATTGAAGACATGTAAACACATGTAAAAAGATTCAAAGTTACATAGTAATATTGTGGAATTAAAATTACAAAACTGAAAAAAATGACATAAATCGTATGAAAGATTGCATTCCAACATGTTAAGACGATCAATAAAAACAACCTCGTTTTTCAAATTATCTAGAGATCAAAATGTTTCATAAAACATACTTAAATAAATGAAAATAAAATATTTAATAATAAAAAATTAAATTTGACATACCCCTAACAGACAAGAATCTAACAATTTTTCATTTATCTCAGTGAGCCCTTGTTAAGAATTCCATCAAATTATAAATTAAACATTCATTAAAAATAATAATAAATTATTTTTTAATTAAATAAATATATATTAAGGACAAAATGAGATAAATTAAAATAATTTGAAATAACTAAGTCAAACACATGCAAATGACACATGAATGGACACTAGATGTACATAGTAATATAGTGAAATCAAACAAAAAAATTGAGAAAATTAAATATCTTACATGATAAAATTGTATTCCAAGATAAAAATGAGATCAAGCATAACATCCTTAATAATCTAATTAGGGACAAATAAAAATATGTCATAAAATATGACAAAATCTTAGAAAATAAAAATTTTAAAAATATATATAATAAATATTTATTTAGACAAATGACATCACTATAAAATCAAATAAGAGGAGATTAACACTTTTGTTATAATATAAAAAAGTAAAACCCAAAAAGTTGATGAAGTTATAATAATTATAAAAGAAAGTTGAATTCTACGATCATAATGAGATCGAGTGTGACATCCTAGGTCATCAATTAAGCGACAATTAAAAATTTTACACAAAGTAGCTAAAGTCTAAAAAATAAAAATATTAAAATGTGATAAATAGATGAAATATATTATTACAAAATAAGGTGTTGTTAAGGCCACATGAGATGTGATTTGGAATTACAAATTAATATAACCAAATCTAAGCAAAAAAATTAAAGAAATGAGATAAATTATAAAGAAAGCTACATTCTGAGATAATGAGGAAATCATTGCATTTCAATTCATAAATTAATTTATTTGGATATATATAAATGAAACTCTAATTATACTCTTGTAAGATATTCACAAAAATAATATTCAGTTATGTTACGTTATTATAATTGATCTTACATAATTACCAAAATATACTTACTTTATATAAAAATAACAATTTGTTATAATAGATATTTTTTTAATTTTTTAAATTTCTAGTTATTCTAAACAAGTGCGATTAAGTTAGAGCAAACATCATTGGACTCATCATCTTTAGCTCTATCAAATTAGATTTTATTTTTAAAATTAAAAAATTTATTTTTTTTATTATTTTTTTAATATTTTATGAGATATTTCAATTCATATGTCATTTGAGAATCGGGAATTATAGAATGAATCTCCTTAAAATAATGTAATAAATATTTTGTTTAAGATGTATCTCATTTTCTTCAACATTTTTGCTTTATTTTGGTTATATTGTCGGGTATCTCCAAATCCGTTATCGTGTGACCTCTACAATATTTTGATTTAGGTATTTTAATTTATTTCAACTTATCTTATTTCAAATTTAATGCTTATTTAATAAATATTAAAATAATAATTTATTATTAGTTATGCCCATTTCAAATGTGTTCTAATCAATAAGATTTTTAAATTTAAATATTGAGTTCTAAATTTTTAAATAATTAATTTTCTATTGTTTAACAAAGTTTATGAGGCATCTCGATTTCTAATATTTAAACGATCTTTGCTGTTACAATTGATGTCCTCAGTATCATGTAATGGAACTTACCCATTAAAGGTATCTCATCCTTTTTAAATTTTTAAATTTATTTGATGATGTTAGTATGAAATTATAATTCTTCTATTATGTGACTTTTATATTCTTTGATTTTATTATATTACAATGCCTTAGTTATCTCAATTTTGAAATGAATTACTAAATATATAATGAATAATTTGTTATCATTTATGATTCCTTAATATTGTAATTTATTGTAATTCAAAATGAGGTCTCATCAAGATTTAACAAAAAACGTTAAAATCATCTTTCAAAGCTCAATATATTTAAATTTTTTTTTATGTTTAAAATATTTTTATTTTCTTTGACTTTGACATGTTTTAATAGACACTTCATTTTGTACCTTATTTAAGGATCGATGATGTTGCTCTCAACCCCTTTGATATATTATAATGAAATTTTTACCTTATGTATAATCTTCACATTATTTTAATTTTGTTACATTAAAATTGTCTAGTCTATCTAATTTCTACTTTAGTATGTATTACTAAATATTAAAATAAAAATTTATCAGTATTTGTGTATATTTGTTTTTTTTAATTTGTCATAATTTGAATCAAGTTCCAATTATAAAGAAAAATATGTCATTGGACTCGCCCCAATGACATTATTAGATTAAATATTAAGTTTTATAGTTTCAAACATGTCCCATTTTATAATTTTGACATGTCTTAAGAGATATTTTAATTGGTAAATAATTTGATGATCAAGGATGTTACACATATTCTTCTTAGTATCAAGGAATGCAAGTTTTGCATCGAATGTATCTCATTTATTCATTTGTTGTACATTGATTTGGTTATGTTAATTTTAAACACTAAGTCACCTCTCGAATGACCATTACATCATTTTTATTTATTTATTTTATATTTTTATAATTTATTTTATTTTTAATTTATTATGTATTTATTAAATACTAAGATAATAATTTATTATTATTTATTCTTTTAAAAATTTTATTGTTAGAAATTCTTAAAGAGTTTTGAACAAGATAAAACAAATATCATTGAACTGATATCATTGAGCTTTATCAAATTAAATATTTATTAATAAAATTTAAATACTTTATTTTCTAATCTTGTTGTATTTTTTATGAATAATTTTATTTTATACTTACTTTTTGATAGAGGATGTTACAATCAATTCACTTGGCACTTTGAATGTAATTTTTCTATGAAATTTAACTTATTTCATCAAATGTTTTTCTTGATTTAGTTATATTGTTATCTGTTTCTAAATCTTTTCTTCTATGACATTTACATTATTTTTGTTTTATTATAAACAATTTCATCAATTTAAGTTATTTTATCTTTAATAAATATTTTCTTAACATAAAAATAATTATTTAGTATTATTTATTATTATTTTTGCAATAATTTTGTTGTAGTTTCAAATGAAATTTTATTATCATGAAGCAAATGTCATTTTACTCTCTTAACAAGCTCTATCAGATTAGTTTTAATTTGTTAAACATTAAAAATTTCTTAGGTTATTGATACAATTTGTGAGACATTTTGATTCATCCCTAATTTGGTACTTGAGGGTTTTACAAATGACATCTTTAGCACCTAAGAATTATAATTTTTCTTTACAATTTATCTAATTTCTTAAAAAGTTTTGTCTAAATTTGGTTAAATTATTATATAATTAAAAATATCTTATCATGTGACACATACATCACTATAATTTAGTTATATTATATTGTTTCAATTTATCTCATTTTACATTTTAATGGATATTTAATTAAATTAAAATAACACTTTATTTTAATTGATGCATATTTTTTTAGTTCAAAAATACTACAAACAATGTTTGATCATGATTGAACAAATTTGTTAAATTTCAATAGGATAAGCTCTATAAATTAAAAAATTTGTTTATATTTTGTAGAAATTTAGTTTTCTATGGATTTCTATGCTTTGTGAGATAGTTGGACTTTCACATGATTTGTCAATCAAAGAAGTTACACTCATACTTCTTTGTACCTTGGAATGTAACTTCCACTTATAATTTATCTTAATTGTTCAAATTCTTTTCTTTTTATTATAGTATGTTAAAATTAATCTCTATTTACCCACTTATGTGAAAAATTCATAAGATCTGTTTTGTTTTATTATATTTCTATAATTAATCTTATTTTTTATTTGTTATATATTTATTGAATATTGAAATAATATTTCTTTATGATTAATGCTATTTTAGTTATGTTATTCATACAAACTCCAAATATGTTCTGATGTAGAAGGAACAAACGTCATTAGAGTCATCTAGATGGGCTCTGTCAAATTAATTATTCATTTCTATAATTTTTTAATGTTATTTTTTGATTAGATATTTTAAATAAACTTCATTTGATAATCGAGTATTTTATTCCAGATCTCCTTTATATCACAGAATTGAAGTTACCAGTAAAATTGATCTCATTTTTAAAATAATTAAATTTTCTTTCATTATATTTCTCTTGCTATTAAATTCTAATTCTCCTCTCTTGTGACCTTTACATGATTTAAATTTTATTATATTACATTGCTTTAGTTTATCATATTTCAACTTTAACATATATTTCACAACTTTAAAATAATAATTTATTTATTTTTAATACTATAAACTTTGCTAATTCATAGTAACTCTAACGAAAATGTGGTCTAATGAAGCTAATGTTGTTATACTAGTCTTGATAAGCTTTATCCATTCAAATATTCATTTTTGTTTTGTAAAATTTTTATTTTCTAAGGCTTTGGCATGCTTTAATAAATACTTTGATTGGTAAATTATTTAATAGTTGTGAAAATAATATTTTATTTCTATTTATGCCTATTTATTTGAGAAATTTCTAGTATTTTCAAAACAGGACGAATTTAGACAAATTAAAATTCATCTACATTGTATCGAGGTGTCTATGAATTATAGATTGATTCTTATTATTTTTTAATTATTTAATGTTATAATAATTGGCATATCGTAATAAATAACTTGATTCTTTCACAGTTTAATGATCAAGAATATTAAACTCGTTCTCCTCAGTGTCTTGGAAAGAAAATTTCTCATTCAATTTATTGCAACTTTTAAAATGTTTTGATTTAATTTTATTATTTTACTTTAAAACTAAAAGTCTTCTCTTATGTGACATTTATATTGATTTGATTTAGTTATATTACATTACATTAGTTTCTCTAAATTCATCTTTAAATTATAATTTAATTTTAAAATAATTAATTATTTTATTATTATTTATTCCTACTAAATGTTGAAAATCAATATATTTCAAAAAGGAACCTAATCAAGAAAAAACCAATATTATTGGACTTATCTTGATGAGCTCTACAAAATTAAATATTCATTTTCTTATTTAAAGTTATTTTTATTTTTAATTATTGACATGTTTAGTTTAAATTTCTTATTCATCCTTGCTTTGATGTTTAAATACAATACATTTGATCTCCTTCGAATCCTAAAATGTAACTTTCCAATAAAACATTTTGTCATACTACCTTTAAATTATTTTTATTTGGATATACTACATTATTTTAATTTATCTCATTTCAATGCGATTATATAGTTATGTAATTCTCAAATACAATTATTTATTATCTATTATTATTTGATAGGTAATTTGTACTAATTCCGAATGAGCTATAATTAGGACGAAGCAAACATTGTTGGACAAGTGTCATTGAGTAACGTCAAATTAAACCTTTATTTCTATATCTTAAATATTTATATTTTTTTAGAATTTGGACATAATTTTTAAGACGTCTTGATTCTTTCTTCACTTAATGATTGAGGATATTACACTAAATCTTCTTAGTATATTGGAACATAACTTTTCCTCATAATTTATTTAATTTTTCCAAATATTATTATTTTATTTCGTGATATAACTATGAACTTATATATCCCTCTTAGGTGACCTATAATTTCCTCCCATGTATTATTTTTATTGTTACTCAATTTGGTAATTCTGTATAATTTTAAAAGAGCTTAAATTCAGTTGAAAAAATATCATTAAATTAGTCATGATGAGATATGTCCAAATAATTGTTTATTGATATTTTTTAAATATTTTATTTTCTAGGATTTTGGTATATTTCACTAGTTAATTTGATTGAAACTTGATTTAATGCTTGAATATTTTATAATCATTTTCCTTTGAACCGTGGAATACAACTTTTCCACATAGTTCATAAATTTTTTCAATTTTTTTAATTTCATTTAACTTTATTACTATGAATTTGTAATTCTACTCTTCTGTGACAGTTATATACTTTTGATTTGATTAAGTTAAATTTCTCCAACATACCCCATTTTATATTTATTACATATTTACTTAATATTAACATTATAATTTATTATTATTTATATTCACTTAATTAGGTAATTTGTTGTAATTCCTAGCAAATTCTTACTGATATGAAATAAACATTATTTGACATATCCTTAAGAGTTTTATCAAAATAAACATTAAAATATATGTTTTAAATATTTGATTGGAACCTTTTAAAAGGCATTTTTACTCCTACCTGATTTGATGAATGAGAATGTTGCACACGATTTCTTGATTATCATCGAATACAACTTTTTTGTACAATTTATCATTTGCATTGAAAAATTTTTCTTTGATTTGATTATATTACATTGCTTAAATATATCTCAATTTTTCTTTCATATTTAATTATCAAATAATTAAATTATTGTTCAATATTATTTATGGCCATTTAATACAATAATTAATAGTAATTCCAAATAGTGTCAAATCATGATAATGAAAAAAACATTCGAATCATCTAAATGTCCTCAATCATATTAAATATTCATTTCTATACTTTTCACTTTTTTAGTTTTTACAATTTTGTAACATTTTATAGGACATTTAGATTCATAACTGATAAGATGATTGAGAATATTAAACTCGATCTCTTTAATATATTATAATATAACTTTTTAGTTTAATTTTTATTTTATAAAACTTTTTTTGTTTTATTTTATTATAGTAATATTAAATATTAATTCTCTTCTTATGTGATAATTGCATCATTTTATGTAGTTGTTTTATATTACTTCAATTTATCTCATTTTAACTTTATTACATATTTACGTTATATTAAAATTCAAATATACTTTTAATTGTGCTTATTTATATTTTTCATTCACAAAAATTGTAAATAAGGTTTGATAGAGACAAAATAAATGTCATACACAATTTGATAATTAAGGATGTTAGAATTAATGCTATTGATTTAAATTTTTAGCTTTAATTTGCATATGTTGTTATGTTAGTCTAAATCTTCCCTTATGTGGTTTTTATATGACTTTTACTATATAATATTATATTACTTTAATTTATCTTATTTTATTTTTTAATATATATAGACTTAATAGTACAAAAATTATAATTAATATTTTTATTTTTTGTAATTTATTGTAATGTCGAATGGGGTCCAAACGATAGGAAACAAATGTGATTGGTCTCAAATAGATTTTTTTTATTTAGTTAATATTCATTACTTATATTTTTAAATATTTCATTTTTATGGGTTTTACATGCATTACTTATTCATGCACGATATGACAATCAAGGATGTTGCACTCAATTTATTTGGTATATTGGAATGTAATTTTTTTGTGTAATCTCTATTTCTAAAAAGTAATGCTTTGATTTGATTTTATTACTTCATAACCATAAGTTCCCTCACATGTGGCCTTCAGAAAACATTGACTTCGTTATATTACCTTATTTCAAATTAACATATTTTAGTATTAATAAATATTACAAAAATTTAATTATTATTATTTCTTATCTATATTTTAAGTTATAGTAATTAAAAATTATTTTCGACCAAGATTTAACAAATGTTGTCAGACTTGTTTTGATGGCATCAATCTATTCAAATGTTGGTTATTTTTCTTTCAATTTTTTTCTATTGTTTTACATAATTTACGAGATATTTTCAACTGTTCTTAATTTTATGATTGAGGACTAGATCTGCTTAGTATGTTGGAAGACCAGTTTTCCATGTAACATATCAAGATTCTTCAAATTATTCTAGTTCATATTGTTATATTATATTACTTTGGCGTCTCTACTTTCATCATTATTTTATATATCCTCAAAAATAAAACAACAATTTATTAATTTTTTTGATTAATAATTTTGGTAACTGACTCTAATCCAAAACGTCCAATTGATATGAAACAAATGTTGTTGGACTTAGCTCGATAATCTTTATCTAAATACATATTTATTTTTTAAGCTCATTGGTTTTAAATTTGTACTTGATTTGGTAAGTGAGGATGTTGCACTTGATCTCTTGAATATCTTATAATATAACTTTCTTGTATAGTTTAACTCTATTTTTAAAAACAATTTTCTTTAATTTGATCATATTACTATGGAACATTAATTCTTCTTTAACGTGCTCTATACATCTTAATGGTTTAGTTATAATATATTCCTTTAGTTTCACTTTCAAGTCGTCTTTCTTGTGCATTTTATGCATTTTTTCCAACATTTCATTTGAATTGGCTTTACTGTTATAAAATTGTAATTCGCCTCTATTGAGACCTTTACATAGCTTTGATTTCGGTATTATTACTTTTGCTTAATTTTCCTCATTCCAACTTTAAAATGTTTTTCTTGGTATCATAACAATAGTTTTTGTTTATGCTTGTGCTCATTAATAGCTCAAAGGAATTGAATTTGAGGTACTTTCATTTTTAAGAATGTTTTTTGTAAGATTTTACATGTTTTATAAGACATTTCAATTTTTATATTGTTTGATGATCAATGATGTATAACGTGATATCTTTGATATTTTTTAATAGAACTTTCCTTTACAATTTGCCTTTCTTTTCAAAGCTTTTTATTGCATTTTCTTGTATTAAAATGAGGCTTTAATTCTCCTCTCTTATTACCATTACATCCCTAAAAATTTCTTTTATTACATTTCTTTAGCATATCTCATTTTAGATTTAATATTTATAACATAAAGTTAAAACATTAATTTATTATTATTTTTACTTATTTAATTTTTTAGTTTGTTATAATTCAAAATGAGGACTAATAGATTGAAACAAAAAATTTATCTCATCTCGAAAAACTCTACCCAATTAATATTCATTTATATAATTTTAAATATTTTATTTTACTATCTTAAAAATTATCTTTTTGTGATATCTTTTTGTGATATCCACACCTAATATATTAATTAGCTATGTTGTACCCAATGTCCACACTATCTTCTAGTACTATTTTCTCAAACAAATTATCTCAATCCTTTGCATTTTTTTCTTTGATCGTTTTACAATGTTGTGTATTTCTAAATCTCCTTTAATGCAACCATTACATTGTTTTTATTTGGTTATACTACATTACTTTTTTCATCCCTTTTGAACTTAAATATACATTCACCTAATATTTAAATGATAATTAATGTTATTTATTGTTATTTAGTTTTGGAAATCCTAGCAATTCCATGCGATGTTTGATCCAAATGAAACAAGTGTCATTGTACTCATCTCAACAAGCTCTAACTAGTTAAATATTTTGAAATATTTAATTTCTAAGGGTTTAACATGTTTTATGAGAAATTTTGATTCATATATTACTTGATGATCATGGATGTTACACTTCATCTGTTTACCATTTTTGAATGTAAGTTTCCTATTCAATTTATCTTATTTCATCTAATTATTATCCATAATTTGGCCATATTATGATATGATTCTTGATCTCCTCTGAAGTCACTTTTATAACAACATCATTTAGTTATCGTAGATTACATCACTTTTACCTCAATCCCCTTTGTATCTTTTAAATAAACATTCCTAAGTAATTTTAATTTATTGTTCTCAATTTTAACTTTTTAGAATTTTATTTCTAGGGCTTTTGCACGTTTTTTTATTACTATGCATGCTTCATGAGGCATTTCAATTTATAAGTTATTTTGTGATTAACAATATTACACTCGATTTTCTTAGGATGTTAAAATGCAACTTTTGCATGCAACTTTTCATAATTCATCAAATGTTTCTCTTTGATTTATTTATATTATTTCATTTATTTATCCTATTTCGTTTTCAATGTATTTACTAAATATTGAAAAAATAATTTATTGCTATTTATGTATAACAACTTTTTTAATTCAAAAAAAAATCTGAATGAACTTTATTCAAGATGAAACAACATTGTTTGACATTATTCAACAAGCTCAATCAAATTAAATATGAACCCCTTATTTTTAATATATAATATTTTTTCTTCATACTTGATTAATCTATTTCACATTTTTCTAAATTTTTTTCAAATATTTCACTATATTTTAAAGAATTTTTAATTCTCCTTTCTTATGAAATTTACATCATTTTGATTTGGTTAAGTTAAATTGCTTCAATTCCTCCTGTTTCAATTTTTGTAAATATTTAGTTTATATTAAAATAATATTTGCTTAAATTTTTTTGCTTATTTAGTTTTAGAATGCCCAACAATTACTAAAAGATGTCTAATACAGGTTAAATAAACTTTGTTTAACATGTGTCAAAGGGCTCAATAAAATAATTTTTTTAATTTTTTAGCATATTTGTTTCTCGATTTTGCCTCACCATACTAGATATTCTAATTCATGCTTAATTTTGTGATGATGACATTGCACTTGATCACTTTATTTTATTTGAATGCTACTTTCATGCATATTTTTTTTTTTTTCGATTTGATTTCTCTTTATTGTGTTTATTTTGGTAATTAGTAAATTTTTTGTAAAGTTTTCCTCGAGATGAAGCAAATATTATTGGACTAGTATTAACAAGCTTTATAAAATTAATTACTCATTCCAATATTTTGAAGTATTTTTTTCTAATAAATTTGAATGCTTTTTGAGTAACTTTTCTTCTTGCATAATAAGACAATCAAGGAAGTTACACTCGACCTCCACTGATTTTTGAATGGAACTTTCTTATACAATTGACCTTATTTGATCAAATTGTTAGATTTGATATGTGGTATTGCTATGAAACTCAAAATCTCCTTTATTATGACATTTACATCACTTTGATTTTATTATATTAAATTGTTTCAATTTATCTAATTTTGATTAAATGTATATTATATAATTATAAAAAATTGTTTATTATTATTCCTTCTTAAGTGCTTTTTATCACAACAAATTTAAATGAGGTTTAATCGTGATAAACAAAACCTTAGTTGAATCATCTCGTCAAGTCTTTTCTAATTAATACTTATTTTTTACGTTTTTTAAGTACTTATTTTTCTCTTTTTAATGTACGTTTTCTGGCATGTTTTTGAACATAACTTGATTATTGAGTATGTCGCACTTGACCTCTTTAGTATTTAGGAAAACAATGTTTTCACAAAATTTATCTAATTCATTCAAATAGTTTTATTCAATTTGGTTATATTTCGATGAAATACTAATTCTGCTCTCTTTTAAACTTTATATTTGTTATTTTATTTTATTAAATTCAATCCATTTATCTCATTATAACTTTATTATTTACTTGTCATTTACTATAATAATAGTTTATTGTTATTTATGCCTAGTTAATTGTGTCATTAATATAAATACCAAATGAGCTCTAATTGAGATTAAAGTAATGTCATTGGACCTCTCTTGACAAGCTCCATTTATTATAAAATTTTTCTAAATTTAATTTTTAATGTTTTGGTATATTTGGTGAGATATTTTTATCCATGCCTAGTTTGATGATTATCTACATTACAATTGATCTTCATAGTATTTTTCAATGCAACCATTCTAAAAATTTTTCTTATTTTTTATGTTTTTAATTTTATTTAGTTATAGTGCTATGAAATTATAATTTCTTTTATTTAGTAATATTACATAACTTTTGGTTATTACTTTTAGCTTTAATATATTTTTCTTTTGATTAAAATAATAATTTATTATTATTTATAATTAGTTATATAGTAATTTATCATAATTTGAAATAAGATCTAATAGACATAAAATAAATAACATTAATATCATCTTCATTAGCTGTACGTAACAAAATAATACTTACTCATTTTTAAAATAAATTTTTAATGATTTTGTGAGTTTTATAGAATATTCCAATTTGTACTTGATTTGACGATTGAGAATATTACAGTCGACCTTTCTCATGTCTTAGAATTCTATTTTGTCACACAATTTATCTCATTTATTAAATAATTTACTTTGATTTGGATATATCACTTGGAAACACTAATTCACCTATTATTTTACCATGATTTTTATTATTTTTGTTATATTATCCAAGCTAAATTTATCTTAATATAGCTTTATTTTAAATCATCTAATTGTAATGAAAAAATACTACTATTTATGCTTATTTGTCATGATATTTCATAGTAACTTCAAAGAAAGTTTGATCAAGAAAAAATAGAAGTTGTAGGACTTATCTCAAGCTCTATTAATATAAAAATTTATTTTTTATTGCTAAGTGTAGTATTTTTATTTTTTTTTCTGGCATGCATTACATGGAAATTTAATTTTTATATGTTTTTATGATAACATCAGCGACAATAGGCATCCTCAATACCTTCAAAAGTAACATTATAGCAAAATACTTCTTATCCAATACAACCTTTTGATTTGATTTTTTTATAATATATTGCTTCACCGAATCCATTTTAGCATCAATATATATTTACTTAATGTTAAAAAAAATAATTTGTATCAATTAAGTTTAATTACCTTGGTATTTCATGTTTGCTGCAATGGAGATTTGCTTAACAAGAAGCAAATGACAGTTAAGTTTCCTTGATGAGCTCTATGAAATCAAATAACCATTTTATTTGTTTAAAAAAATTATTTTCTAGGGTGTTTTATGTTTTACATAACATTTTGATTGTTAGCTATTTTGGAGATCTAGGATGTTACACTAATCTCCTAATTATATTTGAATATAACTTTCTCTTAAAAGAGACTATATTTCCATAATCTACCACACCTTAGCTTTAATATATGTTTAATTTATCTCAAACAACTTTCTCATTAGACTTGTCACAGAAAGAACTTCCAATTAAGTATTAAAAATTATACTTTTTTAATATTTATTATATAGTCTTTTTTCCTACATTAAGACACATTTGGATTTGTGCTTCAATTTATAATCAAGTATTTTACGTTTGATCTCTTGAGGTTTGTGCAATTCAATATCCTATTATTGTTTTATCTCATTGTTTTCAAAGTTTTAGCTTTTATTTTGTAATTTTACTATATAACTCTAAATCCCCATTGTGTCACCTTCACATTCCTTAAATTTAGTTGGTTACATTTCCTTTGTTTCTATCATTTTGGATTTAATTTTTATTTATTTAATTTTAGCTCCATAATTTATTATTTCTTATGCTTATCTCTTTTTGTGTTTCGTATTAACTCAAAATAAATATTTTTTAGCTATTTAAATATTTTACATTTTTCTCTCTCTAGAGTTTGCATAGTTGTCAAGAAATTTTTATTAACACTTGATTTAATGATTAAGGATGTTACCTTCAACAATGTTAGAATTATGTACTACAACCTTATCAAACAATTTATATTATTTATTCAAACTTTTTACATTGATTTGGCTGTGTTGCTATGTATGTCAATGTTACTTGTATGTAACAATTATTTGGTTAATTTCATCAATTTATCCCATTTAAGCTTTTGTTTCAAATTATTTAATTTTAAAATAATAATTTAATTTATATTATGCTTATTTAATTTTGTAATTCATAGTAATTCCAAACATGGTCTGATGAAGACAAAACAAGAACCGTTGTGGGCTCTTATTGATCTTTAATTTAATATATATAAATATATATATTAATAATTTTTGCATGCTTTATGAGTCATTTTTGCTAGTACATAATTTAATAATGATGTTGAAGTCAACCAACTTAGCACCTTAAAAATCACATTGCCTACACAATTTTTAAAATTTCTTATGTTACAATGCTACCCATACTTTCTTCCAAAAAGGCAATTATATCACATTGATTTGGTTATGTTACATTGTCTCAATTTATTTCATTATGTATTTAATATGTTTTTTTTCTTAGTTACAATATTAATTTATTATTATTTATGCTCTTTCATTTTGAAAATTTTAGTTATTTAAAGGTTTTTTTGGTTAAGGGGAAATAAAAATCATTGGACTCATCTAGATGAAGACTATCCATTTTATTATTAAATTTTATTAAATTGATTACTTTGTTTCTAATGTTTTAACACATTTTATGAGACATTTTTATTTGTCCCCGATTTGATGATTGAGCTTGGGAATGAAACTTTCTTATACAAATCTTCTCATTTTTCAATTTTTCATCATTTATTTTGTTACTTTATTATTTTTAAATTTATGTTATTCATATTTTTCTTTATATTTTTTAATATTATAATAGAAATTTATATTTATTTATGCTAATTTACACTTGTAATTTATAGTAATTCCAAATAATGTCTAATTTTTATACTCAATCTCTATAGTAACTTAAAATACAACTTTTTCATACCATTTATCTCATTTCTTCAAACTTTTTATTTTTATTTAGTTATATTACTATTAACTCTAAAATTCAAATCATCTGTTTCTCATATAGCATTGAGTGAGCTATATATATTGCTTCCATTTATCATATTTTAGTCGTAATTAATATTTAGATAAAGTTTACATAATAATTTCTTTATTTATGTTTGGTAAATAAAAACTTTAATTGAAGTTAAATCAACGAATACCATCCAATTAAATTTTCATTTTTATTTCCTGCAATATTTTATTTCTTTTTTTTTGCACACTTTTTGAGAAATTTCTATTCATTAAATTTTTCATGATCAATGATTTTATCCTCGATCTACTAAATATCTTGGAGCATAACTTTATCATATAGTTTATCTCATTTGTTAAAATGTTTCACATTGATTAGGTTATTTTACTATGTAACACTTATTCTTCTTTCCATTAGAAATTATATCAATCTCCTAAGTATCTTGGAGTGAAAGTTTACCATAAAATTTATCTCATCTTTTAAAATTTTTATTCATACCTCATATAATATTTGGGTTGTTACACTTTATATCTTTAGTATCTCAAAATGTCACTTACATATTCTCTTTACCCAATTTTTCAAATGTTTTTTAATTTTGTAATACTACTATGAAACTCCAATACACCTCTTATTTAAAATTTAAAATATTTTTATTTTGTTTACATTACTTCCATTTTTGTTATCTTAACTTTATTATAATTTTTTTTATAATTAAAAAAATTGTTATTTTTAATATTATTTTCTTTTGTAATTCAAAATCTTTGAAAATGACGTCAAATTTGGAAGCAAAAAATTTACTTCGATTGAGCTGAATGAGGCATAATGATTTAAAAAAGTATTTAATATTTTTCCTATTGATTGATGTAATTTCTAGTAATGCCAAAATGGTTACGATTGAGAAAAACAAGAATTAATCAGTAAAGTCCATTAGCTCCATTAAGTTAAATATTTAATTTTAAAAGTTTAAACATTTTCATCTTAAAGGGATGACAAAATTAATGAATCCTTCCAATTCACACTTGATTTGATGATAAATATTGTTACATTCGATCTTCTTGATATTTTGGAATGTAACTTTTATTTTCATATAATCTCATTTATTCAAATATTTTAATTTAGTTTTGTTATATTACTATGAAACACTTAGTCTACTATTTGAGACTTTTGCATCACTTTTATTTGATTAAGATGCGTTAATTCAATTAACAACTTTTTAGCTTTATTATACATTTAATTAGTCTTTAAATAACATTTTATTATTATTTAAGTTTTTTTGTTTTGGTGCTTTATAGTTATTCCAAGTGATGTCAAACCAAGATAAAACAAACATTTTTTATTTTTTTACATTTTTATTATCTAAAGTTTTAGAACACTTCACAAGTACTTTCAATTCACTCTAGATTTAATGGTCAATGTTGTCACACATTATCTCCTTATCATCTTGGAACTTATTTTTCTTGTATAATTTTTCTTATTTCATCAAATTTCTTAATTTTATTTTGTTACATAATTATAAAACTCTCATCACCTTAATCGAAGGTCTTTAGATGACCTTTATTTTGTTATATTGAATTGCTTCAACTTATGCCACTTTAGAATTAATAATTTTTGCATAATTTCAAAATAATAATTTATTATAATTTATGCTTATTCAATTTGGTAATTCATTTAAAAATTTAATTTTTAACTTTATATTTTTAAATGTTTTTTTAATTGTTTTAGCACACTTCAAGAGACATTTTTATTTTCACATGATTTATCGATCGAGAATATTACATTAGATCTCTTAGGCATCTTGGAATGCAACTTTTCCATTTAATCTATTTCATTTCTTGAAATATTTTATGTTGATTTTCTTTTATTTCTATGAAACTCCAATTCTTCTCTTTTTTACTTTGATATTTCTTTTATTTTGTTATATTACATTTGTTCAATTTATCTTATTTTAACTTCAAAATACGTTTTATTAATATTAAAGTAGTAAATTATTATAGTTTACTTTTTTTAACTTAGTAACTCTTAGTTATTTTAAATGAGGTATGATTTAAAAAAAATGTAAGTTATTCGTCTCATATCAATGGGCTTTAAGTAATCAAATGTTCATTTTTATATTATTAAATATTTAGTTATCTATTATTTTGTCACATTTCGTAAGGCATGTAAAAAAAAGAAAAACATTATTTAAAAATATAGAAAAATTATTTAAACTGATAGAGTTTATCTTGCTGAGTCCAATAATGTTTCTATTGTCTTACTTTACCTTCTTTGGAATTTCAACAAAATACCCAACGAAATAAGAATTAACAATAACAAATTATTACTTTAAAATAAATCAAACATATATTATAGAAGAAATAACATAAATAAAAGCAATGTAATACAACAAAATAGACATAATGCAATGTTGGCATGAGAGGAGTTTTAGACTAACATAGTAATATGACAATCACATAAAAAATTTAATGAAATTAGATAAATGCATGGGAAAGCTGCATTCCAAGTTAGTAATAAGATCGAGTGTAACATTCATGATCGCCATGTTAGGTAAGAATCAAAAGGACTCATAAAGTTTGCAAAAACCACACAAAATTTTTTTCAAATTAAACAAATAATAATAAATAACATAGTGATCATTGACATAAGGAGAGTGATGTTTGTTTCAACTTGATTGGATGTCATTTGTAATTGTTATTAGTTATAAAGCAAAATAACAATAAATACTAATAAATTATTATATTAAAATTAAGAAAATATATATGAAAGTTGAAGTGAGATAAGTTGAATAAATGAAATATATAACCAATTAAAATTGAGAGATAAAAAATGAATAAGATAAATTATATGAAGAAGTTGCATTCCATGACAATGAGTACACTTGTTCAACAAATTGGAATGTCAAATGCAGTACAACTTGATTTAGCTCGTAAAGCATCTAAAAACCTGAGAAAAAAATTATTAAAAAAATATTAACAAATTTTTAATTAGAGAGAGCATGTGAACTAGGTGGAAGGAAATTTGTTTGGCCTTAATTAGACCTTATATAGAATTACTACAAATCTCCAAAGCAAATAAACATAAATAATAAATAATTATTATTTACATATGAAGTAATGATATATTGAAGTTGAAATTTGTTAATTTGAAACAACGTAATATAAAAAGCTTTGAGCGTTATAAAGATAACTTTAGAAAAGTGATTGCATTTCTTTATGACATAACCAATTTAAAATGGAAGAAATCTGAAGAAATGAGTCAAATTATAATGGAAAGCTACACTCTATGGTAAAAAAGAGATCGAGAGCAACATCCATGTGTATCAAATCATGCATGAATCAAAATGGCTCACAAGGAGTACCAATGAAATAAAAAATGAATATCTAAAAATATGAAAATAAATATTTTATTATATAGAACTCATTCAGAAGTGTTAAATCATGTATGTTTTTTTATTAGTTTAACATTTTCTTGAATAGAAGTGATGAAAAGATCTTGCAAGAGGAGAATTAGAGTTACATAGTAACAAAACAAAATCAAAGAAAAAGTTTAGATGGAAAGATATAAATTATATTTGAAAGTTGTATTTCGATTCAATAAACAGATCAGGTGTAATGACCTCAATAATGAAATCAAATATGAAAAAAATATCTCATAAAGCTAACTTATTTTTCTTCTTCTTCTTCCCCCTCCCTTTTCTTCTTCAATTTCTTCTTCTTCTTCGTCTTCTTCTTCTTTTCCTTCTTCTTCTTCTTCTTCTTCATCTTCTTCATCCTTTTCTTCTTCTTCACCTTCTTATTCTTCTTCCTCTTCTCTTCATCTTCTTTATCTTCTTCTTCCTTGTTTTTTTAATGTAGTAATTAAATTTTAATCATAAAGTAACAGCTATGTGTAAGTTAAATTTTTCTTTGTTGTACATCTTTTTTTATTGTGCCAAAAAGGTAGAATGATCATATTTTAGATAAAATTTTAAATAATAAATAATTGAGCAAAACTACATGATAGGAGAGAGTATGAAGTTAAGGGTAGCATATGTTCTTCATTTTTAATATGTCTTATAATGATAAATTTTATAAATATATAATTTTACTTATTAAATTTTTATGTAAACATCTATGTCTTATCATCATCAACAGATGATGATTGTTAGGTCACCCTTTTGATTGATGTGCTAAGGTATAAATGATTGACATTTTATTCCCATGTGCTTGCTTGGTAAGAATTACATTTAGTTTTCTAGAAAAAGCCAAGTAGTTTTAAATGTGGTGAATTAAAGATCTTCAAAGAACCTTTTAGCATTCAATAAGCTAAAAAGATTGATGAAATGCACATCAATTTAGAAAGTGATTCTTTTTTTATTAAAAAAAATGTTAGCTTATTTACATTTAAATATAAGGAACATATCATCCCACATATCAATTTCAAATCCTACTTAAGCATTTTAATTATTAAATACATTTCTTGATTTACGAAACTTTCTTGATTTCTTATTTTCACTTAATCTTTTCCTTTTTTAAATCCCATTTATGCATTTTTCAAACTTTTATTTTCGTTAAATTAGAAAAAACATTAAAAAAATTATATATATATATATATATATAAAGCCTAATTAAAGTGCAGTGCCCTTGGGCTCATAAAGCTTGAGCAGGCCTTAGAAGCCTCGAATCAGGAGACCATGGGAACAAAGTAGTGTTGACCAATATCTTAGCTAGGAAGATCAAATCAATGATAGTGTTAAACTCAATCAAGGTTAACTATAAAAATTTTCTTTTCCATATCAGTTAACCTATCCTTGAATCAAACAACTCAAAGATCTTAATTTTGAATCCTATAAAAAAGATCATTCAAGCATTTACTATAAATGAATTCAATATTGTATATGTCATGTGATGTGATCGAATTGCCAAAATTTAATTCCATCTTATTCAATAGTCCCTAATTCTTTCATTATTACAATCATTGATGTGATATTCTAGATCTACTTCTAGTTAATTCAATGGCTCCACTCAATCACACCTAATAACTAATTCTAAACCTATTATCTGCTTCATTGTATGACCTGTTTGGAAGAATCTTTTAGTTTGGCAGCATCTTCTAGAATTGCTTTTTCTTAATTTTTTAATAACTATTGTCAAACATTTTATATAAAACCATTACAAATGAAAGTACTAATGAATGTTAAGAAACTTTTATATGATATTCTAATAATGTAAAATTGTGAAACAACACATTAAGGTTTAATACTCCTAAAAATTGAAAACTACTCTTAGTTATTCCTAACACTTTTAAACTTTAATATTCTCTGGTCTTTTCATAATTCTCTCTTTGTTGTGCAATGCTTTATTCAACAACAAGTAGAAGAAACTATATCTTTTAACAAAATGTTTTTATTGATGTATTTTCCCATTGGGTTTTTTGGTATAATATTTATGAAAGATTGAGCTTGGTTTGATCTAGCTAAAGAAATTTAGTTTTAGTTGAACTCACAAAAAGTATTGGATATATTGAATCCAAAAAATCTAATAATTTTGGGACCAAATTTAAAGAAAAACAGTAGGTTATAATTTTTTGTAATAGCAGTGTTTTCTTGACCTTGGTTAGACGAATTATATATTCTAGTTTGAGCTGAATGTCAAAAAACCTTTAGTATAATTTTTTTATTTTAAATATAATTATTTTCCAAATCATACCAATTAAAGTTATTTATAAAAATTATTTTAACCAATTTCTTTTAAAAGTCAGTACTAATTCGATAAAGAATTTTTTATAATAAATACATTAAAAAAAGACAATAATTTAAAACAGGAAATCAACATTCTTTTATGGAATTCACGTGCTCTAATTTCACTTGAAATGAATATGATGGATAATTCATTATTCTAGGAAACGTACCAGTTAAACAACATAAAAATAATTACTTAATCATGCAAATAAATTAATAATATTGACAAATATAATTAGATTACACTTTGCTTATCTCTTAAAATTATGAATCAAGAGGAATTATGTAGCATATCTTATGTAAATCATGACAAAAAAAATCAATAGTGAAAATTTAGCAAATTAGTCTATTATTATTTAGAAATTAGCTACTTTTAGACATAAAACCTTTAAGTTCATAAAACTTTATGATTTAAGCAGACTTACTAAAGGGTAAGACTTTCTTTTCTTATGTCTTATGATTCCTTTACCTCTTCTTTTTCATACCACACACTTTGTCCTCCTTTGTTTCGTTAGACATAAAGGATAGAAGTATATGTTGGGCTTATGAGCTAGTTAAATGATGCATCTTATATATGAATGACAATAAGTCCTTAATCTATTCTAATAGCCTCCATGACTCGTCTTAGGCAATGCTAATAACATGGCCTAAATCTCTTTATCCTAATCTAATCTCCTTTATTGAAGTTGTTTCAAAATTTAGATTTAGGACACCATAATTCCAATTGTTGGGATTAAAAGCAACTGAAATAAAAGTCTAGTTTATTATGTTCTTGCTATCATACTTGTATGATAAAAATTTTCTATTATATGATGAATTAAATTTTCCTTTATTAAATATTATTTCCACTAATTGTAACTATATCAACCTACTATTATTGCATTACATTATGCTATACATAAATTTTTCTTGTCATAATTCAATAATTCTCTTATGTGAAAACACTCTTATCTTAATGATACTTATAAGTTAGCACTAATTCTATCTTATGATACTCAACTTACTAAATTTGGATCTTTTTGCTTTTTTTATTATTATAGTTGTATAATCAATGACTTCACACATGTATGACCACAGCATCACTGCATTTTTTCATTAATGATCCTACATGCTATTTTAATTAGCTATGTTAACTAAGTTTTGCAGTCTAACACATTTCTCTCCTTTTTATACTATATTGCATCGTATGTTCACAACCAATTTATTCTTTGTTGTCTATATCAGATCCAAATAACAATATTTCTCAAGACATTATTATGGTTATAACATAACTATGTTGTACTTCTATGACCAAGTCAACTTTAATAACTTATTTAGAATTACATCTTGATTGCTTTTGTTAACAAATTGAGCCATGGTGTTAACCAATATAGTAGCATGCAATATTCATTACTAGCCTTTCATTAATGTTTTTCCTACAATGTACTGTGTTACCTTCTACCTTTATACCAAAAGATTCTTCATAGAGGCACAATTAAAATCAAACATGATTATTTACTAACAATTAAAAGAATTTAAGCATAAAAAAGAGAAATTAACATATATTTCCTAGCGAAGTGAGGGGTGCAACAAGGTCATGATAAGTGTTGAAAAATAAAATATTATAGACTTTTTAACTTATGGAAGAATATGTGAAATGAACCTAAAATAATTGCATTATAGCACAAGTCTTCAATAGTAATAGGAACTTTATATGATGATACGAGCTTTTGGCCAAATGAAAAAACTAATTTTGAAATTATATGCATTCATTGACCATTCATGTGTTTTGTTCTCAGGTATTAAAGTTTTACTTATATTGAAAAGCTTTTGTTAAAAGCATCCTAAAATCATTGAATTAAGAATGTCACTTATCCAGCAATATTTTGCAATATAAAAAAATGCTAGTAAGAAACTTTTGTTGCAAAAACTTGCAAAGACATTCTTAATAAAATGTTTGTCATTCATTGTCATCAGATTCCTCATTAAGCAAGGTCTACCACAAGTGACATTCCATTTTAATATAGACATTAAGTTCAATAGTACATTGCATTTTTATATGTTTCTTCATGCACTTTCAACCTTACAAAATGTACAAGAAAAATTTTACGTCACTATTCATAGTCGATATTATCATCTCAATCTTATTTTCATTAGCGTAATATACTAAACATAAATTGACTTACTAATGAGTTTTAGCTCACAAACATAAAGTCAAAATTTATGTGTCATACATGAGTATTAATTTTAGGACCACATTTTGTATGCACTCTATGCACTTTTAAAATATGAATGATGTGCTATCTGAGAGGAAACATACAATACAACCTATTAAAATTTCAGAGTTCTTACATTTTTCTACAGTCGAAGAAGTTAATGCACAAAAATCATTTTAAAGCACCACATAAATTCTCACTTTTTGATGATTTTTTGAATAATGAATCAATAAATAATAAAATTTTGAGAGATTGAAGATAAGTTTTGCAAAAGTGCTAATTCTTACAAGAATAGATAACAAAGTTAGGACCATAAGTGTATGACATTATTTAAAAAATATTTAAGTTTAACAAGTTTCCTGAAATGAGTTAAAGATTCTATATTAGGATTTGAATAGTAGTATTTGCACAATAAAGCTATGAGAATCATTAGATATAGGGAAACTTTGGGTTACAATGTGAGAGTTAGTATGCTATTTCGTTATACTAAAAAAATTCATGGTCATACAATTATGACCAATGTGGTTAGCAGTTAGCAAAGACATATTTAGTAGATCATATAATACAACAATAGTTATAGTACTTGTACAACTTTTAAAATGGAATAAATCAAGTTTTTCAATATGTGTTACTTTTGAGCGTTGCCATTGTAGTTTAAGTTTATAAGATCTATGAAATGAAAAAAACTTGGATAAAGATGGTAAAGGGAAAATAAATTTAAGAGAAACACTAACACTAGAATGCATGTGTCCTTAATAAAAAGCTAAGGTGATATTTTTTAACAATTATAATATTATATCCAAAGATTTAAGAATTATATTTTTAGGTATATAAGGTCTTAAGAAGTAGTATAGCAAGACGTTTTATCGCCTTCTACCATTGAACTCTTCTAAGATCACACAATTGAGAAAATGCTAAACAAAAGAAGCTAACAACATAGAAAGAAAGGTGGGATTTTGAACATGCTGTAAGACGAAGACAATACCCCCTTTTTGCATAGGCCTTTGCTTAGTTTCTACGATATGCAACCCTTGGTTTAGCATGATAATCTAGAAGCATATTGGGATAATAACAATGAAGTAAATACACACAAACCATATAAATAGAATTTGGGTTGAGGTCTATTGCTATTTTGCCTTAAAGAAAAGATTTTAAATGTTGAACTTTGCTTATCATCATAGTAACAAAGTCATGATATTTCCACTTGATATTTAAAATGCACATTCATGTTTAATTAAAATTTCATTCTTGAATGAAGCATGAATTATATATATTTAGCTAATTAAAAAATTATGTAACATGCTTGACTAAAACTTTATGATGCTATTGTGAAATTATGTTTGCAGTATTTAAGTTCTTATTCTAATATAAATAATGTTAATGTTTCTAATACATACTAGAGGAAAGAAATTTAGTTGTTGTAATTATTTTATGTTGTAATAGAACGAAACTATGTGGTTAAAAGTTGGTATCTAAATATGAGTTGTTTCATGGCATTGACTGATGAAATAAAAATCTTAAATGTCTAAATTATTCATGATACTACTATTTTTGGAGGTTCAACTAAGATTTCTATTATGTGAGCTTCCACAAAATTTGAATTTTTATGAAAATGAAAAGGAACTTCCATTGCTCATGAAAGAAACAATTTTTGTTCATTGACTGCTCCTATAAGTAAATTTATTTTCCAATCAAATGCAATCATGTTGTTGAGATTTCTTTTTTCCAAAGTTGACACTTGTGATAATTGAGTAAAGAAAATTGATATTGTTATTTTGATTGCAATATGAAATTCATGCTTGAAATATTTCTTCAATGCTATTGCTAAATATTTTCAAATAACCTCTAATTTAAGAAAATCATGAGTATAGACATGTACTGTCATATTCAAAATTTTAAACTTTAGGTAATTATTTTTTTTTGAATTATTGACAAAACCTATAATACCATAAAATATTGACTTTTTATGTTAAATTAACATTAACCATCAGCATAAAGATATGATTTTGGCTTTTTTTGAATGTTGCTATTGTAAGTGTTGTGATTGCGCTAATTATGTCAAAAATTGTGAATTACAATGCAAAGGCTTAAACTAGAGAGCTTTGGAAGCTTTGTTAGATCATAAATGAAGTCTTAGTTTTGAGCTTCTTAAGTTCCATGATGATGAGAATATGAATTAAAAATTTAAAAGTCTAACTCATGCATTTCATCAACTCAAACAAACTCTAAGGACCTATTGGGATTGCAATAATGAAACTAAGATCTGTGTTAGATGCTTGGGGATTAAAAATTTAGATGCATTAGGCTTGAAATATCAATTTTGTTTGTTAAAAACTTGACTGTTCAGGATTTCGAAATTTAATTCCTATGGTTTGATTTTTTAATCTTTGGTAAGCTTAAGCACCTAAGTAATGCTAGTAAGGCTTAAAAGTAATTTTTGATTTGAAAATAAGTTGGATGTGATTAGGGATTGTGCAATAACAATGAGTAAATTAAGATAAAATAACCCTTAATGACTACAACATTTGCACTAAGAATCAAAAAAGATAGAAATTAGGATAGGACTACGGATGTGAAGTAGTTTATGAGATTATGAGAGTAGTTAGTTTAAGATTATGATTTCATAATGCTCTTGATTTGTCCTCATAATAGGTGTTAAGAGAACCCAAGGGGGTTGATTATCCCGTTTAGTTTTAGCTAAACACTAATCTAGATGGGATTGTTTATGTTCAACTTTACAACCCTAAATTAGGCCTTTTGACCATTGATAAGTGTCTTAGAGGGTAATTTATGTGGCATATTTGGCTTATGAGAGGCTTTTTTATGGGTGTGGTGGCTCAAGTTTTCTTGTTAGGCATGATATTATTATTCCAAATCATATAAATCAAGGAATAAAATAAGGGCATTAACTTTAACTAATTTAGTATAGAAATTTTTCACTGAGTGAGTGCTTAATTAATTTTCATTATAGTTTAGAAGATTTGTCAAAAATCCTAGTTTTGGCAACATAGTTATCAAGATCTTGCAAAAATGTTAGATGATCTTTGTAGATGATTAAGGTTTTAGAGAATGCTCTAAGATTATGTTAAATGATAGGTTAGAGTAATAGAACATATCTAACGAACATTGTGATGTTGGATGATGAAATCATATGGATTGATGATTCTTGATAAGAAAGTTACACTTTTGATTGGATAGGTTATTATGTGTTAAAACCTAGATGATAGCCCACAAACAAAAGTAAGGTTAGTCAGATATGCCAGATAATAAGACTCCTATTAATTTATAAGCTTGGTTGTCATACCATAGGAAGTCACTTCAATTTGTTATGATTCCTAGAGTCTTACACAACTAGTCACATGAATAGTAGAGCCTCAATGGTGGGCTTGTAGATACATTTTATAAGAATCCTAGGGTGGTTATGTCCCACTGATCTATAGCACATCATAGGAGACCATAATGCAAGTCACCTATTAAAGTTCTTCATAGTTATTGAAGACACCCAATGACTTATAGGGTAGCCCCAATTGATTAATTTTTCTATAACTAAGTGAGGAAATTAGTTATGAGGTTGGAGCCTAGAACATAGCCTAAGGATATCATGGTTATGGAGGGAATGCCAAATAATCTATAGGTCACTGAGTTTCCATTATGGTTTTTAATAGCATGATCAGTTGAGATATCTTTTATATTATATTGTTCATTATACTAATTACTTTATACTATTAGATATGTTATTAAATTTTTACATTATTATTTTTATATGAAAACTTAAGGATTCCTTATTGAGATGGGTGGACTTTTCACCCTTATACATCTATAAGTGCAAATTGAAAGGAGCTAACATAGTAGTTAAAAATGGGGCATCTAGGTCAATAGTTTTAATGATTATCCATTATTTGGTATTATATCATGTAATGATTTTTTAATGGCATGGATTTGCATAAGTGTGCTTCACCGCTAGTAACAAGGTTTCCCAAGAGTTAGTAGATATCTTAGTACCTATTAGTAAGAATTACTTAACATGGAGCAAACTCGTTCTTGAGTTAATTGTGGGTGTTGGTCTACCAATAAGCTTTAACTTGGGAGCCAAACCACAAGCATGATGATTAGTTTGGGAGATTCCAACTCTAAGCATTAATGTTATGCTTAAGGAGTGAAAGGTTACTAGAAAAAAATATTGATTGATGAATTGTTCTTGTTGTTCACAAAGATCAAGAAAAAAATGTTATAGAAAAGGTTATGCCTGAAGTCCTTTATATCAATGAAAATTTCATGATTTTTTAACATCAATTAGAATCCTTATTTTTCTATACAACACACATTATCACTTATTACAAAAATTAACTAAATAAAATTATTTATTTAAAAATGAGAATGGCAACGGTATTATAAAATAATACTAAAAATGAGAAGGATTCTATTATCATATAATCAAACAAAACCTAGCAAAACTAATAATGTCACAATCAATACCATTAGATATCTAATTGACCTCAAATAACTTGATACTCCCTCTTGGTTTCTAAGATATGTGACACAAGTTTAGCACTTCTATTTCTTCACATTTTCCAAAAACTTAAAATCTAAGCACTACTAATTACATTGACCACTATGTAGTACTATAAGGGTAATCATAAACCACTTGCCACTATAACAAGTATTTTGACAAATCAAAAATATCTAGTGGCATCCTTTTAATGCAGATGACCAATAAGGAATAAAAAATCTTTAGTGGATGTCCAATCATCTGTATATATTTGACTTTTCTCACTCTAGCTTCGGTGGACATCATTAGGGTCAACATGATCAAAGTCTGTCATCTTCAATAGATCATTTTTAATTAATGTCATTGTTAATTTTCTTACATTTAACTAAGACTGCCTGGCCATAGTCTATCATTTATGATTTCATAAACTATCTAATCCTTTGTTAACTATCTATGTCTCTTAGAAATCTACTCAACTATCTATTTAACCTAGGGCTTCCACTGAGGACTAGTCTACCTCTTTGGGTATATTCCCCATTCACATTTCATTTGTTTGTGTCACATCCTTACCCATAACTTATAAATCCATAGCTTGAATTATTTAATTCATAATTCTTGCTCCTTAACAAGTACGGTTTCCTATCATTCTGAATGGCATTTATTGAATTTTGAACACCATACAATTTCATTATTTGGGGTGTTAGTCCATGGGTTAAAACCCTAGTTAATGGCTATTGATGAACTCATCTATCAAAAAATCTAGAACTAGTTTTATGAAAAATGGAAGTCAACAAAGGTTCCTTGGCTAGAGTTAGAGCAACTCCTAATGTTATGATAGCTATTTTAATCACCCTTATTTTATTCTAATTAATAACATCATAAATTATGGCCTCATTTAGAGTTTGTTAAAGGCTTGCCAAAAACATTATATTCTTAATTAAACATTAATTATTATCTTAAGGTTTAGCTTAGATAAAACCCTAATACTAAGAAATTTTTTCTTCAAAATTACTAAGTTATTTTCAACATAATCGAGGGTTCTTTTATTCCTTAGTTATTTTAGGAATAACATAAGCTTGAGTTTGAAACCTTTAATTAATTTAAAATTTAAATCCTTGATATTAAAATTTCAAAACAAGGACATAAAAATTTTAAATTTAAAACATTTGAATATTAAATGTAAAATTGTATAACTTCTAATTCCTATGTTCTCTTTAATCCTTTAATTTAACAAATGTAATGTAGGCCAACAAAGAATATTAGTGAGCTTAGGTTCCCTCCTAATTTCCTATTATTTCTTAACAATACCAAAAGCTTTTTTTTGCTCAAACCAAAGACCTACTCTTTGCCTAGAGTCCTTTAGTGGTTAATTTAAGTGCCATAAATCCTCATAATAATAACTAATGTTATAGTTTTGGGAGAGCATTACTAGGTCCTCATGCTAAGAATTTTTAAGATTTTTGACTTTGTTTTCTTACCTAATTGGAATTATTCATAGCTAAATTCTTAACCATAACAAGTAAAAAACCTAAATACTTCTAAGATATATCAATAACATATTCACAATAATTGTTCTAACAAATTTAAATAAAAAAATCTTGTATTAAATAAGGAAATCTCTAGAAAATCATAAAAAAGCATTCAAAACTAGGTTTTTCTCAAACATCATACATGCATAAAAAATTTTGCCAATTAGCTTAAGTCAATCCAAACAAGAAAACTCCTTATCTTGGAATGCAAATTTTACGACATGGTTCGAGTTGAACAACTTTTGATTTTAAAAAAAGTTACACAAGCTTCATAGTTTCTTGGAATGCAACTTTCTCATAAAATTTACCTTAAGTAATTAAATGTTTTATTTCAATTTTGTTATATTACTATGAATCAATAAATGCCAATTCATTTAATTTTTAAAACACTTTTATTTAGTTATATTGTATTACTTCAATTTGTCTTATTTTATAATTAAAATGTATCCATTTACTATATAATTAATAATTTTTCATTTTTAATCTTATTTAATTTTTTAAATTATATATATTATTAGTTAAGTTCAATATTGGAGGAAACAAAAGTCATTGGTGTCGTATCTCTGAGATCCATCTTATAATTTTATTTATTTTTAAATTTTTTATTTCCAAGTTTTTGGCATGTTTTTGTGAAATTTTGAATAATATTTTATTTGAAGATCGAGAATGTTGCTCTCCATCTATAAAGGTTCTTTGAATGCAACATTCATGTACAACTAATCCCATTTATTCAAAATTTTTTCTTTTAATTGGTCATATTACTTAATTTTTTTTATTTGTGTGCTATAATACATCACACTGATTTTGTTATATTACATTTTATTTAATTTTATGTCGTTTAAACTTTTTTGTATATTTACTTTACAAAGAAATAAAAGCTTATTATTATTTATGTTTAATGGATTAATGTATTCATAGTAATTCCTTATGTATTTTGTTAGAGATGAAGAAAATGTTATTAGACTCATTTTGATGAGTGCAATCAAGCAAAATATAACTTTTTATTTTTCTAAAAACTTTTATTTCTATGATTTTGGAAAATTTTAATTGGAATTTTACTCATAAATTATGTGATGATCGAGGATGTTACACTCAATCTACTTAGCATCTTAGAATGCGATACTAATTCAATTTATCATTTTTTCAAATTTTTTATATTACAGATTCTATTGCTATGTAACTTTAGATTTCTTCTCTTTGACCTTTATATCAATTTAATTTTATTATATTGCATTCCTTCAACTTGTCTCGCTTCAACTTTAATTTTTATTTATTCAATATTTAAATAAAAATTATTGTTATTTCTACTTAATAACCTTATTAATTAACTATAATTCTAAAAAAACTATAATCAAGAAAACAAAAGATTTTTAAGCTCCTCTCGACGAGTTTGAAAAAATTAAATATTTTTTTTACATTCTTTTTACTTGGTTTTATAATTGAGAATATAAGACTTGGTGTCCTTTATATCTTGGAATTCGGTTTTATTGCAAAATTTATCTCAATTTTGTAAAATTTTGACTTTCTTTTTTTTTATTGTGTAACTCTAAATCCATTTACGTGGGACCTTTACATCACCTTGACTTTGTTGTATTACATTACATCAATTTATCTTTTTTTAACTTTGATATATATTTTTTTAATAGTATAATTTAAAATTTTTTTTGTTTATTAGCCTTGGCAATTTGTTCTATTACTTAATGAGTGTAGATCGAGGTGAAACAAATATTGTTGAACTTGACTTGGTGAGTTTTGTCAAACTAAATATAAATTTACATATAATTTTTAAAATATTATATTTTTAGGGTTTTAGCAAACTTTATGACACATTTGCAATGATATCATATTTGATGGTTAAGGATGTTGAACGTTGCCCACCTAACAACTGGAATGCTATTTTCTAGAGTAGGCTTTCTACTTTTTTGAAACATTTTCTTTAATTTGTTATATAACTGTGAAACCCTAATTCCTTCCTAATGACACAATAACATCGATTTTATTTTGTTAAATAACATTTGATGCTACACAAAAAAAGATATTGCAGAAAAATAACAACATAGACCCATTATGAAGTGTTAAATTAGAATCAATCAAGGAAAAGCTCTAAAAAATTCAATAAATGCATTATAATTTTGAGATTATGTGAATGATAGTGTTAAGAAGTCATGGTTAATTCTTGCAACTTCGCTAGTGCATAGTTCGTTCAACTATAATGATGGTGTCCAAATTTTAGATAAAAGCCTTTAAAAAGTAGGTTGGAACTATGCTTTTATTATTTGTGCATAAAAGATTTTAAGAGGTAGGTAAGAAGTATACTTTTGTATTAAAGAATTACATGGATGTGACAATCTTCAAGAGTTAGGTAGAAAGTTTAAGTGTGTATTTAAAAATTATATTAGCATGAAAGCCTTTAAGGAGTCGGTAGGAACCATATTTTTTATAACAAATAATTACTGGTCAACTTCAATTAAAAGGAGCTCTCACCAATGAATGAATCATGAATAATTTGAGGAAAATAAAAGTTTATTGCTTTGTTGATTGAGTGCTTAAGTTTTCTTGGTTTTCTTCTCTTGGAATCACTTTGGTGAGTGAATCTTTGCTTTCTTCTCCATCCTTTATAATTGTATTCCTCTTTCTTAAGACTCTTTTGTAACACTTTCAATTCAATAACCTAATCCTCTCTTCTTCTACATATTTTTGCATTAGTGCAAAAATCCTCAACATTTTCTTGGGAGAATAACGCTCTTTAAAGAAAAAAGGAGATTCAATTATCATAAGAATTGAATGCTTTATTTTTGGTGCGTCACTATTCAATAACCCACCTTTAGTATTGATATGACTAACAGGTTCCCTATTCATTAAAAACATCAGCCACGATATTGAGGTACTTAGATGACACATTAAGCATTAGAAAAGTATGCTCCATACATCTAATTCATTTCCTTGATCTATTATAAAAAAAAAGAAATTGTGGCAATACAATAACATTGATCTATTATAATGTCTTAAACTAGAATTAATAAAGAAAAATCACTCTAACATTTTATTCATGTTTGGATATTTGGAGACAGTTAAAATGATAGTCTTAAGAAGTTGTGGTTCAACCACGCATGATCATGAGTGCATGGTTGTTGTAACATTAATGAAGGAATCCCAATTTTAGATGAAAGACTTTAAGAAGTATGTAAGAAGTATGCTTTTTTAATTGGGCATAAATGTGTTGACATGGTAGGTAAGAAGAATGCGTTTGTGCTAAACAATGCCATGAAAATGAAACTCTTCAAGAGTTAGGTAAGAAGCATGATGTGTTAAAATCATTATATGGGTATAAAAATCTTCAAGTTGGTAGAGAGTTTTTTAATAAATAATTACTTGTAATCTCTTATTAAAAAGATCTTTTCATAAATAGATGAATGTTGAATTAGTTATGGCTAAAGAAAGTGTAATGCTTTGTTATTTGAGTTCTTGGGTTGGCTTGGTGGCCAACTTATGGATTCAATTTGGTGGGCGAATACCTGCTTTATTCTTCTTCCTCTTGAACTCTATTTATATTTGTTTAGACCCTTTTTCCATGCCATCCAGTCCATTACCCAATCCCTTGTTTGTTTAAATCAATATCATTTCAATTAATTTTATTTGTACTTTATTATAATTTCACAAATATTTAAATGATAATTTACTAATATTTAAGCCTATCTAGTTTTTGTAATTCATAGTAATGCCAAATGGGATTTGATTGAGATTAAATAGACTTTATTGCACTTCTTTAAAGAAGCTATATATAATTTAATATTTATTTTATTTACATATGTATAAATTATTTTTTAAAGTTTTAGTATTCTTTGTGGGACATTTCTATTAACAACTAACTGATGATCAAGGTTGTTATCTTTGATCTAAAGAAGTTATCTTATTTGTTCAACTTTTTTTCTTTCATTTAGTCATGTTCTTACAAAACACTAATTTTTCTTTTGTCTAATAATTACATGTCTTTAATTCTATTATACTATGCTTCTTCAATTTATGTCATTTTAAATTCTAATATATATTTAACTCACTGTAAAAATTTACATTTTTATTATCTATTTTGTAGCTTTTTGTTACTAATAATAATTTCTAATAAGGATGAGTCAAGACGAAACAACCATCGCTATGGTTATCTTGGCAAGCAATGTCAAATTAGGTAATTATTTTTTACATTTTTAAATATTTTATTTTTAATCATTTAAGTAGGTTTTACGAGACATTGAATTTTTATCAGATTTGAAGATAAAAGATGTTACAATAAATCCCTATTTTTTTAGAAATGCAATTAGTTTTGCACAATTTATCTAATTTCTTGAAATATTTTACTTCCATTTGGTTATCTTATTACATAACTCAAAAAATTATTTCATATGACCTATACATTTCATATATTTGGTCATATTAAATTTCATCAATTTATCTCATTTCATCCTTCTTATTTATTTACTAAGGTTTAAAATGATAATTTATTATTATTTTTTTATTGTTTTTAGTTTGTAGAAATTCCAAAATCAGATTCGATTGAGAAAACACAAATATGTTGGAGTCTTGTTGAAGAGGTATATGTAATTAAATATTATTTTTGTTTTTTTTTAAATTATTTTAGTTATTAATGTCTTGGCATGTTTGGCAAGATAATTCAATTAACATAAGATTTTAAGATCGAGAATGAGACCCTTGCTTCTTTTAGTATCGTGGAGTGCAACTTTATCCTAATGTTTATTTTATATCTTTTGATTTTTTACTTTGATTTTGTTATATTATTATGAAACTCTAAATCTACTATCATTTTAAATTTAGATCATGTCAATTTTGTTGTATTACAATTTTTCAATTTATCACATTTTTAATTTAACATATATTAACTTGATATTTAAATAATAATTTATCATTCTTAATGGGTCTTTATATTTGCTAATTGTAAAAACAAAAAAGGTGGTCAGATAAAGATAAAAATATTGTTAGCCAACTCATCTCATCAATATTTATCCAAATTAAATAATTTTTTTTTAATTTTTACATATTATATTTTCTAGTATTTTGTAAAGACATTTCAAATCATATTTTATTTTATTATTGAAGATCATGGAATGAAACTTGTTAGTATCTTTGAATGAGATATTTTTATAGAATTTTTCTGATTTTTTAATTTTTTTTATTTTTAATTCATTATGTTACTTAGGCCTCCTTTTTCCCTTATGTGACCTCTACTTTGGTTTCATTTTGTTATATTATATTACTTCAGTTTATCACTTTTAGCTTGAATATAAATTTCTTTTATATAGTGGTAATAATTTATCGTTATTTATGTTTAATGTCATTACAAATTCATAGTAATCCTAAATCAGGACTATAGAAATGAATTAAATGTTGTTGCACTTGCCATGATGAGATCTCTCCTATTAAAGAATTATTTTTAGATATCTCATTTTTTATGATTTTGGCACATTTTAAAAGGAATTGTGAACCATATAAGGTTTTATGAATGAGGATGTTATACTCGGTCTTCTTAGAAATTTTTTAATAATTTGCCTTCTTTTATTAAAAGTTTTGGGCTTGATAGCTTATACTTTTGCACAACTCAAGGTCTCATCTCTTTGATGTAGTTATACTATATTGCTTTAATTTTTTATATCTTAACTTTAATAAATTTTTATTAAATATTTAAATATATATTTGTTGTTATTTATGTTTATTTAACTTTTTAATTCATAATAGTTCTAAATGACGTCTCGTCTAGATGAAAAAATAATTGCTAGACTTTACTTGATGAGCTTTATCCAATTAAATATTTTTTTTTACATTTTTTTTTTGTGTGGTTTTGCATGATTTTTAGACACTTTGATTCCTATCTTATTTGGTAATCAAGACTGTTATAATCAATGTCGATATTATCTTGGAATTGAGCTTTGCCATAAATTTTTTATTATTTGTTAGACTTTTTCTTTTTGATTCATTATATAACAAAGTCAATATATGTACCCTGACTAGCGACCTTTGCATCACTTTGATGTGGATAAATTGCATTGCTTCAATTTATCTTATTTTGACTTTAAATTATATTTCTTCAATTTATCTAATTAATACTGATTTTAATTTTTTTAAATTATTAGATTCATAAAGTATGATTGAAGAGTTGTTTCTATTTTTATCGATTTTAATGATTAAAGATATAAAAATCGACCTTTATTGTATCTTGAATTCTAGTTTTCGTGTACAACTTATCTCATTTTTTAAACTTTTTTGCTCTGATTTTGTTATATGATATTGAAGCACTAAATCTCTTATTGAGTGAATTATCCATTACTTAAATAAGATTATTTTATATTGCCCAAATTTATCTCTTTTTTTAATATATATTTACTTAATTCTAAAATTATAATTTATTACCATTTGTGCCTTTTTATTTTAACAATTCATAGAAATATTAAATGATGACATATCGAGATGAAACAGATTTTGTTGCACCAATTTAAACAAACCTCTACATATTTAAATACTGACTTTATATTTTAAATTTATTGTTTTATGAGGTTTATGCAATTTTATGGTGCATTTTTATTTTTATGAGATTTGGTAATCCAAGATGTTATGCATTATTGTGGTGTTATCATGAAATGTAGCTTTCTTATAAAATTCATCTTATTACTTCAAACTTTTTTATTTTATTTTTTTTATATTTTAGTAAAAATTTCACTATCTATGGCTATAATCATTGCACCACATTAATTTATCTATATTAAATTTTTTAAAATTATCACATTTCAAATTTCATAAGTATTTATTAAACATTAAAAAAATAATATGTTATTCTTTACATATATAAAATTTTGTAATTCATCGTAATTCAAAATGAGAATAGATCAAGATAACAAAAAACACCGTTAGAGTCATCTTAATGAGATCAATCTATTCAGGTAATATTTTTTATGTTTTAAAATATTTTGTTTTCAAGAGTTACAGTGTTTTTATAAGGCATTTCTATTTTTACTATAATTGATGATTTATGATTTTATACTCGATCTCCATAATGCAAAGGACATCAACTCTCTTGTACAATTTTTCTAAATTTTTGAAATATTTTTCTTTGATTTGGTTATATTATATTTCTTAAATTTATCTCCTTTGAGATTTATATTAAATTAATAATTACTTATTATTTGTGCTTTTCTGGCTCTATAATTCTTAGTAAGTTAAAAAAAAGTTCAATCGAAGAAAAATAAATGTAATTGGTCTTTTCCTAACATGCTTTATCCAATGAAATATTATTTTATATTTTCAAAAAAAATTATTATTTTGTCACTCTTTATGACACAATTTTATTCATGCCTAATTTTATGATCGAGTACCACAATGTCAATATCTTTAGTACTGTGGGATCAAACTTTGCTGAACAATTTATACAATTTCTTCCAAACTTTCACTATGATATGGATTTATTGCTATGTAACTGTAAATCTAATCTTGCATGACCATTACATGCATTTTATTTGGTTATATTATTTTCTTAAATTTATCACATTTTAACAATAATATATATAGATAAATATATAATTAATATTTGGAAATATTTTTTGACTATTGGTTTCTTTACTTATACTAATTAAAAATTACAACTAGCCGAGGAGAAACAAATGTCGTTGGACTTCTCTTCATGAGCTTTATCTTATTAACTATTCAATTTTATAATTTTAAATATTTGTTTTCTAGGATTTTTGTAAGTTTTAAAAGGCTTTTTTCTTTTTTATCTCATTTGATAATCTAGGATGTTACATTGAACCCATAAATATGTAGGAAAAAGCTTTTTCATAAAATTTCTCAAAATGTTTTAGTTTAATTTTATCATATCAGCATGAAACTCTAAATCTTTTCTTATGTAAACAATACAATTCTTTTGTTCGCGTATAATACATTTCTCATATTTATTTCATTTTGTCTTATTATTTATTTTTTAAATGTTAAATTAATAATTTCTTTTATTCGTGCCTATTTCATTTCATAATTCTTAGTAATTTGAAATAAGGGCTCATCAAGACTAACAAAATTTTGTTGGACTTTTCTCAGCATGGTTTATCTAATTAAATATTCATTTTCTTGGTTTTTAAAATATTTTAGTTTCAAACTTTTTTACACTTGATCTTATTAGTATCTTGGCATAAAACTTTCTTCTACATTTTATTTCATTTCATTAAATGTTTTGTTTTTATTTTATTGTAGTTCTTTTATTATCTAAATCTCATATCATTTGTCATTTAAATCACTTTTCTTTAGTTACATTACAATGCTTCATTTTAGATCATTTTTTCGTTAATATATATTTACTTAAACAAATGTCCTTAAACTTGTCCTATAAAGATTTTCCCAATTATTTACCAAAATATGGAGAAAGAGTTTTGGCTTGTTTTATTTTGATTCAATGTTTAAATTTGGTAACATTACAAAATTTACATGTTGCTTATGTTTACTTTAATATTTATTTTTTAATTATAAAAAAATAATTTATTATAATGTGTGCTTATTTATTTTTGAAATTTTTAGTAATTCCAAGTGAGATAATATGGAGATGAAATAAACATCCTTCGAGTCATATTAATGAACACTACCTAATCATATGTATATATATGTATATATTCAAATATTTATTTTATGTGGTTTTGGCATGCTTAATAAGATATTTAGTTCTATCATATTTGAAAATCAAGGATGTTACACTCAATCCCTTTACAATGTTTGGATGTAGCATTGGAGAATAATTTTTCTTTCTTTCAAATGTTTTGTTTTTAAGCTATTATATTATTGTAAAATTGTAATTCTTCTATGATGTGAAAATGTAAATTGAATTGATAATTTACTATTATTTATGCTTATTTATTTGGTAAGTCATAGTTATTCAAAACGAGGTTAGGTCGAGGCAAAATAAACATTATTATACTTGTTTCAATGAGCCCTATACAATAAAAATTTATTTTATATTTTTGGAATATATTTATTTTTTTTTATTTTTGGCTTGCTTTACACGGTATTTTCGTTTATAGTTAATTTAATGATTGAGAATGTTATACTTGATCTTTATAATGTCATGAAATATAGTTTCTCAAATAATTTATCTAATTAAAATTCTTCCCTTTGATTTTTTTATATTCTTATTAAACTCTAATTCTTCTAAAATGTGACCATCACATTAGTTTCATAGTGTTACATTATGTTTCATTAATTTATCTCGTAACTACTAATCGTACATTTACTTGATATTAAAACAATAAATTATTTATTTTTTCTATCATAAATAGTAGTAATTCCAAATTAGTTTTTTTTAAGAAAAAAATAAATGCCCACAACTAGTATCGATGAGCACCAATGAAGTGTTAATTTCTACATTTTTAAATATTTTTGTCATGTTTTGGTATGTTTTACAATATATTTCAAAATTCACAAGAATTTTAATGTTAAAGGATTTTACACGCCATCTCCATAGTATAGGAATGCAACATTTCCATATAATAATCTTTGTCTTGAAATTTTTGGCATTAATTTTATATTTTTAAAAATAATATTTTTATTTATTTGGCTATCCTTACAAGGCATTTTAGTTCTTTCCTAATTTAATGATTTAGAGTAATCTCTAATTTAATGATTTTGCTTCACTCTATTTAATCTCATTTTTAATTACTACTAATTAATAATAAAAATAATTATAAATAACAATCAATTTTTGTTTCAATATCTAAAATATATATTAACATTAAAATTTGATAAATTAAAGCATAGGATATAAGCAAATCAAAGATATGTAATAGTTAAGTGATATGAAAATCAAAGTTTGATAATAATACAACAAAATGAAATGGAAAACTTCGAAAAAAATGAAATAAATTTCATAAGAAAGTTGCATTTCATGATACTAAATCATTTTCAATAACTCTAAATCATTGATGTAAATAATGATAATTAATGCAAAAATATTATTTTAATTATATAACAATAAATACTAAAACAAAAATGAGATAAATTTATGTAATACTAAATAACAAAATAAAAATAATGTCAATGTCACACTAGAGGAAGTGTGTAGTTAGGTGCTAGTATAACAAAATAAGAACAAAACATTTGATGAAACATGATAAATTGTGGGAGAAATTAGTATTTGAAGATAATAAGGGGATTGAGTATAACACCCTTAATAAATAATTCAGGAATGTTTTGAAATTACTTGAAAATCATACTAAAACCTAAAATAATTCAATAACTGAAATTATAATTTTGAGTATTGAGATCTCTTGAGATCCTAAATGGGTTTATGTTAACTAGTAAACCTTCATTTTCTAGGCTAGGAATGTGGGACTCTCAGATTTATGCCTTATAAGAAATATAGGGATTTATGATGCACTTGGATCGAAAAGTAAGAAAATGTTGAGCTAACCCACAAAAAGTTTTTAAGAGTTAAGATTATGAAAGGGGTGGCAAGATGGTAGATTATTTTGGTGATGCATGATTGTTGAATAGAGAGGTTTAGATTTTCCTAAAAATTAAACAAAGTTTAAGTGTATGGGCTTGATTACATTTACCTTGGCATTAAAAAAAAAATTACAGTTTTTGATGAGTTCCTAGACTAACATTTCAAAGAAAATGAGACCATAAGTAGCCATAACAATACAAGTTTAGGGTTGAGTACTTCTTGGATGATGGATATTGAGATAAGGTCGATTTTGGCTTTTTATGATGATCTTTAGGATTCAGTTTAATCATGTGAAACACATCAAAGAAAGATTTGAGGAACATTAGTGCCAGGCCTTATTTTGGATGGGCTCTTGCTTTTAACATCAAATGATAATTAGGTTGAGGGATGTCTCAATTATAACCTTAAGAGAGATGCTATGAATTAGCCTACGAGAACAGTAGTCCTCGTAATGTTTAGCCAAGACAAACCTTGGAAATATGAGTAAGCTCCTGTGGGTCTAGTAATCTCAAAATGCATGTGGTTGACAGTTGAGATGGTATTGTAGTGATATAAGTAGCAAAGAAGTGAAAATTAAGAATGATGTAGTGGCTCATGTTATCTTAATAGGCATGTAGAATCACTAATAAAACTTATGTAAACAAAAATTTTGAAAAGAATGGCTATGCACTTAACTGTTGCCTTAGGCTTAAAGCCAAGTTTATGGTGTTAATGAAAGAACAAGTGCAAGGTTAGATAAGAAAAAATACTTTAATGACGATTCAAATGTAGGGAAGGCGAAAATGTAAGTTATATGTGTAAGGTCTATGAGGTTTGGGAAACCTAAATAGCTAAGTATGATTTTGGGAAAACCTTAGGATCACCTAATATAAAAACTTATGCTTTAAGAGGTAACTTAAGTTAACCTCAAATAGTTTGTCAAGGATCTTCTAAAGTAGTTCCTAATATATTATCATAGGTTGTCATATATAGTAGTAATCCCTTTGTACTTATGTAAAGAATACAATAAAATAAACTTAATAATGTGTTTTAATGACTCCTAAGATTGAAGCATAAAGTTGTGATGAAGTACACCAAACATTTTGGAATCCATAGACCAAACAGGAGATGAGATGCTATTATGGGCATAGTTTTTAGAATTGAGGTACCACATCGCATGGGTAGGCTCCATATTTAATGATCATATACACCTAAGTTTTGCCAGAGTGTCAAAGCCCTCACCCTATTAGGTAAGGGGCGTTCCATTTCACATGATTACACACCATGGCTTAAGGAGTGTTGGTCATTTGATTATATGTGAAAGTTGATTTCCAAGAATCTAAGAAGATTAAGCTTAACATCCTCAAACATCAAATCAAGTATGAATCAAAACATCTCTAAAAGTAGCACAAACTAATATCAACTTATATATTAAGAAATAAGAAAATGAATAATGAGATAGGAAAAGCTCGTCAAGCCAAATGCAATAATGTCTATTTTATCTCCAATAGTGTATGCATGTTATTTCTGACCATCTTGTTGTCTATCAGATGGAGGATATTTCGTTTACTTAGGCAATAAACCATGGCTCTACATTGGAAAGAAAAAGTAATATCTAACTTAGTTGGTCAACCATGAACGATTTTGCTTTTTGAAATAATAAATCTTAGAATTTGATAGCCCAAGTCTTCTAATTTTTTTATCCAAAACCTGAAATCAATTTGTTTCGTTGCAATTGATTGTTTGAATGACCCAAATCTCATCCAATGTTATTAGGGGGACGACATTTAATCTACATTGATCAAGTCATCCATATCTTATTTAGTTTTATAATCTTTGCTATAATAGTCCAGATCCTCTTCAATCAGATCTAATTGTCTAATCGATCCTGCTTAACTACTATTTCCCATAGCCATTGTATAGGCCATTGCATTGTTGCTTTGGAAGAAATTTTTAAGCTATATGGAAGGGCATTTTAGTATATCTTGTAGTAACTAACGAAAGAGTGTTCATTTACATTCTAACAACCACGATCATAATTTTTCGACAAAAACCCAATCACTGTTAATGATATAGCTAATTATTAAGAACAATATTTTAAGAAGTTAAAGATTGTTTGCATGATATTGTTTAGGAGCAAAATAGCTTCGCAATACACTATGACATTGTAGTTCTCATAATGCAATTTTTTCAAGCTAAGCCTAATACTTAGAAACTTCCATTTTCTTACTTCTATTATGCATTTTGATCCCTTTATAGATTTATCTATTCATGAACAAGAATAAGAAACATTGTATTCCTTTATCAAAAATTTATTTCCTTGCAAAAATCAATTGATTATGCTTGGAATTTCTACAAATTATTAAGTGAATACATAAAGAACAAGAGAAGAAATCAATTGGATAAAGATAATGTAGCCAAATCAAAGTTATGTGAAAGTCACATGAGTGAAGTTTTAAAGTTAGAAGGAAATATAACCACTTAAATTTTATGGTAAAATTACATTCAAAGATGTTAAGGAAATCAAGAATATCATCCTCAATATCAAATCAGATTTAAATCAAGATGTCTAGTAAATAATGTTAAATTCTAGAAAATGAAATATTTAAAAATATAAAAATGAATACCATGTTTCATAAATTTAAGTAAGATAAGTTCAAATTTGTTTGTTTCATCTCAACCAGACCTCTTTTAGAATTTCTATAAATTCCTAAGTTAAAAACCCAAAAAAATAAAAAACTAATATTTTCAAATTAAATAAAACTATAATAATGTTGTAATTGGATGGTGTCAAAGAAATGTTATGCTGACATTAGAGATGAATTATTGCTTTTTAGTAATATAATAACAAAATTAAAGGAAAACATTTTAAAAAAAAAAATAAATTTCATAATAAACTTTTATTACAAGATATTATGGAGGTAAAGAATAATATCTTTAATCATCATATTAGGTACGAATCAAAATATCTAATAAGTAGAACAAAAATCACGAAGAAAAAATATTTAAAGATAAGAACAATGAATTTTTAAATTGATAAAGCTCTTCAAGACAAGTGCAACAATATTTGTTTCATCTAAATTATATCTTAGATTAACCAAAAAAATTTAATTAATACAAAACATTTTGAGCGATTGGAGGTAATTTTAATGATATTTCTTTTTTCATAATCAGATCTCTTTTAGAATAAGAATGAAACACCAACGTTAATATGAATAAATAATAAAAAAATTGTTATTTTATTATTGAAATTGTTTGTTATTTTCAAAAACATGTGAATTAAAAAAATGTATTACAACAAAATCTAAATTGATATAATATAACAAAATTAAAGCCAAACTATTTGATGAAATGAGATAAATTGTATTAAAAGGTTCCATTACAAGAAACTAAGGTGACTGAGCAAAAATTTCTTGACTATCACGTCAAGCATGAATCGAATTTTCTCATAGAGTGTGTAATTACACTAGAAACTTTTATATAGCTTGTTAGAATGACTATAATGACATAATTTTCATCTTTATCAAACTTTGTTTAAAATTTTTATTAATTAAAAAAATTATATAAAATAAAAATAATGAATTATTATTTTAAAATTGAAGACACATATGATAAAATTGAAATCAGATCAAACAACACTATAGGACAGTGAGAGTGTCATAGTAATATAACCAAATTCATTGAAAATTTCAATTAAAATTGATCAATAATACAACAAATTGACTTCCAAGATACAAATGGGATCTAGTTTAATATCGTTGATCATTAAATTTTGTTTGAATCAAGTTTAACGATGTCTATTTCTGCGTGGTCACAGCTCACTTATGAGTTCCAACAAATTACAAAATTAAATAATCATAAATAACAATGCATTATCATTTTAATATTACTCAAATGTATAATAAACTTAAAATAATATAAATGGAAGCGATCTATCATAACCAAGTGAAAGTGATGTAAAGATAAATGAAAGGAGATTTGGAGTTCACATAATTTTGACTAAATAAAAGTAAAAAGTATGAAGAGACGAGATAAACATTAGGAGAAAATTGCATTCTAAGATTATAAGAAAGTCATTTGTAATATTATGAATTGCCAAATGAAGTACAAATATAAATGTCATACAATCCATGTTATTACTATAGATAATAATATTTAAAAATATATAAATAAATATTTAATTCAATTAAGCTCATCTAGATAGGTTTATGAACATTTCATTAATCTTGATTAAACCTTAATTAGAATTACTATTAATTAACAATGCTAAAAGGAAAAAAATAAAAATAATTTATCATTTTAACAAAGAGATAAATTGAAGTAATATAATACAACCGAATGAAAAGTAAATAAAGATGAGACTTGAGAATATTTTGAATTGCACTGTAATATGACTTTATCAAATAAAGAAATTTTAAAGAACGTGAATTATATGAGATAGTTGCATTCTATGACATTAATGAGATCTAGCATAACATTCTCAATCATCAAGTTAAGTTTTAATAAAAATATATCACAAATTGATTAAAATCCATGGAAAGTAAGATCTATTTAAAAAAATATATTAATGAATATTCAATTCGATATAGCTTATCAAGTCAAGTAAAATGACATTTTTTTAACTTAGTCAGACCTCTTTTAAAAATACTATGAATTATAAAAATAAGTAAGCATAAATAATAAAAATTGTTATCATGATAATAGGAAAATATTTCAAATTTAATTTCAACTAAGCAAAATATCACAAATGGATAGAAAAAATCATAGAAAATAAAGAATTTAAATATATAAAATAAATATTTTATTTGATAGAGCTCATGAAAATTATTTTTGTTTTTTTTCTAAATCTCAAGTAGACATTATATAGAATTCTTAAAAATTAACAGTAAAAAGATTAATTAATAATAAAAAAAAGCTTGAGCACTATGAAAGTATAAATTAAAGTCAAAATAGATAAATTAGATCAATGAAGTACAATCAGATCAAAGTGATGTAAAGATTACATGTGTGCAGAATTGGTGTTTTAGTAGCTATTATTCTATTGGACCCATTCGCTACTATACTTGACTTGAGCCAGGATATATAACAAAATCAAAGGAAAACATTTGAAGAAATGGGATAAAGTGTGTGAGGAATTTGCACTCTAAGGTATTAAGGAGATTTACCTTAACATCCTTAGTCAACAATAAATTATGAATCAAAATATCACATAAAACCTGTTGAAATAATTAAAAAATATATTTTGAAATATTTAAAATAATATTTAGTAAGACATAACTCATCGACTCATGTCTAACAAATTTTTCTTTCCTTGATTAGACCACTTCAATAATAAGTCCAATTTACAAAATTAAATAAGCATATATAATAAAAAATAATTACTTTAAAATGAAGAAAATTACTATAAAGTATAAAATATTACAAATTTATTTAATGTAACATATCAAAAAATAAACGTTATAAATAACATATAAGTCGTGATTTAGAGTTACCATGAAATATAATAAAATGAAACAAAAAAATTTGAAGAAATTAGATAAATTATATAGGAAAGTTATATTCCATGATACAATGGTGACTAATCATAACATCATCATTCATCAAATAATTTATGAAACAAAATCGATCATGACAAAACCCTAGAATAAATATTTAATGCTATAATAAATGAATATTTAATATAAGGTACATAATTAGAACTCCAACAATAATATTTTCATCTCAATAAAAAATCTTGTACAATTATTAATAATTGAGAACTTAAATAAGGATAAATAGTAGCAAATAATTATTATAATATTAAGTAAATATATTTTAAAAAATTTTATTACATGAGATAAGTAATTTAAAAAAATAAAAAATATTGAAAGGTAACATGAGTAGAGAATTTTAATTTCATTATTATATAACCAAATTAAAGAATGATGACAATGTTACAAGAAAGTTGCATTACAAGATCCCAAAGGGATCATATATAACATTCTCATTCACAAAATTAGCTATAAGTTAGAGTGTCTCAAAAAGCACCCTAAAATAATAATAAAAAAAGTTGGATAAATACATGAAAGTTTCATTACAACATACTAAAGAGGTCAAGCATAAAATCCTTAATCATAAAATGTAGTAAAGGTTGAAGTTGCATACAAAGCAAGCTAAAATAAAAAAAATATATTTAAAAATAGAGAAATAAATATTTTCTTAATGGGGTACATCGAGAGTAGTCTTCGATGTTTGTCTCTTCCTAACTGGAACTCATTTTGAATTACTATAACTTACTAAAATAAATAAGAATAAACAACAAAAAATTATCATTTCAATATGAAGTAAATATATGATAAAGTTGATAATAAAAAAATGTGACAATACAATATCATAAAATTTCAGTGGTGTAAGGCTCATACGACAGTATAATTTTTAATTTGGATGTAATATAATTAAATATAAGCAAAACATTTGTAGAACGTATAGAAAAGGTATGGGAATATCTCATTCCATGATTGTTAAGAGATCAAGTATAACACTCTCAATGTTAAAATAATCTACAAATAAAGTGGTGACAAAAATGGCATAATTATCAAAAAAAATTAAGAAAATGAATTTTAAATTAGATTGAACTCGGTTATACGTGTCCAATGATATGTATTTCAACACGAAACCACCGCTTTTAATGGCTCTAGTTTTTTTAAATTAATATTTTTTTATTATTTATTCTTACTTAATTTAATAGTTGATAGTAATCCAAAATATTCCTTAATGAAGGAAAATAAATGTCGCAAAGCTCACTTTGATGATCTATATTTAATAAAATATTTATTTCTATATTTTTATATTTTATACAATTAAAATTTTATTTTTCAATAGATTTTATAATATTTATAAGTTATTTAGATTTGTACTATATTTCTCATTATAGAATGCTACCCTTGATCTCCTACGTATCTTGGAATAAAAATTCCCATGCATTTTTCTAATTTCTAGAAATCTTTTGCTTTGATTTTTTTATATTACTATTTAACACTAAATCTTCACACATGTGACTTTTGTATTTCTTCAATTTTTCTATTTAATCTTGAATATATATATATATATATATAAACTTAATTTTGAAATAATAATTTATTATTATTTATTCGTACTAAGTTTTGCAAATAAAACAATGTCTTAACATTGCATCGTCAAGAAAAAGTAAATGTCATTGGACTCAACGTATTCAGCTCTATCCAATTAAATATTTATTTTGTTATTATTAAAAATTTTATTTCTTATAATCCTATTTTGCAAAATATTTTGATTTGTACTTTATTTAACAATCTAAAATGTTGCACTCGATCTCCTTAGTATTTAGAAATGTAACTTTCGCATATAATTTATGTTTTTTTCAATTTTTTTCTTCAATTTTTATATCAATTTGATTCCATTATATTACATTATTTCAACTTATCTCATTTCAATTTTTACATATAATTTTTTAACATTAAAATATTTATTTTTTTAATATTTTTCTGAAAATAATTGCAAGCTATTGTCAATGGAGAAGAAACAAAAATCCTTTTACCCAATTTGATGAAGTCTGTCAACAAATAATCACTTTTTGTCTATTAATAATTTATTTCCATGTGTTTGAGTGTGCTTTACAATACATTCAAATTTGTAATTTATTTGAAGATCAACTTGACTTATTTAATATCTTGGAATTCAACATTAGCATACAGTTAAACTCATTTCATCAAATCTCTCGTTTAGATTTGGCAACATTTCTAAGAAATTATAATTCTCCTCCCGCGAAAATTTTAAATTTATTTAATTTTATTATATTTAATTGAATCAGTAAGCTCTAATAATAAAATATTTATTTGAATATATTTGCTTTTAAATGTTTTTTTTAGGGATGTTTGCACATTTTATGAGAATTTTTTATTCAAAATTAATTTCATGATTTTCAATGTCGCATCATAAATTTGCAATATATTGGAAGGGAGAATTTTAATGTAATATTTCTAAATTCCTTAAACTCTTTTTTTTCATTTTCATATAACTATGAAACTCTTATTCTAACCTTCTTTGATGTTTGCAACACTTTAATTTGGTTACATTTTTTTCAAACTATTTATTATATTCTTTTTATTATATATTTATATAATATTAAAGTAATAGTTTATTATTGTTAATTTTAATTATTTATGTAATTTAAAGTTATCTCAAATGAGGTTTTATGGAGGGAAAATAAACTTGATTTAAATCATCTTAATGAGCTCTCTGAATTTAAATAATTAATTTTTTATTTTTTTAAAATCTTATTTTATAGGGTTTTTTATGCATAATGAGATATTTTTATTTAGATAATATTTCATGATTGAAGATGTTATAGTTGTTTTCCTTAGTATATTAAAATGCAGCATTCTTGTTTAAGTTTTCTCATGTTGGCTTTACTAAGCATTTATTTAATATAAAAATTATAATTTACTATTTTTCGTTGATTAGTTTTTAAATTTATTGTTATTTCAAGGAAGGCATGGCGAGTGAGAATTAAATGTTTTGTGATCCATCTCATTAAGCTCAATCAAATAAAATATTCATTCATATAAATTTATATCTTTTATTTACTTAAGTTTTCACAGACTTTATGATAGATTTTGATTTATGTATGATTTGATGATTAACGATGCCACATTTGATCTTCGTAGTATCTTTGAATAAACCTTCCTATTATAATGTGTTTCACTTTTTTAAATTTATTTATTTATTTTTGTTATATTACTATATATTACTAAATCATGTTTGTTGTGATGTTTTCATCAATTTGATTTAGTTATATAAATTTCATAAATTTATTAAATCTAACTTTGAAAATATATTTAAACAATGTTAAAGTAGTCATTTATAATTATTTATAATTATTTAGGATAGAAATTCATGATAATTCAGAATAAAGTCTCATTAAAGAGAAACAAATTTCTCTAAAAAAATCCCAATAAGATTAATCAAATTAAAAAATTTATTTTTTAAACTGTCTTACGTCATGTGAGATATTTTAATCTACATATGATTCGGTGATTAAGGATACTGCACTTCATTCTAAGTCTCCTCTTGTGTTACCTTTACATTTCTTTAATTATATTATATTACATTGCATAAATTTATCTTGTTTTATCTTTCACTTATATTTAATTTTTATTGTAATAATTATTTATTCATATTTATGTCTATTTAATTTTGTAATTCTTTATTATTCTAAAAAAAGTTTGATTAAGAGAAATTAAATATTGTTCAATTTCATTAGATAAGCTCTATTCTATTAAATATTGTTTTTGCATTTTTTTTTAAATTTTATTTTCTAAAATTGTGGAAATCATTATAGAACAATTCAATTTGTATCCAATTTTAGAGTTTATGATGGAATCCAATCTATGATAAAATTTATTTAATTTCATAAATAATTTTTTTATTTTATTATATAACTATGTAACTCTAAATCTATCTATATGACCATTACATGTCTTCAATTTTATTATATGCATCTCTTCAATTTAACTCATTCAAACTTTAGAAAAACAATTTAATATTTTTATTTAATTTTATAATTTATAGTAAATAAACACATGATTTAACTGAGACGAAACAAATATCATTTGACTATTACCGATGACCTCTATTTGCATAAATATCTGTTTCTTTTTTCTAAGGACTTTATTTTCTGGTATTGTGATACATTTTTTGAGGTATATTGATTTATACTTGATTTTTTCATAGATGATATTTTCACTTGCTCTCCTCAGTATCGTAAAAAACAACTTTGTCACACTTTTTTTATAATTTCTTAAATTTTAAATTTTTTATTAAGTTATAATGCAATGTAACTCCAACTTTCCTCTCATGTGAAATTTGTTTTTTCATGACTTAGTCATATTACATTTGTTCAATTCATCACATTTCAACTCAAATATATAATTGCTTAATATTAAAAAAATTTAATTTGTTGTGATTCATGTTTATTTATTTTTGTAATTTGTAATAACTTTATACAATATTTGAACAAGATAAAAAAAACTTCATTGGACTAACCTTGACAAATTGTATCCACTTAAATATTCATTTTTTTAATTTTTTTTATAGTTTTACAAATTTTAGTTTTTATGATTTTGGCATGCTTTGTGAGTCATTTTTTTCCTAAAAGATTTGACGATCGAAGATTTTTTTACTGAATCTTCTTATTATCTTGGTACTCAACATTCTCTTAAAACTTTTCTTATTACTTCTAATTCTTTGCTTTCATTGAGTTAATCACTAAAAGGATCTAATTCTCCTATTAATGTCTTTTAGGTCACTTTGATTTAGTTATATTACATATAATCAATTTAATGCTTTTCAACTTTAATTTATAGTTAATTATTATGAATAAATAATTATTTTTATTTATACTTATTTAATTTGGTAATTCATGATAAATCCAAAAGAGGTTTTTTTGAGAAGAAATAAATGTCATTGACTAAATTACTGATCCCCTTTTAATTAAATATTATTTCTTATATTTTTTTAATTTTTTTTTTTTGTGTTTTGGCAAGTTTTCCTAGACAGTATGACTCATACTACATCAGATGATCAAGTTTTCTCATGTTGGACTCCTTAGTATCTTCAAATTTAACTTTATAATGTATTTGATTTATCAAAATTTTTAGCATTGATTTGTTTGTCTTACTATGTCACTCTAAATCACATCTATTGTGACCTATATGTTACTTTGATTTGATTATATTTTATAGTTTCAGTTTATTTAGTTTTAACTTTAATATTTATTTACTTGCTATTAAAAGAATAATTTTTTTTCTAAACATTTAGTTACCTATATCAATCACATTAATTTCAAATGAACTCCAATGGAGACAAAACAAACATCATTTCAATATTGTCATACGACTCTATCCAATTTAATATTATAATTTTAAACATTTTATTTTGTTGATTGGCCTCATTATATGATACTTTTCATTTTTTACCTAAAATGACAATTGAAGATGGTGCACTGGAGCTCTTTAGTATCTTGGATTGCAACTTCCCTACATTGTTAATCTTATTTTTTTTGATATGTTTCCTTTGGTTTTGCTATATTACTAAAAATCACTATGTTCCAACTTGTATGAACTTAACATATCATTCATTTGGATATATTAAATTTCTTCAATATGTCTTATTTTAAATAAATACATATTCACTATATTTTGAAATAATAATACATTATTATTTAAGTTTATTTTCTTTTGTAATCTGTGGTAACCTTAAAACGGCTTTGATTAAGATGAAATAAATATTATTGGACACATCCCTATGAGTTTTATCAAATAAAATATAATAGTTCAATATTTTGAAAAATATTTTTTAATTATTTCCTAATGCTTTATATTACATTTCAGTTAGTACCAAATTTGACGAAGAAGGATGTTGCGCTCGACCTTTTTAGTATTGTGGAAACTAACTTTCCCATAAAATTTATATTATTTCTTGAAATGTTTTGCTTTGATTGTGATGCACAAAAAAAACTCTAATTCTCCTTGCAAGTGAGCCTTACATTGCCGCAATTTATATTATTTAAACATCAATATTTATTTATATAATAACAAAATGATAATTTATTTTTTAATCTTATTTACTTTTGTAATTTTTAGTAATTCAAAATGTTGCATGATTGAAATAAACATCATTGAACTCGACCACAGAAGCACTATCTAATTAAGTATTATTACAATATTTTAAAATATTTTATTTTTTAAAGTATTCTCATGCATTAACTGAAATTTAGAATCATAAATGATTTGATGAGTGGGGATGTTATGTTTGATCTCCTTAGTATATTAGAATACAACTTTTTTGTATAATCTATTTCATTAATTAAAATGTTTTACTTTTATATTTTTCTTTACTATGAAAATATAATTCTCCTTTTGTGCTATGTTTCCGTAATTTCCTTTTTTATATTATTTTTTTAACTAATTTGGCCATCGATAATGTTATTCTTTATTTACTTAATATCTTGGAGTACAATGTTCTACAACTTTGTATTTTATTTCCTCAAATATTTAATTTTGATTTGGTTATACGACTCGATAGCAAAAAATCTTCTAGCAAAATACCTTTAAATTTCTATATTTTGGTTAGTTGACATTTCTTTAACTTATATCACTTTAGATTTTAAAAAAAAATTCTTAATATTAAAACAATAATTTATTTTTTTATGGTTACTTTTCTAATTTCTAAAAATTAACAATGAGGACAAAGTAAAATGAAACATGTCATCGACACCCCTTGATTATTTATACCCAAAAAAAGTTAATTTTTAAATTATCAAATTATTTTATTCTTAGTAATGGATCATTTAAATAGTATATATTTTATTTTATTTAATTTTTTGTTTTCATTTGGTCATACAAAACTCCAACTCTTTATTAGTGTGATATTAGCATTGCTTTAATTTTGTTATATTTTGTTGGTTTAATTTATCATATTTGAGCACTATCATCTTTTAAGAAAAAAATATTATTTATTATTACTTAGTTTTATTTATTTTAGTAATTTGTAGTATTTCCAACTGTGCTCTAACTAAGATAAAATAAACATTGTTTCAATTGTCATAATGAACTGTATTAAATTAAATTTTTTTCTTTATATTCCTAAAATTTTTATTTGCTATGGTTTTGATAGGCTTTATGAATCATTACATGATTTAATTATCAATGATGTTAAACATGATCTCCTTAGTACCTTGAGATGAAATGTTTTTTTACAATTTATCTAATTCTATCAATTTCTTTTGCCTAAATTTGGGTATATTACTACAAAGGTCTAATTCATCCATTGAGTGTCATATACATTGATTGCATTTTCTTATATTATGCAACATTAAATTTTCCTAATTTAGCTTTAACATATATTTACTAAAAATTAAAATGACAATTTATATTTAATTTTTTCTCAATTTGTAATATTTCTAATGGAGGTTGATCATGACAAAAAAATTTCCTAAGACTCTTCTAATCAAGCTCCAACGAATTTTATTTTTTTTACATTTTTAATCACTTATTTTTTGGATGTTCGCTTGCTTGATTGATGTGTTGCTTCTACATAGCATGATGGTCAAGGATGTTACAGTCGTTCCCACTAATATCTTTGCTTATAATTTTTCTACATATTTTGTCTCATTTCTTAAGCATTTATGCTTTGATTTGGCCATATTTCTATATAACATTGAACCTACTCTCATGTGAACATTATGTTGCTTTGATTTGGCTATATTACATTACTTTAATTTATCTCTGTTCGTATTTAACAAATATTTACTTAGTGTTAAAAAATTTCATTATAATTTGTACTTATTTACTTTCATAAGTTATTGTAATTTAAAATGAGGTCTAATAAGGTAAAAGAATCTCATTCAAATCTTGTTTTGAAACACTTTTCATTTAAATATTTATTTTTCATATTGTTTAGATTTTTTTTTTCGAATCTTTTGCCTTCTTTTATTAAACACTTTAATTTGTGTATCATTTCTTGATCATGGATGTTACATTCAAAACCCTCATTATCATGGAATGAAACTTTTCCACATAATCTATCACATTTCTTAAAACATTTTTTAGAATTAGTTATATCGTTATGTGACTTAATTTCTCTTATAATGTAAGGTTTACATGTCTTTTCTTAACATTATAATACTTCAATTTGAATCATTTCACTATTAATATGTATTAACATAGTTTTGAAAATAATTTCAAATTATTTAACATAATTTACTTTTTTTAATTTGTAGTAACTTAAAAAAAGGATTTGAATGTTGTGAATCAATAGTCATTGGACTTTTTTAATGAATTAGATAAATGTTTTTATTATTTTAAAAACTTTTTTGTTGGCTTTACTATGTTTAATGAGACATATTGATATTTCTAATCTAATGAGTTAGGATGTCATGCTCAATTTCCTTAGTGTCTTGGAATACAATATTTCCTTACATTTCATCTCATTTCTTCAACTGTTTTCTTTCAATTAGTCATAGTATTACATAACTTTAAAGCATCTTTAATATATAAGTTACATTTATTTTGTTTCATTATATTATATTATTTCAATTTACCACATTTCAACTTTATGATATGTTTACTACTTGTTAAACTAAAATCTTTTATTAATGCATATTTTTATTGCATATCATAATAATTCCAAATGAGGTCCACTCAAAGTACAAAAAAAATTTTGAATTATTTTGAAAATCTCTACCCTATTCAACATTAATTTCTTAAAATTTGAATTTTTTTATCAATATTTACATTGCAATTCAATTCAAACCACATTTCGTAATCGTGGATGTTACTTCTCATTTCATTATTATCATAGAATGTAATGTTCATATAAAATTTGTATCATTTTTTAATTTTTTCTTTTATTTTCTTACATTACCCATTGTTTTAAATCTTCTATCAGCAACCCTGAGATATGTTTTATTTTCTTATACTACACTACTTAAATTTGTCTTGTATCTATTGTAATATATATTTATAATATTTAATAATAATTTATAACTATTTATGCTAATCTACTGTAGAAATTAACAAAAATTCTAAATATGGTTAGATCGAGACAAAACAATGGTTATTAGATAGACCATGGCGAGCCTTATCACAATAAGTATTGATTTTTATATTTTAAATATTTATTTTATAGTATTTTAGCTTGTTTTATCTCAAATTTTGATTACCAGATCTAACGATCGAGGATGTTATACTCAATCCCAATAGTATCTTAGATTGCGACCTTTTCGACACAATTTATGTCATTTCCTCAAATTTTTTATTTTTATTGTATTATTATATAAAACATAATCTCAATTTTTGTGGCCTTTGCATAGCTCTGATTTAGTAATATTACAATGCCTTAATTCAACTTATTTCAACTTTAATATATGTTTTCTTAATTTTAAAATTAAAATTTGTTATTGTTTATGATTTTTTTGGTTAATTAATAGAAACTTCAAGTGACATTTGATGGAGATGAATCAAACATTGTTAAAGTCTCCTTAATGAGCTCTATTCAATAAATTATTCAATTTTTTTATTTTGAAAATGTTATTTATTAGATTTTTTAATGTTTTATGTGTTATTTTAATTCATTCCTTATTTTATGTTCAAGGACGTTTTAGTCGATCTCGTTATTATCTTGGAATGCAACTTTTTTGAACTACTAATCCTATTAACTAAACTTTTTTTATTTGGCATTGTTATAATATAGGTTTAATCACCCTTTTTGAGACCTTCACATCACTTCAATTTTTAAATATTACACTAATTCAATTCATCTAATTTGTAATAAGTCTAAACAAAATCTTATGGAGACGACATAAATGTCAATGGAATCATCTCAATCAACTCTATACAATTAAATTTTTATTTTCGTATGTTTATAAATTTTTTTTTATATGGTTTGGCACATCTTATGAACTATTTTAATCTATAGCTAAAGTAATGATGTTGTAATGTTTGATACCCTCTTTATCAAGTGAACCACTTCTATAAAAAATTATAATTCTCCTCTTTTGTAAAATTTTTATCTCTTAGATTTTGTTAAATTTCATTGTTTGAAATTTGTAGTAATTTGAAATGAGTTTGGGAGGACATTGTTGCACTTATCTTGAGGAGTTTGTCATATAAATACACATTTTCTATTATTTTCATAATATTACTTTTTTATTTGCATTAATTTGATGATTGAGAAAATTATGCTTGATCTTCTCAGTATATTTAAATGAAACTTTTGAAGAAATTTATCTCATTAATTGAAATGCTTTACTTTGTCTTTATTATATTATTAGAACTCTCTACATTGTTTGCCATATAAACATTAAATGTCTTTAATTTTCTTATATGGCAATAGCTCAATTTATCCATTTCAACTTCAACATACATATCTACTTAGTTACAATATAATAATTTATTTTTATTTAAGCATATTTATTTTAGTAATTCATTATAATTCCAAAAGAGTAATAATAGACATGAAAAAAATATTCTTGGACTCACATTGATGAGCTCAATCTAATTAAATAATCATTTTTTATATTTCTAAATGATTCCTTTTTAAGTATTTTTAAATGTTATATGAGAAGTTATGATTAATACATTACTTCATTGAGAATATTACACTTGAACTCTGTAAGATCTTGGAATAAAAATTTCAAGTATATTTTTTCTTACTTTAAAGTTTCCACTTCAACTATGTTATATTAGCTCGAAAATTTAAATCTCCACTTGTGGGACTTCAGTATTGAAGTAACTTATTCTATATTACTTTATTTGAAGTTATTTCATTTTGGCTTTTGCATCTTTTTTTGGAATATTAAAAGAATATGTTTTTATTAGTAGTAGATATTTATCGTGGAAATTTCTAATAAAATTTAGGAAAGTTTTGAATGTGATAAAAAAATGTTTTTGAACTTATCTTAATAAACATTAATAATATATATATTTATATATATCTATGAATTTTTTCATATTTAATTTTCAAAAATTTTTATGAGTTTTATGAAGCATTTTGAATTGTACAAAAAGTGATGAAGAATTAGTCTGATTTCTTTAAATATTTTTCTTTGATTTTATTAACTTCTTATGTAATTTTAAATTTTCTCTACATGACTATTATATAATCATGAATTATTTAAATGATATATCTGAATTTTTATCATTTTAACATTAATATATTTTTTCTTAATATTAAAAAAACAATTTATTATTAACTATTCTTATTTTGATAGTTCATAAATATTTTGACTGATGTATGTTTGAGATAAGACGTAGGTCATTGGGCTCATCTTAGTGAGCTCTACCACATTTTAATGTTTTGAAATATTTTACTCTCTATGGTTGTTGCACTCTTAATAAAACATTTCAATTAATGCCGTAATTAAGAATCAATAATGTTACACTCAATCTCCTTATTAACATGAAAGGCAGCAATCCCTTTCAATTTATATCGTGTGTTCAAATTTTTCAGTTTAATTTGATTAAATAATGCGAGAACAAAATTTTCCTCTACTATGATGTTTATGCTTTTCTGTTCTAGTTATAACATATGACTTTAATTTATCTAATTTTAGCTTTCATATATATATTTCTTTAACATTTAAATAATAATTTATTATATTATTTATTCTTATATAATTTCTTATTTAAACATTTTCCCAAATAATATTTATGTTGATGAAGGAAATGTTGTTGGACTTGTTTGGATGAACTTTATCAAACTATATGTTCATTTTGTATTATTATGTATTTGTTTTTTGATATTTCATGCATTTTGAGATATTTTAAATTGTAACTTATTTGTTATTGAAAAGGCTAAGCTTGATCTCCTCAGTATTTTACATGCAACTTTCTAATACAACATAGCTCATTTCTTCAAATTTTTTACTTTAGTTTGGCAATATTATTATGAAACTCTAATTGCCCTTTTGAGTAAGCTTTACCTCACTTTTATTTAGTTAAATTACTTTTTCAATTTGTCTTATTAATATTTTAATTCTTTTTAAATAATTATAAGATAATATGTTTTATTTTTTTATGCATATTTGTTTGTGTAACTCAAAATAAGTCCAAACCAGGTACGATGAAGATAAAATAATCATCACCACACTTATCTCAACGAGAATTATCATTGTATTTATTGATTCTAATATTTTTAAAAACCTTTTTCTATGGCTTAGAAAAATTTTTGGAGACATTTTTTGTTGTTCTTCATTTCATTTTGAAGGATTGTATGCTCAAACACCTTAATATCTCCCATTGTATATTTCTTGTATAATTTATATTATTTTTTCTTTTTTTAATATTATACAATTAAATTACCAAAAAAATATTATACAGTTAAATAATAGGTTTTATACTTCTAAAAGTATTTTACTTCCTATGGTTTGGTTCGTTTGAAGATCCTTTTTAATTCATACCAAAATTGGTGGTACAGGTTGTTACTTTTCATCTCCTTAATATCTTGAAATCAACCTTTTTCATACAATTTATTTGATTAATTAAAATTGTATTTCTTTTTGTTCAGTTTTTTAATGATAAAAGTCTAATTCATCTTGAGTGTGACCTTTTTGTGGTTTGATTTTATTGTGTTTCATAGCATCATTTTATTTCACTTTTACTATATTTTACATTTAGTTAAAATAAAAATAACTATTTTTAGGTATGGAGAATAATTTTTATTGACGTTAACAATAATTTCATACAAGATCTGAAGGAAAGCAACCACACTTCATTGGAGTCTCAATATGCTATTAAATTATTTGCACCAAATTTTTTCTAAACTTTTATTTTCTTAGGTTTTTGTTACGTTTTACAAGACATTTTTATTCATTCTAGATTTGACAATCACGATTATTATGAACAATTTTGTAAAATAATTGAATACAACTTTTAAGAATAATTTATCTTAATTGTTCAATTTTTTTATTTCATTATGTTTTATTACTATATAATGCTAAATCTTCTATCATGACACTTAAATATGTTTAATTTTGTTATCTTTTGACTTAAAATTTTCTTTTCTCAACTTTAACATATATTTAGTTAATAATAAAATAATTATTTGTTATTCATTTTGCTTGTTTAATTTGATAAATCACAAAGCTTCCAATGGAGGATCAAACAATCTGAATCAAATGTTGCCAGACTTGCCTTAGCAAGCTATGCATAATTAAATATTCATTTGTTATTTTTTAAATATTTTATTTTTATTATTATCTTTTGACATGTAAGGCATTTTGATTCACACATGCTTTGAATATCAAAGACGTCATGATCAATCTCTTAAGTGTCTTGGAATACATCATTCAACAACAATTTTTCTCACTTTTTAAATGAAAATCGCCACTTGTGACCTTTATATTGCCTTTAGTTTGCTAGTATTATATTGGTTCAAGTTATCTCATTTTAGTTTTGGAATCTATTTACTTAAAACAAAAAATAACATTTTTTATATATTTTTTCTTATTTATCTTAGTAATTCATAGCATATATAAATTAGTCCAATTGAGAAAAAAACATCATTGTACTCTGATAAGCTACATTCTAATTACAAATTTATTCTATATTTCTAATTATTTTTATATTTTTAAAATGTGATAGAGTTTACGAAGCATTTAGATTCTTGCAAAAGTTAATGGATGATGATTTTACACTTGATCTCATTAACGTTTCGGAAATGAACTTTTTTTATAATTAATGACATTTTATTAAACGTTTCACTTTGATTTGATTATATTACTATTCAACGAGAAATCTTCGCTTGCAACCATTATATCTCCTTGATTTGGTAAAATAATATTTCATCAATTCTTCTATTCGAACATTAATATAGATTTACTTAATATTAAAATAATAATTTATTATTAAAAATTATTATTTATTTTAGTATTTTGTAGCAATTCTAAATTATATCCGATTAAGGTGAAACAAATGTCTTTGGAATTATAGTCGCAAGCTCTACTTAATAACATATTCTTTTGTTATCTTTAAATATTTTCAATTCTAGGGTTGTCATAATCTTTATAAGGCAGTTCAATTCATACAAGATTTCACAAAGGAGAATTTTTCACTCGATCTTGATAGTAACATTGAGTGCAACTTACTTATATAGTTTTTATTAATATGAAAATCAAGTTATCTTCTTCTATGACACTTATATTTCTTTGATTTGGGTAGATTAAATTATTAAAATTTATCTTATGCTATGATTTGCATACATTTTTCAAATATTAAAAAACAATTTATTACTACTTAAGGTTATATACATTGGCAATTTTTAGTAATTCCAAAAGAAGTGTGATAGAGATGAAGAAAATGTCACTTGATACTATCATCATGCAGTATCAAAGTAGATAACCACTTTGCACTATTATATATATAATTTTTTAGGGTTTTATCGTTCAATTTGAGAAATTTTTTATGTTATTATTATATCATAGTTTATCTCCTTAATACCTTGGAATACAACTTTAACATATAACTTATCCAATTTCTTTAAATATTTTTCTTTTATTTGGTAGTAAAAGTGTGAATATCAAATTCTTCTCCTATGTAACCTTTTTATCACTATTATTTTGTTATAATATAATGTTTATTTTTCCTCATTTCAACTTTAATATATATTTTCTTGTTATTAATGTTAAAATTTGTTATTTTTTTTCTATTTACTTTAGGTTATTCACAAGACTTAAAAATGTAGTTTGGTCGAGATAAAACATATGTCATTGGACATGACTTGATGACCTCTATCCAATTATATATTTTGTTATGTAATTTTGAAAAGCTTTTGCTAGACTTAGACACATTATATAAGATATAAATTTGTTCGTAATTTTATTATTGAGGACGTTATGCTTGATCTCTTTAATATCCTAGAATGCAAGTTTCCAACCCAATTTTTCTCATAAGTTTGATTTGTTTATTTATTAATTTTTATTATTATGTAAGTGTAAATAATTTTTAATGTGAAAATCAAATTTCCTTCATTTCATTATATTACATATTTGCATTTTATCACATTTCTTCAAAAAATATGTTTCCTCATTTCATTATATTACACATTTTATCTCTAAAATTCATTGTAATTTTTGATGAGGTTCAATCTGGATCCACATAATGTCTATGGACTCATTTCAATAGGCATAATCAAATTAAAAAATTATTTTAATATTTTAAAAACTTTTATTTTTTTTGTTTATGCATGTTTTTAAAGACAATTCATTTTGTACCTCTTTTAACGATTGAAGTTTTTATGCTCAAGTTTCATAGTTTCTTTGAATGTAAGATTTACGTACAGTTTATCTCATTTAAAATATATTTCATTATATTAATATGTAAGTAAAAATGTTCTTTAATATCACTAGTTTTATTATATTACATTTTTTAATTAATGTTTTATTAGCTTTAATATATTTTTACTTAATATTAAAATAATAACTTCTGATTATTTTTTCTTATTTACTTTAGTAAATAAAAAAAAATCTTAATGAACTCTAACCAAGATGAAATAGTCGTTTGGCACACCTTGAGAGTAATGCCCAAATAAGTATTCCTTTCAAATTATCAAATATTTTATTTCCTAGGATTCTAGTAAGTTTTGTCAGACATTTTAACTTGTGCCTAATTCATCAATTGATGATATTATGCTCAATCTCTATAGTACCTTAGGAATAAAATTTTTCACACAATTTATGCCATTTGTTGAAATGTTTATATTTATTTCGTTTATATACTATCTAAACCTAAAATTTAATTTACGTTTGCTTTACATTGCTTTAATTAGAGTATATAATAATGATTCAATTTGTCTAATTTTAGCATTAATCTTCATTTTCTTAATATCAAAAAAATATATTTTTATTATATGTTCGTATTTACATTTTTAATTAAAGAAAAATTCGAAAAAGTTCTTCTAAGAGGAATCAAGCATTGTTAGACTCAAAACAATATTCTCTCTTTAATAAAGTATCATATTTTATATTTTTAAATATTTTACTTTCTTAAGTTTTTTAGTGTTTTAAGAGACATTTTGATTCGTGCCTTATTTGGTAACCAAGGATGCTTCACTTTATCTTCTTATTATGATGGAATGTAAATTTTTTGAATAATTTAACCTATTAAATATTCTGTTTTATCCTATATTTAGTTATATTTCAATGTAACACAAAATAACCTTTCTTATAACCTTTTATGTTGTTTTTGATTATGATATTTTACATTATTTTAATTTGTCTAATTTTGGCTTTAATATCCATTTACTTTGTATTAGGACAATAATTTTATACATTTAAGTTTATTTGTTCAATCATTCATAGCAATTCGAAAAACATTAGATGGATAAGAAACCAACATCAATGTAATTATGTCAATGAACCATATATAATTAGATATCCTGCTTTATATTTTTAAATATTTTTTCTTTAGCATTGTTACTTTATGGATTATTTCAATTCATGGCAAATTTGTTGATAGGTTGTTATGTTTGGTCTACATAATTTCTTGGTATGAACATTTTCCATACAATTTGTATAATTAATTAAAATGTTTCCTCTAATTTGATTTTAGTATTAGGAAAATCCAATTCTCCACGTGTCACTCTTCATTACTCTAATTTTGCTACATTTCATGGCAACACATTGTCTAAATGGAACATTATTATAAATTTATTTCTTGTTGAAATATTATTTTATTTTTAATTATATGTTTTTATTTTAAAAATAAGAAAAATTTGAAATGAGTTTTAAAGGAGATGAAACATACATTTTTAGACTCATTCAATGAGCACTATAAATAAAATTTTAGTTTTTTAAAATTATTTTTTAAAATTTTGACACACTTTAAAAGATATTTTTTTCATACTAGACATGAAAATTTGTGATCTTATGCTTCATCCTCTTAATATATTTCAATTCAATTTTCTAGTGTAATTTATTCAATATTTTTAAACTTTACAGTTTTATTTTATTATATTACAACATAACTCTAAATGTTCTATCATGTAAGCTCCAAATGAGTTCAATTTTGTTATATTGTATCGGTTCAACCTATCTTATCTCAACTTCAACATATATTTACTTTAAAATAAAAAAAATAATTTACTATTATTTATGCTTATTTACTTCCAAAATTAATAATAATTGTAGTCTAGGATTGATCCACATGAAAATGATATAGCTGGACTCCTCTCAATGAGCTTTATCTATTTAAAAAATTCTTTTATTATATTTTTAAATACTTTATTTTTATTATGATGGCATGCTATAGGAGATATTTTGATTCATTTTTTATTGATGATTAAGGATGTCATGCTCAATCTCGTTAGTGCTTTAGATTTCAACTATGTATTACAGTTTTTCTTACATCAAAATTTTCTCTTTCTTTTGGATATATTCCTACAAAAATCTAATTCTCCACTTGTGTGACTTTTATATCACTTTGACTTCGTTATATCATGTTGATGAAATTTTAACTTTTCAACTTTTGTGTTTATTATCTTAATATTAAAATTATAATTGATTATTATTTTTGTTTTTTTAACTTGATAAATCATAGTAAACCTATAGTAGGTGAAATTAATACAAAATATATGCACTTTGAATTGTTTGGACAATCAATAACCAGATTATAATTTATATTCCTAAATCGAGAATGTTAACCTTAATCTATTTATTATCTTAGAACTAACTTTTTTGTTCAATTTATCTCATTAATTATATTTTTCAATATTATTGTCATAACATATTATAAATAAAAATTCACTTTGTGCGTTTGTATTGCTTCGATTTGGATAATTACAGCTTAATTTATATAAATTTTTAATATATATTTAAGTAATAACACAACAACAAATTTTTAATATTTATGCTTATTTATTTTATAGTTCTTAATAGTTCCAAACAAAGTTTGACGGAGATGAAAGAAATGCTGATAAATCATCTCATTCAATTCTCTATAAGTAGATATTTTGTTCTTATATATTATGTAATTTTTTCTTATGGTTTGACTTACTTTATGAACAATTTCAATTTTCACTCAATTTGATGATGATGGTTTTTAAAATCGATCCTTTTAGCAACATAGAATGAACTTTTTTCTTACACCTTACAACATTAATTCAAATTCATTTGCTTCGAATCGATTATTTCACTAAAAAAATAAAAAATCTCCTCTTTTGTGACAATTTTCATCGGTTTGATATTGTTTATTTGATTGCTCAATTTAACTCATTTCAACATTACTATAATTTTTATTATTATTAAAATTATATTTTAATATTATTTATACTCATTTAATTTTGTAATTCATTATGATTCCAAATGAGATCCAAAATGGACAAAATTTCGTCATTTTAGCTTAGTTTTTTATAGTACTTCAAATATTTTTTTTAGTTTTTGTTATATTATTATGTAAATCTAAATATTCTATCATGTAACTTTAAATTTTTTTTTAAATTTGATATACTACATTATTTTAATTTGCCTTGTTTTAATTTTATCATTATTTTTTTTAATACTATTTTAATAATTTATTATGTTTTTGCTTATTTATATTCGTAATTTCTAATTATTCCAAGCAAGAATCGAGCAAATAAAAAAATGTTAAAGAACTTAACTTGGTGAGCTCTATCTACTTAAATATTTATCTATTATATTTTAAATATTTTATTTTTGTTTTTTTTGAGTGTTATGTGATGTATTTAGCTTATTACAAGATTTTATAATCAAGGATGTTGTGCTTAATCTCCTTAGTATCTAGGAATAAAACTTTCCAATGCAAAATTTCCACTTGTTTCATCCAAAGTAATGTTTCATTTTCTAGATTTAGTTGATTATGTTATGATATATTTTGATTCACACATGAAAATCTCGATTTTGATATTGAAAAATTTCAAATAAAAAGAATGCCTAAGAATGTTACATGTCATCTTCTTAGTACCTTGGAATAAAAGTTTTCGACAAATCTTATAACATCTCTTAATGTTTATGCATTATTCTAGTGTTGCGATGCCCCACAATATCTCTTTTCATCAATAATATATAATTACTTAAATTTTAACTAATAATTAATTTTTTTACTCAAATCTACTCTATAATTAGCAGTAACTTAAAATGTGGTCTAATCGAAATGAAATAAATGTTGATGGACTCATCTTAATGAGCATTAACTAATTATATGTTCATTTTTATATTTGTGAAAACTTCTTTCTAAAGATTGGGAATATTCTATGAGGTATTTTAACTAATCAAATTTTTGTGATCAAGAAAGGAATGCATGATCACCTACCTTATTAAATTTCTTCTAATGATTTTCTTTAAAATAATTATTTTGCTAAATCTAAATATTATCCAAAGATACTCTTTCTTAAAATTCTTTATTTACATGTTTTATGTTTATCAAATTTATGAATCAATATATGTTTAAAAATTTTTAAAAAAATTTCGCATTTTTTCTTTGTAACTTGTAGTAATTTCAAATGACATCTAATTAGGATGGAACTAATATTGTTAGACCCATTTAAATAAACTCTATCCAATTAAGGAATAATTTTTTATACTCTACAAATTTTAATTTATTTATTTAGGAAAGTTTTGGAGAAATTTTAATCCATAACTTATTTGACTATCAAGTTACTTCATTTAAGTTTCTTAATATGCTGGAATTGAACTTTCTTAAATAATTTGTCATTTCAAATCTTTTTCTTTGATATGGTTATATTACTATGTAATTCTGCATCTTTTCTCATGCAAGCATTACTTTTATTTTATTTTATTATATTATAAAAATTCAATTTATCTCACATTAGCTTTAATATATATTTTCTTGATATTGAAATAATAATTTCTTATTATTTATGCTTATTTTTAGATATAATTCATAGAAATTCCTAATGAGGTGTAATCATAACAAAACAATGATTGTTTGACATCCTTCGCTGAGGTGTCTCCAATTAAGTATTTATTTTTCTGTTTAAAATTTAATTTTAATATATTGCTTTCAAGATCCAAAACTCCTATGTGACTTCTATCTTACTTTTGATTTCGTAATATTTCATTGCTTCAAGTTATCTAGTTCAAGTTTTTGTATCTATTTACTTAATGTCAAAAATTTAAATTTATTAAAACATAGTCTTGTTTACCTTGGAAAATATAATAAATCTAAGCTATCTCAAATCAAGAAAAAATAGATGTTTTTGGACTGGTCTTCACGAGCCATAAAAACTTATATATTTATTTTATTTTTTTAAAATTTTAAATTTTTTTCGTTTTGAGATTCTTTTAAAAGTAAATTGATTCATAACCGATTTGATGAATGATCATTTTGCACACAAACTCCTTATTATTTTGGAATGCAACTTTTCAATGCAAGTAATCTCATTCTTTAAATATTTTGCTTATATTTTTATTATACAATAATGTAACTCAAAATATTCTCTTGTGTGAGCCATAATTTTGTTATATAACATTTAATCTATTTTTACTTTCAACATTAATATTTACTTATTTCTTTTAAAATAATAAGTTATTTCAAATTTTTCTTGCATTTGTAATTCTTAATTATTCTTAATGAGGTCCAATTGAGACAATAAAAATATCATTAAGCTTGGCTTGGTGAGTTCTATCAAACTAGATGTTTATTTTTTTATTTTAATATATTTACTTTCAAAGGTTGTTGCACTTTTCATAAGGCATTTAAATTAATAGCAAATTTTATAATTGAGAATAATACACTGGAACTCTTTATTAACACGGAATGAAACCTTTTCATAGATCTATTTCATGCTTAAAAATGTTTTTCTTTCATTTTGTTATATTTATATGAAAAGCTAATTCTCATTTCCTATGACAATTAAATTTCTTAGATTTGGTTATATTAAATTACTTAAATTGTTATTATTTAAGTTTTAACAAATATTTACCTAATATTCATTAAATTATTTTTTTTTTTAATTTTCTAACTTTGTTATTTTTTAGTACTAAAAAATGTGGTTCAATCTGGATGAACCAAACATTGTTATTCTTGTCTCTACTAGCTTTGTGAAAACAAGTTAATCATTTTGCAATATTATGTATTTATAATCCTAGGGTTTTATTCTGATTTTTGAGATATTTTTATTTGTGTCTTATATAACAAAAAAGAATGTTACACTTTATGCCCTTAGCACTATGGTTTAAAACTTTCTCAAAAACATTATGACATTTTTTCAAGGTTTTTCCATTCATTTGTATAATGATTGTGAAACTAAATTCTCTTCTCATGAGACCTTTCATTTCTTTTACTTTGTTATATTATGATACTTCAATTTATGTCATTTCTTCTTTAATTTTTATTTACTTAATTTCTAATAATAATTTATTATTTTTTTCAAATCTACTTCCCAAGTATGTTATAATTCAACATAAGGTCTAATCAAGATGGAACAAATGTCCTTGAACTCATCTCAAAAAGCTTTACCCAATTATATATTCATTTTCTATTTTTAAAAACTTTTTTGAGGTTGAGAACTTTTTATGAGACATTCTAACTCAATCATAATTTCATCATCAAGGGTGGCACGCTTTATCACCATTAAATCTTTGAATACAACTTTCTCATAAAAATTTTCTTATTTCTTCAACTATTTTTATTTTAAATGGTTAGATTGATAAATAATTAAAAATCTTATCTAAACTAATTATTACATTCCTTTTGTTTAGTTATTTTACATTGTTTTAGTTTAAATTATTTTAGCTTTAAACTATACTTACTAAATATTAAAAAATTTCTTTAAACATATTTTATTTGTGATTCATTATAATTCTAGGTGACGTCCAATCGAGATCAAGTAAACATCATTGGAACCATTTGGGTGAGATTTCTCTAGCTAGACACTCTATTTATTTCTTAAAATATTTTACTTTCTTATGTTATGGCACTCTTTAGAAAACTTGTCTTTTGGAAATTTATTTAAAAATTTAGAATGTTATATCATATCTACTTAATTTCTTGGAATGCAACTTTCATATTTGATTTATGTTACCTTTTAAAAAAATTTCTTTTATTTTGTTATTTCGATATGAAGATGTAAATATCCTCTTTTGTGACATTTATATTTCCTTGATTAGCTTATAATAGACTTATTAAATTTATTTCACTTCAACATTAATATATAGTTACTTGATATCCAAATAATAATTTATTTTTAATTATGCTTATTTAATTTTTTGTTTTACATCAATTTCTAATGAGATCTTATCATGATGATTAAAAAGTTAATAGAATTGCTCTGGTGAGCTCAATAAAATAAGATCCACCATTTTTGTTATATATATATATATATGAATTTCTTGAGTTTTGTCCTTATTTTTAAACATTTTCATTCATGCCAAATTTTATGTTCAAAAATAGTATATTTGACCTTCTAACCTTAGAATGCAACTTTCTCCTGCAACACATCTTGTTTTTTCAATTGTTTGTTTCATTTCTTATTATTATAAATTTACTCTAATTAACCTCTAGTGTGACCTTCAACATATTACAATGCCTCAAATAATCTCGTTTTAGCTTTAATCTATATGTTCTTAAAGTAAAAAGATTAATTTTTTATTTTATGCTTAATTATTGTGTTAACTAAGAATTTTTTAATGAGGCACGATAAGGCAAATCAAACTTCATTGGTCTTGTTCTGCTGAGCTCTATCAAAAAAACTATTTAGTTTTATATTTTTAAATATTTTATTTTATGAAGATTTTAAGCAACTTATGAGATTTTTTAATTTATACCAAATTTAATGATTGCAGATGTTATTCTCTATCTCTACATTAACTTCAAACGAAAAGTTTTTTATATTATTTAAACCATTAGGTAATATTTTACACTATTACTTTCTTATATTATAATGTAAATTGAAATAAATTTTATTATGACCTTGTATTTCATCGATTTGGCAAGATTGTACAGTATCAATTTATCAAATGTTTTCTTTAATATTAATTTACAAAATTTAAATCATTAATATTTAAATATTTATGGTTATTTATTTTTTAATTATTAGAAATTCCTAACAACGACTAATGGAGATTAAACAACATTGATAAATCATCTCAAAGAACCCTATAAAATTGAATACTTTGTTTAATTTTATTAAGTAATTTATTTTCTTAGGTTTGACTTACATTATGAAAATAATTGCCACAAGAAAAAAAAGAAATTTAATAGTAAAGAAAAATGATAAAATTGTAATTAACACTAAAAAAGAAAAAATAAATTAACAAATAATTAGAATTAATAACATAATTAATTTGTGCACGTTAATAAAAGATTACCATACTGAATTCACACACTATTTGTAGTGAACCTGTTTTGATACTAAATGAAGTGAAAACTAGTAAGCAAATTTTATAAGAGTATTGAATTATGGGATTTAAAGTATTTTTGGTAATTTTATGAATTTATTTATTTTTCAAAAATTCTTTGTAAAAAGTATTCTATGTTTATAAAAAATATTGATTTACAAATATATTAAGTTGTAGTTTTAAGATTAAACAAACGAAACTAAAAGTGGAAATACTTCACTAAAATGTTTTAGTGTTTCGGTTCAAATTAGAACATATGTCCACCCCCAAATGACATCAAAAAAAACTTCATTAGTAAAAGAGTTATAACTTAATGATTTTCATTGTGTTTCACGTCTAAACTATTAGCTTTTGCAAGGTAATCTACAACCTAGGCTTTTATGAGCTCATCCCCAACAATATTTTTTACCATGTCAAGTGTAACTCATGATTTCACAAATGCTAGGCAGCCTAATCCAAAAGAAAATCTAAAATACTTCAATAATAAAATTTTAGATAAAAATATATAACTTTTCTTCTTCTTATTCATGAATTTAAAATGGCATAAAAGGATTAGAATTATGAAGACAACTAAGAAAATCAAAGCATAGAATAATTATGCTGAGCTAAAGAAAATAGTTTATTTGGGCAATTGATGATGATGCACCTAATCCTCTTAATGTTTTTTGAAATATAGCTTTTTAGTACATCTTATCTCGTTTATTAATTTTTTCACTTTGATATAGATATGTTACTATCTAAAGGTAAATCTCCACTAATGTAATGCTTACATGTCTTTTATTTAATTTATAATATTATCTAATTAATCATTTTTTGAGCTACATTATATATTTTTTTAATTTTCAAATAATCTATTATTATATTTATTTACTTATTTTTTATATTTATTTATTTGCAAATGTTGCAGTAGCTCTAAACGATGTTTGAATGAGACAAAACAACTATAATTTGGCTCATCAAGATGAGCCCAATCAAATTAAATATTTTTTTTATTTATAAATATTTTTTTCCAATAGTTTTTCATGTTTTACTACACATTTCATTTCATGTTTGATTTGATGATAAAAGTTGCTACACTCTCTCTTTGCATCTTTGAATGCAACTTTGTTATATTATTGATTTCATTTCACTATTTTTTTATTTTGATATCATTATATTGATATGTTAATCTAATTCTCATCTCTAATGACGTTTATGTCACTTTATTTGGATACATAATATTGCTTCAACTTAACTCAATTCTAACTTTAATATATATTTTCTTCATATTAAATTAATATTTTATCATTATATATGCTTGTTTAATCTAACAATCCATTTTAATTTTTTTCCATTAAATAAAGATAAAAATTGGTGTTGGCCTTGTCCTGATAAGATCTATGTAATTAAATGTTTATTTTTATTTTTTCTAGTATTTTATTTTTTAAAATTTTAGCATGTTTTATTGGATATTTTTATTCATAGCTAATTTAATGATTTATGGTGTAACCTTTATCTCCTCCCTATAATATTTTCATTGCTTTGATTTTATTATAGCACATTTGTCCAATTTATCTTATTTCATCTTTAATATATATATTTTATACTAAAGTAGTAATGTGTTATTATTTCTGCTTATTTAGTTTTGTAATTAATATTAATTCCACATAAGATCTGTGCATGATGTGATTAAACATGGCATTGATTTCCCTCTATTTCCTTACATCAATTTAAATGGTTTGAAGTTTAATATATATTTTGTTTATTTCATAATATTTTTTTTATTTCAGCTTATTTAAATTTGTAACATGTAATAATTTTAAATAAAATTTGATGAATGAAATATTCATTTGAACTCATCTTAATTAGATCTATCCACTTAAACATCATTTTTAAATACTTAAATATTTTTTGATTAGTTTTTGTCAGGTGAGATGCTTTGATTCATACCTTATTTGATGATCGAGATAGTTATATTCAATCATATCAGCATGATAAAATATAGTTTTCCAATATGGTTTAACTTATCATTCAAAAATGTTTTCTTTGATTTGGCTATATTACAAGTTTAATTTACATTGCATTAAAATAATAAAATATTAATGAAAATGAGATAAATTGCATAGTAAAGTTACATATTCCAACACAATAAGGAGTTCAACATGACATCCACGATTGTAAAGCTTATCGAAATCATAAAAAATATTTTTAAAAAAATAAAAAATTAATATTTAATGGGATGAACTCATTGGAATGAGCATAATGAAAATTATTTCATCTTGGTTGGACCTCCTTGGGAATTACTAAGAATTATAAAGACAAATATGCATATAAAATAATAAATTGCAAATTTAATATTAATTAAATATAAATTAAATTTGGAATAAGGTAAATTAAACTGACATAATGAACACATGAGAAGAAACTAGGAGATACATGGTAATATAACCAAAAGAAAGAAAGAAGTTTGAACAAATGACTTAAATTATATAAAATAATTCAACTAAAGATAGTAAGGAGGGTAAGTGTAACATCATAGATCATAAAATTATATAAGTAAAGTTTCTCATAAAGCATTCCCAAAATCTTTAAAAATATTTAAAAATACAAAAATATTTTTTTAATTAGATATAGCCAATTGAGGAGTGTTGGGTAACAATTATTCTATCTTTATTGGATCTTTTCTGTAATGACTAAAAATTATTAAATATAATAAACATAAATAACAAAGAGTTATGATTTGAAAATTAAAAAAGTATTTATTAGAGCTAAAATTAAATTATTTGAAAAAATGTAACATAATGACATTAAAATGATGTAGTGGTCATGCAAGAAGAGATTTAGACTTACACGATAATATAACCAAGTCACCACAAAGTGTTTTAAAAATGAGACAAATTAAATAAGTAAGTTCCTTTCCAAGATACTAAAGAAAACGAGTGTAACTTCATCGATCATCAAATTTGATACGATTCTAAATATATTGTAAAGTCCTCTAAAACGTTAGAAAATAAATTATTTAAAAAATTTGAAAATGAATATTTAATGCGATAGAGGTCATCAAGGCAACTCTTATCATTTTTATTTCATCTCTTATTCGCTATTATATTGAATTATCAATGCAGATAAGAATCAATTATAATAGAATATAATTTTAACATTGTAGAAATGTATATATGTCAGCTAAAATAAGAAGAAAAATGAAGGAATATAGCAACCAAACAAAATCAAAGCAAGGTAAGGGGTCACATTATAGGATAATAAAAGTTACACAATAATATAATCAAATAAGAGTAAGCATATTAAGAAATAAGAAAAAGTATAAGGGAAAGATGCACTCGATGATACTAAGAAGATTCCATATAACACCTTCATGAATAAATAAGGTTCAATTGAAACATTTTCATGAAGCATCCAAAATACAAAAAAATAAAAACATTTGAAAATAACAAAAAAAATATTTAAGTATATATAAATAATTAAGACAACTCCAATTACATTTATATTATCTCAATTAAACTTTATTTGGAATTATTATAACTTACAAAAATAAATAACCTTAAATTATTATTAATTAATAATGAAATATTAAATAATATATCATAAAGCTCAACTGAGATAAATTGAAGCAATATGCTACAACCAAAGTAGATCAAGATAAAAAGACACATAAGATGAAAACAAAAATATTATTATAACATTTACAAAGGAACAAAAATATTAAGTGCAAGATAAAGTTGAATTTCATTGTAGTATCATAACCTAGTGTGACATCCTTGATCATCAAATTAGGTATGAGTAAAACTGCTCTTAAAACATTCAAAAGCCCTCAAAAAATTATTCAAAAAAATTAATATAAAATTTGTTATAACTTATCAAGATGAGTCCAACAACATTTGTTTTGTCAATGTAATATAAACGAAAAAATGCAATCACGTAAGGAGTGAATTAGTTTTTCATGGTATTATAATAATATAAAAAAATGTTTTCAAGAAATGAGAAAATTTGTATGAGATAATTGGATTATGAGAACATAAAGAAATAAAATGCAGTATCTCGAAGACAAAATAATATGTAATATCAAAGGATTGTAAAGAATGCAAAAACTTTAAAAAAAGTTTTTAAATATTATAATGAATATTTGGTTAGATTTTCCATGCAGAGACGTGACTAACAAAAAGAATTTCATCTCAATTAGGCCTCTATTTGAATTAGTAAAAATAACAAAATTAAATAAGCACAAGTAATAACACATTACTAATTTATCATTAAGTAAACATATCTCGACATTAAAATGAGATAAATTGAAGCAATGTAATATAAAAACATTAAAGCATTGTAAAGGACAAATGCTAGAATATTTTGTTATGATTTGAAGAAATGAGATAAAATATAAGTAAAAGTTTCGTTCTAAGATACTACGGTTATAGAGTGTATCATGTTTAATTTTCAAATTGGCTATGAAATGAAATGCCTAGAAGCATAGAAATTTTTTTTGATGATTAAATTTTTTAATATATAAATGAATATTTGAATTGATAGTGGTTGTCGAGTTTGCCAAAACATTTTGGTTTCATCACCATCAAAATTGGATTGGAATTAACGTCTATTACAATTATAAATCAACATAAAGTGTAAGAAATTATTATTTTAATTTTAAGAAAATATATATTATGCTAAAATAAGAGGAGCTTTAATGTAACACAATAATATTGCTTGATCAAACTAAAAATAGTTGAAGAAACAAGATAAACTATATGGTAAAACTACGTTCCCCAAAAAAGAGGAGATTGTCCAGAACAACCCTAATCATCAAATAATGTATAACTCAAAATGATTCACAAAACATGCAAAACCCTAAAAAAGGAAAGTATTTATCGATATTAGAATAAACATTTAATTGGAAGGAGCTCACGGGCTTGACTTCAATGTCATTTGTTTGTCCTAAACAAGAAATCTATTGGAATTACCATTAATTTAAAATAAAATAATTTTTAAAAAGTAAAAAAATTACTATTTTAATGCTAAGAAATTAGTTATAAAAGTCTGAATAAGATAGATTGAAGCAATGTAATATAAGAAAATCAAAGCTAGGTAAGGAGCACATTAGATGTGAATTAGAAATACATGTTAATATAACTAAATAGGGAAAGTAAAAAAATAGATGAATTATGCAAAAAAATTAAATTCAAATATAATAATGACATAGAGTATAACATAATTAAAAAAAATATACAATAACCTTTGAAAAAAATATTTCAAAAAAGTTAGAATTAAATATTTAATGGGATAGAACTTATCTAGATTTATCCGAAGATGTTCATTTCGGCTTCAATGGGCCCCTCTGCCAAATGCTACAAAATAGAAAAAAAATTAAGAATAAATAACAATAAAGTTATTGTTAAATATTAAGTAATATATATTAATACTAAATTGAGATAAATTGAAAAATAATAATACAACAAAATCAAAGCTTTGTAAATATCACATGAATGAAGATTTAGTGTTACTAAGTAAATTAAGCAAAAGAGAAAAAACTCTATGAAAAAATATTAATTATAATAAAAAATTTTATTCTAAGATACGATAGCAATCAAGTGCAACTAGGATTTTCGAATAAGGTAAGAATCAAAATTTATAAAATAGTAAGGCAAAAACATTAAAAGATATTTAGAAATATAAAAATAATAAACGAATTGGTTATTTCTCATTGACGTGATCCTAATGACTTCTATTCATCCCAATAACACTTCATTTGGTGTCATAAACAATTATCAAATTAAATAAGCCTAAATAATAACAATTTATCATCTTAATAAAGTAAATATTTACAATAATAGAAATTAGATAAGCTTAAATTTTATAACAAAATGAAAAGATGGCTTAGTAAAGGAGATGTAAGAGATACTTTATGGTCACATAGTAATATAGCCAAATAAAAGAAAATTTATCAAAAAATAAGAGAAAGTGTGCAAGAAATTAGCATTCCAAGAAACTAAGCAGATCAAATATAACATTATCGATTATCCAATCTGATATGAATCTAAATTTCTCATAAAACCTACAAAAACAAAATAGAAATTAAAGTATTCAAAAATATTGAAATAAATATTTAACTTGACAAAACTTGTTTAAGATAAATCAATGATATTTGTTTCATCTTTGTCAAACATCTTTTGGAATTAATAATATTTTAATTTGTAATTATGCAAAAAAAGCAAAAACTACTATTTTAATATAAATTTAATATATATATTTATATCGAAATAAGATAAATTAAATAAATGTAATAAAACTAAACAAAAGCAAGTAAGAGTGTAATTAGAAGAGAATTAGAGTTACATAATAATATAACCAAATAAAAAAAATATTTAAGAAATAATAAATTGCACAAAAATGCTACATTCCAATACATTAAGGAGAATGAGTGTAACTTTGTTGATCGTCAATTTAGGTGCAAATCAATACTCAACATAGAAAACGTGTACTATATTAGATATAGATTGTGGAGATAACTCTTACTACATTTGTTTTGTCAATATCAGGCTTAATTGTGAAGTACTGTGAATAACAAAAACAAATGAGGATAAATTGAAATAATACAACATAAGCAAATCTAAGCAAGATAAGGGTTACATGAGAATAAAATTTGAGTAACAACGTAATATAACTTAACTAAAAAAAAATATAGTTAAAGAAATGATATAACATAAGAAAATCTAGGTTAACATCCCTGATTGTTAAATCAAGTAGGAAAAATATACCTTGTAAAGCCTGTCAAATCACTAGAAAATATATATAAATGCAAAAATAATATTTAAATGATTACAGATAATCAATTTAAGTTTAATTACATTTCTTTCATCTACATTTGGCAACATTGAGAATTATTATAAATTAAAAAAATAAATAAGAATAAGTAATATAAAATTATTATTTAAACATTAAGTAAATATATAAGTAAAATGAGATAAATTGATAACATATAATATAATGAAAAAAATTGATGTTATGTCACATGAGAGGTTACTTAGAGTTTCTATCTTATAGGAATAACAAAGTGAAGTCTTTGAAAAAATGAGATAAATTATATAGGATATTTGAATTTTAATATACTCAATAGATCAAGTATAACACCCTCAATCAACAAACAAGATATAATATGAAATGAATCACAAAGCATACCAAAAGATTATAAAATAAAATATCTAAAAAAGATAAAAAATAAATTAATTTAACAATGATGGATGAGATGAGTCCTATGACTTTTTTGCGTCTCAATGAGACCTTGTTTTGAGTTACTATGAATTACCATAATACTTAAGCACAAATATTAATAAACCATTATTTCAATATTAAGTAAATATATATTCTTTGAGAAATCAGATAAACTAAAATAATATTACATAACCAAATCAAAGGGATGTAATGGTCACAGGGGAAGAGATTTTGTATTACATAAAATAGCCAAATAAACATGAAACTTTTGTAAAAATTAGTTAAATTGCACGAGAAAGTTGCATTTTAACGTACTAAGGAGATAAAGTGTAACATCTTCAATAACGAAATTTGGTATGAGTCAAAATGTCTCATAAAGCTTGCCAAAATAATAGAAAATTGAACATTTTTAAAATATAAGAATGATTATTTTTTTTGATAGAGCTTTTTTAGATGTTAGGTAATGTTTATTTTGTCATCCTTGATCCAAATTTGGAACTATTACAAATAATCAGAATTAATAAGAAAAGTAATAATAAATTGTCATTTTAATATTGAGTAATTATAAATTAATGGTGGAATGAGATAAGTTGTAGTAATATAATATAACTTACAGATAAATTTTGGAAGGTCTAGGGAATAGGTAGTTAGAACAACATAATATTTTAATCTAATCAATGGAAAAAAAATTTGACAAATGAGATAGGTTATACAAGGAAGTTACATTCCAAGTTTCTAAGAAGATGGAGTGTAACTTTATTGTTGTCAGATAAAGTACAAGAAAAAATGCATTTTAAACCATACCAAATTATTTAAAGATATAGAAACGAATATTTAAGAGGATAAAGCTCTTTGGCAGGATTCTAATGATATTTACTTTTTCTTGATTGGATATTATTTTGAATTACTATGATTTGCAAAATTAGATAATCATAGATCATAGTAAATAATTATTTTATTCTTAACTAAATATGTATTAAATCTAAATTTAGATATACTGAAGTTATGCAATATTATAAAATTAATGAAAGATAAGGTTCATGAAAAAGAAAAATACAGCTACATTGAAATAAAAAAAGAAAATAAAAACATTTAAGAAATAAGTTAAATTATACAAAAATTTTGAATCCCCAAATAATACGAAGATCGAGGGTAAGATCATTGATCATGAAATCTACTATGTTTTGAACATCACATAAAGTCATCCAACACATTAGGAAAATTAACTAAAAAAATAAATATTTAATTCAATATTTCTCATAAAATTGGTATATTTATTTTTTCTTCACGTGGATCAAAACTAATATTGAATAATGTGAACTGAAAAGTAAATAAGATTAAATAATAATATTTCTTTTTAAATTAAGAAAACATTTGTTAAAATGAAACGATAAAATTGAGTCAAAAAAATAAAAAATAGTAAGAAAGAATATTAGTGAGTATAAAAACTATTTTTACCTAGATCATTAAATTTACATATAAATGTCTCATATCGTTTGCTAAAATAGTAAGAAAGAGTAAATAAAAAAATAAAAATTAATTTTGTAGAGTAATTCAATCTATTGGGCCATGTTTGTGATTATTTTTAATTACCAAAAAAACAAGCTAAATAATAATAAATCATGATTTTTATATGAAGAAAATTTTGGCAAAGCAAAAATGTGATAGATCATAGCAATATACTATAGCCAAACGAAACCAACTAAGGGACGCACGAGACGACAATTAGAGTCACTCACCATATAATGTAATAAAGTAAAAACATTTTGTGTAAATTAGATAAATTACATAACAAACTTGCATTCCAAACAACTAAGGAAATTAAATGTACCATCCTAGATCAATAAATCCTGTAAGAATTGAAATTATTTCTAAAGAATTCCACTTGCTCAAAAAATATATTTAAAAATATAAAAAGATATATTAAGTCTTACAATGCTCATTAAAATATATAATTTATCAAAAATGAAATAAAGTTAAGAATTGTGAAATAAAGAAAGCAAAGTGAAATATAGGTCAAGACATAAGATATTTATCGTTTCATAGAAAAATAATTAAATCAAAGTTAAAACTCAAGAAATGAGATAAATTTTATTAAAAAGTTAAATTCCACGATATTAAAGAGATAAATTCCTGTAAGCTCATTAATCAAATGAAGAATGAATCTTAATATCTCATAATGCTTTCCAAAATAATAGAAATTTATGTACTTATAAATATTTATTTACATAGATTTCATTAAAATGTGTCCAATAAAGTTTGTTTTGTCTTGACATGACTACATTTGCAAATAATTTTTTTTACGAAATGAAATTAGTAAAAAGAATAATAAATTATTATTTTAATATTAACTTAACAAATATTAATATAATAAGTTAAGTTGAAAGAATGTAATGTAAAGCAAAATGAGGTAAGGGACACATGAGAAGATTATAAGAGTTACATAGTAATATAAGCAAATGAACTTGAAAAATTTTAAGAAATTAGAAAAATTACACTACAAAGTTCCATTAGAAAATTCCTAAGAGATTGAATGTAATATCATTGATAATAGAATTAGGTACGAATCCAAGTATCACATAAAATTATCAAAAATCAACATCAAATTCAATGTTCATGATAATAAAAAAAAATTTTTGTTGAATAAAGCTATTCAAAATGAGTGTTTCAATATTTGTTTCATCTTTATCAAACATTATTCTAAATTATTGGAAATAAATAAAGAAAATATACTTTAAGAGTAAGAAATTATTGTTATAATATTAATTAAATTTTTATTGTAGCTTAATTGAGATAAATTTAAGCATTATAATCTTACAAAATAATAGCATCATAAACTTCAAAAGGGATGTGAATTAGGGTAGTAATTTAAAAAAATCAAAACGAAAATTTTGAAAAAAAAAAGACAAATTTTACAGGAAGGTTACATTCAACGTTGCTTAGGAGATATAATGTAACATTTTGAATTGTAAAATTAGCTACGGAAAGAAATTTCTTATAAACTATGCCAAAATCTTCAAACGAAAAAAAATAATTGAAAATAGAGAAATTAAAACTTAATTTTATAGGGCTAATTTTTAATTTGTATACATTATAAAAAGTAATCATAAAAATAATAATTATTAACTTAATGCTAAGTAAATATATCTTAGAGATGAAATGAGATAAACTAAAGTAATGTGACATAACCAAAACAAAGCCATTTGTAGGTCACATAAGTGGAGAAATAGACTTTCATTGTAATATTACCAAATAGGAGCAACAAATTTTTGAAAATGAAAAATTGTATAGGAATGTTGCAATCCAAGGCACTAAGAAGCCCAAATGCAAAACCCTTTACCTTTTAAACAATTAGTAATCAAAACATGTAGTACAACTTCAAAAAGACATAAAACATAAAAGATTTTAAAATATAAAAATTAATATTTTATATTGTAAAGCTGGTCGAGTTGAATCTAGCATCACTTATTTAGTATGGATCGAACAACAATTTCAACTACAATAAATTATATGAACAAATAACTAATAATAGATTATTTTTTTAATATTAAGTACATATTAAATATGGAATGTGATAAATTGAAGTAGTATAATATATCAAATCATTATGATGTAAAGGTCAAATAAGAGGAGATTCTGAGCAACATTCTAAAATAAAAAACATAAGAGCAAGAAATTTAATGAATTGACATAAATTATATGAAAATGTTCCAATGAAAGAAATTAAACAGTCTAAGTGTGACATCTCTGAGCATCAATAACATAAGAATTGAAATGCTTAACAAATCATGCATAAACAATTAAAGAAATATAAAAATTATATTTAGAATCTAGAAATATTAAAATTATTACATAATAAAGAAATTTCTCATTTAAATTTAATCAAAATAAAGAAATAATTACTTGAAAAGATATAGTAGAATGAGATTAGTCAGACGAAAGTTGTTTCCTCTTAATTTGGCCTCATTCAAAGTTATCGTGAATAACCAATGTAAATAAGAATAAATAAAAGTGTACTAGTATATTAATATTAAAGAAATATATATTGAAGCTAAAATGAGTTAAATTAAAATAAGATAACGTAACTAAACAAAAAAATGCCGAGATGACATAGGAGAGGATTTAGAGTAACATCATAATACATCAAAATTTACTAGCATAGTAACATCGTCAGATCACGTGCAACTTTTATTTAAATTCCAAATTCTTAATAATTGAGCCAAAATCCTTTAAGCATATTTTTTCCCACATCTCTTGAAAATATTTTACTTCTTTTTGAATTTTTGTTTTTTCTATAGGTTGGCAAGCATGATATTTGTGAAAGCTCGAGTTTAGTATGGTCACATTAAAAATGATGTTTTGATTGACCTCACAAAAGCATTTTTTATTGTTCAAAATACAAAAGCTAGCAAGTTGGTGATGAACCATAAATAACAAAAAAAGTTAGCAGGTTATGGATTCTTCATAAGATATCACAATTCATACTTGCTTTGATTTCTTATTTATTTTATGATTTTGCATATTAAACTTGACCTCCATAGTTTCTTGTAATGCACCTTTCCTAAATGATTTATCTTAAATTTTTCAATTTTTTTGTTTTGGTTATATTTCTACTTAACTCTAAATCACTTATTATGTTACCTTAAAATCATTTTATTTCTTTATATCTCATTATTTTAATTTAACTAGTTTTAATTTTAATACATATTTACTTATTCTTAAAACAGTAATTTTGTATTATTTATGCTTATTAAATTTAGTGATTAGTGGTAATTCCAACACAAATCTTGATCAAATAGTAATTTTATTTCTTAATGATCTCTCTCCTACTAAACAGTCATTTTCAAATTTTTAAATATTTTTCTTTTTATATAGTTTTGGAACCCTTTTTTAGAAATATGGATTTATAGTTTTTTTTATGATTGAGGATGCTATATTTCATCTCTTTAGTATCTTTTAAAGTGGCTTTCCCGTATGATTATTCTCATTTACTAAAATCTATCATTTGGATTTGGTGATGTTGTAATGCCTTAACTTAGAGCATTTTCAGCTTTAATATATTTATTTACATACTATGTAAAAAAATTATTAATTGTCATTTACTTTGCTTATTTAGTGTAACTCTAAACGTGGATTGGTCAAGAAAGAAACAAATATTATTTGACTCATCGTGATGAACTCTATTCAATTAAATATTACTATAATATTTTTTTAAAATATAATTTTTCTAAGTATTTTGATTGGTTTGGAGAACATTTAGAATCATGCCTGATTTTATCATATGCATTACACATATCTCTTTTGTATCCTATAATGAAACATTACATCAATTTTATCTCATTTATTGAGTTTTTTTCCATTTATTTCATTATTTTACCATGTAACCAAAAATTATCTCTTATGTGACTATTATACCATTTTGAATTGATTATATTATAATGCTTCTATTAATCTCATTTAGCTTTACTACATATTTACTTACAAATAAATTAATAAAATAAAAAAAATTTAAATTAAAAAATCTAAGTGACATATGTCAAGCCACAAGATATTTATAATTTCATAGAAAGTTAATCAAAATGAGTTAAAAAAACTCAGGAAATAAGAAAATTGTATCAAAAAATTACATTCCAAGATACTAATGAGATATATTACAATTTGCTCATTCATCAAATTAAAATGAATCTAAAAGTCTCATAATGCCTTCCAAAATCATAGAAAATTAAGTACTAAAAATATTTAGTTATATAAAGCTCATTAAAATGAGTTGAACAAAGTTTTTTTATCTCCACATGACAACATTTGCTAACACAATGAATTAACAAATGAAATAAGTACAAATAATAATAAATTATTTTTTTAATATTAAGTTATCAAATATTAAAGAAAAAAAGTTGAGTTGAGGCAATGAAATGTAAAAAGCCAAAATGAGGTAAGGGTAAAAAGAGAAGAGAAAAAGAGTTACATAATAATATAAAAAATGAACGTGTAAAATTTTAAGAAATGAGACAAATCACACTAGAAAGTTGCATTACACGATACCAAGGAGATTGTATGTAATATCATCAATAATAGAATCTGTTATGAATCAAAATATCTCATAAAAGGAGCAAAAACAATAACAAATTAATTGTTTAAAAACATAAAATGAATATTTTGTTTGATAAAGCTGATTAAATTGAGGCTGATAACATTTGTTTCATATTTATCAAACTTTATTTTGAATTATTTGAAATAACTAGAGAAAATAAACTTGAATAGTAATAAACTATTGTTATAATATTAAATACATATTTATTGAAGTTAAAATGAGATCAGATAGTAATTTAACCAAATAAAAGTATCATAAATAATAAAGGAGAATTGATTCAGAGTCACATTGTAATTTAACAAAATTAAGATGAAAATTTTGAAAAAATAACAAAAATTTTAGGAGAAAGTTACATTCCATGCTACTTTGGAGATAGAGTATAATATTTTGAATCCTCAAATTAGCTATGAGCTAAAATTTATTAAAAGTGTGCCAAAACCTTCAAAAATAAAATATTTTAAAATATAAAAAATGAAAACTTAATTTTATTGAGCACATTTGTAATTTCTACAAATTATAAAGAAAACAATCACAAAAAATAATACTTATTAAATAAATTTAAAGTATATATATGTTAGAGTTGAAATGAGATTAATTAAATTTGATATAACAGGATAAAAGTCAATTAAAGATCATAATGGTGAAGAATTAGACTTTCATTGTAATATTACCAATTAAGAGCAACAAATTTTAGAAAATGAGAATTGTACTGGAAATTTCAACAACAAGGCATTAAGAAGTTCAAATGCAAACCTTCGAAATAATTACTAATCAAAATATCATGAAAATATAAAAGTTAGTATTTTATAGTATAAGGTTGGTTGAGCTGAATCTAGCATCACTTCATTGGCATAGATTGGATAAAAATTTTCAACTAGGTAAATTATAGAAATGAATGAGCATAATTAACAATAAATTATTATTTTGATACTAAGGGTATATTAAAGATGGAATGAGATAATTTGATGTAGTGTAATATATCCAATCATTATGGTGAAAATCACAAGTAAGAGGAGATTTTGAGTTACATACTAAAATAAAAAACTTTGCGTAGAAAATTTAATGAATTGACATAAATTATATGGAAATGCTAGAATCAAAGAAATTAAATTGATCGAGTGTATCATATCTCAGCATCAAATAATGTAAGAATTGAAGTGCTTAATAAAGAATGTCTAAAGCATTAAAGAAATTTAAAACATCCAATTAGATTTTAAAAAATATTAAAATTATGATTTAATAAAAAAAAGTTTTCATTTAATTTCAATTAAAATAATGAAATAAGTATTTGAAAAAATTCAGCTCACCTAGATTAGTCCAATGATTTTTGTTTCATCCTAATTAGAATTCTTTTAAAATTATCCTTAATTACCAACATAAATAAGAATAAATAAAAAAAACTATTACATTAATATTAAATAAATCTATATTGAAGCTAAAATGAGATCAATTAAAATAAGGCAAGATAACTAAATAAAACCAATGCCAAGATCATATAAGAGAAGATTTAGAGTGACGTCGTAATATATAAAAATTTATTGGCAAAGTATTCTCATAACATGGCTTACAATTTCTATTTAAATTCTAAATTCTTTGAACTAAGCTGAAATCTTCTTGGAGTATTGTTTCTCACTTCTCTTTATAATATTATGCGTTTTCTACTTTTCCTTTTCATTAACATTTAAGGAAATATTTTTTATTTTATAAGATTTTTATTCCTTGTTCTATTTGCTTTTTCCCTTTGGGTTGGGAAGCCTGACATTTGTGAAAGCTCGACTTTAGCATTATCATATAAAAATCCATCTTGTTGTTGAACTTGCAAAAGCTAGCAAGTTGGAGATGAATAATGAAGAAAATCAAAAGCTAGTAGGTTTTATATTCTTTATACGATATCCCAATTAATATTTGCTTTAATTTCTTCTTGATTTTATTATTTAGCATATTAAACTTAATCACTTTAGTTTCTTGCATTGCAACTTTCCTAAATGATTTATTTTATTTTTTAATTTTTTTCAATATTTGTTATATTTGTACTTAACCCTAAAACTCCAATTATGTTACCTTAACATCATTTTATTTTGTTACATCACAATATTTAAGTTTAACTAGTTTCAATTTTAGTACATGTTTACTTATTCTTAGAACACTAATTTGCTATTATTTATACTTTATTAACTTAAAACATTAGTGGTATTTTTGATGCAATGTTTGATCGAGGTGAAATAAACGTCATTGGACTCCTCTTTATGACAAATCTCGTACTAAACTTTCATTTTAAAATTTTTAAATATTTTATTTTCTTATGGTTTGGGCACCATTTTTGAGACCATTGGATTTGTACCTTTTTTATTATTGAGGGTGCTATATTTCATCACTTTAGTATTTTTCAATGTGGCTTCCTTAAGCAATTTTTCTCACTTACTAAAACTTTTTACTTTGATTTGGTTATATTGTAATCCCTCAATACTGAATATGTCAGCTTTAATATATATATTTACATACATCAAAAATATTATTATTTATGCATATTTACTAGTCTTATTTGGAGTAACTTTAACTATGGTGTGATCAAAAAAATATTGGACTCATCTTTACGAGCTCTATTCAATTAAATATTAATTTCATATTTTTAAAAAATTAATATTTTTTGGAGTTTCGAATTCTTTAGAAGACATTTACATTTACATCTAATTTGATCAAAGATATTACACATATCTCTTTAGTATCTTGTAATCCAACTTTGCATCACAATTTATCTCATTTGTTCAATTTTTGCCACTTCGATTTCATTATTTTACCAACTAAAAATTACATCTTATGTGACCATGACGTCATTTTTATTTAGTTATTTCATAATACTTCAACTTATCTCATTTTACATTTATTTTATATTTACTTATAAAATAATAATTTTATTTACTTATAATCATTTTTTAAAATTTTTTAGAAATTGTAGACAATGTTCAATCAAGAAAAATCTAATGGCATTGGACTTGCCTCAACAAGCAATATTTAATTAATTAATTAATCATTTTTTATGTATTCAATTCTCTTTTTTTTGGGGTAATGGTGTACATCATGAGTTATTTTGAATGGTACATATTTTTATATTGAACATAACACTTGCTCACCTTAGTATCTTGAAGTGCATGTTTCCCATATAATTTATGTTATTTCTTCAAATATTTTGCTTTTATTTGGTTTTGTTACTTTCAAATTTTAATTTCTTATTCAGATGCCCTTTACATTGCTTCAATTTTGTTATGTTTTATTATTTCAATTTATTTTTTTCTTCTTCAAAATATATTTATTTAATATAAAAATAATAATTTATTACTATTATAAATGCTTATTTATTTTTTAAATTAATAGTAACAACAAATGAGGTTTGAATGAGTTGATACAATAATGGTTGGATAGTCTCGATGAGCACCATCCAATTAAATGTTTATTTTTATATATTTAAAGATTTTGTTCTAAACTTAAATTTTGAATAATATCTGATTTGATAATCAAGCATGTTACACATGATCTCCTTGGTGTTTTTTATTGTAATTTACTTGCACAATTTATCTCATTTCTACAAATATTTTTCTTTAAAATGCACATATTAATATGAAATCTTAATTCCACTTTTTTTCAACATTTATATTACTTCAATTTGATTATATTTTAATGCTTTAATTTATCTTAATTTAGCATTAATATATATGAACTTATTATTAAAACAATTATTTTTTTTATTATTTATGCTCTTTTTGTTTAGCAATGTGTAGAAATGTTGAATGATTGCCCATTTGGTATGATGCAAATGTCATTAGATTCATCTAAAAGAAGCTCTATCCAATTAAAAAATTTATTCCTTTAACGTTATTAAATTTTTGATTTTCAAGAGTTTTGGAATGCTTGATGAGACATTTGAATTGTTTCTTAAAAGATGTTTGGGAATGTCATAAATTAATTCCTTTGTGTAATGCAATGCAACAATCTCAGACAATGTTTCTTTTTTCTTATTTTTTTTTAATGGAACTGTGTACAGTATCTTGGAACACTAATTCTCCTCTTATTTTGCAATTTCATGTGAAAACTTTTTTATATTACGTTGCATTAATTTTTCTTTCTCCAATTTTAGTATATATTCACATAATATTAAAATAATATTTCATATTATTTTCGCTTTTAGACTTTGGTAACTTCTAGTAGTACCAAATGAGGTTCAATGAAAATGAAACATACTACATTGGACTCTTCTTGATGAGTCCTTTCTAATTAATTATTCACTTTAAAATTTTGAATAAATCATTTTTTAGGGACTTGGCAAGCTATTTGTATTCTTTTTATTTGTATCTAATTTGATGATAATGATGCTAAACTCAAACTCTTTAGTATCTTGGAATACAACTATCTCTATAAGTTGTCATATTTCATCATATTTTCTTTTTTCATTAGGGTAGATTGCTATATAATTCTAAATCTCATCTCATGTGACCTTTACATGCATTGATTTTGTCAAATTGCATCACTTTTACTTATACTCTTTTACTTAAGTAATGTTTAACAACTCCAAATTAGGTCTGATCATGATCTAACATAAATCATTTGACTATCTAAATGAGTTCTAAAAAAATTAAATAATCATATTTTCTTTTTATTCATTAATTTCTTTTTTTGAAAAATTTAAAAAATTTTTATTTGTACATCATTTCATAATTGTTTTTGTTATACTCAATATCTTTAATATCTTAGCTTGCAACCAACTTGCGAAATTTATCTTATTTTTCTAAAATTTTTTCTTCCATTTCGCTGTTTTTCTATGTAACTTCAGAGTTGCTCCACAATTATCTTTACATCTTATTAATTTGGTTTTATTAAATTTCTTCATTTTATCTGATGTTATCTTAAATATATATTTAATTAAAATTAATATAATATTTTATTATTATTTATGCTTACTTATGTTTTTTTTTAAATAATTTTTTTTTCAAGTATTTTGACAAGTAATGAAGGACACATTGATTCATACTTTATCTGATTTATATTTCATAACATAACTTTTCTATATAATTTCACAACTATTCTAATTATTTTCATTGACTTTCTTATAATACCATCAAACTCTAATTGTCCTCTTGGTTGAGTTTTAAATTGCATTGATTTTGTTAGGTTAAATTACATCAATTTGTCATATTTTAGCCTTAATGTGTATTTATTTAGTACTAAAAATATAATTCATGATTATTTATGCTTATTAACTTTGGTAATTCATAGTAACTCTAAATGGCATCATCTAAATCATGTCGATAAGTTCTATCTAATTAAAAATTCAATTTGATATTTTAATTTTTTTTTTAATTTTGACAAATTTTATGAGACATTTTGATTTGTTCTTTTATTTGATGATCAAGGTTATTATACTCAATCTCCTTAGCATGTTCAAATGCAACATTGCTATAAAATTACCTCAACAAGTTGTAAATTTTTTTTATTGAATTTAAAAATAAAAATTTATTGTTATGTATGTTGTTGGACGTATCATTATGAGCTCTATCATTTAAGTATTCATTTCTAAAGTTTCAAATTTTTTTTCCTAAGTTTTTTGCAGGATTCCTGAGGTTTATTAATTTATACATAATTTGGCAATTGAGATTATATGATCAATCTCTTTGGGGCCTTTGAATGCTAGTTTCCAATAGAATTAATCTCATTTTCTGAAATAATTTTCTTTGATTTCTTTATATTACTATGTAACTCTTAGTCTCGTCTAATGTCAAATTTTAATCTTTTTCATTTGGTTAAACTACATTCATTAAATTTATCTTATTTCAATTTTAAATAATTTAATTAATAATAAAATACTTTTATTTTTTATTTATACATATTTTTTGACAATTTTTGTTTAATACAAAAGGTGGTTGGTTAAGAAGAAATAAAACTTTTAAGGTCCATAAAATTAATTTTTCAACTATATATCATTAAACATTTTATTTTGTCGAGTTTGTTCATGTTTTCTAAACACTTCTTTTGTGCCAAACTTGACATTGGAGGACATCACATTTGATATTCTTTGTAACGTGGAATAAATGTTTACCATAAGTTTGCATTTATCCATCTTTTTTACTTTCTTTTGGTTATATTATGATTTTACTATAAATCTTTTTTAAGGTATCCTTTACATTACATTACTTTGGCTATATTACATTACTTCAATTTATGTCTTTTCAACTTTAATACAAATTTACTTAATAGTAAAAAAATTTATTATTATTTATGATTTTTTTAAGAATTTGTAGTTACTCTAAAAGAGTCTGATTGAGTTGGAACAAAATTCATTGTACTCATCTTGACCAGCTCTATGCATTTATATTCATTTTTATATTTTAAAATTTTTTATTTTCTTGTGTTTCCAATATTTTATGAGTTATTTCAAATGTTACTCCACTTAGAATCCAACTATTTCCTATAATTTATCTCATTTCAAATTTTCCCTCTGATTTATTTATATTGCTACATAACTATAAATGTCTGGTTGCGTGATTTTTACATCATTTAATTTTAGTTATATTTCATTACTTCAAGAAAATTAATTTAAGCTTTAATATATATATATATATATATATATATATATATATATATATATATAATTATGCAATATTAAAATATTAAATTATTGTTATTTATGCATTTAATTTTTTAATTATAATAGTTCAAAACATGTTTTGGTTGAGATGAAACAAACAAGATTGGACTTACCTCAGTGATCTCTATCCAATAAAATATTTTTTGTATTTTAAATGATTTTTTTTTATGACTTGGTGTATTTTATGAGTGATTTTAATTTTTACTTTATTTAACGATTGTTGAATGCAACTTTTTCATTAAATTTATCAAATTTGAGCTTTGTTATATATTTATATAAATTAAAATAATACTATACTATTATGTATGCTTATTCACATTAGCAAATTGTAATAATTCAAGATGAGGTCCAATTTAGATGAAAAATGTACTTGGATTTACCTTAACAAGCTTTATAAAACTAAATATTTATTTTTATACTATTTAATATTTTAATTTATATGGCTTTAGCGAATTTTATACGATAGTTTGCTTCATATTTAATATGTTTATAGAGCATGTTAACATTTATATGGTTTTACTATTATGTTTGCTTCAAATATTTTATGTGGTACATATATTAAAAGTAATCATCTTAGAATAACATTTAGATTTCCAATATTTGTTATCTATCTTTTCTGTATCATAATTTTAACTAAATTAAATATTTAAAAATATTAATTAAAATATTTGAAATAATATGCTAAGCTATTATTACCTAAATTATTTAATAAAAAAGTTTTAAACTTACCTATTCTATTAATAAGTTTTCTAATTAAAAAGTTTTAGGGATGGTAAATTAATACTGAAAAGATTTCATGAAGTTAATAAGTTGAACAATTGATTTCAAACTTGGATTCATCTGTTTAGAATATGGTAGCTTCTTTATCATGAATTCCTAAGCCTTCCGAGGGGTAGCCGAAGCTAAAAAGTTGCCATGCAAGATAAAGTGAAGCTTTGAAAATTGAACTTCATTGTTTTCCTCTATAATGTAGGACAAAGAAAAGGAATTGTTTTTATGTGTCATATCTCCAAATTGCAAGAGTTACTAAAGACATCAAATATTGCAATTTTTCAAAAAAACGATCCTGATGTTATCTAGCTTTTTATAATGCCTAATAATTCCTCTACTCGATTGTACCACTTGGCAATTGCATGGTCCACCTTTCTTCCATGTTGAGATCTAAATCCAAATGTCTGATCATTATTCCAAATGTTTACATCTTTGTTTTAAAGAGCATCATTTGTTATTCATCCATTTCATTCCATACTTTTTGAGATCAATCAACCATGGATGCTTCCAATCAAGTAGTTCTAACATAATGACCCCTTTAGCCAATTTTTTAGATTTTATAATTTTTAATTAAAAGATATTTTTTTATTAAATGGTATATGCTAACGAAAATTGTAATAGCTAATTTGTCTATTTATTAAGAAATTTTATCCTTTTAAAATATTTACACATTGGAAAACATTTCAATGAAATGAATTGATAATTATTCTTATAATTTAATATTATTTGTGCATAAATATTTTTGTGATTAAGAGTAATTCCTAATAAAGTTGGACCAATTTGAAACAAACTTCTTTAGACTTTCTATGATCATTATCTTGTTAAATTTTAAATTTTATACTTTAAATAACTTTTTTAAGGTTTTAATATGCTGTCTAAAATATTTTGATTCATGGTTGATTTGATGATTGAGGATGTTAGACTCGCTCTTATTATCTTCTTTTAATGTAGTGTTTTCAAATAATTTAACTCATTATCTTTTAATTTTTACTTTGATTTAATGGTAGTGCACCACTTCCACCTAACTCATTTCAATTTTAACGTATATTCCCTTAATAATAAAATACTATTTTATTATTATCTATGGCTATTTACTCTTCTAATTTTTAGCAATTTCGATAATGTTTCGATCAAAGACGAAATAAGATTCATTAGAGTTGGCTTTACTGGATTTTTAACAATTTTGATAATTTTAGCAATTTTTTTTTTCAAATTTTACACTTTGATTTGTTTATATTAATATGGAACTTTAACTCTACCACATTGCCTTTGTGTTGCATGTTTTTTTTGCATTAAATACTTTAATTTACCTAATTTTTGTTTACTGTATAGTTATTAAATATTAAAATAATAATATATTATTATTTAGGATTATTTAATTTAATAATTCATAGTAACTCCAAATGATTACCGACTGAGGTGAAACAAATATCATTGGACTTATCTAAATGAGTTCTATAGAATTGAATCTTTATTTATATATTCATAATATTTTATTTTTTATGATTTTTCTACACTTCAAAAGTCACTTTGCTTCGTGCTTATTTTGGTGGTCAACAAAATTATACTCAATCTCTAATGTATGATGGAATACATATTTCTAGAATACTTTATCTTATTTCTTCAAATATTTCACTTTGAATTTGTCATATTACAATGTAACTATCAATCTCCCATTATATGATATTTAATTGTCTTATATTTCATGATATTACATTGCTGAAATTAGTCTCATTTACTTTTGACTTATATATTTATTTAATAAAAAAATATTAATTTTTATTATATTGCTTATGTATTTTAGTAATTTGGAGTAATTCTAAATTAGGCTTGATCAAGCCGAAACAAACATCGTTGGAGTCATGTTGACCAGCTCTTCTAAATTATATATATCCAATTTTATAGTCTTAATTTTTTTATTTCTATTATTTTTTGAATTCTTTATGAGGTATTTTTATTTGTAACATATTTCATGATCAATGATATTACATCTAATCACCTTAGTATCTTGGAATACATCTTCCTCTATATTCAAACTCATCTTTCTTAAATTTTTTTGTTTAAACTACTTTTATTATAGTGGTTCAAGTTACCTCATTTTTCATTAATATATGTTTACTTAATATTAAAATAGTAATTTATTTTATTTATGTTTATTTAGGTTGGTTCTTCTTATTAATTTCAAATTATTGGGAATTCAGATGAAAGAAATGTTACTAGTCATGAGAATTACAAACGAATTAAATACAAATTTTCAAATTTTATTTTTTTAATGAATTTGACACTCTTTATTAGACATTATGATTGGTTATATCGTTATAAATCTCTAATTCTCCACTTATGTGATCATTACTTTACATTGTTTTGGTTAAATTGTATTTTTTAAGTTACCTAATTTGTGCATTACTATGTATTAATTTACCACTAAAATATAAATTTATTTTTGAAAAGTTAATTTATTATTATTTATAGTTATTTCTTAACTACTTCATAGTAATTCAAAATGAGTTTTCTTGAGATTGGTCTTGTTGAGCTCTATCTAATTAAATATTTATTTTTAAATTTTTGAATATTTTATGTCTTTTTATTTTATAAGTTTTATGATAATTTTTAGTTGTCTTATTTGATAGTCAACAGTGCTATGCAAAGTCTCCAAAATACCTTGGAATGTAACTTTCCTATATAATTTATCTCATTTCTTTAAAAGTGTCATTGTGATTTAGTTATAAAACAATATAACTATAAATCTCATTTTGTATCACCGTTACATTGCTTTGATTTTTTTATATTATATTGACCTAACTTATTAAGTCAAAGTTTTAGTGCATATTTTCTCATTATTAAATAATTATTTATTATTAATTATCTTTATGTAATTAGACAACTCATCACAATTCTGAATAAGGATTGATCGATATGAAACAAACATCATTGGATACAATCCCTCTAGGTTTACCAAATTTAAAATTACTTTTATAATTTTAAATATATAATTTAATTATCTTAGAACCTTTTTGAAGTATTTTAATTTTTATGTGAATTAATGATTGAGAATGTTATGCTCCCTATCCTTACTATAGTGGGAAGCAAGTTTTCTAAACATTCTATTCTATTTAATTAATTTCTATTATTAATTTGGTTATATTAAATTTACCCCATTTATCCTCTCATATCACCTTCAATTTAGCTCAGTTAAGTATTACAATATACTTATTTAATTTTAAAATAGTACTTTATTATTATTTATGCTTATTTACTTTGATAATTTATAGTAATTCAAAATGATGTTAAGAAAAAGTTATTAAACTCACCTATACAAGCTTTACACAAATAAATTATCATTACATGAAATTTGGACCTCCACCAAATTTTGCAATAGTGGATGTTGCATCGGATCATTTCTTAAATGTTTTCACTTTTTTTTCGATAATTACTATGTAGATGTTAATCTCATGTAACATATTGCTTGCATGTCACTAAATTTTTTATGTAATATTGTTTAACTTATTACATACTTAGTTAAATTAAAATTTTAATTAGTATTAAAATTATTTTTTATTATGTCTTATGCATATTTACTCTTGTAAGTTATAGTAGCAACATAAGATATTTGAATGAGCCAAAATATTCATCATTTGCCTCAATCATCAAATTAAGGAAGAGAAACATACCTTGAAAACATGTCAAAGCCTTCAGAAAAATATTCAAAAATATTAAAATTAATAAATTATTTATTATAGTTCATTGAGAAGAGTCTAAAAAAATGTTTTTTTTGTAATATAATCTAACCAAGTGAATAGAAGGTCACATGAGAGGAGATTAAGTGTTTCACAGTATTATAATAATATAAAAATAAAGATTTTAAGAAATAAGACAAATTTTTTAGAATAAATAAATTTGTGAAACAAAAGAGATGGAGGATAACATCCTCAAGTAAAACATAATAAAATTGAAACGACCTATAGAGCATGCCAAAGCACTAAAAACAAAAAAATTAAAAATTTAATAATGATTATTTGATTAGATTGTTAGTATAAAGATGAGTCTAATGAAGTTTTCTTCATCTTAGTTGTACTTTATTTGGAATTAATACAAATTAGTAGTTTTAATTAGCACAAATAGTAACATATTAGTTTTTGAACATTAAGTAAATATATATTGATGCCAAAATGATAAAAATTGAAAAGTGTAATGTAACAAAATCAAACTGATGTAAAGGTCAAATGAAAGAAGATTTTGATATGATTTGAAGAAATAAGAAAATTATACAAGAAAGTTCTTTTAGAAGATACTATGGTTATATATTGCTTCTCATCAAATTAGTAATTAAATGAGATGCCTAAAGGTTGCAAATGCCATCGAAAATAAAATCTTTTGTAATATATACATGAATATTTTATTTGATAGAGATTATTGAGATATGTCAAACTATGTTGGCTTCATAATCATCAATCAATAATTTGAATTACTTTGAAAACTTCATATTGACATAGAATAATAAGTATTACTTTCAATAATAAGAAAAAATATATTAAAGTAAAGATAAGAAAAATTGTAGCATTTTTGGATAATGAAATCAAAGTGATGTTATGGTCAAATGAGCGGAGTATTACGGTAACACAAAAATATACTCAATAAAAAAATAACAACTTTTAAAAAAGATAGAATTTGTATGGAAAAGTTTAGTTTTATGATAGTATGAAGGATTGAATGTAATACCCATAATGATTAAATTTGTTACAACTTGAAATGTCTAAAAACATTTGCTAAAACCTTAGAAAAAAATATTTAAAGATATAGGAATAAATATTTAGTTGGGTGGAGCTCAACAAAATATGTTCAATATAATTTTTTCATCACAATGAGGGATCATTTGGAGTTAATATGAATTACAATAGAAAATAAATTTAAACAATGAAATATTAAACTTAAATGTTAAGTAAATATCTTTTAGAGATTGAATGAAATAGATTGAAGCACTATAAGATAAAAAAATCAAAACTATGTATGGGTTGAATGAGCGAATAATTAAAGTTACATATTAGTAAAACCTATTAAAAGAAAAAAAAATTGAAGAAATTAGTTAAGTTCTACAAAAAAATTTATTCCAAGATATTAACAAGCTTGTGCATAACATCATGGATGATATAGTATTCCAAAACAATAGAAAATAAAAAATTTTAAAAATTTGTTAAAAATAAATATTTAATGGGATACAATTTATCTAGTCCAATACAATAATATTTATTTTAGCTTGGTTAGTTTTCATTGGCAAATGTAGTAGATAAAAAAAATAAGCATAGATAATAATGAACTACACATTTAATAATAAGTAAATATATACTAAAATTTGAATGTCATAAGTTGATAAAATACAATACAACCATAACAAAATGATGCAAAAGTAACATGGGCAAATATTTTTAGTGGCATAATAATATCACCCAATAAAAAGAAAACTTTTAAGAAATGAGATTAAATATAATAAAATTCAATTCCATCATACTTTGGAGAATGAGCATAACATTGAGGATCATCAAATATGGTAATAATAATAATTTATTAAAAAAGGATTAAAAATATTAAATGGATATTAGAAATAAATTATTTAATTGGTTATACCATATTGCGGTTGGTCTAATTACTTTTATTCATCCCAAATAGACCTCATTTACAATTATTATTGATTATTAAATTAAATAAGCCTAAATAATAATAAATTATAATTTTTAATATCATGTAAATATTTATTATAGTTGAAATGAGATAAACTGAAAAATTATAATTTAGCCAAGTCAATGCTAAGCAAAGGTTGCAAACGAGTAGATTTATGGTTACATAATACTATAACACATTCAAAGAAAAAACTTTCAAGAAATAAGGTAAATTGTACATTGAATGAGATCAATTGTGACATCTTCAATCAATATATCTAGTATGAATCTAAATGTCTCATGAAGAGGATGAAAATCTTCCAAATTGAAGGACAAAGAATTTAAAATAAATATTTAATTCATTAGAACTTGTTTAGGCCAATCAAATAATATTTGTTTCATATATATATATATATATATATATCACATATTGTCTTGAATTACCATTGATTGATATTGTAAACTTGAAAAAAAAATTAAAATATTGTTTTAATACAATCAAATTATGGGTTGAAGTTGAAATAAGATAAATTTAAGTTATGTAATAAATGAAAATAAAAATAATATAAGGGTCAAATCTGAGGAGAATCAAAGTTACATTGTGACATAACTAAATCAAACCATAATGTTATAATAAATAAAACATTGCATAAGAATACTTTATTACAATATGTTAAAGAGATCAATTATAATATCATAATCATCAAATTAGATACAAATCAATATATATAAAAATGAATACCTAACTTGATATATCATATTGAGATGAGTCCAACTACATTTGTTTCATCTCGATTAGATGATATTTGTAGTTGTTATGAATAACAAAATGAGTATAAATAATAAAAACAATTATTATAATGTTATATATATTAAATCTAAAATGAGATAAATTGAAACATTATAAGATAAGAAAATAAAAGCAAGGTATGGGTCCTATAGGAATAGATCTAGAGCAACATTGAAATATAACATTACCATGGAGGAAAATTTGATGGAAAGAAATGAGATAAATTTTAACAAAATGTTGCATTCCATAATAATGAGGTAGAGCTTAACATCCTCGATAATCAAACAATATTTAGAAAAATATAAAAATTAATAATTAATTCAATTAGCCAATCAGGACAAGTCCAATAGTTTTTTTTCTTCTTGACCTAACCACAGTTAAAATTATTATGAATTACAAGTAAATAAACATGCATTCTAATATATCATTATTTTAATATTAAACAAGAATAGAATAGGGTTGAAATGTAATAAATTGATCGAATGTAATATAATGTAAACAAAGTGATGATAAGGTGACATGAGAGGTGATTTAAAGTTTCTTATATTGTGCAAAAATAAAATTAAAACCATTGAAAAAATTAGATAAAATGCACAAGATAGTTGCATTTTAATATATAAAGGGGCCAACTGCTACGTTCTTAACTGTCAAATAAGATACAATATGAAATGAATCATAAAGCAAGCTAAAATCCTTTAAAGAAATAAAATATAATAAAATGTAAAAATGAGTACTTAATTTGATAAAAACAATGACCTTAGTGGTATGATATTTTTTTATGAGTATAGGACCACCTTTTTAATTACTATGAATTACAAAAGTACACAAACATTAATATTAAAAAACTAATATTAATATTAAGTAAATATATGTTGAAACTAAAATGAACTAAATTAAAGTAATATAATATAATCAAATCACTGCGATGTAAATGCCACAAGAGAGAAGATTTATCATTACATAATATAGCTAAAACATATTAAAACTTTCAAAGAAATGTGTTAAATTTTATGATAAAGTTGTATTCTAATGTGTTAAAGACAAAGTATAACATCCTTGTTCAAGAAATTATCTATGAAACGAGCCTCGTTCAAACAAAAGCCATAGAAAATAAAGTATTTTTAAAATATAAAAATTAAAATTTAATGTTTTAGAAGTTTTGAGAATACTGTATCGACTTTTAATTCGTTGTCATTGAATCTCACTTGTAATTGTTGTGAATTACCAAAATTAATAAGCCTAAATAATAATAAATTATTATTTTATTATTTTGTAAATATATATTAAAGTTGAAATAATATCAGTTGTTGCAATATAATATAATCAAATGAAAGCACTGGGATGGTCATACAAAAGCAAAGTTTGAGTAAAACAATAATTTAATCAATCAAATGTAAAAAAATTTTAATAAATGAGACAAGTTATATGAGAAAGTTACATTGCATGATAATAAGAAAATGGAGTGCAACATTCTTGATTGTCAAATCTGTTATGACTAAAACTATTTAACAAAGCCTACCAAATCCATAAAAAATAAAATATTTAAAATTATAGAAATTAATATTTAATAGGTTCTAGCTCATGAGATAAGTCACATGATATTTGTTTTATCTTGACCAGACCTAATTTGGAATTACTTTGATTTTCTAAATTAAGTAATCTTATATAATGATTAATTATTATTTTAATATGATGAAATTGGTAATAAATCTAAAATAACATAAATTTAAGCATTGTAATGTTCTAAAATTAAAGCTAGATAAGGGGCACTAAAGAAAAAAATTGAGTTACATAAAAAGACAACAAATCGAAGTAAAATATTTGAATGAATTTGATAAACTATAAGAAAATTTTTCCATTCAAGATAATCATGGCATCAAGTGTAACATCATGAATCATAAAATTAAACATGTATCAAAATAAGTATTAATGTGCTCCAACTCACCAGAAAAAATAATAAAAAAATATAAAAATGAATATTTAATTATATTTGTCTCTTCTAGATGGGTGCAATGACATTTGTTTCACCAATTTGAACCTCATTTGTAATTACGATGAACTGAAAAAGTAAACTTGCTTTAATAATAAAAAGCTATTTTTTTAAAATTAACATACATTTAATATGGAATAAGAAAATTAATTCAACAAAATATAAACAAATAAAAGTCATGTAGAGGTCACATGTGAGATGTCTAAGAATTAAATTGTAATTTAGCTAAATAAAAGTTAAAATATTGAAAAACGTTAGATAAATTGTGCAAAAAAGTGTTATTCTATGATCCTAAGGAGATCTAGCATAACATTCCTATGATAATCAAATTCTCATCTTGAATTACCTTTTTGTCACGAGATTATTTTATCATATTGCTTCAAATCAAATTGCTTAGCTTTAATATATTTTTTCTTAGTTTTTAAATAAAACTTTTACAATTACATCTAAATATTTAATTTAGTAATTCGCAATAATTTCATTTTGCATTAGATTATGATGAAAAAATGTCGTTGGAGTTGTCCTAAAATGATCTTTTTCACAAAAGATTTATTTTTACATTTTTTTAGTGTTTGATTTGTTAGAGTTTAGGCATGCTTTATTTCAAAATTTAAATTCATACATAATTTGATGTTTTATAAGCTCATATTTTATCTAATTAATAGCTTATAATGAAATTATACTATGTAATTCCTAATCCTTTATACTATAACATTTGCATTTGTTTGATTTGATTATAATACATTATTTAAATTTAAATCATTTTTTTTTTAAAATTTGTTTATCATGTAATAATTTTTAATGTGCTATTATTTTTTCTTATCTAATTTGAAAATTTATAATAATTCCAAATAAGGTTTGAGCTCCATCAAATTTTATGTCTTGAAATGTTCCTTTCCTACACAATTTTCCTCACCTCTTTAAAATTTGTACTCTAAATTAGCAATATTAGCATTTAACTCTAGATGTTCTATCATGTTATTTTAATGTTGTTGATTTGGAATATTTTAGTGATTTAATTTAACTAATTTTTCTTTAATATATTAACTTAATATTAGAAATAAATTAAAATTTTATTATCTTAAACAATATGTCAATCTAAATCTCATCTCAGGTGATCTAAACATAGTATTGGTTTAGTTACATTCGACTGACTCAATCTAACTCAATTTAGCATTAATATATTTATATTTACTTACTACAAAAATAATTATTTGTGGTTATTAGACTTTTTTATGTTGGTAACTTTCAATACTTCTAAATGATGTTCGCTAAAGAGAACACTAACATCTATGGAATTAACTTGAAGTGATATATCTAATTAAATTTTTATTTTTTAATTTTTATATATTAATAGAATTTTTTTATGCTTTACTAGACATTTTTATTCATAACTTGATTTTTTTTATTACAAAAGTTATTTTTGATTTCAATAGTTTCTTTAAATATGGTATTCTTATATTATGTTTTTATTTTTTAACATGTTTTCTTTATTTAGTATTCTCGTCTCTATGATCATTATAAGTGTTTTATTTGATATATTAAATTACTTCAATTTATATTATCTCAAATTTAATGTATATTTACATAATATTAAATTAATAAAAAATTTAAAGAAATGAGATAAATTATATATGAATGTTGTGTTACAACACACTAAGGTAATCAAGGTTCAAATCCCTTATCACAAAGCTTGATGAAATCTTAAAAAATATTTTTTTGAAAAAGGCTTAAAATAATATTTAATTCTATAGGGCTCAATGAGATGTGCCTAATGGCATTTGTTTCATCTTGGTTGGACCTTATTATAAATTATTATGAATTACAAAGATAAATCAGCATTTAAAATAGCAAATTGGAAATTAAATATTGAATATTTATAAATTAAAATTAAAACATTAAAAAGTAAAGATATATAATACTACTAAATCAATGTAATTTAAAGGTTACATGAGAAGATACTTAGAACTGCATAGTAATGTAACCAAACAAAAATGAAGACTTTAAACAAATTACTTAAATTATACAAAATAATTCTATTTAAAGATACAATGAATATCAGCTATACATCATGGATCTTTTAATCAAGTAATAAATTTTCTTTTAAGGCACCCCTAAAAGCTTTAAAAATATTTAAATATCTCAAAATAAATTGTCAAGGAGATATAAATCATTATGGTGGGTTTAACGACATTTAGTTTTCTTTTATCCGGGTTAATTTGTAGTTATGATAAATTATAAATTGAAATAAGCATAAATATTTTTAAAAAATTATTTTAATGTGAAGTAAATATTTATTGAAGAAGAAATTATATAATTTGAAAAGTTGTTGCATCATCAAATGAAAGGATTTGAAGGTCACACAACATTTGTTTTTGACCTACATGGTAATCTAAGAAAAACAATGCAAAGAATTTGAAAAATTGGATAAATTAGATGAGAAAGTTAGATTTAAAGATACTAAGGAGATTAAGTGTGATTTCATCAATCATCAAATATGTTATGAATGCAACTATCATATAAAGCCTTCCATAATGGTAGAAATAAAGGATTTGCAAATTGTAAAACAAATATTTATTTGAAGAGCTCGTCAAGGTGACTAATAATAATTTTTTTAAATTGATGAGATCTTCTTCAAAATTTTTGAGAATTATGGAAATAAATAAACATAAATAGTAATAAAGTATTATCTTGATATTGGGTAAACATATATATCAAAGTTAAAAGAAGAAATATTGAATACATCTGACAAGAAAATGAAATCAAAGTGAGGTAAGGGACAAATTAGAGGATAATTAGTGCTACATAGTATTATAATCAATCAAGAGAAAACATTTAAGAAATAAGATAAATTGTAAACAAAAGAGGCATTTCGAGACCATAAGAAGTTTGAGTGTGGCATGCATGAACGACAAATTAGGTTCGATTAAAAAACTATCACAAAAGGAATCCAAAAATCCAAAAATATAAAATATTTCAAAATATATAATTGAATATTTAGGTTGATTTAATTTGTCAAGATGACTCCAATGACATTTGTTTCAGCTTGATAGATCATTATTTTTAATGACAACAAATTAAAAAATTAAATTAGAATAAATAACTATAAATTAGTAAAGAAATATTAATTAAATATATCTTTAAAGTAAGATGAGATAAATTGAAGTAATGTATTGCAACAAAATCAAACCAACATGGAAGACACATGAGATTAGGTCTAACATACTATTAACACCAATCCAAAGGAATAAATTTGAAGAAATTAAATTAGATTAATTGTGTTAGAAGTTGCATGCCAAGATCAATTAAAATCAAGTGTAGCATCATTTATCACCAAATTAGCAAGAGAAATGTACTTAGTAAAACATGCAAAAAACATAGAAAAAAATATTCAAAAAATTTCAAAAATTAATATATAATTTGTCATGGCAAATTAAAATGAGTCCAACAATATTTTATTTTTCAATATAAAATGACCACAACTATTGGAGGTCACATGGGAAGAGTATTAGAGATTCATAGTATAATAACAATGTCAAAAAATGTTTTTGAAGAAACTAAAAAAAATTTCATGGTATAATTGAATCTTGAGAAGTAAAAGAGATTAAGTGGAAAATCCTTGAGAAAAAAATAAGAAACCATTCTATAGACATTTAAAGCTGACAAAACACTATGCAATAAAAATTTTAAAAGTATTATAATAAATAAGTTGGGTTATCCATGTAAAGATGAGTCCAATAAAGTTTTTGTATCACCTCAATTGAACATAATTTAGATTTTCTATAAATTAGTAAATTAAATAAGAAGAAAGAGTAGCACATTTTATTTTAACACTAAGTAAATTTATGTTAGAATTGGTCTAAGGTAAATAAAAGAAAAGAATTATAACCAAATAAAAAGGATGCAAAGAGCAATTGCAAAGTGATTTAGCCATGATCTGATGGAATGAGATAAATTTGAAGAAATTAGATAATTTATTCAAGAAAGTTATGTTCTAAGACAATAATTTTGTAGATTGTATCATACTTGATTATAAAATAAGAAATTGAATGAAATGACTAAAAATTATGCCAATATCTTTAAAAATTTAATATTTTAGGATATATAAATTAATACTTTATTAGATGGTGCTTATCAAGATGTGCTAAATAATGTTGGTTTAATCACCATTGAACCACAATTGCAATTAATGTGCATCAACTATATAAATTAATTTTTTATTATTAAAAAATATAATTAAAGCTAAAATGAGATAAATTGTAGCATTTTAAGGAAACAAAATAAAAGTGATGTAATGGTCACACAAGTGAAGCTTTAGAGTAACAAAATAATATATTAAAATAAAATCTAAAAATTCAAAGAAATGGCACAATTTATATGAGAAAGCTACATTTCATGAAACTAAGAAGATATAGTGTAACATCATTCAGCAGGCAAAAACTTTAGAAAAAAGGCTTTTAAAAATATGAGTATGAACATTTAATTCGATAGAGCTCACTGACATGAGTTCAACTTTATTTTTAGTCTATGGGACATTATTTGGAATTTCTATTAATTAGAAAAAAAACGAAATTTAAATAATAATGAGTTATTATTTTAATGTTAAGTAAAATGATCATAAAATAAACATCAAAATACTAAAGAACTTAGAAAAATTATAAAAAAAATTTCCATTACAAGGTAAAAGTAAGATTGAGCATAAAATCATCGATCAAAAAGTGTTCCAAAAGTAAAAAAAACTAATAAGCATAAGTAATTAAAAAAACTAACTTATTTAACATTAACTATATATTAAAATTGGAATGATATAAATAGAAATAGTCTATAACTAAATCAAAGTGACGTAAAGGTCACATGAGAAAAAATTTAGAAGGACGGTATTATAAATTATTGAAATTAAAAAAGTTAAGAAAAGAGATTAATTATAATTAAATTTTTTTGTCAAAGATACTATGGAGATAGAATGTAACATTGAAGATCGCAAAATGATACAAAACAAATTTAACCAAAACAAATGCAAAAATGCTAAAACAATATTTAAAAAAGTAAAAAATATTTAATTAATTTGATAGATCTCATTAATGATACTTTAAAAAAATTTACTTCATTTCAGTTAAACTTTATTTAGAATTATTTTTAATTACTAAATGAAATAAGCCTAAATAGTAAACACTATTACTTAAATATATTTTACAGTTGAAATATCTTAAATTGAAAAATAATAACATAACAGAATCTAAACTAAGAGAAGGTCATATAATAATAGATACGTGGTTGTATAGTGCTAGAACCAAATCAAAGAAGAAAGATCTAAGAAATAAGATAAATTATATGTAAAATGACTACTACAAGGTACTAAAGGGATTGTTGGTCAAATATCCTAGATCATTAAAGTTTGTATAAATATAATTATCCCATAAAATTTACAAAAAATTTTAGAAATTAAAGTTTTTAAAAATATTAAATTGAGTATTTAATTTCATAAAATTTAGTTAGGTAATCGAATTATGTTTATTTTATTCTTATCAAACATTATTTCGAATTAAAATTATTTTAATGTTTAAATGTGCAAAAAATAATAACGAATTATTTTTTATTATGTATATATATATATATATATATATATATATATATATATATTGAAGTTTAAGTAAGATAAATTGAAAAAATATAATAAAACCAAATCAAAGTAAGGTAATACAAACAAGAGGACTATTAAGGATACATTGCATTATAACCAAATGAAATCAAAACATATTTAAGAAATCTAAAGTTAAATAAGAATGTTGTATTCTAATAAGTTAAAGACATTGATTGTAACATCATTGGTCATAAAACAGGATATTAATTAATATTAATCATAAAAATTAATACCTTATTTGATATAACTTATGAAGATGAGTCCAACTATATTTGTTTTATCTTGATCAGACGATGTTTGAAATTACTATGAATAACAAAAAAGGGCATAAATAATAAAAATAATTACCATACTACTAGGTAAATATATATTAGAACTAAAGTGAGATAAATTGAAAAATATGACATAAGGAAATAAAGGCATGCTGAGGGTCACACAATAATAGAATTAGGGTGCCATAGTAATGTAACTTAACTAAAGCTAAATATTTGAGGTAAAGAAATGTGATAAATTTTAAAAATATGTAACGTTCCATAATAATAATGAGGTCCAATATAACATCATCAAACATGAATTCAAATATGAAGAAATATACCCTATAAAACTTGTTGAAGCCCTAAAATAAATATTCCAAAATATAAAATTAAATATTTAATTAATTATAGATAATTAAGGAAATTCTAATAACATTTATTTCATCTTAATCCAATAGTGTTTGGAATTATTATGAATAACAAAATTAAATAAGCATAAATACCTAATAAATTGTTATTTCAAAGTTATGTAAATCAATAATAAAGTCAAAGGGAGACAAATTGATGAAAATTATATAATCAAAACAAAGTAATTTTAAGCTCACAATAGATGAGTTTTGATGTTTCTTATATTATAAATAATCAAAGTAAAGGCTTTGAAAAAATGAGCTAAATTTTAGAAGATTGCTGAATTTTAATGTACCCAAAAGGTCATGTGTAATATCCTCAATCAACAAATAAGATACAATATGAAATTGCTCATAAAGCATCCCAAAATATTAAAGGATAAAGTACTTTAAAATATAAAAGTGACTGTTTAATCTGATAAAGTTTGACGAGGTTAGTCCTATGACTATCATTTCATCTCTATAGAACCTCATTACAAATTACTATAAAATACTAAGGTACATAAGCATAAATATCAATAAAATATTACTTAAAAAATAAATAAATATTAAGTAGAAATTGGATACACTAAAGTAATGTAACATTACCAAATCAATTTGATGAAAAGGTCAAGAGATGGAGATTTAGCCATTTCATGTAGTTAGGTGCTTTCAAGTGAAAAGCTTAGAATTGCTAGTGCCATTCGATTTGATAGAGTGCATATATAGCCAAATCAAAGTGAAATGTTTGAAGAAATGAATTAAATTAGATGATAATGTTGCATTCAAAGGTACCAAAGAGATAATGTATAACATCCTCAATCGATAACTTCACTATGAATCTAATTCCATTTTAAAGCATGCCTAAACCATAGAAAATAAAATAAATTTAAAATATACAAAAATATTTAGTTTGATAGAGCTTGAAAATTCTATTCCAACGATATTTATTTTTTCATCATCAAACCTCATTTGAAATTATTAAAAATTACAAAAGTTAATAAACACAAATAAAAGTGAATTACTATTCTAATATTAAATAAAGTTATATAAAAAATGGAATGGGATAAGTGGATGCAATGTCATTACTAAAGGAAAATGATGGGAAACAAAAACACAAAGAGAGTTGGAGTAACACAATATTTTAATTAAATCAAGGTAAAAAATTTGAACAAGTGGGTAAGTTATGTGAGAAAGTAACATTCCAAGATACTATGAATCTAGAGTATGACATTCTTGATTATCAAATTATGTATGACAAAAAATGCCTCACAAAACATACCAAATCAATAGAAAATAAATTATTTAAAGTTATAGAAATGAATATTTAATACGATAATGATCATTGAGAAGAGGCTAATCACTTTGTTTTGTCTTACCTAGTCCTCACATAGAATTATTGTAATTTACTAAATTAAATAAACTTTTATAATGATATATTGTTATTTTAAGTTTAACTTGAAATGTATTAAATAAAAAAAAAAGTTAAATTCAAGTAATGTTAAATAAAGCAAAAAATTTGAGGAATTTAGATAATCTATATGAAATGTTCAATACAGCATCTAGATGGGTGCAACAATTTTTTCCTTGATCAAACCTCATTTGCAATATCATCAACTACTAAAGTAAATAACAATAAAAAATAATAATTCATTATTTTAAAATTATGTAAACAAATATTAAAGATGAAACGAGAAAATCGAAAACATATATTACAAATAAAAAACATTTAGGGGTTCCATAAGAGAATATTAATAATAACATACTAATAATGCCAAATAGAAGTACAAATATTGAAAAAAAATTTTAAATTATACGAGAAAGTTCTATTCCAATATACTAAGAAGATCTAACATAACATCCTAAGTCGTCAAACTGGGTACAAACAAAAGTGTCTTGTCAAGCATGCAAAACTTATAAAAATATATTTGTAAATATAAAAAGGAAACTTTAATTATATATAGCTTATCAAAATAGAACAATAAAGTTCTTATCATAGTTATACCATGTCTGGAACTATTAAGTACAAATAAAGTAATTAACTAAAAATAAAATAAATTATTATTTTGATATAACTAAATATATCTTAAAACTATAATAAAATAAAAATTAAATCATAATATAACAAAATTAAAGTGATGTAAATGTCATATGAGAGAAGATTTAGAGTAACATAAAAATATAAAAAAATATGTCAACAAAACATATGAAGAAATAACAAAAATGGTATAAAAAATTATATTTCTAAGATACTAAAAGGAAAGAGTGTAGTATACTAAATTACTACGAAAATGACACTTTAAAACATAAAAGATAATATTTATTTTATAGAGCATATCAACATGAGTTCAATGAGTTTTGTATCATCTCCATCAGTCCTCTTTTATAATTATTTTTAATTACCAAAGTAAATAAGCTAAATATTCATGTATTAATACTTTAAATTTAAGTAATTTTATATAAAATAGCCAAAAAAAATGTAGTAAAAGTGACAAGAGATGACAATTAGAGTTATATAACAATTAAATCTAACAAAAAACTAAAACATTTAAAAAAGATAGATAAATTAAATAATAATGTTGCATTAAAAAAACTAAGGAGATCAAGTATATTATCCTGAATCAGAAAATCATGTGAACATCGAAATGACTTATAAAATATGCCAATATGATATAAAAATTATTTTAAAAATACAAAAAAAGAATATTTAATTTGATAGAGCCCATTAAGAGTTGTCTAATGACTTTTATTTCATCAAAATTAGATATCAAGGGAATTACCAAAAATTAAATAAATAAATAAACATATAAGCAATTAAATTAATTTTTAATATTTTGTAAAAATATATTGAGGTTCAAATAATACAAATTTAACTAATGTAAAAGAAAAAAATCAAAGTGATGTAAGATTTAGGATTAAATAGTAAAATAACCAATTAAAAATAAAATATTTCAAAAAATGCCATAAATTATATGAAAAACTTTTATTCAATTATATTAAGGAGAACAAGTATAACATCCTTGATTGTCAACAAAATTAACAAAAAAATAATTTAAATTGTAACAAAACTTTTAAAATATTTATAAAAATATATAAACTACAATCTAATTAGGCGTAACCTGCTAACAACGTTTATTTGTTTTCTATTAGGTCATGTTTACAATTGTTATCAATTAACTAAATGTCTATTAAACAAAAAATGATATAAAAAAAGCATTGAAAAATAAAAAAATAAAAGTGATATAAAGGTCCAGCTATAACAGATTTAGAGTTACCTGATCATGGGACAAGAACAAAGAAAACAAATTGAAAAAAATCAAATAAATTATAATAGAAAGTTGTATTTTAATATACCAAGGAGATGAAGTGCCATATACATGATTGTAAAACCAAGAATAAACCTAGATTCTCATAATTGTTGTTAAAACCATAAAAATTAAGTATTTTAAAAATATTTATTTTCATAAAGCTCATTAAAATGAGTTTAAGGAAGTTTGTGTTTCTCAATCTAGCTAGATTTGAAATTACTATGAATTACCAATTACACAAGTATAAATAACATTAAATTATCACTTCAATATTAAGTAAATGAAATGAATATTTAATTTGACAGAGCTCGTCAAAATTCATCCAATGATGTTTGATTCATCTTTATCAAACATCATTTGAAGTGAGATAAATTGAAATAAGATAACATAACAAAATAAAAAAATGTTGAGATGACACGAGAAAAGTTTAAAGTAACACTATAATATATCTGAATATACTTAGCATTCTCCTTGCACATATGGCTTACTACTGCTAAAATTCTATGCTTTTCAAACTAACCCTAGATCTTCTAAGATTTGATTTTTTTTCACTTCTTTCAATAACATTAAGCTTTTTGTGCATTTTTAATTCATACACACTTATAAGAAATAATTTATGATTCTATTAGATATTCATTTCTTATTCTATTTTTGTTTTTCTTTTGGGTTATGTAGCTCAACATTTGTGAAAGTTTAATTTTGGTTAGATTTCAAATAAAAAAAACAAACTAGCAATTAAGCACATAATAGACTAGGTTATATTTGAACCCAACAAAAGCTAGGAGGTTGGAGATGGTCCATAAGGAAAAGGTTCAAGCATATTTGAGGTGAATCATAAGAAAACCACTCAAGTTATAACTCTTTGATAGTGAAGTTTTTCCTAACTTGGATTAGTAGTAGACATAGCATCTACTACTAATCAAACCACTAAAAATATTAAGACACAAAAATATCACCATTTTTAATTTGATATCTCAAATGAACATTTCCCAATCATTTGATCAACATATTTAACATCTTATTACATAGTAATGATTTAAAAAAGAAACTTAAAATATCATTAAAAACTGAATTAGCTTTCCTAATAACCACTCGCTGCTCATCATATGCTATATTAAATGGGTCATGGCTCAAGGCATCAACCCCAAAACAATTTGGGGGAACCTATTTTGAAATTGTTTTCGATTTGAGAAATTACTTCTGAACTAGTGTCAAATGTGTACTGGAAAACCATTAGAGATTAGACCCTAGAAAAGCTCGGGGGTAGCCAACCCTAAAACTAAGCTACTTTTAAATGCACAAGAATTCAATATGGAGAAATGAGCTTCTTAAATGCATCATGCCATGTTAGTAAAAGTTTTTCATTTCATGTGTAAGAAACTTTTGAATTATGGGAATGACATGAACCCTCCAATCAAAAATTTTTGTGATTGAATGATAATTGTTTTATCTAATTTTTTAATTTGCTAACTCTATTGGTCATCCCATCACTCAATTTCATAATTGCACATCAATTTTTCTTTTTGTCAACAAGTTAAATCCTACTATCAGATCATGATTCTAGTCCAAAGAGCAAAATGTAATATAGATTTCTTTTAGTTATTATTTTTAGTCGTTGGGTAAATGATTTAAAAATATTAAAACTTTTATTAAAAATTATAGAAGAAAAAATGTTACTACTAAATAGTGTCTTTCGTATGTGATTTCAGCCATGAAAAGAATTCTATAAATAGGACAAGTTTACAGCAATATTAATTGATGAAATATTTTACAAAATTTCAAAGAAGAATTCTCAAGCCATGACCTAAAAGTAATTCACAACTTTTATTAATATTCACCGACTTACATTATGCCTTTCTTTAATGAACTCTAAAGTTCTTGATTCATTTTGTAATCAACTAAGCACACATTCTCTCATTTTATATCTAATTAAATTGAAATAATTATGTTTTATTAAATATTTGATCAAGCATAGGAATTTAATTCTATTGATTTTTATCATCATTTTCTTTCCTCTTTTTATGAATTCTATTTTGTTGTAAGGTTATTGTAATATATTTTATTTCCTTATTATAAGGGTTTGACCTACCAATCTTTTGATGAATGGCTTATATGGTTTGCTCGTAAGGTCACTGTAATATATTTTATTTTCTTATTATAAGGGCTTAGCCTATCAATCTTTTGATAAATGGCTTATATGGTTTGCTTTTTTTCTGCCTAATTTTTTCATTGGGTGGACATAGGCTTGATTATAAGCTAAATCACATAAAAATCACTTGCATGCATGTTTAAATTTTTGCCACTTTTATCTCACATTTTTTCAAAACTTTATCTTTAAAATAAAAATTAAATTAATTTTAAGAATTTAATTTTCAAAATTGAAGTAATTCAACCCTCTCTTCTTGAACCACATTTTAATTGGTACTAGAGCTGGTTTCTCCTTTAGCAAAAGGAAATGCTTTGAGAGATCTACGACCCAATTTATTACTTCATTTAGATTTAGGGAACATGCATTTTCCAATTGGCCACCACTCTTTTGTGGTGATTATTATCTTTATTGGTAGATTGCTCCTTTAAATTCTATTGATAGAGAAATATGAGAATTCATGCAAGTTTCTTTTAATTTTTCCATAAAGAAAAATGGATAAGGAACATTTGTGCCCTAGCCTTTGTTTGAAAAGGATAATAGTAAAGAATAATTAGCATAATTAAATGATAGAACTTTAAATATATCACATTATGCTTTGATTGCCATAGACTTTAATAGAATCATGAATTTAGTAAGTACTTATAAGGTTTGGCATAAATTAGAGGAAACATATGAAGGTAATTCTTGAGTTAAGTAAAATAAAGTAAATATGATGGCACATGACTATGAGTTTTTTACTATGCTTTCAAATGAGTCCATCAAAGTCATCTATACTAGATTTACATATACTAGGAATACACTTGCTAGCTTTAGAAAAAAAATTTCTATAAATGAATAGGTAAAGAAGATACTCAAAATTTTGTCAAAATAGTATGATCCAATTGCCAATACCAACAAGACAACCAAAAATATTTCTATAACAACATTGATGACTTGATGGATGAGCTTATGACGAATGGGTTGGAGATGGATTAGAGAAATGAAGAAGAAGAATTAATTGGTAAGAACAAAACAAAGAAGAAGGAAAAATCAATAACATTGACGTTGAAGAAAGGAATTTTAGAATAGGAATCAAAAGATGATAATTGTATTGCTTTCATTTTTAATGGTTTTTCAAAGTTTCTCAACGTTGTAGGAAGGTATAGAAATCAAAAGTCAATCAAAAGAGTAAGAAGAGAAGAAGAATTATTTGTCTTGAACATGGAGAGCAAAGATACGATAGAACAGCTTGTCCTATCATGCAATAAAGATTTGAAAAAGTAAAGGATGAGAAGAAGAGAAGTAAGAAGGAAAAGAAAATATTGAAAGTAGCTTGGAGTTATTTAGATGAAACATGCACGAGTGAGGATGAGAACAAGAATGAAGGGTTCCTTTACATGATGGCTAGAGAAAGAAAAGGAAGAATAATAGAGTACATGCTCAAGTGAGGAGGATAGAAATTATTCAAATTAAACTAAAAGAAGAAAATTATTAATTTCTAGGCCTTTGTGATGAAATACAAAAGGCCATTGATTAATTAATACCAAAAATTTATGAGCATGATCATTAGTTAAAGATTTTTAATAATTTAAATCCTTTCACTCAATTAGATCATTTTCAAAAATAAAATCAATTAGTTGAAATGTTACAAATGCTAGAAGATTTTATAAGCATAACTATAAAAATGATATTAACTTGTCACACAATTATAATAAACCTATATGTCAATATTGTACACCTCTATGTCACAAATCATTTATATGTTGCATTAAAAAAATATTTGCTTAACTTATCCTACTTAAGCATGGGTACTGATGTCAAATACTACATTAACTACTCTTAAATGTGTTGGACCAAATATGTTTTGGGTTTCTAAATCTAACAATAAATTTAAGAGGAAAAGTTATGCTTGGTGATAACTGAAAGAAATCTATCAAAGGAATAGCTACTATTGGAAACCATACGTTTTGGAAACCTTACATTTCCAATTACTAATGTTTTATTTGTTCAAGGCTTAAAATATAATTTACAATACATTAGTCAACTTCGAGGTAGTGGTTTTAGCATTTCATTTGATACCTTTGCATGTAAACTAAGAGAAAAATTGAAATATAGTAATTATTATATTAAGAAGAAATAATATTGATTTACTTATTTTCAAAACCATAAATAATTCTCAAACATTTTTTTGCACACCATGCTAGTTACTTAAATTTATGTTATTGGAGATTCTATTATGCTATTGCACATATATTATGAAAAAAGATTAAATATAACTTAGTAATAAGTGGCTAGTTGAATTAACTTTTGTGGATTATTTTGCTTATGGGCAATGTAATTTAGGAAAGGAAAGGAAAGAAAGCTTTAAAACAAAGAAAGATTAATGAATAAAAAGATTTGGAACTTGTACACAGACATGTTTGGACAAATATGCCTCATAGGCTTAGGAGGTAAGAATTTGGATTTGTTATTACAGATGATTGTTCTAGGTATACATGAGCTATTTTCTTAAGGAACAAAAATGCATCATTTGAATAATTTGAAATATTGATAACTAATTTACAAAAATAGTTAGTTCATAACTTAATTTCCATTAGAAGTGATATTGGAGATGAACTTAGAAATGTCGAATTCATTGAGTATTATGATATAATGGATTTTTCACAAATTTTTGGCACCTAGAACTATGCAACAAAATGGTATAGTAAAAAGAACTAAAGAACTTTGTTAGATTTCAATGATTGTGTGTGATTGAGGGAACTACACTCGATCTCCTTAGTATATTACAATACAATTTTTTTATTAAATTTATTTCATTTATTCAATTTTTAAACTTTTTTATGTTATTAGAAAACTCTAACTCTCTTTAGTTTAATGTTTACAACACATTGATTTTGTTCTATTATAGTACTTCAATTTTTCTAATTTTTGCATTAATTTATACTTACTTATTACTTAAAAATAAATTTATTATTATTAATTCCTATTTAATTTAATAGTTTGTAGTAATTCCAAATTTGTGAGATCAAGTTACAATACGGGTTGGACTCATTGTCATGAGCTCTGTCTTAATAAATAAAAATTTTTCTATTTTAAATTATTTCATTTTATGTTTTGGAATTCTTTACAAGATAGTTTTATTAGCACTAGATTTGAATATCATGTGTGCTACAATCAAGCAATTTAGTATTTTGGACTACGACTTTCGATTGTAATTTGCTTATTTACTTAAGTCTTTTAGCTTCAAATTTCAAAATAATATATTTCATTGATTTGGTCATATTTTATTGTGTAACCTCATTTCTACTTTAATTTATATCTATTCTTAAAATTAGAATAATAATTTCTAATTACTTATGTTTATTTATTTATTTAATTCATTATAATTATTAATGAGGTATAATTGAGATGAAACAAATGTCATTAGAGTGTTGTAGATAAGCTCTATAAAATTAATTATTTATTTCCATAATTTAAATATTTTATTTGTATATATTTTTACCCATATTCTAGTTGGTATAATATTTAATTTTCAAGGTTTAAACTCATTGTCCATAATATCTGGGGATGCTAGTTTCCTACAAACTTTTTCTCATTTCCTCAAAGTTTCCACTTCAATTTTACTACAATAAAATGCTACCTTAAATAAATACCAATAAGACTTTGAAATCACTTTGATTTGGAAATATTTGATTAATTCAACTTTCTTTTTCCATCTTTGATAAATATTTACTTCAATTTAATTTAAGATTATTTAATCTTATTTAATTTAGAAATTATTGAAAGTCCAAATGATGTTTGATTTAGACAAATCATGTCATTAGATTAGTCTCAATGAGCTCTATTTAATTAAATATTTATTTTTAATTTTTTTAAATGTTTTATTTTCTAAAAGTTTGGCTCACTTTATAAGAGGGATTTTTATTTTGACTTATTTTGATTTCAAAGATATTACACTCTCTTTCCTTAGTTTATTACAATATAACTTTCCTGAATAATTCGTTTCTTCTTTTAAATTTTGTTACTTTTATTTCGTTATATACTTTGTAACTTTAAATCTCCTCTCATTTAATGTTTTCATTGATTTGATTTTGTTAAACTAGTTTGCTTCAATTCAACTATGTTCATCTACAATATATATTTACCAAATATTTAAAACATTTATTTATTATTATTATTTATTTTTAATTTTTATTTATTAGTAAAACTAAATGATGCCGAATTGAGATGAAAGAAATGTCATTTCTCTCACCATAATAAATACTATCAAATATATTATTGACTTTTAAAATTATTACTATTCTGTTTTATAATAGTATTGTAACGCTTTATGACACATTTTGATTCACACGTTATTTGATGATTAAGGATATCACATCAATCTCTTTAATATCATGGAATGCAATTACTCTATACAATTTAACTCAATTGTCCAAAATTTTAACTTTGATTTGGTAGATTACCATGAAACTTCAATGTTGTTCATTGTAACCTTAATGTTGTTTTGATTTGATTTTGTTACATTATTTAAATTTACCTTCTTTTTGCTTATTTATATATATATATATTGGCATAATATTAAAAAGTAAATTTATTGTTATTTATGCTTAATCACTTTACTAATTTTGGCAAACTTCAAGCGTGGCCTAATGGAGATGAAATAAACTATTTTCTTAGCTAATTCCTAGTATTATATTTTTTATGCTTTTTTTGAAATTATTTCTCATTTCAAATATTTTTTTCAGAAATTTCTCACACTCTAATAAGTATTTTGATAGATACCTTATTTCATGAACGAAAAAAACATAAACATCATTTGACTCATTTCATTGAGTTCTAAGTAAATATTAATTCGGATATTAAAAAAATAATATAACTATTAGGGCTTTGCAATTCTTTGAAAGAAATTTTGAATCATTTAGGATTTAATGATTGATGATGTTGCATTCTCTCTGTTTAGTGTCATATATTGCAACATCCTATTTAATGATATTGTTATGAAATTCTAATCCTTCCATTATTTACCTTTTTTATTGCATGAATTTTGTTATGTTACATTACTTCAGTTTTTCTCTGTAGTATTCCTTTTTTATTCAAAATTTTAATTTCCATAATTTTGGCAAACATTTAAAGATATTTTGATCCATCAATGATTTGATGATAAAATATGCTAAATATGCCATATTTCATGTCTTTTAATTTAACTTTATCATACAATTTATCTTTATTCTTCAAATGTTTTACTTTGATTTTCTTACATTAACATTTACAAATAAATCTCCTCTCATGTACCTTTACATAGCTTTGATAACTCTGTATTATATCTCTTCAACTTATATTATTTTAGCCTTAAATTATATATATATATGTGTAATATCAAAAAGATAATTTATTATTACTTAAGTTATTTCCTTTGGAAATTTAGATTAACCTTGAATGATTTCTTATCTAATGGAAAAACCTGATCTCAGTGACCACAACTAAATTAAATTATCATTTCTATATTTTTTAAACATTTTATTTTTAGAGTTTTGGCACATATTATGAGACATTTTGATTCAATAATTTTGAACTTAAGCCCTTTAGTATTCTAGAATCAAACTTTCTCAATACTTTATCTTATTTTTTTAATTGTTTTCCTTTGATTTTATTATATAACAATGAAACTCTAATTCCTTCTTTTTGTGACCTTTACATTGGCTCAATTTGGATATATTATGTTGCTTTTATTAATATCATTAAATATCATTATATATTTACATAATATTAAATTAATAATTACCTATTTAAATTTTCATTTATTTTAGGAGTTCATGGCATTTACAAAAAAGGTTTGACAAAGAAGATTCAAACGTTATCTTTAAACTTTATTTTTTTAATTTTATAATTATTTTTATGTTATTTAAGTAAACTTAACAGGAGATTTTCTATTTGAATCAGATTTAAGGATCAATTATTTTACACAAAATCTCCTTAGAATGTTGGAGTGCAACAAGATAATTTAGCTCACTTCAATTTTTCTTTTTATTTATATTTCTATACAACTATAAGTATTTTCTCATGAAACTTTTGGTTTATTTTGATTAGTAATATAAAATTTTTCAAATTTAGTTTACTTTTATTTTAATATATATTTATTTAATGTTATAATGATTATTTTTTAATATTTACTCTTATTTAACTTCGTGTTAAGTAGCAATTCTACATGAATTCTGATCAATAAGAATTAAACTTTGTTGAACTCATCTCAATAAATTATATAAAATTAAATATTGATTTTTACATTTTTAAATTTTTTAGTTTTTCATAGATTTAATAATTTAGGATGTCACATTAAATCTCTTTAGGATCAGGTAATGCAATATTCTTATACAAGTTATCTAATTTTTTCATAACTTTTCTCTAAATTTACTAAGATAAAAGGCAACTCTAAATCTCCTCACGATTTACCTTTACATTACTTTGATTTGACTGTATTACACTACTTCATTTATTGTAATTTCAACTTTAACATTTAATTGCTAACTTTAAAGTTAAAATTTATTATCATTTATGCTTAATTACATTAGTAATTCAAAGAAAATAAAAAAAAACATTTAATTGGTAAAAATCGAACGTTGCTGAACTCGTCTTCATATGATTTATCCAACTAATTTCTAATTTTTATATTTTTTGTATATTTTATTTTCTAATGTAGCTTTCCTGCAAAATTTATTTTATTTCTTCAAATAGTATACTTAGATATGGTTATGTTACTATGTAGTTTTAACTCTCTTCTTGCGAGGTCTCTAGATCACCTTGGTTTTGTTATATTACATTGCCTCATTTTATCTCTTTTTCGCTTTAATATAATTTTTCTAAATTTTTAGAAAATAATTTATTATTGTTTATAGTTATTTTCTTCGGTGATTCACAATAATTCGAAATGAGATCTATTTGATTTGAAGATAATATCATTGACTAATCTTGATGACTCTTCTCAAGCTACTTCTACAATTCTTTTCAATCGCTCATGTTACATTTGTTCAACACATCTCACTAAATTGTTAATATATAATTACATAGTGTTAAAAGAATAAATTGTTATTATGCATGTCTAACTTGGAGATTCATCTCAATTCCAATCATGGTCTTTTCTTGACTAAGAAAATGTCATTGGGCATGTTTCAATGAGGTCTAAGAAATTAAATATCAATTTTTATATTTTTTATATATTTAAGTTTCTTTTGTTTTTTCTTTTTTTGTGAAATAATTCAATTTGTACATCATTTGTTAATCCAAAATGTTTCCCTCAACCTCCTTAGTATCTTGGAATGCAATTATCCTAGATAATGTAACTAATTTTTTAAATTGTTTGGCCACTTTTTTGTTAGATTACTATGTAAATGTAAATCTGATTCATGTTACCTTTCGATCACTTTCATTCATACGTTACTTAAAGACCAACGATGTCCACTTGATCTTGTTATTGTCTTTGAATGTGCAACCTTATCATACAATTTTTTTCATTGTTCAAAATTTTTACTTTGATTTTGTTATATTGAAATGTAACCTTAAATCACATCTCACATGTTTTTTACATCAATATGATTGGATTATATTACATTTCCTTAGTTCATCTTTTTTTAGCTTTGTTATATATTTCCTTAATATTTACAAAACTTATTTATTATTAATAAATATTATATTCTATGATGATTGATAATAACTCTAAATGAGGTCCTAGTGAGGTGAAGTAAATATCGTTGGGCTCGTATGGATGTGTTATATCGATTTAAATAATTTTTTTAAACTTTTTTAATATTTTACTTTTCTAGTATTCTAGTATTATTTAATAAACGATTTTCATTTATAGCTTATTTGATTATCGAGGGTATTACATAATTTCTTTTAATATCACTGAGAGTTTACTTCCCACAAAATGTATCTCATTTCTTCAAATTATTTTCTTTAATTTTGTTTTATTACTTACAATTTTAAATCTCCACTAATATGATGTTTATATATCTAATATGGTCACATTATCTCTTTTTAATTTATCTTTATTCAACTTTAGTACTTATTTGATTAAAAAATTAAATATACTAATTTATTACCATTTATGCTTATTTACCCTAAAAATTAGTAGTTATTCTAAATAAGGACACATTTTGTTGAAAGAAATGTTATTGAGCAAAGCTAGAACCACTATACCAAATTAAATATTATTTTTATATTTATACATATTAAATTTATTTAAAATTTACCATGCTTTATGAGAAACTTAATTCATAACTAAATTAATGAGAAAGAATTCAGACTAGATCCTATTGATATCATGGAATGAAAGTTTCTCCTCACATGTGAGGTTTATATTATTTTTATTTTTTTATATCATATTGCTTGGACTTATCTAATTTAATTTTTATTATATAATTAGTTAATGTTTAAGTTGTAATTGATTATTATTTGTGCTCATTTTGTTAATTTGAAGTAATATTAAATGAGTTCTATTCAAGATGAAACATATATTTTTAGAGTTGTCTTGATGGGCTCTATCAAATGATATTTTTTTTATATTTTAAAATTTTTTTATAGTTTTTGAATGTTTTGTGGGAAATTTTGTTTTATACCTTATTTGATTATTAAGAATGTTGCTTTCAATCCCTTTATCGGCTTAGAATTCAACTTTTTCATAAAATGTATCTAATTTTTTGAAAATTTTATCTTTCAACGAATTATAGTAATATTTAGCCCTAAATCTCGTCCTATGTGATCCCCACATCCCCCTTGTATGGTTATATTATATTCTTTTAGTTTATTTCATTTAAAATTTAATTTATATGTGCCTAAAATTAAAAAAATCTTCTTTTATAATGATTAATTTTTAAATTGTTCATTTGTAGTTATTCTAGAAGAACTCTGATCGAGATTAAGTAAATGTCATTAAACCTGTCTCGACAAGCTCTATCAATTTGGATAATTTATTTTCTTAAAACTTTGATAAAATTTATGAATCAATTCAACATGTACCAAATTTGATTATAAAAGATGCTAAATCTGATCTTGTTAGTATCTTGGAATTGAACTTTCTTATACAATTAGTCATGTTTCTTTATATTTTTGCTTTCATTTGGTTTCTTTATTATCTTACTAAAAATCTTCTCTCAATTGACCTTTACATCTCCTTAACTTTGTTGTGCTAATTTAGTGAATTCTAATATATATTCACTTAGTAATAAAATTATAATTTTTTTATAATTTATGCTTATTTAATTTTGTAATTTGTATTAATTCTAAATAATGTTTGACCAGATAAAAAATATTTTTAAACATATGCTAAAAATCTTTATCAAATTGAATATGTTTTGCATTTAGAAGTATTCTAATTCATCACAATTTTGGCAAGCTGATGATAGATTTTGATTTAAATCAGATTTCTTAAACTAAAATGTTACACTCAATTTCCCTAGTGTCTTATAAAACAACTTTCTCATACAATTTAATCCACTTGTTTAATTTTTTTGTTGTAATTTTGTTATGTTCTTGGAAGAATTAAATTACCTTTCTGTGTGTCCTTTACTTTATTTTCATTTCATTATTTTACATTATTTAGCTTTTCCTCATTTTATCTTTTGTTTATATTTAATTAATACTCAAAAAATAGTTATTGGTTATCATTTTTGAATTATTAATTTAAAGTAAATAACAATGAAGACTTTTACTTCGTCTTTATGAGCTGTATGCTTTGAAATATTCATTTTTAAATTTTTAAATATTTAAATTGACTCAAATTTGTCCATGTTTTAAAATAATTTTTTAATCAAACCTCTATTTGATGATTGAGGTTATTACACTCAATCTCTTTACTACATCGGAGAGTTACTTTCATTTTTAATTTATTTTTTTCTACAAATTGTTTGCTTTTACTTAATTATAATTCTATGAAAGTCTAATTTCTACATGTGCAACCTTTACTTTACTGGAAATTGTTATAGCATATTGGAGCAATTCATCCAATTTAATTTTTAATATATATTTACTTAGTATTAAAAATAATTGATTAATTATTATAATTAGTTATTTTTTTAAATCATAGTATCCCATAATAATATTTCATTAAAATGAAGCAAACGTCACTAAACATGCCTTGAGGAACTCTATCTAATTAAATAATTATTTGATACCTTAAAAATTTTATTTTCCTACTTTGTGGATAATTTTGAGACTTTTTTATTCATATGTCCTTTGACGACCAAGAATGGCACACTCGATCTAGTTAGTATCTTTGATTGAAACTTTCTTAAATAATCTATACAATTTCCTCAAGTGTTTTTACTTTTATTTGGTTATACTACAGAAATATCATATTTCCTTTGTTGTGCGGCTATCATATTGCTTTGATTTTGTTATATTATATTTTTTTAATTTATCTTATTTTTTATTACTACATATTTGTTAAATATTAAAATAAAAAATTAATTATTATTTAGAAAAATTTGTTTCAGAAAGTATAGCAATTCAAAAAAATGTATGGTGAAGATGATATGAAAAACATTTGATTCAACTTAATAAGCACTGTAAAAAAAATATTCATCTTTTTAATATTTTTCAAATATCTTTTATTATTTAGCATTATTTGATGATACAGTATGTTATATTCGATCACATTACAAAATTTGAAAGAAACTTTCATATATAATTTATGTCTATTCATATACTTTTAACTTTCAATTTGTTATATTACTATGATACTCTAAATCTCCTATGTTGGCATTTACATCATTGTGATTTGGTTGTATTACTTTAGATTAATTTATCTTATTTTAGCTTTGATATATATTTACTTAACATTAATGTAATAATTCATTATTATTTACATTATTTAATGGACATTTCTTGATGAGAATTATCCAATTGCGTACTAATTTTTTATAATTTTAAAAATATTTTTAAGGTTTTTGCATACTTTTTGACACTTTTTGAATTACACATGATTTTGCATTCAGGGATAGAACACTCAATCTTTAGTATCTATTTTTGAAACTTCATGTTACAATTTATCTGATTTTTTAAACTTTTTGCTTTAGTTCCATCATATTACTTCAAAATTTTATTCTTCTTGTTGTGTGACTTTTAAATAGGTTTGATTTGGTTGTATTAGATTTCTTAAATTTATGTCATTTCCATTTTAATAAAAATTTCACAATATTTAATTAATACTTTATTAATATTTAAACTTATTTAATTTTCATAAATCATAATAATTCTAAAAAATGCCTAAACAAGATGAAACAAGTGGCCAAAGATGCATCTTTGTAAGCTTTATGTAATTATTTTTATTTTTTAAAAATTTTATTTGACCAAAGTCTTTTCATACTTTACAACATTAAAATTTTTATTTGATTTACCAATATAGCGTCTTACATTGATACCCTTAGTATGTTGAACAAAACTTTCCTACTTAAGTTTTCTAATTTCTACAAATTTTTTATTTGATTTAGTTACGTTGCAATGTTTATAAGATTCTTCACTTATGTAAAGTCTACTTTTTTATCCTTAGAAAATTACATTACCTTAATTTATCTATTTTTAGTTTTATTATTATTTGCTAAGTATTAAAATAGTAGTTTATTATTATTTATGACTTTTTTTAATGATAAATTGTAGTAATTAGAAATGACGTTGTGATTGAGATAAAATAAATGTCATTGACTCATTTTAACAAGTTCTATCTAATCAAATATTAATTTTTTATGTTTTTAAAAATTTTAAATTCATTGTTTTGGTATGCTTTAAGAGTGATTTCTATTCTTACTTCTATTGATGATAAAAGATGTTACATTTGATCTCTTATGTATCTAAAAGTAGAACTTTCCCTCACAATTTATCTCATTTTTAAAATTTTTCGCTTTAAGTTGGTGATATTAACATTTAACTCTAAATCTCATCTCGTGCGACCATTACATCAATCTGTATTTGCAATATTGTGTTGCTTCAATTTATCTTACTTAAGCTATAATATGTAATTACTTTACATTAGATTAAAAATTTATTATTACTTATGTATTTCTAATTTGCTAATTCCTATAAATTAAAATTTTTTTACCTAAATATTACTAATATTATTGAATTTATCTTGATGATGTTTAGCAATAAAATATTCTCCTTTATATTATGTAATATTTTTATTTTTTTGGGTTTATGAATTTTTTGTGAGATTCAATTCATACCTTATTTTTTAAATGAAGATGCTGCACATAATCTCTTAAGTATAAAAACTTTGACTTTTTTATACAATTTGTGTTTCTTTAAATATTTCACTAAGATTTTATTATATTACTATGACAGTCGAATTCTACTCTTCGTGGGTTTTCATCTTGATTATGTTGCATTGCTCTAATTTATCTAATTTTATATTTAATATACATTTGTTTAATATCTAAAGAACTTATTATAACAAATTCTTATTTATTTTGATAATTTCAGGAAAACCTTAATGAGGTTTGGTCGACAAAAAGAAAATATCATTAGACAAATCTTGACTATCTCCATCAAATTGAATACCTTTTTTAATAATTTTAAACATTTTAGTTTCTATTGTTTTTGCATATTTTCTAAGACATTTTTATTGGTACCTCATTTTTCAATCTAGAATATTACACCTAATGTCCTTAGAATTTTGGAATCCAAGTTTCCCAAATAATTTATCTCATTTCTTAAAAATTTTTTTGTTTGATTAGTTATATTTCTTTTTAACATTATCTATTTTCATATGTCCTCTTTACATCCCATTGATTTGGTCATATTATAGTGCTTCAATTTATACCATTAAAGCATCAATATGTATTAACTAAAATAAAAAAATAATTTATTTTTATTTAAGAAAATTATTTGTTAGTAGTTCATAATAATTCCAAACAATATCCCATGGAGACTTTACAAATATGGTAGGATTCATCTTCACGATTGAAGATGCTACACTAAATTTAATTAGTATCTTGTATGCTACTTTTTAATACAATTTATCACATTTCATATAATTTTTCTTTTTGAGTTTATTTTATTCTTGTCTGACAATAAATTTTTTTGCCTTCTTTTTATTATTTTTATTTTATTATATTATACAACAATAATTTATCTTAATTCCATTTTAATATACATATATTTTTTAATATTGAAAATAATAATGAATGATTATTTATGTTTTTTAACATGGCAATTTGTTGTTATCCCAAACAAGGTTCGATCAAGACAAACAATTGTCATTAGACACATCTTGATTTTCTCTTTCTAATTGAATGTTTTGTTTTATTTTTTTTTTAATATTTTAATTTTGATAGTTTTGGCAAGTTTTAAGAGATATTTTAATTTAAAGCAAACTTGATTCTTTAAAAGATTATATTATATTCTATATTATATTTTATTGCAAACTTTTCACATAATTTTTCTTTTTCTCAAATATTTTTCTTTAATTTGGCTATATGACTTGTTACTCTAAGTCTGATCTCATGATACTTTATATTTTTTTATTTGTTAATATTATATTTCTTTAATTTATATCATCTAATACTTGATATATAATTACAAAAAAGTTAAATTAACAATATATTACTTATTAGCTTTCGAAAAAATGTTCTATCAAACAAAATAAACATCATTGGACTTGTCCCAAAAATCTATTTAAAATTTAATTTCCTTTATATTTTAAAATTTTTTTTCTTTGATGATTTTGGCTTCCCTTAAGCAACATCTTTATTTGAACCATTTAAAGAATAATGATATTGATCTCTTTAGAGACGTGGAATTGTTTAGGATTGAATTCACCTCATTTCTTATATTTTTGTTTTATTTTTTCTTATATAATAATGAAACTCTACATCTTTGCACATGTGATCGTTACATTATTTTTATTTTCCTACATTAAATTAATTCAATTAATCTCATTAAAATTTTAATATATATATTTTTAATGCTAAAAAATAATTTTTTGCTTTCTTTCTTGTTTGACATTGTAATTCAGTCATTATTAATGAGGTACGATCAAGATGAAACAAACATGGTTGAACTTGTCATGATGAACATTATCCAATTAGTTATTTCTTTTTATAACAGTTTAAAACATCTTATTTTTCCAATTTCTTTCAACTTTTGTAAGATATTTTCATTCATGGAGTGTTTGATGATCAAGAATGCTAAACTTTATCTCTTACATACTTTAAAGTTCAAAATTCCTATAAATTTAATTTTTTTAGTTAATTTTTTTTTTTTGATTTATTTATATTTCTATAAAACAAATTTTTTCTCATGTGAACTTTATATTTCATTTATTTAATAATATTATTATTTCTAAAATTTACCTAATTTAAGATTTAATAAATATTTTCTTAATATTACAAGAATAATTAATTATTCTTTTAATTATATTATATGAACATTCATGGTAATTAATAATATTGTCTGATTAGATGAAACAAAAATCCTTGGTCTTTTTTTGACAAGCATTATACATTTAAATATTCATTTTTATAGTCTTAAATATTTAAGTTTTTATGATTTTTGATGATTTTATTTTAACATTCTTACACTAGCCTAATTTTATGCTCAATGATATTATACTCAATCTCCCTATTATTTTTTTAATGTAATTATTTCATGTAATTTAGTTCATTTTTTTGCAAATGTTTCATTTAGATTATGTTATATTGTAGTTGAACTATAATTTTATTATCTTGTGATCTTAATATCATCTTCATTTTATTATATTATAGTGCAGCAACTTATATTTTTTAAAATTGATATATATTTACTTATTATTAAAAAAATAATTCATTATCATTTATGTTTATTTATTATAGTAATTGATAGAAATTAATAATCAGATCTGCTGGGTAATAAAAAATTATTATTGGGTTCATGATGATCTACTCTATCAATCAAATAATAAATTTTAAATTTTAGAAGTTATTATTTTGATTGCCATCAACATGTTTCATGAGATATTTTGACTTGTAATAGATTTGATAATAAAGTTTTTTATATTTGATCTCATTAGTATTTTTGAAAAATAATTTCCTGCAAAATTTTTCTCATTTTTTCAAATTTCTTTATTATATTATGTAACTATGTAAGTATACATTTTCTCTCGTATGGTTTCTACATATTTTTAATTTTGTTACATTATTTTTTTTACATTTTCTCATTTTGTGTTTAATATATGTTTTCTTGATATTAAATTAATATTCCATTATTATTTATTCTTATTTAATAATGATATTCATGCTTATTTTAAAGAAGATCTGTTAAAGGAAAAAACATCCTTAGATTACTAACGATGAGATCTATCAGATGAAATGTTTTATTTTATTCTTTTAAATACTTTATGCTTTAAAATTTTGCTATTCTTTAGAAAACATTTTGATTCATTCTTGAGGAATTCGTTGTTCCACTCGATTTCTTTAGTTGGTTCCTTTCTTCAACAAACCCTCACTCAAAATAATACGTCGAGGTTGTCACCATCAAGCTTTCGCTATTTCTACTTCAAAAGTTTTGCCTTTATTTCTTTATATTACAAATAATTCCTCCCCTGATGTGGCCATTTCATCATCTTGTTTTGCACATATTATATTGCTTTATTTTTTCCATTTCATCTGTGAAGTATATATTTTTTTATTAAAAAAATAATAATTTATTATAATTGATGCTTATTTTCTTTAGTATTTAAATAGTCTTTTATGTTTTTAGCTCACTTCAAGTGTTATATTTCTTTGTATCTGATTTGATAATTAAGGTTGTTGCACTTGGACTCATTAGTTTATTATGATGTATCATTCCTTACAATTTAACTAATTCTTGAAGCTTTTTATCATTGCTTTACTTATCTTTCAAAGTCACTTCAAATCTCCTTTCATGTGTGCATTATATGTTTTTTATTTTGTTATATTACATTACTTTAATTTATCTAATTTTAACTTTGTAATTTATTTTCTTTTTTTTTTAGCATATTTTAACATATTTTAGTTTTTTGCTAATTTCTTGCACAACGAGGTTACACATGATTCCCTCATTATCCTTAATAGTAGCTTTTGCATGCTTTATTTCATTTCTACAATGTTTTTATTTTAACTTGGTTATATCATTATGGAAATCTAATTCTTCCTCTATGAGACTCTTACATCACTTTTAATGATATTGAATAACTTCAATTGATCATATTTTAATATTACTACATAATCATTTAAAATTAAAATAAAAACTTATTACACTTCTTTGTTATTGAATTTGATAATTCATTAAAACTCTAAATTAAAGTGGTCAAGAAAAAATAAACATTATTATACACCATTGAACAAACAATATCAAAATCAATAATAATTTTTATATTTTTAAATATTTAATTTTCAACAATTTTGGAATGTTTTATGAGATATTTCTATTTATTTCTAATTTGATGATCAATTATGCTACAATGGATCTCCTTACTTTCTTTTAAATCTACTTTCTTTTATAATTTACCTCATTTCATCAAATGTTGTTTCATTTAATTTGTTTTATTTCCATCAAACTCTAATTTTTCTCTCATATGACATTTAAATTATTTTCGTTTTGTTTTATTATACTTTTTTATTTTATCTTATCTTAGGTTTAATGTATGTTTACTTAAAATTAAAATATTAATTTATTATAATTATGTTTAACTACTCTTGTAATTCTCAATAATTCCAAAAACATTTCGGTAAAGATGAAGCAAATGTCATTGCACTTGACCCAACAACTCTACTCTATTAAATATTTATTTTTATATTTTTAAATGTTATATGGCCATAGTTGTCATCACAATTTACAAATCCTTTTTATTCTTTGTTTTTAAAAATTTTATATTAATATATTAGCCCTTCTTAGTGTTTCGAAATAAAACTTTTACATAGAATTTAGGTCATTTCTTTAAAAGTTTCTCTTATCCTCTGATGTTACCTTTACATCGATTTTATTTTATTATTGTACATACCAACAACTTATCTCATTTCAATTTAATATATCGTTTTTTATTATTAAAAAATAATTGATTAATATTTATGCTCATTTATTTTTTTAATTCACAGTGATTCTAAATGATGTCTATTTTTGACAAAACAAATGTTGTTAGATTCATCTATCACCTTAGTACCTTGTAATGTAACATTCACATATAATTTATTTTATTTCTTAAAATATTTCTCCTTCATTTGATTATATTAATGTAAACCATTAATTCTCCTCTAGTGTACCTTTTGTCTCACTATGATATCTTAATATTGCATTACTCAATTTTATCACATTTAAGCTAAAATATATATTTACTTAATATTCAAATAATACTTTATTCTTTTTATGCCTATTTACATTTGTAAATTGAAGTAATTACAAACATGGAGAGATGGAGATGAAACAAATTTCACTAGACTCATCTTAAAAAGCTCTATCTAATTAAAAAATAAATTTAATATTTTTAATTATTTTATTTTCTAATTTTTTGTATAACCTACTAAATATTTTAATTTGTACATGATTTGATGGTCAAAGATGTTACACTTGATCTTCTTAGTAACATTGACATAAAATTTATCTTATTTCTTAACATGTTTAACTTATATATGTTTCCATTAAAATGTATTATTAATCTTGTCCAATGTCATGTTTACATGCCTTGATTTGGTTACATAACATTCTTTTCTTTATCTTATTTTAAATTTGATATGTATTTCTTAATACATAAATTATAATTTATTTTTATTTATTCTATTTACTTTAGTAATTCCTTATAATTTCAAATAAGGTCCAATGTATATGAAAGAGAAATCTTCATACTCATATCGATGGGAAAAAATATTTAAATATTTATTTTTTAAAAAATAATTTTATTTTCAATGATTTTTGCATGTTGTTTAAGTCAATTTGATTTGGGATAGTTTTGATGCAAAGAATGTCACATTTTATCTTATTAAATATTGGAACACAACTCTCACATACATGTTATCTCATTAATTCTAATTTTTCACTTTGATTTTTTTTCTTTACTATGTAAGTTTAAATCTTGTCATATGTGTTTTTATGTTACCCATATATAATTGTATTACAATCCTTACATTTATCTTCTTCAAGGTTTAACATATATTTAATTAAAATTAAAATATATTTTTTGTTATTTATTACTATTTGATTTGGTAATAGTTGTAATTCTAAATGAAGTTTAATTAAGATAAAATAAATGTCATCATACTCATATAGACGAGTTCTCTATAATTTTATGCATTTTAATATTTTTAAGTATTTTAGTTTCTCAAACTTTGCCATGCATTATGATAGAATTTAATTAAAGGCATATTTGAAGATCAATGATGTTATAGTTGTTCTTATTTGAAACATGGAATGTAGCTTTCTCATAAAATTAATTTTAGTTCAACAAATTTTTCGATCTGGTTTTCTTATATTATTATCAATTTAGAATCCTCCTCTCATGTGACCTTTGCATCCTTTGATTTAGGAATACTAATTGTTTTCAATTTATCTTATTTCAACATTGTTATACATTTAGTTAATCTTAAAAAAATATGTCATTTGTAATTCTGATTATTTATTTTTGTGATTTACAGTAATCCCAAAAAAATTGATCAAGACAAAACAAAGGTTATAAGACTCATATAAACAAGCTCTATCTGATAAAATATTCCATTTTTAGATTTTAAAAAAAATTGCTTTCATTGGTTTTCACACATTTTCATGACAATTGATTCAAACCATATTTAATTATTGAGAAATTTACATTAAAACTTAGTATCTTACAAAGAAACCTTTACATACAATTTTTTTTTCATTTATTTAGATATTTATCTTTGTTAGGGTTGAATGACTACATAACTCTAAATTTCTCTCAGGTGACCTTTATATTTGATTGATTTCAATATATTATAACACTTTAATTTATCTCATTTCAACTTTAGTATATAAAGAGCTAATTTTGAAATAATAATTATTATTATTTATTATTATTTGATTTGTTAATTCACAGTAATTCCAAGGAAGGTCCAATCAAGTTGCAACATACATTATTAGAGTCATTTTGATAAACCTTGTTAAATTACTTATTAATTTTTATGTCTTCAACCATATTCTTTTGTGTTGATATGCAAAATTACATATTTTGTTTTACACTATAATACATTAGTTCCTTAAAATTCAATTTTCTCAAACAATTTATCTCATGTAGTAAACTTTTTTACTTTGATTTGAATATATTTGTTTTGAACACTTATTCTCCCATTATGACCTTTATAACACTTCGAATTTTTTATATTATATAAATTCAATTTATCAAATTTTAGCATTAGCATATATTATCTTGATATTTAAATAAATATTTATTATATTTTTACTTATTAAGTTTGGTAGTCTCCAATTATTTCAAAATGAGCTTATTTCCAATAAGGAAAAATCCATTGGACTTACTTTTATGAGCTTTATCATATTAAATATTTCTTTTTATATATATTATTATGTAGGAATTTTCCATGTTTTATGAGACACTAAAATTCATATGTTATTCAACAATCTAGAATGTTACACTTAATCTCTTTATATATATTGCAATGCAACTTTCTTATAGAAGTTTTCAATTTTTTAAATGCTTCGGTCTGACCTTGACAACTATAAAACTATAGTTTTTCTCTCGCATGACCATTATGTCAAAATGATTTAGATTCTTATATTTCATTAAATATTTCACATTGACCAAGGTTAATATAAAACTAAAATTTTTAATTAATAAAAAATATTAATTTATTATATTTTATGTTTCTTTGTTTTTGTAATTCATAGTAATTTCACATGAGGTTTGATGGAAATAAAACTAATGTAGTTGTACTAATATTAGAAAGTGTTATCATGTTGAATATTAATTTTTAATATATTTAAAAAAATTTATTTTCTAATGTGTTACCTTGATTTATAAGATATTTTAATTTATAACTAATTGTGTAATCAAGGTTTTGTACTTGATCATTTTAGTATCATAGAATGCAACATTCTTGTAAAATTTAAATTATTTTTAAAGTTTTTTACTTTCATTTATCAAAAGGGTATATAAAAATGAATATTTAATTATAATAGGATTTTTTAGGTAAGTCTAACATTGTTTATTTCACTATAATTAGACCAGTTTTGAATTTCTATGAATAACAAAATAAACTTTTCTTAAATAAATAGAAATTTATATTTTAATAATAAGAAAATATATTTTAATATTGAAATGACATAGATTTATATAATATAATATTACTATATTGATAAAATGTAAAGAACAAACAACATATGATTTATAGTGGCATTGAAATTTTCTAAATCAAACTAATAAATATGAAAAAGTAGGACTAATTAAAAGAGAAAGTTACATTCTATTATATTAAGGAGGTTGATTGTACGATCTTTGAATGGCAAATCAGGCATGAAGGAAAATGTCGAATAAAACAAGGCAAAACATTTGAAAAACAAAATGTTTTAAAATATAATTTTGGATTAGTCCTATGAGGTTTGTTTAATCGCCACTAGACCTTGTTTTGAATTACCACAAATTACAAAAATAAATAAACATAAATAATTAAAAAAAATTAAATATTGCATAAATATGTATTAATGTTGAATAATTTCAAGCAATGTAATAGAACAAAAGCAATGTGATGAAATGTTTACATGAGAGAATAAATATAGTTTGGTAGGAATAGAACAAAATGAAAGCAAAACTTTTGAATAAATAAGATTAAAAGAATGCGAAAGTTGTTTGTAATGGCGCTTCTTAGATAGAGTGTCATATCTTTCATCGTCAAATCTTTTACAAATTGAAATAACCCATAAACAATACCAAATCTCTAACAAATAAATTAATTAGAAATATCAAAAATAATATTTAATGGCACAGAGCCTATCAAGTTGAGTCCAATGACATTTGATTTTTCTAATTCAAACTTCATTATAAATTACTACAAGTTGCTATAGTAAATAAGCAAAGATAATAATAAATCATTATCTCCATTTTTAGCAAATATACATTATGTCAAAACAAGATGAATTGAAGCAATTTAATTAACAAAATAAAAACGAATTTCAATGTCAACCTAGAGGTGATTTAGAGTAACAAAAATAATATAACACAATTAAAGAAATATTTCATGAAAAGAAACAAATCATGTTAGAAAGCTGTATTCCAAATGTAATTAGGAATTTGGGTATGACATCTTGGATCATCAAATGTTACACAAATCAAAATGCGCATAAAACATATAGAACATTAGAAAATAAAACATTTAAAAAAATTAAAAAAAAGCTAATTAGATAAAAGTTTTTGAGATGAGTATGAAGACATCTATTTTGTCTTGATTTGATATCATTTTTAATTAATATAAATTATCAAAACAAATAAAAAGGAATAATAATAAATTATTATGTTAGTATTAAACTAAACTAATATTAAGTAGAAATGAAAAAATTAACGTAATACAACCAAATCAAAGAAATGTAAAAGTCACCTGAGGTGAGAATAGGGCTATATAGGACTATTACCTAATGAATACAAAATAATTAGAAGAATTAAGATAAATCTAATGTGAAAATTGCACTTAGAGATACTAAGGGGATCAAGTGTAGAATCCTTGATTGCTAAACTAAAAACAAATAAAAACAACACATAAAGTATATGAATACTCTAGAAAAGTCATTATTTAAATTTTAAAATACTAGTTTAATTAAGTAGAGCTCCTCAAAATGAGACTAATAACATTTGTTTCAACTATATAAAAATGTGTATTAATTTACTACAAATTGCTAATGTAAATAAAAGTAAATGATTGAAAATTAATTTTTTAATATTAAGTAAACATATATGAAATCTTAAATGACATAAATCGTAGCAATCTAATAAAAAGATTTAAGCTATGTAAAGGCTGCATGATATGCGAATTAGAGTTTCACTATAATAAAATTAAATCAAAATTAAAAATTTGAAGAAATGTGATAGAAATTATAAAATTTTTACATTCAAAGTCATAAAGTGGATTGAGCATAAAATGTTAAGTAATTAGATCATGTATGAATAAAAATACCTCACAAAAAGGTAAAAAGGCATTAGTAAGTAAAATATTTAAAGATGTAAAAATAAATTTTGAAATGGATAAAGCTCTTTGAAACAAGGTCTATGAACATTTGTTCTCCTCGATCAATCCACATTTGTAACTCTCCACATTGTTAATGTAAATAAGAAGAAATAAAAATAAAATATTTTTTATTTTAATTAAATATAGAGAAAAGCTTAAAAGAGAAACTAAAAATGTAATAAAATAGAATCAAATGAAATTTAAAAGTCAAAGGATAAGAGATTTAGGTTTCATAATAGCCAAAGCAAATCAAGGACAAAATTTTAAAAAATGGGATAAGCAATTAAGGACTTCTCATTATGAGAAACTAAGGCGATCAAGTGAAACATTTTTGGATTCCTCTTGTGTAACCATTGCATAGCTTCAATTTGGTAATATACAATGTTCAATATTTCTTACTTTAGCTATAATATATATATATTATATTAATTTTTTTTTATTGTTATTTGTGTTTACTAAATTTTTTAGTTCATTATAATTCAAAAAGAGGTCTAAAAATGATGAAAAAATGTTATTCGACTCAGGCTGATGAGCTATATCCAATAAGATATTCCTCTTGAATTATAAAAAAATACTTTATGATCTTGGATCTTTTTATGTTTTAATGGATATTTTGTATAAGCCTTACTCAATGATTGGGCATGATAATTATGGACTCATTAGTATCTTAGAATGAAACATTCCAAAACAAATTATATTTTATCTTTAAATTTTTTTTTTGCATTTTATTACTATGAAAGACTAGGCATCCTCTCTTATGACTCTCAAATGAATCTGATTTTGTTATCTTATGTTGCTTCAATTAATCTCATTTTTTCTTTAATAAGTACTTACATCATATTTGATTAAAATATAATATTATTTATGCTTATTTATTTTTAACTCATGGTAATTACAAAACAGATCTTAGCAAGATGATATAATGATGGTAGACTTATCACAAAATGTTTTATACAATTAACATTACCTTTTTTAATTTTAAATGTTTTATTTTCAATTATTTTTTAATGCTTTTCAAAATATTTTGGTTTATAAATAATTTCATAATCAAAGATGTGAGGCTCAATCCCTTTAGTGCCATAGAATTCTTCATTATCATATACTTTTTCTCATTTTATGAATTATTTTGCTTTAATTTTATGATATTACTATATGTCTCTAAATATCCCAATGTGTGACTTTGACATTACTTTGTTTTGGTTACATTATAATAGTTATATTTATCTTCATTCAATATCGAAATATTATTTTTTTAATACTACAATAATCATTTAATATTATTTTCTTATTTATTTTTTAAGTTTTCTCAATGTAATGCTAAGGGATTAATAATAGAGGTGAAATGAACATCATCAGACACATTTTGATGATCTCTTCCAATTATTTTTATATTTCTTATCTTTAAATATTTTATTTTAAAACAATGTTGAACTAGATCAACTTAATGTTGCTGAACATAGCTTTTTAGAAAAATCTAACTTCTTATTTTCAATTAGTAAGTAAAATATTTTATTTTGTTTTTCTTTACATCACTTTAAATTAGTTATATTATATTACTTTAATTTTTCTCATTTCCATTTTTTATAAAATTACTTCACATTTCAGCAAAAATTTACCCTTTTCATGCTTATTTTCTTTCGTAATTCATAGTAATTCACAATGAGGTCAGATGATATGATATGTACTTCATCTAGTTTTCCATATCTTAAAATATCTTATTTTGGGAAATATAATGCTTGATCATTATTGTATCTTTCGATACCACATTTCCACAAAAATTATCTCATTACTGCAAATTTTTAACTTTCACCTTATTTTATTTATCTAAAACCCTAATCATGCCCTAAAGCGAACTTTCGTAGATTTCATTTTTTATGCTATATTTTCTTCAACTTAACTCATTATAACTATATTATAAATTTTCTTAATATTAAAATGATAATTTATTTTTATTAACTTCAATGATCATTAAAAATTCTAAAGTAGGTTCAATCTAAACAAAGCAAGGGCATTTGATTATTTTTTATGAACTCCATCTAATAAAGTATTATGTTTTTTTCAAATATCTATTTCTATAGTATTGCTTTGTTTTACAAGCAATTTTTAGTTTAACAAATTTAATTTTCTAGAATGTAACACTCAATCTTCATAGTATCTAGAGATGCAACCTTTTATAAAATTTATAGTATTTTTTGAAAATTTTTAAATTTTTTCTTATAGTTTTAGTTCAAATATTTTCTAGGATTTAGTCTTTTTGTACAAGTCATTTCATTATGTGCTTAATTTTTTATGGCTTTTGAATACTAATTTTCTATAGAATTTATCCCATTTCTTCAAAGTGTTCACTTTGATATGGTTATACTAAAATAAAACTCTAATTCTCTTTCCATGTGACCTTTATCTTAATTTTATTATCTTATCATTTTTCAGTTTACCATGTTATAGCTATATTATATATTTACATAAAATTAAAATAGTAATTAATCATTATTTACTTCTATTTATTTTTATAATAGTGGTAATAAAAAAGGGCTTCGATCAAAATCAAAGAAATGCTTCTCGATTCCTTTCGACATGCGCAATAAAATGAAGTATATTTGTAAATATGTTTTCTCTAATTTTTATATGTTTTAAAAGACATTTTGAATTTTATCAAATTTATAATTGAGGATGTTACACTTCATTTTCTTAGTATCTAAGAATGAAAACTTTTTGTGTAGTTTGTATAATTTCTTAATTTTTTTTAAAATATTTTTAAAATATTATTTTTTATATAGTTTTTGATTTCATTATGAGATATTTTTATTTGTGCTCAATTTGATCATCAGAAATGTTATGGTTAATCTCTATATTATTTTAGAATACAACTTTCACATATATTTTATCTAATTTCGACCTGGTTTCTTCTTTGATGCCAATATATTCTTATAAAATGATAATTCTCCTCTTCTATGACCCTTACATAACTATCAAATATATTCTTTCAATTAATCTCATTAGGCTTATATTGTATATAAACTAAACTTTAGAATATTTTTAATAAATTACATATTGCTATTTACTTTATTAACTTGTTTTAATTCCCAATGAGGTTCGTCAAAAATGAAATAAACACTACTGGACTTATCTCAATATGTTCAATCTAATAATGTTTTAATTTGTTATATTTTTAAATTATTATTTTCTCTTTTTTTTTGTTTGCTTTATGACATATTTCAAATTTTATTTGATTTTCTGATAAAAGACGTTACACTCGATCTCCTTCTAGCAATGCAATGTTTTCACAAAATTTATCCCGTTTTTATTGAAATGTTTTGCATTGATTCTTTTATATTATCATGTACTCAAAATCATCTTTTGTGTAAACTATACGTCATTTTTTGTTCGTTTACATTTTCGAATTTACCTCTTTTTAATCTTTATTATGTATTTATTTAAAATTAAAGAAATAATTACTAATTACTTATGCTTATTTATTTTGATAATGTACAACAATTAAATTTGAGGTTGACCGAGGTGAAATAAATGTTTTTCGTCAAGACGTGATGAGACCTATCTAATTAAAAAAAATTTTAAAGATTTTTTAAATATTTTTTTAGTACCCTATGATGTTTTACTAAATAATTTAATTAATACCTAATTTATAAAAAAAATGTTGCTCTTGATCTACTTGATTTCTTTTAATAAAACTTTCTCATATAATTTATCTCATTTCCTAAAATTTTTTCGTTGATTTGGTTAGGCTATTAAGATACTCTAAATGTCAAAACATTTCACTTTTTAATTAGTTTGATTTAGTTTTGTTACATTTTTTAATTTATCTTTTTTAAGCTTTACTATATGTTAACTTAATATATAAAAAAATATTTTTACATCTGCTTATTTACATTAATAATTCATTGTTTTTAAAACATGAATTGATCGAGACAAACAAATGTCCTTTGACTCGTTTCAAAGAGCTTTATCCATTTAAAAATTATTTGTTATATTGTAATGTATTTTACTTACCAAAGCTTTTACATATTTTTTTGGATATTTTTATTCATATATTATTTGAATATTTAGTATTTTACACTCAATCCACTTTGTCTCAAGAACGAAATAATCATATAATTTTTAGATCATTTCTTGAAATTTATTATTTTGATTTAAGTTTATCATAATGAAACTCTAATTTGCATATCATGAGACCTTTTCATCCCATAAATTTTGCTTTATTACATTTCTTTAATTTATCTCATTTAAGATATCATATATATATTTATTTAATAATAAAAAAGTTAATTTATTATTATTTACATTTATTTACATTAGCAATTTGGTCTAATTCATATTGTCTTTTGATCTTGGTAAAAAAATTATTACTCTAGTTTTGATAAATTCTATCTAATTAAATATTATTTTAATATTTAAAATACTTTCTTTTCCATGTGTAGTCATATGCATTATGATGCTATCTGATTTGTTGTTAATTTGGTATAAGGGATGCTACACTTGATCTCCTTAGTGTCTCTAAGTGGCACTTCACGTAAGATTCATCTTAATTCTTTAATTGATTTGCATTCATTGTGTTATATTTTTATGTAGCTTTAAATCTAACCTCGTGTGATGTTTGCATTGCTTTAATTTTGATATAAAATATTACCTTAATTTATTTTACTTCTAGTTTAATATTATTTTACTTTAATATTAAAATTATATTTTATTATTATTTCTGCTTATCTATTTGATAGTTTATATTAATTCAACCTGATATCAAATCAAGACTAAACAAATGTCTTCATACTTATCTAAACAAGCTTTATCTAATAAACTATAGTTTTTAATATTTTTAAATATTTTTTTTCTAATTTTTCTACATATTTTTTGAGCATTTTGATTCATGTAACATTTCTTGATTGAGGATGTCAAACTCAATCTCCTTATTATCCAGTAATATTGCGTTCTAATATGACTGGGCTTATGACTTTCCATGAAATTTTTTCTTTGAATTGTTTATATTATTTTTGGAACTCCAAATCACATTATTATAAACTTTACATTCATTTTTACTTTGTTAAATTACTCATCTTCCATTTTTTTTGTCATAATATATATTAAAACAATGTTTTGTTATTATTTGTGCTTATTTACTTTACTAATTCATAGTAATTTATAAAAAAATTTGACTTAAACAAAACAAATATTATTGGACTTTACTTGACTTGCTTTATGCTATTAAATATTAATTTTTATATTTCTAAATGCATTCTTTTGTGAGAGCTTTGGTGCCTTAATGAAATATCTCAATTTGTACAAGATTTGATGATGAAGGATACTGCACTCTATCTTAGAAGTACCATTGGATACAACTCTCCCATTCTTTTAATCTTATTTATTGAAAAGTTTTGCTTTGATTTTCTTCTATTACAATGAAATTGTAATAATTCTCTTATGTGAAGTTTAGATAGCATTACTTTTGTTACGTTAATCTCCTTCAAGTTATTCAGCTTTAACAAGCATTGTTAAATTAGTTCTTCATAGTTATATTTTTAACTTTTTATTTTTAAAACTTTGGGCATATTTTATTGGTCATTTTCATTCATTCTTACTTTGACTAATGAAGATTGTATAGTCAACCACCATAATAACTTCGAATATAACTTTCTCTTATAATTCATGTGACAAATGAATGTGAAAAATCTTAAAAATAAGACAAATTGTATGAGGATGTTGCATTCCATGGTAGTATGAAGATCAAGTATAAAATCATTTTATCAAATTAGGTATAAATTAAAAAATCTTGTAAATCACGATAACACATTAGAAAATAAAATTTTTAAAATACAAAAAATTAATATTTTATACAATAACATTTACTAAGATTAGTACAACTATGTTTATTTTTTTCCATCAAATATCATTTGAAATTGCAATGGATTACCAAATCAAATAGACATAAATAATAACAATTTATGGTTTTAATATTGCATAAAAATGTGTTAAATCTATAATGAGATATATTGAAGTAATGTAATAAACATAAAATATAATGATGTAATGGTCACACAAGAGAAAAAACATATTTTAATATCAATCAAAATTAAAGCAAAACATTTAAAGAATTCATAAATTCCACAAGATTATTGAATAAGGTATGAATTGTAATATCTATCAAAATATGAAATGGCTATGTAAAATAAAATATTTAAAAATGTAAAAATGAAAATTTGATATGATAAAGCACATTGACATGAGTGAAATGAGATTTTTCTTGTTTCAATCATACCTCATTTTGAATAATAGGAGACTACCAAACTTAATAGGCAAAAAATATATGTAATTTTTCTTTTAATTTTACCAAAATATATGCAAAAGCAAGATTTTGATAAATTAAAGAAATATAATATATCCAAATCAAAGTGATACAAAAGTCAAAGGAGAGGGGCAAAATTTTTCAAAAGTAATATAGCAAAATCAAAGGAAAATATTTTAATAAGTGAGATAAATTTTTTTGGGAACTTTAATTTGAAGATATTAATTTGATACAATGTAACATCTTCAATCATCAAATTATGTAAAAAAAATGCTTCATAAACCATTTCATTACCAAAGAAAAAAGTTAATGACATAAAAATGAATTAATAATTCAATATAGTCAATAAAACTGAGTCTAAACACGTATGTTGCATCTTAATTTGACCTTCCTTGGAAATACTTTGAATTGACAAATTAAACAAGTATTAATACTGATAAGTTATTACTTGAAAGTTAAGTCTTTATATACTAAGGTTGAAATGTGATAAATTAATGTATTATACAACATTCAAATCCAAGAAATGTAAAGACCACAAGAGAGAAGATTTATACTTATGTAGTAATTTAACCATAGAAAAGACAAACATATGATTCAATGAAAAAAATTGCATAGAAAGGTTTCCTTATGAGATGCTAAGTTATGTCTAAATGTTTGAATCATTAAATATTGTTTGAATCAAATGACATGTAAAGTGCATGAAAACAAATGAAAATAAATATTTTTAAAATGAAAAAAGAATTACTTATCAAATAAATCTTGTTTAAGTGATTCTAATAAAGTTTGTTTTATCTTGATAAAATTTCTTTCGGGATTACTACAAATAAAAATAAATAAATAATCATAATTACTAACAAAATATTATTTTCATGTGAAATGAATATATAATAATTTTAAAATAAGATAAATTAAAAAAATTTTGTGTTTATAAATCAAGGGATGCAAAGGCCACATGAGAGGGGAATTATAAATTGATAATAATATAAGAAAAGCAAGTCAAAAATTTTTGGAACTAAAATTATATTTATAGGAAAGCAACATTCCAAGTGACAAATAAGAACAAGTGTATCATCTTCAATCTTACAATGAAGAATGAATCAAAATAAAATAATTGTTGAGAGCTCATCTGTATGATTTTAATGACGTTTATTTAGCCGAAATTGAACTTCATTTAGAATTACAACTAATGCAAAATAAAATAATCATAAATAATGAAAAACCCTATTTTTTAATATTAACAATATTTATGTTAAATAAAGAAGTTGATAAGTCGAACAATTTTAATAAAACCATACAAGAGCAATTTAACAACACATATGGTTAGATTTAAAGTTAAATAGTATTAATATAAACTAAAAGTGAAAAATTTGAATTAATGAGATAACATGTGCTAGAGCATTGTATTCCAAGATACTATGGAGATAAAATGTTACATTCTTGGTCATATAAGTAATCATGAATCTAATTGACTTTAAAAATAATACAAAATCATAAAAAATAAAATATTTAAAATAATAAAACTAAATATTTAAATAATTAAGCTAATCAAAATGAGTCTAACGATTTTTGTTTTGTGTCCATTGGGTCTCATTTGAAATTGTAAGGAATTACCAAAATAATTATACATAAGTAAAAAATTAAAGATAATTTACATATTACGAAAACATATATCAATTCCAAAAAAAAGATAAATTAAAGAAATGTTTTGTAACACAACCAAGGGATGCAAACTTCACATTAGAAAAGATTAATATTTACATTTTAATGTAACCATATAAAAGTTAAAAATGTAAAGAAATATGATAAATTATATCAGAATGTTTCTTTCCATGATACTAAGAATATCGCTTATAATATATTAGACCATCAAATCATGTACGAATTCAAATATTTAGCAAAGTTTTCAAAAATTTAGAAAATTAAATAATTAAAAAAATATAAAAATAATTTTTAATTGGGTAGAGCTCCTTGAGATTAGTTTAGTGAAATATGTTTCATATCCATCACTCCTCATTTGTAATTACATTATATTGAAAAGATTAATAAGTACAAAAAATAATAAATTACAATTTTGTGTTAAGTAAATGTATATTTCAGCTTAAATAAGATAAAATTGAGTAATGCAATATAAAGAAATCATACTAAGACAAAATGTAAATTAGACGAGAATTAGAGGTTTATAGTAATATAATAAAATAAAGGAGAAATAGTTCAAAAAGTAACATAAATGGTACGTTAATGTTGCATTCCAATTCACAAAGGCAGTAAAGTGTAATATCCTTGATCACCAAACAATGAACAAATGAAAATTCCTTGGAAATAATTTTAAATTTTTGAAAATAAATTATTTAAAAATATAAAAATAAATATCTAATTAGAAAAGCACCCCTAAAAGAATCAAACAACATTTGTCTTATCTCAACCAGACCACATTTAGAATAACTACGAATTACAAAAAATAAATAAGCATAAATAATAATAGATTATTTTTTTACAAAAAACTAATATATATTAAAGATGAAATTAGGTAAGTTAAATCCTTGTAATATGGTCAAATCAAATCAATGTAAAGGTAGCATGAGAAGATACTTAGAGTAAATGTGGTGCAAAATTAAAATGTCTTATTAAACTATAATAAAAAAAAAAAATAAAATATTACAAAATATAATGGTCAATATTACATTGATAGAGCTCAATGTGACAAATTAAACATTTTTTTTTCTTTAGGTCAAAGAAAGTTTTGACTAAACATGAATTATCGTATTAGACATACATAAGTAGTAATAAATTTTTAATTTAATGTTAAGTAAATTTATATCATAGTTCAAGTGAGATAAATTGAAGTAATAGCAAACATTTTAAAAAATTAGATAATTTATCTAGGAAAGTTGTATTCCAACATACTAAATAGATTAAGGGAAACATTCTTTATTTAAGAATGTTATAAAAATTGAAATATCTCACAATAAATGAAAAAACATAAGAAACTAAAATATTTCAAAAAATATAAAAAATTGATATTTAATTTCAAAGAACTCTTTAAAATAAGCACAACGATAGTTGCTTTGTCTCGATAAGGTGATGATTAGAATTGAGGTGAATCTCCAATGTAGATATGCATAAATAAAAAAAATTTATTACTTTGATACTAAGTAATTATATATTACAACTATAATGAGATATGTCAAACCAATGTAGTATGTGTAAATGAAAAGTCATTGTTGACTTGAGAAGTCATCAGGATGACTCAATGATGTTATTTTCATATCAAAAAGATCTTATATCAAATTAATGTGAATCATAAAAGAAAAATAACTATAAATAAAAATAATATATTTTTTAAATATTAAAAAAACATATATTAAAGCTAAAAGGAGAAGAATTGAGGCAATGTAATATAAAATACAAAGGTAATTTCTTGTCGATCATCCTAATTTGCTAAATCATGTACAAATTAAAATTCCTTGTAAAAATGTAAATCTATAACAAACTAAAACATTTAAATATATAAAATTAATACATAATTTGATAGAACTTGTTGAGATGAGTCAAACAAATCTTATTTCTTATCGATCAAACCTCATTTGAAATTATTACAATTATGAAATTAAATAAAAATAAATATTAATAAGTAATTATTTTAAAATTAAATATATGATAAAACTAAAATAATTTAAATTGTAGCAATTTAATATAACCAAAAGAAAATGATCTAAAAGTCACATGAGAGGAGATTTATAATCACATAGAAATATAAACAAATGAAAGAAAAGAATTTGAAGTTAGCTAAATTATTTGGGATAGTTGCATTCAATGATTCTAAAGGGATTTTGAGGAAATAACTAAAATAACATTAATATATTTTTTATATTCTGTAGATAAATATATTATGGATCAAATGGGATAAATTAAAGCAATATAATATAGTTATATCAAAGTGATGCAAAGGTAACATAAGAGAAGGTTTCTAGATAAATATCAATATAAGAAAATGAAAGTTAAAACTTTGAAGAATTAAGATAAATTGCATGGGAAAGTTAAATTGAAAGATATGAAATATGTAACGTGTAACGTTTTATCATCAAATTATGCATGAATCAAAAAATATCTAAAGGAATGACAAAATCAAAGAAATTAAAATTTTGAAAAAACAATAAAAGAAATACTAAGGAGAAAATCGAGAGTAATGTAACATAAAAAAATTTATGTAATAAATTGGCACATAATAGATGGATTACATTTGATAACAATGCAATGAATAAGAATTTTGTCTTATGAGACAATAACAAGATAGACTGTGACAGCATCAATCACAAAACCTTGAACGACTCAAAATGCCTCCTAAAAAATTTCAAAAACAAAAAAAATATATCTTCTTTTTAAATATAGTAATGAATATATATAATTAGTTAGAACTCATCAAAATGAGTCTTTTGATGTTTGTTTCATTTCAATCAGGAAATAATGTATCTATCAAAATACTTAATAAAGTATGCATAATTTCTAAAAAATAAGATATTTGAAATTAAATAATGGCCTAAATAAATAAGCATAAATAAAATTAATTTACCAAGAATTTCAAAAGAAAATAATTTGTCTAATCATGATTAAACCTTGTTTGGAGTTTCTTTGAATTAGTAAAGTAGTTAAGCATAAATAATAATAATTTTCTTTAATATTCCATATATATATATATATATTAAATCTAAAATATGGCAAGTTTAAACAATATAACATAATCAATCTAAAAAAAACATAAAGGTTATTATTGAAGAGAATTAGAGATTCAAAATAATGTTACCAAATCAAAGTAAAAATTTTAAATAGTTGAGTTGAACTGTATAGAATATTTGTATTCCATAATATTAAGGAGATTGATTGTGACATCAGTAATCATCAAATGATGTGTGAATAAAAATTTCTCATAAAGTCTTCGAAAAGTGTCGTAAAAAATTTGTCGTAAATATAAAAATGAGTGTTTTATTTTATGGTATTTATTATGGAGAGTGAAATAACATATCTTTAATCTCAATTGGCCTCTTTTAAAATACTAATAAATAAATAAAATATTACTAAATAAATTTTTTTATTTATTAAATAGATATATATTACAGATGATTTGAGATGATTGGAAGAAAAATAGTTAACCAAATCAAAGAATTGGAAAGGTTAAATGAGATGGGATTTAAAGTTACAAGCTATATAAACATATAAAATAACAAAATTGAAAAGAAGAAATAAATTATTCAAGAATTTTATATTTCAACATACTCAGGAAATCGAGATAAAAGTAATGTCATTAGAGTCATGTTGAAAATTATTGCCGAATTAAATATTAATTTTTATTATTTTAAATATTTTTTATTTTCCAAATTTTTCTTTGCTTAATGAATCATTTCAATATGTACCCAATTTGATGTGGGGGGATGTCACAATTGACGTTTGGTATATTGAAAGGTCACATTCCTATATAATTTATTTTATTTGCAAACTTTTTGCTCTTATTTAATCATGTTACCATGAAACTTTATTCTCCTCTTATGTGACATTTGAATCATTTTGATTTTATTTTAATACTTCCCTTAAATTAATCTCATTCTACTTTAGTATTTAGTTACTTAATATCAAAATAAGTTTTAATTTTTTTAATATTAACATTAGAAATGTTTTTATGCCTCTCAATATATTAATTCCATGCAATGGAAAATGACGTCTCATAGAGACCAAAAAAAGTCATTGGGCTCTTCTCAACAAGTGCTAAAATATTTATTTTTTATGCCTAATTATTTTATTTTTTCATAATTTGAGAATGTTTTAGAAGAACTTTTGATAAATAACTTATTTAATAATAATAGATTTTACAACCAATATCATTACTATCCAAGTATTCCACTTTCCTATAAAATTTACCTCATTTCTTAAACTTTTCTACTTTTATTTGTTTATATGATTATCTAACTATTTTCCTCCTCTTGTGCGATGTTCACATCATTAGTTGTATTGTATTATGTTAACTATTTTTATATCAGTTCCAAATTATTTTTTCTTAAAGTAAAAATAATATTAATGATTATTCATGCTTATTTACTATAATAACTCAAAGTTACTTCAAATGAGCTCTGATCAAGACAAAACAAAAGTCATTGGACTTGCCTCAATTACCTTCATCTGATCGAATATACACACATACACACACACAAACATAAATATATGTATATATATACATATATATGTTAAAATATTTTATTTTCTTGTGTAGCCCTGAGTCTTCTATCGTATGATGTTTACATCATCTTGATTTTGCTATATTATATGATTTCAATTTACATTATTTTTACTTTAATATATAATTCCTTAATATTTAAATAATAATATACAATTTCGTGAGTTTATTTACTTTACTACTTCACAGCAACTACTAACATGGTTTGATTTGAAGAAAAAGTTGTTAAATTGTTCCTGAAGAGATTTAATCAGTAAAATATTCTTTTTTATTTATTTTTTATTTTTTTATAATTTTTGCTTGCTTTTTTACAGTTTTTTAATTATAATTTGTTTTACAATCAACAATGTCAAATTCAATCTCTTTAATATGCTCAATTGCATGCTTACTATACAATTTAGCTTTTTTATTTTAAAAACAATTATTTATATGTTTTCTTATTCATTTTGATAATTTTTTCCGTAAATATTATAGATTACTAATGTTTGGCTCTGCTTATGAGAACATATACAATTGCATCCTTCTACAAAATTTATTTCATGTGTTGAAAAGTTTTAATTTAATGTGGTAACTTGTTATGAAAATCTTATTCTAATCTCATATGACCTTCACTATGACCTGGCTTTGTTATGTTGACAACATTTATCAAATTTTTTTACTTCAATGGGTATTTTTAAAAATTTAAAAATAACTTATTGTAATATATGTATATTTAATTTTTTTATTTTGACATCTTTTATCAAGGTCATCTGTAGGTGTAATTAATATTTTTTGCTAGTTTTGATGAACTCTATCCAAATAAATATATATTTTTTATTTCTAAGTATAATATTTTCATGGGTCATAGTACACCTTATGATGAATTTTTAGTTTTACTTGATTTGACAAATAAGAATGTTTCACATGATCTCCTTAGTATAATGAAATTCATCTATCATGTATAATTTACCTTACCATCTAAGTTATTACTTTTATTTTCTTTTATTATTACTCTATAATAATTCTATTCATGTATTACATCAACTTGATTTTATTATATTACATCACTTCAATTTAGCTCATTTAAAATTTAACATAAATATTTTCTTAATATTAAAATAATAATTAGTTATTATTGATGCTTATTAATATAAATAATTTTAGGTAAATCCAAACAAGGTCAAATGGAGACTCAAACATTGTTGGACTGATCTAGATGAGCTCTCCCTTTTTGTATATTATTTTTTACATTTATAAATATTTAATTTTTAGTAGCTTTGGCACCTGTTACATGATATTTCAATTTGTACCTTAATAATCAAAGATGTTATATCTGATACCATTAATAATTTAGAATGCTATTTTCCTATTTAATGTACCTCATTTCTTAAAAATTTTCGATATGATTTGGTTATATTACTAAGAAATTATAATCTCCACTTGTGTGATAATTGCATCACTTTACATTTCACTTACATTATTTTTGTTTTAGTTTATGCTTTATAAATATTAAAATGATAATTTATGATTCTTTAAGCTTATTTATCTTGATCATTTGATGTTATTCCAACCAATGTCTAATCAAAATTAAGCAAACCATGTTGGACTAGTCTTAATGACCTCTGTAAAATAAAATATTCATTTATATATATATTTTCGTACCTTTGAAGATTATCTTCTCAAACAATTTGTCTCTTCTTTACAAATGGTACACTTATCAAGTTATATTAATTTATAACTCTAGATCTCCTGTCATATGGTCATTACTTAATCTTGTTCTGTTTAAACTATATTATATCAATTCACACCATTTTAGCATTAATATAAATTTATTTAAAGTCTAAATAAAAATATGTTGCTATTTGTGATTCTTTTCTTTGACAATTCATAATATATGTAAGATAGTGAAATTGGACAAAAAAAGTATCATTGTCACATCTCAATGATTTTTATCCAATTAAATATTCAACTTTTTTCTTGTAAATTTATATTCTAAGATTTTGGCATGCTTCACAACAAAATTTTATTTCTACATTAGATAATGGTTGAGGATCATATACTCTATCTGCATAGTATCTTGGAAGACAATATTCAAAAATAGATTCTCTTTTCCTATAATTTTTTGCCAAGATTTCAATATATTGAAAAGAAACTCTATGTAATTGGTCATGTAACCCTTATATTGCATTAATTTTGCGATATTACATGGCACCAAAAAACCTCAATTAAAATTTAACATATATATAGTGGATATTAAAATAATAATTTATGTTAATTTATTTTTATTTAACTATCGCAATGATCACTATTAATCAAATTTATATAGCTTTATCAAATAATTCATTTTTTCCTTTAAATTTTTTTATATGTTACGAAAAAGACTACATAATTTTTTCAGTTGACCTCTACATCTCATTGATTTTGTTGTATTATATTGCTTTAATTTGTATTATTTTAATTTTATTATTTATTTGCCTAATATTTAAATATTTATTAATTATTATTTTCTCGACTTTATTTTAGTAATTTGTCATAATTCCAAATTACTGATTGCAACAAACACTGTTGGACTCTCCCTAATGAGTCTCTTCAATTATTTTTTTAATGTTTTTAACATTTTATATTTGACAAAGCTTTTGCCAAATTTAAGAGACACTACAATTTGTCAATATTTACTTATTATTGATATCACACTCAATCTCCTAAGTACTTGGAGTTCATATGTACAATTTAATTTATATTGTTTATTCCAATAATCTACTTTTATTCGGTGATCTTACATTGAAAGTCTAATTCTCTGAGCATGAGAACATTATTTCAAGTTGTTTTGGTTACACTACTTAAATTTTCTTTATTTTTTATTTAATATATATTTACATAACATAAAAAAGTATTAAAATATTTTCTTATTTAATTTCATAATTGAGAGTAACTCCTATGGAGGTATAATAAAGATGAAGTAAATGTTGCATATCTCCACGAGCTCTATCTAATTATGTTATTTTTATAATTTTTATAACTTTTTCTTTTTTTAGTGATTTGGCTCTATTTTTGGTCATTTTAATTTGTGCTTAATTTAATTATTTAAAAAGTTACACTCAATCTCCTCAATATCAATGAATGCAGATATCTTGCATAATTAAGCGAAAATCTTCCCCATTTTTTCTTTGATTTGATTATGTAATTTATAGTAGTAATTGATTTCTATTAAGATCTTTATTTCACTTTAATTTTTGTCAAAATAGCTTAATATTAAAATGATAATTTATTACTATTTATGATTATTTATTTTTGAATTCAATGTAATCACTAATGAGGTTTTCTAAAGACTAAACAAACATTATCAAACTTATCTTGAAGAGCTCTACTATATTAATTATTAATTTTTATATTTTTAAAATTTTTTTTATTTTTAAGAGTTTTGTTTTTTTTGAGATATTTTGTTTCATACATAATCTATGATCAAGGAGATTGCACTCCATCTTCTTCGTTTCCTCAAATAAACATTTCCATATAATTTTGCTTTTGTTCATAAGTTTTGCTTTGATTTATTTATATTATTATGCATATCTAAATCTCATTTATGCGAGATTGATATCCAAATTATTTTAATATATTACATTACTTCAATTTACATCATGTTACCTATAATATATTTTTACTTAAATATATAAAAATTATTAGTAATTTTTAAAATAGTTTGATAGAGTGACGAAAAAGTTATTGGTCATAACCTGATAATATCTATCCAAATAGGAATTCATTTTTGCATTTTTAATTAATTTTATGTTCTATGAGTTTCCTACACTTCATTAAAATTTTGATTCATATTATATTTTCATTAGAGAATGATACACTTAATCCTCTTAGTATCTTGGAGTGCAAGTTTGTCGTACATCTTGATTATTTTTTTATATTTTTTTGTGAAGAATCTTTATATTACAATGAAACTATAATTCCCTTTCTATAAGACATTTATATCACTCTATTTTTAGAAATAATATATTTCTCTAATATATCACACATTAGTTTAAATATATACTTCCATAATATTATAATATTAATTTATGATCATTTATGTTTATTTAATTCTATAATTCGTTGATTTTCCAAATAGGATTTGCCCGGGATGTAACAAATGTCGTTGTAATCATCTAGATGAGATCTATCCAATAAATGTTCATTTATATAAATATATTTAAATATTTTACTTTCGAAAATGTTGTCTTGCTTTAAAAGACATTTTTCATTATATGATTAATGACAAATGACTTTACATAGAAACTACTTAGTATCATTAAATGTAATATTCTCATGTAATTTACTTTTTAATTCAAAAGCTTTTGTTTCATTTTCTTATATTATTATGTTAAATAAAATATTTATTCTTAATAATTTTATTAAATTTCATTTCTATAATTTTTGTACGCTTCAAAAGGTATTCTACTCATGCCTCATTTAATAATTAGGATGTTACCTTTGAAGCCATTAGTATTTTTGAAAAAAAAACTTTCCCAAAAAATTTATCTCATCTATACAAATAGTTTCTTAAGATTTTGCTATGTTATACTACTTCAATTTATCTAATTAAAACTTTGTTCTATGTTTACATAGCATAATTATAATAATTATTTATGCTTATCTACTTTAATAATTCAAAATAATTCTAGTTGAGGCTCAACATACTTGATATTAACATCATTGCTTCATTCATAACAGATCTAGCAAATTAAATTTTTATTTTTTACTTTTGAATGTTTAAATTTTTTGGCTTTTGGCATGCTTTGTGAGACGTGTCATTTCACACCTAATTTGATATTCCAGGATTTTACCCTCAGACTCCTTGGTATCTTTGAATGTAATTTTCCAAAAAATATTATCTTATTCTTGCAAATTTTTTCTTTGATTTGGGTTTATTACTGTGTAACTCTAAATCTCATTTCATGTGACATTTGCAATGCTTTGATTTAGGTATATTGCATCATTACAATTTGTCATTTTATCCTTAGTGTATATCTTCTTTATATTATAATGACGGTTTCTTATTGTTTATGTTTATTTAATATATTTTTTTTGAGTTATATGAAATTAGTTTCAATGGTGAAAAAGTAAATATTGTCACACTCATCTCAATGAGCTTTATCGAATTAAATCTTTAATTATTAATTTTGAAATATTTTATTAATTAAGATTTTGTAAAATTTTATGAGATTATTTAATTTGTACCTCATTTAGAGATTAAATATATAAGATTTTGTAAAAAAAGGATATTACTAGTTTTTTTTCAAATCTTTTACCTTGAGTTGGTTATATTATACTAAAACTCAAATTTCTTTCTTGTGCCATCATTACATTGCTTTCAATTAGTTATATTATATTACATCAATTCATCATTGTTCATCTTTAATATATATCTACTTAATATTAAAAATATTAAATTTTTAATATTTTTTGTTTATTTAGTTTTTATTAAGTAACAATATTTTAGAAAGAGGTCAGATGGAGACGAAATAGAATCTGTTAGACCTACATCGTGGAGCTTTATCAAATTCAATATCCATTTTTTACATTTTTTATTACATTTTTTTATGATTTTGTGATTCCTTTGTCAGTATGATTGAGTATACTACATTCGATCCCTTTAATATCTTAAACTTCAATTTTTGCACATTATTTATCTCTTTACCTTATATTTTTAATTTTGTTAAATTACTATGAAAATCTAATTCCCTACTTCTTACCTTTACATTACTTGGATTTTGTTATATTAAATGCCTCAAATTGTGACATTTCATTTATAAATATATTTATTTAATATGAAAATAATATTTTTTTATTATTCACATTGTTATGGAAAAGAAACAAACAACACTACACATGCCTTCTTGAACTCAATCAAGTTAAATATTTATTTTTAATATTTAAAAATCTTTATTTCTAAATTTTTTTGGCATTCTTTATATGACATTCTCATTTGTATCTGATTTAATGATTCATGATGTTACACTCGAACTCCTTAATATCCTAGACTAAACTTAGATAATATAATTTACCTAATTTCTTCAAATCATTTTTTAATTTGGTTATATGACTATGAAAAAATAATTCTCCTCTCATGTGACCCTTACATTACTTTAAATTGGTTTAATTATATTACTTTAATTTTCTTATTTTAGCTTCGATTTATATCTACTTGTTATTAAAATTACGCTTTATTATTTTTCATTTTTATTTAGTTTTGTAATTAATGATTTTTTTGTAAGTGACATCGATTAGAGACAAAATAGTAGTCATTGGACACACTTCAATGAGCTCAAAAAAAATAAATATTTACCTTTATGTTTTTAATTATTTTATTTTGTAAGGATTTTGCATCTTTTATGAGATATATTAGTTTGCACTTATTATATTTGACGATGTCATGCTTGATCATCTCAGAACCATGGAAGGTAACTTTCCCAAATAATTTTTCATTTTTTAGTTTTTTTGTTCAATTTGGCTATATTACTTCAAAGTTATAGCTATCCTATTGTATGAGTTTCTCATCAATTTGATTTGGTTAAATTTCATTATTTTAATTACTCTAATTTTCGATTTGAGACATATTTACATAATAAAAGATAATATTTTTTTTATTAATAATGCTAAATATCTTTGGCAATTTGTAGTGATCAAAAAAAGATCAAATAGGGAGAAAAATAATTGTATTAGGCTCTTCCGTTAAAGCTCTATATAATTAAGTATTGATTCTTATATTTTTAAAAAAATTATTTTCACATTTTATGGCATATTTTGTTAGATATTTTTTTTCATTACTTATATAATTAATGACAATGTTACACTCGATCTATTTCGTGCCTTGTTGTGTTGTTTTGTTAAACTACATATCTTATTTCTTAGATGCTTTTGCTTTGATTTGGTTATACTACTATGAAAATATGATTTTTCACTAGTGTCATCTTATACATCATTTTAATGTGATTATATTACATTGAAACAATTCAACTTATTTCTACTTTAATATATATATATATTTACTTAATAACAAAAAATATTTTTTTAATATTTATTTTGTTTTACTTTTTGACACACTTTTATTTTAAATAAAGTCTGATTCAGATGAAAGAAAATGTTGTTGGGCCCATCTCCATGAGATCTATCTAAATAGATTTTTATTTGATATTTTTTTAATATTATATTTTCTGAGGTTTTGGCACTATTTTGTCGAACATTTGACTAGTACTTATTTAGCTATTGAGGATGTTATATTCAATCTCCTAAGTGCATGAAAATCTTATTTCTCCATATACTTTATCTCATTGCTTTGATTTAATTATATTATATTGTTTCAATTTATGTTAATCAAGCATTAATAATTATTTTCTTAAAACTAAAATAACTATTTATATTTTATAAAAATTATTTAATTTTATAATTTATAGTAATTCGAAATGAAATCTTTTTAAGAAGAAATAAACATTATTATTCTTGTCACAAAAACCTTTATGCACTTTGAGAAGCTTTATAACAAATTTTCAAGACTGCGATACTTGATCTCATTAGTATCTTGGAATATAAATTTCAAATATAATTTATCTTATTTCTAAAATTTTTACTTTTTAATTAGGTGGCATTAATATGAAAATGTAACCCTTCTCTCATGTATCCTCTGCTTGACTTTGATTTGGTTATAATAATTTGTTTGAATTTATCTCATTTGAATTTCAATATGAATATAATAATACAAAAATAATTTGTGATTCTTTTTTCTTAGACTAATGAAATATTGTTAGACTCGTCTTAATGAGCTCTATCTAATTGCATATTGATTTTTGAATTTTTTTTAATATTTTTATAGGGCTTTAGTGTTTTTACAAGACACCTAATTCTTATAAAATTTGATGATTGAACATGTTACACTAAATTTCCATTATATTATGGTGAGCAACTTCCTTATGTAGTTAGTTTGATTTTCAAATTTTGCCTTTTTTATTAAGTTATATTATTATGATATTCTAATTCTCCAATCATGTGATCTTTACATTACTAAGCTTTACTGACATTACACTACAATTTATTTAATTTCAACTTTAATATACTCTTTCTTAATATTAGAAACCAATTTATTTTTTTATGCTCATATAACATGGTATTTCACATTATTTCCAAACGTAGTCTCATAAAGACGAAACAAAAGTCATTTGATACTTATCGACCAGTAATATCAAATGAAATTCTCAATTTTTCATAAAAACATTGTGGCATAACATGAATTGACCTCCTTTTTAATTTTGCAATTATTAGTAAATATGCATAAATATTTATGATCGAAGTTGTCTTGCTCAATCTCCTCCTTATCATAATTACAACTTTCTCCAAGAAATGACATAAAATAGTGTTTTATATTAATAAAACCATAAAATATGCTATAAGGTTACATACTTATATAAGCATTAAATAGAGTTTGACTGTAATATAATAATTAAATAAAATGAGAATTTAATTTAATAAAGTTCATTCTAATGATGTTTGATTCTTCTTGATCTAACCTCAAATAAAATTACTATGAACAACTAATATTAAAAAGTATTAATAAGTCAATTTCTTATATTAATTAAATATATATTAATATTGAAATAAGTAAGATAAAGGCAAGTGAATATAACAAAATGAAAGAATTGTAAACTTCACATGATAGTGGTTTAGAGTTACATAGAAATATATCCAAATCAAGAAAATATATTAAAGAAATTAGTTAATTGTATGAGAATGTAGCATCTAAGATATTAAATGATTCGAGTATAACATTTTTCATTCAGTAGGAAAACTTGAGTTTAAATAATATTACCAAACCAAAGTGATGTAATTGTTATATGAGAGGAAATTTAGAGTTAAATAATAATATGATAGAACCAACACAAAACATTTGGCAAATGAGACAAATTATGAGGATAAGTTGCATTCAAACATAATAAAGAGAATTAGGGAAACAATCTTGATAATTAAATAAGGTATGAATTGAAATGTTTGATAAAGACTACAAAAATAACAAAAAATAAAATTTTTATAATTATAGAGATGAATATTTATTTCAATATTACTAATTAAGATGGGCACAAGAACAATTGTTTCATCCCAATTAGGTCTTGTTTTGAATTTCTATGAATACAAAAAATAAAAAGAATAAATAATAACATATTGATATTTTTATATCAAAAAATTGAATTAGACCTAAATGACATAAATTGAAGCAATGTAATATAAAAAAGTTAGATCAGTCAAAATGACATGCAAGAGAAGAATTAGAGGTTTTGTTGTAATATAGCCAAATTAAAAAACATTTCAAGAAGATAATTTGCATGGTAAAGTTACATTCTAAGATACTAAGGAGATCAATAGTTGCTTCCATGATCATAAATTTAGGCACATATTAAAAGGCCTTTTAAGGAGCTCCAGGGCACTATAAATAAAGTATTTAAAAATATAAAAATAAAAAATAAATTAAACAAATGCAATAGAAAAAAAATGTAAAGTTCAATATAGAAGAGAATTAGAGTTTTATATTAATATAACAAAAATTAGATGAAAACTTCCAAGAAATGAGACAAATTGAGCAGGAAGTCACAGTCTTGAATAATAAGGACATCAATTGCAACAAATTTGATTACCAAGTCATGTGCAAATTAAAATGACATAAAGCTTGCCAAATACACATAAAAAAATTTAAAGATATAGCACTAAATAATTAAATGGATAGTTTTTTTTCAAAGTGAATGCAATCACTTCTACTGTGAATTATAGAAGTAAAAAATACTAAAAGAAATAAAACATTATTTTAATTTTAAATAAAGAAATATTATTGTTGAAACAAGGTCAATTGAAGAATCCCAATATCACCCATTCAAAGCAATGCTAATGTGTGACAATAATAGGCTTAGGGTTACAGAGTAATAAAATGTAATAGAAGTGAAGAATTTTAACAAATGAGATAAATTGTATAGGAAAATAACATTTAAAAATAATTCAATGACCTATCACAATATCATTAATAAAAAAATTAGAAATGAAAAAAAATTAGACATAAGGCTTGCTAAAGATATAAAATAACAAACATTTTAAAAATATAAAAATAATTTTTAATTAGATATATCATATAAAAATTAGTTTTGAAATGATTATTTCATAACGATAAAACCTCATTTAGAAATGTTATGAATTACAAAATTAAACAAGAAGAAATAAAAATAAATTATTTTTATATTATATGGATATATATTAATTGTTTAATAAGGTAAAATGAAGTAATCTAATCTAAAAAAATAATAAGAAACCCTAAAGATATTAGGTAAATTAATTGAGAAATTTCCATTCTAAGATACTAAGAAGACCAAGTGTAACTTCTCTAATTGTGTAATAACGTTTGAAACAAACTCTTTCATGAAAAGTTCTAAAACCCTATAATATAAAATATCAAAAACATAGAAATTTAGATAAATTTACGTAATGTTACAATTCAAAATAAAAAGGATGTGTAGGTTGCTCCATTAGTGAGTTTAAGTTACCTTACAATGTAACCTAATTAAAGCTTAGAATTTTAAAAGAATAGAAAAATTTATTAGGAAATCTAGTTTACAAGATACTGAGTGGAAGTAGAATAACATCACAGCCATAAAACCACAATGACGCAAAATGCCTCATAAACCATGCGAATGTCTAAAACATAAAATATTATAAAGCTTAAAAATTAGTGCTATGTTGTATAGAGCTCATTCAGCCCAATCAAATGACTCCTTTCATTACCATCATAGCTTGTTTTGAAGTATCATGAATTACTAAGCTAAATAAACATGAATAGTAATAAATTATTATTTCTATATTAAACAAATATATAATAAATCTTACATAAGTTAAATTAAAACATTGTAATAAAATAAAGTAAATGGGATGTAAAGGTCTCATTGAGAGAGGAATTAGAGTTTTCTTATTATATAACAAAATTAAACAAAACAATGTAAAAGTTTTTGTAAATTATACTAGAAAATTGTGTTCTAAGATAATATAATTACTGAGTGCAGCATACCTAACCAACAAGTTAGCTACAAATTAAAATGACTCATAAAACATGCAATGATACAAACAAAATACCTCAAAGTACAAAAAATGAATTTTTAACTGAGTAGTGGTCATCATGGTTAGTCTAATGGCATTTATTTCTTCTATATTAGCAATCATTCAGAGTTACTACATTTTTCTAATAGAACATAAGAGGAAATTTACAGTTACATAATAGTATAAGAAAATAAAAAAAAATTGTTGAAAAAAATACTACATATTATATAAGAAAACTTCATTCTATGAAACTCAGGGGATAAATAATAATATTCTATTCCATTAAATATGGTACAAATTGACATATATCACAAACTTCACCTAAATGAAAAAATATATATTTTGAAATACAAATTTTATATTTTAATTTCGAAAATGCCACCTAATAGTGTACTTATGTTTATTATGTCTTTATTTGACTTCATTTGAAATTATTACAAATTATCATAGTAAATAAGCATAAATAATAATAAATTGTTATTTTCATAAGTAAACGTATACTAAAGAAAAAATATGATAAATTGAATCTATGTATTTAGACGAAGTCATCGTGATATAAAGAATGATGAGAGGAGATTCAAAGTTACATACTAATACAAAAAATCAAAGCTAAACATTTCAGGAAATAGGATAATTTACATGATAAAGTTGAAGTACAATATACTATGGATGCTTATAGTAACATTGTTGATCATTAGATGAGGTATAAATTGAAATGACACAAAACATGTGTAAGTTATGGAAAACTAAAAAATTTTAAAAATTAAAATTAATATTTAATTAGGAAAATTTAGTTGGGATATGTTTAATGACATTTGTTACATCATGTTCAAACATCATTTTGAATTAATCTTAATTCAATGTGAATAGGTATAAAGAAAAACAAATAATTATTTCTACATTAAGAAAATAAATATTGGAGCTGACATGTTATAAATTGAAGCCATAAGATGTAACAAAGCTAAGGTAATGTAAACATCAGAAGGGAATTCATTTAGAGCCACATGTTAAGATAAACAGAAAGTAAAAACTTTGGAGCAAGAGATAATTTCTATGGGAAAGTAGTGTTTTAAGATACATCGATGACGTAGTTTATCATCAATATGATTAAATTAATTAATTAAAAATATGTCAGAAAGAGTGCTAAAACCCCATAAAATAAAATATCTATAAAAAAATAATCAATATTAATTTTGAAAGACTTCTAAGAGATGAGTCAAACGAGATTTGTTTTCTCAATCAAACTATATAGGAATTACCATAATTTGTTAAAGCAAACAAGAAAAAATAAGAATAAATTATTATTCCAATTTTATGTAAATAAATAATTAAGCTAAGTTAAATTATATTTATAAAAGTAAATATAAAAAATTAAAATAATATAATAGTCACATGAGATGAGATTTAGAGTTAAAAAAGTTATATATCCAAATGAAACAAAAAATCATAAGAAAATGAGATAAATTGTACAAGATTGTTGAGTGTGGTGCTACTAAAGAGATCAAGCATAGCATCATTGATAGTGAAATATGGTTCAAATCAAAATGACAAATAAAACTTGCTAAAGCATAAAAATAAAACTGAAACATTTGGATAAGATTTTTCAATTTGATAAACCTTGTTGACATAAGTCCCATGACAGTTATTTATTTTTTTAATATTATATTAATATGTTATAAAGCTAAAATAAAAAAGTTTAAAGCAATGTAATATCGCAAAATCAAAGGAATTTATAGTTCACAATTGATACGATTAAAGAGCTTGATTACATTAAAACAAAATCAAAGTGAAAAACTTGAAAAATAAGATAACTTATTAAAGAATGTTGCTTTCCAATATACAAGCAGTTCAAGTGTAACATCCTCAATAATCTAATCTAGCACAAACAAAAATATCCCATAAAATATAGCAACATAACAAGAAAATAAAATATCTCAAAAAATAGAATGAATTTTTAATTTGATAGAGATGGTTACACCAAGTCCCACAACATTTGTTTCATTTCACTCGAACCATGTTTTTCAACATTATAAATTACCAAATTAAATAAGCATAAATAAAAATAAATTACTATTTTAATTTTAAAACATTTTATGCTAAACCTAAAATGGCAGAAATTGAATTAATGCAATATTAAAAATTCTAATTCATGTAAATTCTATGTAGCAAAAGATTTATAATTTCAAAGAGTTACAACAAAATAAAAGTGAAAATTTTCAACAAATCAGAGAAATTTTGTTTAGATATTATATTTCAAGTCACTATGGAGATCTATAATAACATCCTTGATCATGAAATCATGCATCAATATAAATGCCTCATAAAACATGCGAATGTTATAGAAAATAGGTCTTTTTAAAAAACCTAAAAATAAATAATTAATTAGAAGTGGCTCCTTTAAATGATTCCAGTGATATTTATTTCATATCTATGGGACACCATTTAGAATTACTATAAATTTTCGAATTAAACGAGCATAAATAGTAATGAATAATTATTCTAATATTAAATATTATCACATTAAAATTAAAATGAGATCAACTAAAGAAATGAAAAGTTCAATAGAGAAGAGAATTAGCCTTCAATTGTATAAAAAAAATTAAAGAGAAAAATTAGAGGAAATGAGTTAAATTGTTGACAAAGTCACCTTTCAAGATATTAAGAAGATCGATTGTAACATCTTCAGTTGTTAAAAGAGGTACAACAAATAACTTGTAAAACAAGTTGAAAGAATCAAAATTAAAATATTGAAAAGTAATTAAATGAGTCTGATGTCACTTGCTTTTTTGAATTAGAGGTCTCTTGTAGTTATTGTTAATTGACAAAATAAATAATTAATGCATAAATATGACGAATTAAAGCCATGTAATTTAAAAAAAAGTTATGTAAAAATTACACGAGAGGAAACTTTTAGTTAGATAATAAAGTAGCTAATAGTTATAATGTTTCATAAAATAAGCAAAAATTATTGAAAATAATGAAATTACACATAAAAATGAGAAGATAACTGGATAGAGCACATAAACATGAATTGAATGATGTCATAATGTATTCAAAATTAGAAAACATTACCATACAGAATAGTAAGTTATAGTTTTAATTATAAGTAAATAAATAATAAAAACGAGAATACATAAATTGAAGTAATGTAATATAACAAAATAAAAATGACTAAAAGGTCTTATGGAATATTATGTATCATTATATTATTATATAACTTAATAATATTAAAAATACTAAAAACAGAGATAAATTTTAAGGGAAAAGTTTCATTCCAAGATACAAAAGTGATCAAGTTTAATATCCATAATCACTATACTTGACATGAATCTAAATGTCTCACAAAAAATGCAAAAATATTGAAAAATAAATTATTTGAATTAACTTAAATAAATATTTAATTAGAAGGAGCTTTTTGAGAAAAGTCCACTAAAATTTAGTTCTTTTTTTACTTACCCCCTTAAGAATTTCTTTGAATTATGAAAAAAAGAAAATGATGACACATTATTTTTTAAAAATAAAGTAAATACGTAATAAAGATGAAACAAAATAAGTTGAAGCATTATAAATTTACCAAAAGTAAGTGATGTAAAGGAGACCCATTAAGAGAATTAGAGTTACAAAGAAATAGGACAAAATCAAAGGAAACGTTATGAAAAAGTGATATAAATTATTCTAAAAAATTGCATTCTAACATCCAAAAGAGATTCAGACAAACATCCTTAGTGATCAGTTCAGATTCAAATCAAAACATCTAATAACAATTACAAAATAAAATAAAAAGGGAAATATTTCAAAATTTAAAAATGAATAGTTTAATTTGTAAAGCTTGTCAAGAAGTTTCCAATAATATTTATTTCATCAGGATAAAAATTTACATTGAATTATTTCAAATTACATAAAAAAGTATAATTAATTAAAAATAATATTATATATATATATATATATATATATATATATATATATATATATATATATATATATATATCAAAACCCAAATGACATACATTGAGGTAATATAAAAATGCCAAATAAAAGCATTATAAATGTCACATGTAATGAGATATTCAGTTGTAAAATAATATAACCAAATCAAAGCAAAACAAATTGAAAATATCATACAACATGAATGCAAAGTTGTATTTCATGATACTATGCAGATCATGTTAACATCCAAAATTTCACATAATGTTTGAATAAAAATAACTACTAAACAATATTAAAACCTTAGTAAATAAAAAACGTAAAAGAAATAAAATTAAATATTCAATTTGATAAATTTCATCTAAATGAGTACCTTGACATTTGTACTTTATTAATCAGACATCATATTGAATTAAGAAAAATTAACAAATTAAAGAAACATGAATAATAATAAATGGTGATTTTAATAGTAAGTAAACAGATAATCAAGCTAAAATGAGACATACTAAACAATCATAATATAACTAAATAAATGTAATGAACAAATCACAATAGAGGAGACTTAGAGCTATATAGTAATATAAAATAATAAAAGCCAAAACTTTTAAGAAATAAAATAAATTACCTTACAAAGCATCACAATAAGATACGAAGGAGATCACATCAAACATTGTCGATTATTAAAAAGCGTATGAATTAAAATATCACTTAAACCATGGAGATACTAGAAAATATGGAAATAAATATTTTACATAACAGAGATTAATGAGATGAGTCCAACAATTTTTGTTTCTTCTCAAAATAAAAAATATAAAGAATTGTCAGCAAAACTATTGGAGAATAGACATACACTATATCGGAAAGTTGTATTCAATGATACTAAAGTGCTGAAGTGCAACATTATCGATCACAAAATCAGGCATTAATTGAAATGTCTCGCAAAGTGTGTAAAGCATTTAAAATTTTAAATATTTAATAATACAAAGATGATTATTTAATTTCATAGAACTCATTAAAATATGTACAACAATCTTTGTCTTTTTATCAAATTTAGTTTAAAATACTACAAATTACAAAAATCAATAAGAATAAATATTAACGAATTTTTGGTGTAAATATACATTGAAGTTAAAAATAAAATAAATTGAAGAAATATAATAAATCTAAATTAAAGTGATGTAATAGTGACAAAATAACAAATTTTGAGTTACATGACAATATAACAAAATCAAAGCTAATAATTTGATTAAATTAGATAAGTTACATTGTTAAGGTGATGCAAATGTTGCTTTGCAAGAGGTTAAATAGATTGATGATAGCATTCATGATGATCAAATCATGTACAAATCAAAAGGCTCAGGAAACATACAAAAGCCCTTGAAAATAAAAATGAAAAAATGTAAATAAGAATATTTAACTGTATAGAGTGATTGAAACAAGTCAAAGATACTAAACCTCATCATGATCAAATCTTGTAGTCAATTACTTCAAAAAAAATTATGAAACATAAAAAAAAAATATTAATTTAATACTAATGATATGTACATTAAAGATAAAATTACATAAATTATGTCAATATAATGTAACCTAATCTAATCATTATCAAGCTCATACAAGAGGAGAATTAGAGTTTCAAAGTTCAATTAAAAACTTTTTGAAAAAATAATGAAAAAATAAATAAATTATACAGAAAAGATCAATTTCTTCATATTAAGGACTACAAGTGTCGCCCACTCGATCATGAAATCAAGTATGAATAGAAATGCATTGTAATGCATGCAAAAAACCATAAATGAATATTGAAATGAATATTTAATTGAATAAAACCCTTCAAGTGTTTTTAATATCATTTGTTTCGTCTCACATGACCACATTTGGAATTACATTGATCTAACAAAGTAAAGAAGCAAAAATAATAACAAATGATTATTTTAATATTGTATAAAGATGTATTAAAGTTGAAATAAAATTTGAAACAATCCAATATAAGAAAATTAAAATAACATAAAGGACACGTAAGAGGAGATTCAAAGTTACATAATAATTTACTAAATCAAAGAAAATCAATTTTAGAAATGTGATAAATATTATGGGAAAGTTGAATATGAAGATGCTAAAGAGATTCAGTGCAACTTCCTAAATCACCAAGTCATCTATGAATCCAATGGAAAAGTAAAGCATAAACATCCTTTGAATACAAAAAATTAAATACTATTAAAATGAACATTTAATTAGATAAAGTTTATCAAGATAAGTCCAATGATGTTTTTTTTTTGTTTAGATTGTATCTCACCTTGAATTACTCTGATTTTTTAAGATAAATAATCATACTAAATACTAAATTACTAATTTAATATTAAATAAAATAATATTAAACTTGAAGTGAGATTCATTGAAGCAATGTAGTATAACTTAATCAAAGTGATGTAAATGTCGTATGAGGGTATATATAGAGTTAAATTATAATATAAAAAATCAAAGGGAAAAATTTGAATAAATGAGTAAAATTATATGGCAAATTCACTACAATATATTAAAAAATTACAGACAACATCCTCAAACATTAAATCAACTATGAGGACACATATCTCACATGAAGTTCTAAGAAATTAAAAGAATATATTTCAAAAATATAGAAATTAATATTTAATTTCACACAACTCATTAGGATGAATCTAATTACATTTGTTTCATTGTGATCAAACTTTATTCAAAACCATTGTGAATGAAAAAATTAAATAAGTATAAATAATATTAAATTATTAATTCATTATTAAGTAAACTTATATTAGCATAGATTTAAAAAAACTTGAGACAACCTAGTATAACCAAGTTGACATGATATAAAGTCACATGAGAGGATATTTAGAGTTTCATAATAATATATTAAAATAAAATTAAAACATTTCAGTAATTAGACAAATTAATATAGATTATTGCATTCAATGATACTAAAGAGATTAAGTATATAGTCCTCATTCGTCAAACCTTGAATAAAAATTATGTAAAGTAAAGCCTACAAAAGACTTTTAAAATTAAAATATTTGAAAAAATAAACGTGAACTACGATTTTAAATAAGAATAAATAATAATAAAGCATTATTTTCATATTAAGTAAAAATATACTAAAATTGAAAAGAGATAAATTGAATTTGTGTGATATAACCAAATCAAATCATTGTAAATGTCACAAGAGAAAAGATTTAATATACCATTGGAATATCACTGAATAAATGAAAAAAAATTTAAAGAATAGAGATAAATAATTGAGAAAGATGAATCTCGAGATACAAAATACATCAAGTCTAACTTCCTCAATAATTGAATCATATAGGCGTCAATGTGTGTATAAAGAGTACAACACCAAAGAAAATAAAATTTAATTGGATGTAGATCATCAAGACTGGCGGAATGACAATCGATTTATGATGAGCTTACCTTGTTTGGAATTCTTACAAATTAAAAATTCAAAATAAGTATAAAAATTTTAAAAAAAATTATGTTATATAATAAAAACTAATCAATGTAATAAAAAACTCACATGAGAGGAGATATAGAGTAGCAAGTTAAAGTAACAAAATCAAAGAAATATATTCAAAAAAATGCGATAAATTCTGTTAGAAAATTGCATCTCTGACACATGGAGTTTAAGTGCAATGTTCGTACTCATGAATTTAGGCACAAAATGAAATGTCTCATAAAGAATTCAAAAATTTTAAAAAAGTAAATATTTCTAAAGTATAAAATAATATATTATTAAATCAAAGTCATCAAGTCGTTTTCCATGAATTATTGGAAATAAGTGATGTAAACAAACATAGAAAATAGTAAATTATTATCTAAAGATTAAATAAACATACATTAAAGCTAAAAATAACATAAATTAAAAAAAAAACTAAACCAATAAAATTGAAGCCATGTAAATGCCACACAAGAGGAGTTATAGAGGTCCATAATTATATTACAAAATAAATGACAAATCTTTGAAGAAATGAGATAATTTGTAAGGGAATATTAGAATGTAGAATATAATGGAGGTCAGTATAATCCTATATCATCTATTTAGGCACAAAAAAATGCCACGTAAAGCATGCCAAAAATTGAGGATCTAAGCATATTAAAAATATGTAATATAATATTTAAATAGATATTCTTTTCTCTCCAATGAGTCCAATCATTTTTCTTTCAACTCAATTGGAACTCATTTTGAATTATTGTGAATTGTTAAGCATATATAATAACCAATTATTTTCTTAATACATGGTAAATATATATTTAAGCTGAAATAACATAAATTGAAGTCATGTAATGTAACAAAAAAAGGTGATGCAAAGGTAACAATTGGAGAGAATTTGGGTTTCATAGTAGTATAACCATGTCATGACAAAAGGCTTGAAGAATAGACATAAATTGTATGGTAATGTTACTTTTCAAAATACTATAGAAATGAGTGTGACATCTTCAATCATCATATAACGTACAAATAAATTTGTACCAAAAAAATTCGAAAAATCATAAAAAATGAAAAAATTGATAAATGAATATTTATCTATATACCAACTCAATTAGATTAGAATAAACCACATTTGACTCATCTCAATTGAACCTTGCATGAAATTAATATGGATCACTAAAATAAATAAGCACACCTAATAATAAATTACTTTTTAAATTAGGTGAACATTTATTTCAACTAAATAAGTTAAATTAAAGAATTATAATTTAACTAAATAAAAGTGACGTAAATGACAAATGAAAGGATATTAAGAGTTAGATGGTAATATAACCAATTTAATGTGGAACAAGTTAACAGAAAGTCAAATTGTATGATTTGGTATCATTATATTACACTAAAGATATCAAGCGTAACAAACTCAATTGTCAAATGATGTATGAATAAAAATAACTAATAAAACATGCTAAAACTTTTGAATGTAAAATATCTCATAAAAGCAAATTAAATATATAATCAAATATAGCTAGTTTAGATGAGTAAGAAAATATTCTTCATCTTAGAAAAATCTCATTTGGAATTATTACAAATCACCAAAGGAGATAAGAAAACATAAAAAATATATTTTTAAATAATAAGTAAAAATATATTAAAGTCAAAAGAAGATTAAGTTGTGTATTATTAAGAAGAGAATTAATGTTGACATAAAAGGTGATCTAGATTTACTTAGTACAACTACAAAATCAAAGTAAAAAATTTGAAGAAATGAGAAATTATTTTGAAAAGTTGAATTTCAAGACAATAAGGAGAACAAGTGTTACTTTCTCGATCATGAAATCATGTACGAATTGAATTGTTTCATAAAGCAATTGAAAATTTAAAAACTAATTTATTTTAAGTATTGAAAACAATCATTAATTGGATATGCCACATCTAAACAAGACCAATGACATTTGCATCGTCTCTTTTAGAACACGTTTGGATATAGCACAAGAAAATAAGCGTAAATCAAAAATAATTATTTTATTAATATAGGGCTATAAAAAGTTTATTGAAGAGGATATTTAGAGTAACATAATGTTATAACAATGAAAAATTTTTAAATTTGGAAAAATTACTTAAATTTTGTTGGAAAATTGCATTCTATGACACTAGGGAAATGTAGTGTGCCATTATATGTAGCTAAATAAGTTATTGTTGAAAATATCTTATAAATTATGAAGAAAATTAGAAAGTAAAACATTAAAATTATAAAAATGGAAATTAATTTTTTTAGAGTTTGTTGAAATGATTACAAAACATTTATTTTGTCTTGGTAGAAACTTGACTAAAATTACTATGAATTTCAAAATTTAATAAGCTTAAATAACAATAAATGATTATTTTAAGTTTATGTAACAATCACTCGAAGCTAAAAATAGATAAACTGAAATGTCATAATGCAACTAATTTAGAAAGATGTAATAATCACAAGAGAGAAGAATTTATGTTGCACAAGAACATAACCAAAACAAAGTTGTAAATACAACATATTTTGCATGGAAAATATGCATTCCAAAATACTATGGAGATGAATGCAGGCATCCTTGATCACCAAATTAGGAACAAATTCAATTAACTAATAAAGAGACAAAAACCTTAAAAAATAAAGTACTTAAAAACATTAAAATAAATATTTAATTATATAGAGCTCATTGAGACAAGTTGAAGGACATTTATTTTGTTTATATTGAAACGTGATTATTACTATGCATTACAAAACTAAATGGCAAGAAGAATTAAAAAATTAATTTTTAAATATTAACAAATAAAATTTAAGAAAATAAAATAAAATTAACAAATCTAAGGAAATATGTTAAATTATATCAAAAAGTGGGATTCCAATATATAAAAGAGATTGAGTATAATGTCCCTAATTATTACATTAATTACAAATAAAAATATCTCCCAAAATACCAAAATACTTTAAAAAGTATTTAAAACTAATGAACTAGATATTAATTGGATAAAACTCATTTAGACAAGTCAAGTGATCTTTTAATCTTCTAGATTAGATATCATTTTAAATTATGATGGATTACAAAATAATAGAGATGTAATAAAGTTAGATAAGATGACGTAGAAATGACTCATGTATAGAATCAGTGAAAATAAAACATTTGAAAAATACTAAAATGAACATTTAATTGGATAACAATCATTAATACAAGTTCCATGATGTTTTTCTCATCATAATAAGATATTATTTTTAATTATTACAAATTACATAATAAAATGGAAAAAATAATAAAGGATTTTAATCTTGATATTAACAAAATATGTATGAAATGTAAATTGAGGCAAATTTAAAATGCAATAAATCTAAAAAAAAGATATGATTTTTAGTTGCATAGTAAAAAAACCAATTAAAAATGAAAAATTTGAAACAAAGAGATAAATCGTATGAGAAAGTTGCATTTTAATGATGTCAATCATGGAATTTGAAATTAATCTAATTGTCACATAAAGTATACAAAATCATTACAAGAAAAATATATTTTAAATGATCTAAAAGACTTTAATTTCGCTATCCTCGTCAACATGAGACAAATGAAGATTGTTCCATCACCATCGAACTTTGTTTGAATTTTTTGTTAATTACCAAAGTAGGTAAGCATAAAAAAAATCTTCTATTATATTAATATAGAGTAAATAAACTTTATATCTCAAATGATATAATTTAAGCCGTTATCATGCAACCATAAAACTTATAGTAGTCACACAAGATGAGATTAAAACTTACACAATAATATAAAAAAAGAAAGAAAAAGACTGAAACGTTCCTTCAAAAAAATGAAAGAAGATCAAGAGAAATATCCCTGATTGTCAAAGAAACAATGTATTTTTTATATATTGTGTGGAAAAGTTACATTCCAAGATAACCAGACAATTGAGTGTCATATACTCAACCATCAAATACTGCAAAAATAAAATAATTTTTTAAAGTATAAATAGATATCAAAAAATAATATATTTAAAAATACACAAATAACATTTTAATTTGATGGAGATCATCAAATTGAGTCGAACAATGTTTATTTAATCTGGATCGACATTTGGAGTTATTACAAGTAACAAACTAAGAAACATAAATAATAATAAATTCTGATTTTAATAATAAAAAGTTACATATTAAATCTAAAATGATATAAATTATGGTAATTTAATATACCCAAAAAAGAGGCCTTAAATGTCACATGGGAGGAGAATTATAGTTTCATTAAAAATATAAAGGAATGAAAGAAATAAATTCAATAATATATGAAAAATTTTATGAGAAGGTTGCATTCCAAAAGTTAAATAAGTGAAGCATAACATTCTTGATTATGAAATACGATATCAGTTAAATTAGATCATAAAGGATGCCAAATCCACTGAAAAGGAAATATTTATAAAATAGAAGTATTTAATTGAATAGAGGTTGCCAAGATGAGTCCATAAACATTTGCTTCGTCTCAAAGAGATGTTATTTAAAATTATTTTGTATTGCCAAATAAATTAGAATAACTAATAAAAAATTATAATTTTTGTGTTAAGTAAATCATTATTAAATTAGAAATTAAATAAATAGAAGGAATGTGTCATGAAGTAATCAAATTAAATGTGACATAATTATACTAAAAAGATACAATAAAAAATAGTATGGACCTCAAGTGTAGCATCCTTGATCATCAAATATTGTATAAAATGAAATAACCCATAAAACTTCTAAAACACAAAGAAAACTAAATTTTTAAAAATATAGAAAAAATAATTTAATTCTATATAGCACATTGAGATGACTACAATGTCGCATCTATTAGATTTTCTTGGAACCATTATGTTTTATCAAAGTTAATAATCATAAATTATGATAAATTATTATTTAAATATTAAGAAAATTGGCATTAAAATCCGTGATAATCAAATTTTGCAGGAGTTAAAATTATTTTCCAAGCCGATCGAAACAATAGAAAATCAAGCATTTAAAAGTGTAAAAATGAATATCAAATCAAGAATGGACCTCATTTCTAATTCCTATGAATGAAAAAGTATAAATGAATAAACAAAATAATGTTTTTTTTAATATCTTGTAAGTATATAACAAAGGTAAAGTAAGATACTTCCCAGACAACTTATAATAGAACCTTGATTCAAAGATCTTAACTAGAATGAGGCTAATAACATCATTTCTCAAATATTGTATGCATCAAAATGTCTATCAAACAATAGGAGGATTTTGAGTTATACAACAATATAACTAAATAATGGCAAAACATCTAAGGAAATATGATAAATTATAGAAGAAAGTTATGTTCTAAGATTCTAAGGAGATTTAGCGTACCTCTCTCAATCATCAAGTAAAGTACGAATAAAAATATCTAATGAATTATGCAAAAACTACAAAAAAATAAAATATTTGAAATTATAAGAAAGTTGTTTTAACTTAATAAAGCTCATTAGATGAGACCATTGATTTTTTTTCTTCTTGGTTAGATCCCCTTTCTAATTACTACAAATCAACAATTTAGATAACCATAAATAATAAAAATAATTATTTTGATTATTAGTAAATAAATAATAAATCTAAAAAAAGAAAATTTGACAAATTATTATATGAAAAAATCAAAACAACGTTATTATCACATAAGAGGACATTTTGAATTACGTAGTAATATATCCAATTAAAAGAAAAAGCTGAGAAAATTAGATTCATTATATGGGAAAGGTACATTACAAGATATTAAGGAGACTAAGTGTCTCTTAATCAATGGTCAAATAAAGTAAACGATGAAATCCATTGTAAAGTGTCTCAAAAATATAAAATAAAATTTATAAAAATATGAAATAAATACTCATTTTAATAAAGCTCATCAAGTCAGGTCAAATGACATCTGTCACTTCACCATCTGACCTCATTTTGAATCATTATAGATTACCAAATTAACTAAGCATTATTAAAAATAAATTCTCTTTTGATATTATGTACATATATATATATATATATATATATATATATATATATATATATATATATATATATATATTAAAGTATGAATGGCATAAGATGAAACAATGTGATGTAATGTAATATGGCCAATATAAAGGTAGCACAACAGAATTATTGTTTTATGACAATGTATCCAAATCTAATAAAAACATTTTAAAAATTAAAATAAATTGTATGAGACATTTGCATTCCATTATAAAAGGGAGATCAAGCATAACATATTCAACTCTAAAATCATATACAAATTAAATTATCTCATAAAACATATAAGCAAACAAATAAAATATTTAAAAATATAAAGAAATAATTTTCTAATTGGATAGCGCTCATTAAGATGTGCTTGATGATTGTTTTTTGGACTTTAAAATCCTTGATTACAATTTATATGAGTTATTGAAGTAAGTAAACACGTTATAATTATGAAATTTTATTTTGATATTACATAAATCTATATTAATTTTAAAATTATACAAATTGATGCATTGTAATATAAAAAAATTAAAGATATATAAAGATCACATAAGAGAAGAATTAAAATTTTTTGTGATACAAGAAATTCAAAGCACAAAAAATTAAAGAAAAGAGACAATCACACGACAATGTTACTTCCAAAACATTATGTAGATCGAGCATAATAGCCTTCATCATTAAATTATGAACAAATAAAAACTTTTCATAAAGTTTTCAAAAATATAAGAAAAGGAAATATTTAAAAATATGAAAAAATATTAAATTGGACAAAGTCATTGAGAGTAATCCAATAATATTTGCTTCATTTGGATTGAACCTCATTTAAAATTTTTATACATTAATAAAATTAAAAAAGAAGAAATAAAAATAAACTATTATTTTACGATGAAGTGAATATATTTTAAAGTTGAAATAATATAAACTGAAACAATATAATATAACCATATAAAAAGATATGTAGGTCTTAAGAGTAGAGATTTAGAGTAACATAATAATATAACCAAATTACAGTGAAAAATTTAAAGAAATGAGATAAAAATTTTAAGAAAACCACATTCTAGGATATCAAGGTGCTAAGATGTGATAAATAAAAAAATATTTTATAGCCAAAAGAATGTGATTTAATTGTAACACAAGAACTTTCGATTTACAAAATCATATATTCATAAGCAAAACATTTGAAGAAGTGAAATAAATTGTACATGATAGTTGTATTCCAAGATAACAAGGAAAGTGAGATCCTTGGTCATAAAATTAGGCCTCAAATTAAATTCAATTAATTCAGCTCATGCTTATGAGTCTGATAATATTTATTTTATATCAGTCATGAAGTTCAATTATTGCAAATTACCAAATTAATGTCACATAACCATATCAAGTGATATCAATAGGACATGAAAAAAGATACACAATTTCAAAGTAAAATAATGGATCTAATGCAAAACATTTGAAAACTTCAACTAAATCATTTGGGATAGTTCAATTTTAAGTTTTTTAAGAGATCAATATTAACAACTATAATCATCAAATACGATATAATTGAATAGTCTAGTAAAGTGATCAAAAGTTTAGAAAAATAAAATATTTAAAAATAAAAAAAAGAATATTTATTTGTTATTATCTTATTGAGAGAAGTCCAATGAAGTTGATTTTCCTTTAGTTAGAGTTTGTTCTAAAATACTACAAATGACCATATTAAATAAGCATGAATAAAAAAAAAGTACTGCTTTAATATGAAGTAGACATATATTAAAGGACAAAGAAGATGAATTGAATTAATATAATATAACATAACTAATGAGTAGATAACCTAATGAAAGATTTAGAGTGCTATTGCTTTATAGGAAAATGAAAGCACAAAATTTGAACAAATAAAATCAGTTGAATAGAAAAGTTATATTCCAATACATTTAAGAGATAAAGCATAACAAGCTTGATCAGCAAATTAAGTATAAATATAAATGTGACATAAAATGAGAAAAGATAGTAGAAAATAAAATATTAATAAATATAAAAATAAAATTAAACTAGATGTATTTTTCTCAGATGATACCAATGACCATTTATTTAGGCTCAATCTGACCTCATTTGATACTTCAACAAATTACAAAATAAATAAGAATAAATAATAAAACATTATTATTTTAATATTAAATAAGTATATATTAAAGCAAAAATAGTCAAATTTCCACAATGTAAAATAACTTAATCATGCCCAAATAATGTTGCCTTAGCAGAGATTTAAAGTTATAAAGAAACATAACCAAATTAAAGTAAAAAAAACAATAGAAATGAAATAAATGTTATGATAAAGCTTCATTCGAAGACACCAAGTATATCAAGTTTGACAATCTCCATCATTAAATTGTGTACACATATAAATGCCTTCTAAAGTGTGCTAAATCCTTTAATAATAAAGTAGTTGTAAGTATAGAAATTAATATTAAGGTGATAGAGCTCACAAAGGAAGTCCAATTGCATTTTTTTCATCTCAGTCATAACATGTTTTGTAATTTAATGAATTAAAAGAATAAAAAATATATAAACTGCAATAAATTATTAATTTAATGTCATTTAAATATACATTAATACTAAAACGAGATTAGTTGTATAATTGTAATACAATCAATTCAAATAGATATTAATGTAGTGTGGTAGGACACATAAATTTTCATTGTAATAAAGCCATGTCAAAGAAAAAAAATTTCAGAAATTAGGAAACTTACATTACAAAGTTACATTCAGTGATAAAATGTAGATCGAGTGTAATAAAATTATTTAAAAATGTAGAGTTGTATTGTAATATATGCAAATGAATGCAAAAAAGTTTATGAAATAAGAAAAATAGTACTATGTTAATTATATTCTAAGAAGCCACGATGATGTAGTGTAACAAACCTAATCAGTAAATCAAATAGGAATCAAAAAATCTCGTAAAGAACACTAAAACCCTAAAAAATAAAAACTTAAGATTTTAGAAATTACTATTTAATTGGATAGCGATCATCGAGATGATTCCAACATTGTTTGTTCTATCTTGTTCAAACCTCATTGGCAATTACTTCAAATTTCAAAAATAAACTTATATCAATAATAATATAATTTTATTTTAATATTTTGTTAGTACATATATTAAATCTTTAACAGGATAAATCAAGCGTTATAGTATAACAAAATTAATATGATGTTAAGGTCACATGATATGATATTTAAAGTTACATAGTGTAATAACCTAAATAAAGAAAACAAATTGAAAAAATTCAATTAACAATTTAGGGGAAGCAGTATTCCATGATTCAAAATAAATGAAATTTAATCTTCTTAACCATAAAATAAGGTATGAGACATAATAGCTCATAAAGGACGAGAAAACAATGAGAATAAAACTTTAAAACATATAAAAATAAATATTTAATTACATAAAGATTATAGTGATAAGTCCACTGATATTTTGCTCATCTTGACTAGATAATGATTTGAATTATTACAAATTATCAAAGTAAAGTAAACATTAATAATATTAAATTTTATTTAAATTTATTTAAATATATGTATTAAAACTTAATAAGGTAAATCACCTCAAAACATTTGAACAAATAAGAATATTTATACAAGTAAAACATGTTTTAATATACTAGGGAGATGGATGGTAAAATTCTCCATCACCATATATAAGGTATGAATCAAAATACCTTAAAAAGACACACTAAACTAATAAAAAACATTTTATAAACATTTATTATTTAATATTTAATTAGATAAAATTCATCGAGATGAGACTAAATATGCTTGTTCCATCATGATCGAACCTTGTTTAGAATTACTACAAAATATTAGAGTTAGCTTATAATAAAAGTATTATTTTAATATTATGAGAATACATTTTAAAAAAATTAGATAAATTATGGAAATGTAATATATGCAAATCAAAGGATTGAAAAGGCACATAAGAAAGTTTAATAATAATATAAACAAGTGAAGGAGAAACTTTTGAGGAAATGAGATAAATTATATGAAAACGTCATATTTGAAGAAGAAAAAGAGCATGAGAAAACATCAAAGATCATTACATAAGGTACAAATGCAAACATCTCGTAAAAGGTGATCAAATACTAGCGAATAAAATTCTTAGAAATTTAAAAAATAAGTATTAAATTGTATAACACACACAGCGACGACTCCAAGGATGTTTCATTCATCTAAATGAGACATTGTTTAGAATTATGATGAAAAACCAAGAAAAATAAGGATAAATAATTATATATTATTATTTTAATTTTAAATAAATAATTTTAAAGCCTAAATGAGATAAACAAAACAAACGTGATAAAGCCAATTCAAGATGATAAAATGATCACGAGAGAAAAGGTTGAGTTACATAAAAATATAGTATAATTAAAGAAAAATTTCCATGTCACAAAGAAGGTTAAGTGTAACATTATCAATAATCTAATCATGTCTAAACCAAAAAGTCTCTTAAAGAATGTTGAAACCCTAAAACATAAAACACTTAAACTTGAAAAAAAAGGAATTTTTAATTGGATAAAGCTTATCAAGGTGAATCCAATGATATGTATCATCTTGATCTAACTACTTTTGTATTACCATAATTTTTAAATTAAATTAATATAAATAATAACAAATTAACATTTTAATATTAAGAAAACATACATTATCACTTGAATGTCATCAACAAAAGAAATGTAATCTTACTAGATCAAAGTGATGTAAAGGTCACACAGGTCGAAATTTTGAGTTAAATAGCAAAATAGTCAGACAAAAGTGAAAATTTTTTAAGTAGGATAAATTGTATAAAAATATTGTATTCCAAGATAATAAGGATATCGAGTATAATATGAATAATAATTAGTTATAAAATTATTCAAAATTTATATCAAAACTTAAAAGAATAGCAACTAAAATATTTAAAAATATAAAAAATATTATTTACTTAGAGCTTTATGGTGTGAGTAAAATAATATTTGTTTTATTGTGAAAAAATGTAATATAACAAAACCAAAGTGATGTTAAGGTCACATCAAATAAGATTTATAGTGACATAGCAATATAACAAAATGGTAACAACAAATTGATGAAAATAAAATAAATTAGATAAGAAATTTAATTTCTTGCATATTTAGGACATCAAACATAAAATCTTGAATCACTACATCTGGAATGTATCAAGAATGTATCAAATGTTTAATAAAGCACAAAAAAGTCATAGAGAGGACTTTTTCAAAAATATTATATCTAATATTTAATTGGATAGAACTAGTGAAAATGTTTCCAACAACTTTTGTTTCAACTGGACAAAAAATTGTTTGGATTTACTAACATTAACCAAAGTAAAAAAAGACAAAAAAATAATAAATTATAGTATTAATATTAACTTAATCTATATTAAAGCTACAATGAGATGAATAGATGAAATATAATCCAATCAAATAAAAGCTATCTAGATGTCACACAAAAAAGTTTAAGACTTACATAGCAACATAACAAAATCAAGAAGAACAATTTTTTAAAAAGAGAAGTTGTACTTGATTCAACGATACCATGGAGATCAAATGTGCTATCCATGATCAGTAAATTTTGTATGAAAAGAAATGTCTCATAAAACACACCAATCCAAAAAAAGGGAAATAGTTAAAAGATATATAAATAAGTATTTGTTTGGTAGAGCTCATTAAGTTGACTCCAATGAAATTTTCCTCCAATCAAATCAAACCTTATTTGTAATTACTATGAATTATCACAATAAAAAAGCTAAATATTGATAAATTGTTATTTTTATATTAAATAAATATATACTAAAGCTCAATGATATAAATTAATGGAATTTAATATAACCAAATAAAAGAAGAAATTTATTAAATGAGGTAAATTTTATGAGATGTTGCATTCAAAGTTACAAAAGAGCTCGAGTTATCCACAATCATTAAATCAGTTAGAAATTGAAAAGTCCTTGTAAAATAAGCCAAAACTACAAAGAGTACAAGTTTATAGAATACAGAAATGAAAATTTAATTGGATACAGTTAGTCAATCAGAATCTAGTGACATAGTTTTATCTCAGTTAGACCTCATTTGAAATTTTTGTGTATTACCATAGTAAATTAGTATAAATAAGGATAAACTATATTTTTTTAAAACGGTTAAATGTGTATTGAAACAAGAATGAGATAATTTTAACAAATTTAACAATACAAAATTACTATTCTCTATTGTCACATGAGAGGAGAATTAGAGGTAAAACATAATATAATCAAATCATAACGAAACAGTTTTAGAAATAAGATAAATCACACATGTTTGTCATAGTGTAATATAAGATGAAATGTAACATCTTAGATCATCAAATCAAGGATAAAAATTTCTACTAAAGAACACTAAAATCCTAAAAAATTAAATATTTTAAAAGGTAGAAAAAATAATTTATTCAAATAGAGCTTTATAAGACTAGTCAAACAACACTTTTCTTATCTCAATTGGAATTCATTTAGAATTTATTGAGCCAACATAATATAAGAAAATCATTGTATTATAAAGGTCACAAAAGTGAAAGTTAATTGATACATATAAAACCATTTCAAAATATTAGATAAATTGTTTGAGACATTTGTATTCTGAGACACTATGGCGATCTAATAAAAACTTCTCAGTCACCAAATATGGTTTTAGTCTAATGACGTCTATTCATCTCAGTTAGACCAAGTTTGGAACAATTATTAATTATCATCCTAAATGATACAAAATATTATATTAATATGAATTAAGTATTATTAAATTTGAAATAAAATAAATTATGACAAAATAACATAAAAAGAAAATAATCTAAAGAAGTGATATTTATTATGTCATACACTTGCATTCTGTGATACTAAGGAGGTCATGTGTAAAACACATGAAAATCGATAGTGGTACAAAATAAAATACATTATAAAAAATACTAAATCTTTGATAATAAAATATACAAAAAAAGTTTAAAAATAATTAATTTATTGGGTATAAGTGGTCGAGATGATTCCATTGAATAATGTTAACTCTTTGCCGAACCACATAACCATTGCTATGAATTACAAAAATAAATGAGAATAAATAATAATAATTTCTTTACACTATGTAAATATAGATTATTATTGAAAATATTTTAATTGAGATAATGTAATCTAACAAAATGAAAGAAATGTAAAGCCAACTTGAAAAGTGATATAGAGTTGATATAAAAAAATGAAAGCAAAAAATTTTAGGAAATGAGATAAATTGCGTACGAAAGTAAAGCTTGAAAACACTATGTAGTTTGAGTGCAATATCTTTGATTTTTATCTAAGGCATGAATTAAAATAACTCATAAAACATGCAAAAAATAGTTAGAAAATAAATATTTAAAAAATAAAAAATAAATATTTTATTGGAGAGAGTTTGGTGTGGTTTGTGTAAGAACATTTGTTTCTTCTCAATAAAGTCGTTTTAGTAATTACTATGAATTACTAAAATAAATAGGTAAAAATAATTATTACTTCTGTTTTGCTTTTAAATAAATAAGTATTAAATTTTAAATAAAAAAATTTGTTTAAAAAAATATATAAAATGAAAGTTATATAAAGGTAGAGGTGAATTAGTGTTTCATTACAATATAATAAAATTATAGCAAACATTTTGAAAAAATGAGACAAATTATATGAGAATGTTGTAGTACTAGATACTATGGAGGTCAAGTGTAATGTCTTTTATTGAGTAATAATGTAAGAATCTAAAAATTCCTTATAAAACATGCAAAAATTGTAAAATAATTTTTTAAAATATAAAAATGAATTGCACTTGGATGGACAACATTGAGGCAACTCCAATGAACTTTGCTTAATCCAGATCACATTTAGAGTTACAATAATTTATCAAAAAAACAATCACAACAAATAATAAATGATTATTTAAACATTAAATAAAAATACATTTAATGTGATCTAATATAAATGAAGGAATGCAATAAGTCGAATTAAAAGTATTTTAATGGTCACATGATGGGAGATTTAGTGTTACATTGTAATATGTTAAAATCAAAGCCAAATATTTAAAAAACTAAGATAAATTTTAAGTGATAGTTTTATTTAAAGGTACTAAGGAAATTTAGTGTAACATCTTTAATTATCAAATCAAGATTAAAAGTTCAAATAAAATGTACCAAACATTTAGAAAATAAAATATTTAAATAATATAAAAGTAATATTTAATTAGGTATAACTAGTTAGAGAATGCCAATGATGTTTGTTTGATCTTAATTATGTAATAATAAAATAATTATTTATTTTTATTTATAACTTTTTTAATTTGCTAATTTAAAGTATTTCAAATTTATATTACATCAAGAAGAAATGAATGTTATTTGGCTCATCTTGAAGAATTCTAGATAATAAAATATTTGTTACTATATTTTTTAAAAAAAAATTCAATGGCTTCGGCATGTTTTGTGAGACATTTTAATCAATATCATATTTGATGATCAAGAAGTTACACTGGATGTTTACTATACCTTAAAATGGAATATACCTAAATAATTTAATTTATTTCTTAAAATATTTCTCTTTTATTTGGCAATAGTGTTATGCAACTCTAAATCTCCTCTCTACAGACCTTTACATCACACTAATTTAGTTATATTACATAGCTTCATTTAATCTCAAGTAAGATTTAATATATTTTTTTAATATTTGAAAATAATTTATTACAATTTATACTTATTTTAGTAATTCACAATAAATACAAATGAGATCTTATCAAGACAAAAAAATGTTCCTATACTTTTTGAATGAGGTTTATTCCATAAAATATTCATTTGTATATTTTAAACATTTTTATTTTTTGGGGTTTTTGTATGTTTTAGGATACATTTTGATGCATATCTACTTTAACGATCAAGGTTGTAACACTTGACATACCTAGTTTCTCAAATTACAATAATCCAATACAATTGATCTCATTTATTCCTTTTTTTGTTTGATTTGATAGATTGCTATGGAACTTGAAATCCTTAACATTACATTTCCTTCAAACTAATTCATTACATTTCTGCAAATTTTTTCATTTCAATTTTTTAATATATATCGATTTAATTTTAAAATAATAATTTATTATAATTTTCATATTTAATTTAGTTATTTATATCAATTCTAATGGAGATTATATTGAATTGAATTCACCAAGATAAGCTGTACCTAATTAAATATTCTTTTTGTTTGTCTTGAATATTTTATTTATTATGCTTTTGTCATTTTTTATTAGAAATTTTGATTCATATATGATTGAATAATATAAGAATTCAACATTCCCTAACAATTGTCTCATTTCCTCAAATATATTTTTTAATTTTTGTTCTTTTATATAATAACTTTCATTCTCCTCTTAAGTCACCATTGTATTGTTTTCAGTTTGATATATTAAGCTACATAAATTTATCTTTTTTTCTTTAATATATATTTACTTAGTATTAAAAATAATTTAATAATATTATTTCTATAATATTTTTTTAATTCACAATAATTCAAAATATGTTATGATTATGACAAATCAATTATAATTTTATTTGTATCAACAAGGTCTATCTGAATCAAATATTCCATTCTATATCTTAAATATTTTAATTTATTTCATTTTTGCATGTTTTAAGAGACAGTTTTGCTTATATCTCATTTGACTGTCAAGGATGTTGCATTCGATCACTTTGGTATCTTCGAAAGAAACTATCTTATAAAATTTATCTCATTTCTTTCAGCTATTCACTATAACTTTGTAATATTATTTTTAGCCTCTAAGTCTCCACTTGTGTGACCTTTTTTACACCTTTATTTAGTTAAATTAAATTTCCTTAATATTCTCTTCTTAATTATAACATAAATTAACTTAATATTTACATAACAATTCATAATTATTAAAGATTATTTACTTTTATATTTTTATATAATTCAAAATGAGTACCCATCTAAAGGAAAAAATGTCATTGGCTCATCTCGACAAGCTCTATCGAATTAATTGCTCAATTTCCAATTTTTAGTCATTTTATTTTGTGATATCTTGTATGCTTTATAATCCATTTTGATTCTTTCTTGTTTTATTGATCAAGAATACTATATTTTAATCTTCGTAATACCTTTGAATGCAACTTTCCTATATGCTTTACCAGATTTCTTTTATCTTTTAATTTTTATACCATTAAATTACCTTCCAGCTCTAAATATACTCGCAAACATTTGCATCACTTCGATTTCGTTATGTTGTATTATTCGAACTTTTCTTACTTAAGTTCTAATATATATTTAATTAACATTAGATGAATGTTTACTTGTTATGAAACACTTACTAATGTAATTGTCTCTAAGAGCTCCATCAATTAAATATTCAATTTAAAATCTTTATATTTTTGTTCCACAGGTTTTGTAGTTTTGTGAGAAATTTTAATGCATACTAGATTTTAGGAATGTGGATATTTCGTTATATCTTTGAAGTCTCTTAGAATGTAACTTTCCCATAAAATTTTTTATGTAACAATAAATCTTTTCTCATGTGACCTTTAAATCACTTTAATTTTGTTATATTATTCTTAATAAAGTTATCTCTTTTCAAATATTATATATTTTTCTAATTATTAACTGATTAACTTTTTTATTATTTTTTACTATTTAATTTTATAATTTCTATAGAATGTGACTAACTTTGATCGAGACAAAAAATTGTCATTAGACTCACATCAATCACCTCTAACCAACTAAATATTTTTCTTCTACATTTTCAAATTTTTTTTCTATAATTTTGGTACTCTTTATGAGAAATTTTAGTTCAATCAAATTTTGCTATCAAAGATGCTACCATTTTTCTACTTAATATCTCAGAATAAAATTTTTAGTAAACTATATCTCATGTTTTAAAATGCTTCACTTGATTTTTTTCTTTTATTATTAAATTTAATTTTCTACTATTCTGAGCATTACATCTCTTTGATATTTTATGCTACAATGCTTTGATTTTTAATATTTCAACTTGAACATATTGTTAATTAATACTAAAATTAGAAAAAAAAACTATTACCTTTGGATTTTTATTTTCCTAATTCTTACTACTTTTAAATAAATTCTGATTGAGATGAAAGAAACATTGTTCACTCAAATTGATGACCATCATCCAATTAAATCAACATTTCTATATTTTTGAATATTATTCCTATATAAATTTGTCGCATTTTTATTTTAAAAGTCCATTTAATTTTATTATATTATATTTTCTAGATGAAGTCCAATCCAGATGAAGTCAAAACCATTAAACTCGCAACAACAAGCTCAATTTAACAGAACAATCATTTGTATATATTTAAATATCTTATTTAATATTACTTTGGCATGTTGTAGGTTATTTGTTTCTCAATTGATTTGATGATCAAGGATGTCAATTTGAACTGCTTACTATCTTGGAATACAAATATGTTGTATAATTACTTTTATTTATTTAAATTCTTATTTTGATTTTATTATATTACTATGAAACTCCAAAGTGTCTCTCATGTGGTGATTAAATTGCCATGATCATATTACACTACATTTGCTAAATTTTCCTTATTTTAGCTTTAAAATATGCAAAATTTGCATTAAAGAAATAGTTTATTAATATTTACACTTATGTACTTTTGTATTTCATAGTAATTCATATGATGTTCAATTGGGACAAAAAATGTCATTCAACACTTTTTATTGAGCACTCTCCAATTAAATTTTCATTTCTTCTTTTTAAAAAATATTCATGCTTATTTCTTTTATTTGGATCTACTAGGTTTCCTCAATTTATGCCATTTATGCTTTAGTATATAATTAGTTAAAATTAAAATAGTAGTTTATTTTATTTATACTTATTTTTTAAATTAGTAATTAGTTGTAATTCAAAATGGGGTTTGTTCAATTTGAAGTAAACATTATTAGACACAACACTATTTCCTCAATCCATTGAAATATTCATTTTTATATTTTTAAATATTTTCCTTTCTATTACATTGGTACTCTTTATGAGACACATTTATTTGTGATTCATTTTTCTATCAAGTGCATTATGCCCAATCTTGTTAATATCTTGGAATGCAATTTTCCCACACAATTTATCCATTTTTAAATTTTTTGCTTTAATTTTGTTATTTCACTATGTAACACCAAATCAACTATCATGCTACGTTTATAACACCTTGATTTGGTTTTATAAAATTACTTTAATTTATCTCATTTTAAGAAAAATATATATAATTAATTAGTGTTAAAAATAGTACTTTGTTATTTTTTATTCTTCAACAGTTTGTTATAATTCCATACCAGGTCCAAACGATATAAAATAAATGTCATTAGACTCGCTTGGACTAATACTATCTAATTATATAATCGATTTGAATATTTAATATATTTTATCTTATATGGCATTCGCATAGTTTGCAAGGAATTTTAATTCTTACTTAATTTAATAACAAAAAGTTCTCACTTTGACCTTTATAGTATTTTGAAGTGTATTTTGAAGTGTATAGTTCTCATAGTCAGTCTCATCCCTTTTGACATATACATGACTTTTTACAAGGTAATATTTTGTTTCTGCAAATTTGGGCACCCTTTATGAGATATTTTTACCTGAACGTTTTTTTAGCACCGAGGATGTTACTATCGGTCTCCTTAGTATGTTGGAATGAAACTTTCAGATTTAATTTATGTCATTTCTTTGACTTTTAAACTTTGATTTTGTTATAAAACTATAAAACTCTAATTTTCATTTCCTATGACTTTACATCTTGACAAGCTTTATCCTATTAAATAATCAATGTTATTTTTTTAAATGATTTAATTTCGTTATTTTTTTTAAACTTGCAAGACATTACAAATTGTTCTTCAATTGATAATCAAACATGTTAATCTTCAGCTCTTTAGTATCTTGAATACCATTTTCTTATATTATTTATCATATTTCATCAAATTTTTGGCTTTGTTTTATTTTAGATTTCTTTAATTTGTCATAATATATTATTTTATTTTTAATTTATAAATATTCTAGATGAATTATTATTTAGATAAAACAAATATTGTTTTATTTATTTGGATGAGCTCTATTCAATTAAATATTCATTTTTTATTTTTTTAAATGTTTTAATTTTTAGGGCTTTAAACTCCTTATGAGGTATTTTGATTCATATGTGATTTGATGATTATGGATGTTACACTTAAACATCTTTACTATCTTTGAATGTAACATTCAACTAAAAGTTATATCATTTTAACATCATACATAATAACTAAATATTAAAAAATAATTTTTAATTATTTATGTCTTTGTTTAATATTCATAGTGAGGGGAAACATAAGTCATATGATTTGTAATCATAAGCACTATTGAATTAAATATTTGTTTTTATATTTTTTTAACATATTTTATTTTTTAAGATTTTAACAAACTTTATGTGATATTTTTTATCAAACTTGATTTAACAAATGAGGATGTTTCCTAGATCTATTTATTTTATTGGAATTGAACTTTCTCATAAGATTTATATGATTTCTACAAATTGTTTTCTTTAATTTGGCTTAGTTACATTGAACCTCAAAATTTCTTATTATGTGACTTATAAGGGTACTTTTTTGTTATGTCCCATTGCATTAATTTATCAAATTTCATTTTTATTATAAATATGCATTTTGTTAAAATTAAAATTTATTTTTATTTACTTATAAATAATTTAGTAATTATGAACAATTTAGAATGTGTTGCAAATAAAAAAATGTCATTAGACTCATCTTGGTAAGCACCATCCAATTAAATATTCAAATTTATGATTTAAAATATCTTATTTTTGTTTGGCATGCATACGAGAACATTTTATCCAAACCATATTTAATAATAGAAGATATTACAGAAACCATCTTAATACCTTAGAATGTAACATTCCTTCATAATTTATCTAATTTCCTAAAGTTTTCACTTTTAGTTATTTATATTATTGTAAATCTCTAATTTTCTTCTTATGTGATCTTTACTTTAATTTGATTTAGATATATTATTTAGTAATAATTCTAATAGAGGTCTGATTAAGATGAAATAAACATTGCTTGCCTAATCTTAATGAGCTACATCTAATTACATATTAAACATTATATTTTTAAAATATTTAATTTTCTAAACTTTTGGCACATTCATGAGATATCTTTACATGAATCTTATTTGATGGTCAAGAACCTTATACTTCATCTCCTTAGCATCCCCTATTACAACGTTTTCATAGAATTTATTTTATTTTCCAAATGTTATTTATTTGTTTTTGTTATGCTACTATATAACTCTAAATTTCATCTAATGCCACCTTTAAATCAACCCTTTTTGGTTATTAAACATTGCTATAATTTATCTCATTTTAGTTTTAGCATCTATTAAATGAATTTTCAAATAATAATTCATAATTATTTCTTTTTTTTACTTTATTACATCTTGTTGCATATTCATCTCAATATTTACTTTAATACATAAAAAATCGAGAGATTCAAGTCGATGAGTTCTACTCAATTACATATTCATCTATATATATTTCAAAATATTTTTTTTTGTTGTTTTTGGCATGCTTTACTAAACTTTTTTTGTCATACTTATTTTTATGTTCAAGGATGTTATAATTGATCACTTTAGTATATTGGAGTGCAACTGTCTCTTACATTTTAACTCATTTCTTTACCTGTTACTTTCGATTTAGCTATATTACTACAAAATAGAAATTTTCCTACTACGTGACATTGTAATCACCACAAATTATTTATATTACATTGTTTTAATTTATATTATTTCAATTACTACATATTTTTAACTGTATATTAAATTAATAATTTGTTATTATTATTATATTTGTTCCTATCATCTCTATTTAACTAATATTATAATAATGATTTATTATTATACATACTTTTGTTTTAAATTTATAATTGTTACAAACGAGGTCAAAGAGAGAGACAAGAAGATAACCAGAATTGTCTCCATGATCTTTTAGAAATTAAAATGTCATCTTTATTATTTAAAAAAAATTTAAGATTTTTGCCACATATTATGAGCCTTTTTAACTCATACCTTGTTTTACTATCAAGGATAATACACACAGGCTTCATCATATATATGAATACAATCATCTTATATAATTGATCTCATTTATTCAAAATTTTTGTTTTTTTTCATTGTATTGCTATGTAACTCTAAATGAATTTTTTATACTCATTTACTGGTATAATTCATAGAACTTTCATTGGAGGCCTCAACAAGATGAAAAGAAAGTCATTAGATGCTTCTTGAGATGCCCATCCAAGTAAAATTTCATATTTATATTTTTTTGATTTTTTTCTATGATTTTTGCATGTATTTAGACATATCTTATTTTTAAAATTGTTTTATGATTCAAAATTAATTATGTTTTATTATTATGAAACTATTATACTCCACTTATGCAACCTTTATATCACATTAATTATTATATATTACATTATCTCAATTTATGTCTTTTTTGCATTAATATATATTTACTTATTATTAAAAAAACAAGGTTTGATCTAGACCAAATAAGAATCATTTGGCTCATCTAAATGAGCTCTATCAAATTAAAAATTTATTTCCTAATTTAAAAATATTTTTATTCTCTAAAAGTTTGTCACTTATTTTGAAGCATTTTGTTTTATACCTAATATGAAGATCATGGTATTGCAATTGCTCTTCTTAATAGCCTAAAATAGTTCTTTCCCATATAATTTATGTTAATTATTTAAACTTCTCATTTTGATTGGGTTATATCAGTATGTTGCTCTATGTCTTTTCTAATGAGATCCTTACATCGCTTTGATTTACTAATAATACATTACTTTCTCTCGCAAGCTCGAAGCAAGAAGAAAGAAATATCATTTACCTCATCTCAACGATTTCCATCCAATTAAATATTCATTATCATTTTTTTAAATATTTTATGTTTTATTGTTTTGGTATGTTTTATTAAACATTTTGATTCCTTCTTGATTTTATAATTGATGATGTTACAATTGATGCCCTCAGTAGCATTCAATGTAATAGTCTCATTCTATTAAATTTATTTTTTTAATTTTTCGCTATAAATTAGTTATACTACAATAAAACTCAAATTCTCCAATCATATGAACTTTATGTAACTTCTATTTTGTTATATTGCATTATTTTAATTAATCTCATTTTAGATTTAATATATATTTACTTTATATTAAATTAATAATTTATTATTATTAATGTATATTTATTTTTTAAATTAGTAATGTTTTGCAATGATGAACAATGGTGACCGAATAAGCATTAGTGGACTTATTCAGATGACCTCTACCTTATTAAAAAAAATTTATAATTTTTAAATGTTTTATTTTCTACTGCTATAGCCACATCATGTGATATTTTCATTTATATCATATTTGATGATCGGAAATGTTATGCATAATCTACTTAGTATCATTCAATACATCTTTACCATATAATTTATCTTATTTTTTGAAACTTTTCACATTAATTATAGCTATACTATTTTGTTAGTCTAATACTCCTCTGATGTGAATTTGATATCGGTTTGATTTGGTTACATTATGTTGGTTCAATGTGTTGTATTTTAGCTTTTATATGTATTTACTTAATTTTACAATTAAACTATTTTCCTTAATTTAAGCTTTTTTAAGTTTGGTAATACTCAATGTAAACAAATTATAATATAAAAAATAGAAAATTTGTTAGGCTCGATAGGATGAACTTTATCTAACAAAATATTTAGTTTTCAATTTTTCAATCAATCCCATTAATAACTTTGAATGTTAGTTTCTCATAAAATTTATCTTAATTTAAAATTTTTCTTTTGCAATTATTTTGTTATAATAATATGAAAATTTAAATCTTTTCCCTTGTTTTGTCTACATTGTAACAATTTTGCGATATTCCATTACATCAATTTATCTCTTTTCATCATCAATATATATATTTTGTAAATATTACAATGAAATTTTATCATTTCATGCTTATTTAATTTTATACTACATCATAGTTCCTAAGGAGGTCTTACTAAGGGAAAAACAAACCTTACTGCACTCATCTTAATTAGATTTATCCAATTCTAAGGTCTTCACTCATTTTATAAGATATTTTGACTCTTATTTCATTTAATGATCAAGAATGTCACAATGAATCTTATTAGTATCTTACAATTTAAAAAAAATCTTTACAATTCAATTTATATCACTTTTATATTATGAGATTATATTACTAACTTAAAATCTCCTCTCCTGCGAGATTCATATCACATTTATTTAGTTGTATGACATTGCTTCAATTTATTTCATTTCAACTTTAGTATATATTTACATAATTTTTGAATTATATATGATAATTATTTATGAATATTTAAATCTATAATTAATAGTAATTCTACAAGTGTTATGATCATGATGAGTCAAAGATTGTTGAAGACAACTCGCCGAGATCTTTACAAAAAATACTAATTCTTTATATTTTTAAATCTTTAATTTTATATGGTTTAGTATAGCTTTCTACCCTTTTTGATTAGCACTTAAATTGACAATTGAAGGTATTATATGTAATCACTTCAGTATCCTAAAATGCAACATTCTTGTACAATCTCTATCATTTCTTTAACTTTTTTATCTTTTTTTTATATCTTTTGATGTAACACTAAATCCCCTCTTATATGACCTTTATATTACTTTGATTTTTTGCGTCACACTTCTTCATTTTATCTTATTTTAGCTTTAATTTAGATATACTCAATAATACAATAATAATTTATTATTATTTGTTATTCTTAATCTTTATAATTTGTAATAATTCTAATTGAGGCATAATTGAGTTAAAACAAACATCATTGAACTAATCTTGATAAGCTCTATCTAGTTAAATAATCTATTTTATATTTCTAAACATTCTTTTTTCCAAGTTTTTGGCATGTATTATGATACACTTGAATTCATGCCTTAGCATCGAGTGGAACTTTTCTATAAAGTTTATTTAATGTAATGAAATGATTTTCTTTGATTTAGTGTAAAACCATGTAACCCTAAATCTTTTGCTATGTTAACCTTACATAGCTTTGATTTGGTCAACTTATATTTCTTCAATTTATCTCACATAATTTTTATTATATATTTAAGTCATATTAAAGTTATAATTTTTTTCTTATTTAATTCTCTTAATCGTTCACACAGTCTCAATGAGACTTGTCAAATTAAATTTAATTTTTATATTATAAAATGTTTTATTTTCTAGTGTTTTGGTACCCTTAAGATGTGATATCAAATTGTACCATATTTAATGATCGAGAATGTTACACTCAATCTTATTTGTATCTTTGAATACAGCCTTCTAACATGAATTATCCTACTTCATTATCATTTTTGCTTTGACTTTGTTATGTTACTATTTGACTCTTAACATCTTATAATGTGACCTTCAAATATCTTTTATATAGTTATATTACAATGCCTAAAATTATATCTTTTAGCCTTTGTTTATATTTACATAATTTTAAAATAATAAGTTATCATTATTTATGCCAATATACCTTCATAATTCCAAATAATTACAAATGAGATTTGAAAGAGATTAAATAATTATAATTGAAGTCAACTTGATGAGCCCTATCTAATTAAGTATTAATTCATATGTATTTAATAATTTTATTTTTTATGTGTTTGTACATTTTATGAGATTTTTCATGCCACATAATTTAACAATTGATGATTTTACAATCAACCTAAATAGTGTCATTAAATGCAACTTTCTTATATAATTTATCATTTTTCTTCAAAGGTTTTACTTTTCTTTTGTTATATTTATCTAACATTATTTTTCCTACCATTTGACATTTACATCACTTTGATTTGGATATGTTGTAGTGCTTTAATTATCTCATTTTACTTTGAAATATATTGGTTTTGTATTAAAAATATAATTTTTTACTAATATTTATTTACAACAGCAATTCGCTATAATTCTAAACATTATCTATTGAATATGAAACAAATAATTTTAGACTCTAATTGAAAAGCACAATTAGAATAATTATTCCTTTTTATATTTTTGTAAAAAAATTCCTTGGTTTTGGAACATTTATAAGAAATTTTAATTTGAACTTGATTTGTTGATCGAGGATATTGCCCTCCATCTCCTCTGTATCTTGGATTGTAACTTTCCAATGTAGCTTAGCACAATTCTTCAAAATTCCCACTTTCATTTTGATATATTACTTTGCAACCTTGAATCACCTTTTTGTGACTTTTACAACTATTTTATTTGATAATATTACATTGATTGAATTTATTTTATTTTAATTTCAACATATATTTTCTTAGTAGTACTCTATTAATCTATATTTTCTATTTCATTTTGCTTTTATAATTATGGTAATTGTAAACAAGGTTTGACTAACATGAAACAAACACTATTAAGAACATCTTAATGCGTTATATATAGAACTATTTTCATTTCTATTTTTTTAAGTTTTTAATTTTTTAAATATTTGGCATGCTTTATGATATTTATATATTATTTGTATTATATTTGACAAATGAGGATGTTAAACTATGTCTCTTTAGCGTCCAATATGACAACTTTGACTTATAATTTATCTTATTTCTCCAAAATTTTTACTTTGATTTCGTTATATATTTTTGTAACTATAAATCTAATCATGTATAACCTTTACGTTATTTTAATTTGGTTGTATTACAATACTTCAATTAATCTTACTTCAACTTTAATTTAGATATTCTAAATATTACAAAAATAATTTATCATTATAAATGCTTATCTAATTTTAGAATTTGCAATATTGCCTCATGATGTTTCAATTAGATAAAACAATCATTATTGGAATCATCTCATTAATCTCATTTCAATTAAATAATTCTTTTCTATATTTTTAAATATTACATGTCTTAGTTTTTTTTGAATGCTTTATGATGCACTATAATTCGTACCTTAGTGATCAAGGATATTTTGCTCAAAATCCTAGCCAACTACGAATGTAATTTTCTTGCAAAATATTTTGCTTGATTTGGATATTACTATGCCTCTCAAAATCCTCTCTCATGGAACCATTACATTTATTTAATTTAATCACATTACATTACTTAAATTTATCTTGTTTTAGATTTATTATATATTTACTTGATATCAAAATAATAACTCGCTGTTATATGTGCATATTTACTTTAGTAATTTAAAGTAGTCCCAAACAAATTTTGATTAAGAGGAAACAAAAGCCATTTGCTAAACTAGATAAGTAATATCAAATTTTATGTAAATTTTTTTATTTTTGAATAATTTATGTTCTTTAGTTTTTCATGACTTAAGAGGTATTTAAAAAAATTTCAAATTTTATTTTGTTCAAAGATACACTTGACCTCTTTAGTATCTTACAATGATACTTTTTCTTACAATTTGTTAAATTTCTTTAATGTTTTTCCATTTATTTTATGATATCATCATCTGACTCTAAATCGCCCATCGTGTGAACATTTACTTTTGCTACATTACATTGTTTCAATTTTTCTCTTCTCAAACATAATGTACATTTACTTAACATTAACAAAAAAATTTGTTATTTATTATATCTATCTTCCTTGGAAATTTCTAGGAATACCTAATGGGGTATGATTGATATGAAATAAATCTTGTTCGTTTCATCTCAAAGAGCTCTATCTAATTATATATTCATTCTTATATGTTTAAATATTTTATTTTCTTGGGGTTTAAATATGTGTTAAGAGATCATTTTATTTGCATCTTATCTTACAATTTATGATGTTACACTAGATCTCCTTAGTACCCTATAATGCTACATTGTTGTTCAATTATTCTCTTTTCTTCAAAGATTTTTCTTTGATTTTCTTATATATAATGCAACTCTAAATATTTTCTCTTATGACATTTATACTTTGATTTGTTTAATATTACATTGCCATTATTTGTTGCAATTATGTTTTAATACATAACTACAAAATATTTAAGTGAAAATTGATTATTATTTATGTATATTTACTTTACAAATTATTATAATTCCAATCATGTTTTGATTAAAACATGACATATATCATTGGAAATGCGTCAAGAAGCTCTACCCAAAAAACTCTTTTTTAGATATTTTCATTACTTGAATATTTGTCTCAGTTTCCCAAATTCTTCACTTCGCATTTTTTAGAATACATTGTAACTTTGAATCCTCTATCATATGAGAATTACATCACATTTAAGAATTTCACCCATGATCTCATTATAACCATGAAATGTAGCATTATTGTACTTATTTCTTAAAATCTTCAATTTTACAATTGGTTATATTACTTTATAACATTAATTTGCTTCTCATATGACTTTTTTGTTAACTTGATTTCATTGCATTATATAGCTATAATTTATTATACATTTACTACATATAAAATTTGTAATTCATTGTTCTTTATGATAATTTACTTAGGTAAATTGTAGTAATTCCAAACAAAGACCGATTAAGATGAAACCAAATCACTAACTCAACACAATGACTATTTTCTAATTAAATATTAATTTCCAAAAAAATATTTTTTTGGGATTTTGACATGCTTTATGGACATTTTGATTCAAGCATTATTTGATGATTAAAGATTTTACAATTGATCTCGAAAGAATTTTTGAGTGCTACTTTCATGTGCAATGTATCACATTTCTTCAAATTTCTTACTTTGAATTAGTAATTTATAATGTAAATCTAAGTCCACTCTCATGTACTGCTTACATCACTTTGATTTGGCAATATTATATTATGCTAATTTATCCTATTTTGACTTATATATATATCTACTTAATAAAAAATAATAATCTTTTTTTATTAATGCTTATTTTTATTAACAAATGCTTTTTTAATTTATCTTTTTTTAGCTTGGACTTGTCTCTAAAAGCTTTATTTGATAAAATATTTTTATATTTTCGTATATTTTGTTTTCTAGGATTTTTATAGTGTTAAGGTTGCATTTTATTTTGTATATCATTTGATAGTAAACAAAGTTACACTCGAACGCCTTAGCAAGCTGGAATTCAACTTTTCCACAAAATCCATACGATTACTTAAAAATCTTAGCATTCATTTGGTTATATTACATGTTGCTCTAAATCGTATATCATCTACTATCTAAAAAGCCATTACTTTGATATATTAAAATATTTCAATATATCTTATTTTATTTTATTATAAATTTACTTATTATAAAAGTAAAATTTATAGATATTTTTTTATTTAATTTAGTAATTCTTAGCAATATTAAACATGTCTTGACTGAGGTGAAACAAACATCATTTGGCACAATTTCATGACCTCTTTATATTAAATAGTTATGTTTTTATTTTAAATTTTTTTTCAATTGTTTTGGCTTGCTTAACAAAATAATTCATACTTGATTCGATAATTGAGAATTTTACATTGAATCTTGTTGGTATTATTTAGTATAGCTATCTTATACAATTGATCACATGTTTTCAAATGTCTCACTTTCATTTTGTTATATCACTATGAAACTCCAATTCTCTTCTCAAGTAAATTTATTTGTGCTTATTTACTTTTGTTATTTGTAGTAATTAAAAAAATATATGATTAACATTTAACAAACGTTTTTGGAGTCTACTTGGCAAGTTTTGTGCAATCAAACTTCCACTTTTATATCTTTTAAATATTTAGTTTTCTATGGTTTTGTCATCTTTTATGTGAGATTTAGGTTTACTCTCAATTAAATGACAAAGAATATTACACTCCTATAATTGGTCACTTTGACATGTTAAAATTAATATGTAGTTAAATGTACACTTATGTAGCATTTATATCGCTTTTATTTGGATATGTTACATTACTTCATTTAATCCTCTTTTGGGTTTTATATATATCTAATTAACAATAAAGTATTAATTTTATATTATTTATGCTTCTTAACATTAGTAATTTGTATTACTTTCAAATGAGGTTCAATATGGGCAACACGGGCATCGTTGGGTTTCCCTCGACGAGTTCTATTGAAAAAGTATTAATTATTGTTTTCTTGAATAATTTTTATAAGGTTTTTAAAAATTTTATGAGGTATTTTAAATTACACTTGATTTGATGATTGAGCATATTACTCTCGAACTCCTCAGTGTCTTATAATGTAGCTTTCTAATGTACTTTATCTTATTTATTATAATTTTTACTTTGATTTGTTTGTATTATTATAAAACTCTATTTATTATCTTATGTAACCTTTATATCACTTTGATTTACATATGTTATATTACATGAAATTATCTCACTTTAGCATTATTATAAATTTACAAAATTTAAAAATAAAAAATTTATAACAATTTATGATTATTTATATCCACAGTTTGTAAGAAATTCGAATGAGTTCTTATGAGGGGAAAAAGGTTTGTTTGACTAATCTCGACAAGCTCGACGAAGCAAATACTCATTTTTTATATTTTTAAGATGTTTTACTTTTTTATGAATTTTTCATGCTTGGCAAGATATTTGGATTCATACCTTAGTTGGTGATCGAGGTGTTATGCTTAAACTCAATCATATCATGAAAATGAACTTTCCCATATGGTTTATCTCATTTCTTGAAATGTTTCACTTTGATTTGGTCTGTAACTATATAACTCTAACTATCCTATCTCATGACTTTACAAGTATTCTATTTTGTTAGATTATATTGTTTACATCTAGTAAATTTTAGCTTTAATGTACATTTTCTTAATACTAAAATAATATTTTTATATTTATTATATCCTTTTAATTTGATAATAATTTGTAATTGTAAACAACATCTAACCAAGATGAAGTAAATATCATAGACTCTCCTAAATCAGCTTCACTAATTTGAAATACTTTTTTTGAAAATATTTTATAAAATAATTTTTGCCACAATTTATCAGACATTTCAATTCTTAGACAATTTGTTGATCAATAATGTTACCATTGATGTCCTTGATATCTCAGAATGCTACTTTCCCATAATTTGTTTTTCAATTTTTTTACTAAGATTTGGTTATATTTTGGTGTAATTCTAAATCACCTTTTGTGTCACCTTTGTGACATGTTAAGTAAGAAATATTACAATTCTTTAATTTATCCTATTACAACTTTATTATCTAATAACAAAATTTTATGAGATAATTTTTGCTCATTATTTTATGATCAATTATTTTTCTTACAATTTCTATGTTGAATTTATTAATTATGATTTATATTGTCCTCATTTAGTTATGTTATATTCCTTTTATTTATCTTATTTTTTCAAACAAGGTTCAAACAAGATGAAACAAATATTTTCAAATTTAAAAAGAAGAAACAAGATGAATGTAAGTTTATGATGCAATGTATCTCAATTATTCCATTTTTTACTTTAACATTGTCAAAATTTTGCGTAAATAAAATTGTTCTTTCTAGTGACTTTTACAACACTTTGATTTGGTTATATTATATTATTTAAATTTATATACTACAACATTAAATAAGATTGTCATCTTTTGGTCTAGTTTGATTTATTAAAAATTTGATGTTATGGGATGTTACAATCAATCTCCTTTGCATCTTACAATACCAATTAAACCATTTTTACTTTAATATATGTTTACTTAATATTAAAATGATAATTTGTTATCATATAAGTTTTTTACTTGTGTTATTTGTAGTAAGTATTAATAAGCTTTGATCTACCTAAACCAGAAATTTTTGGACAAGTTTTTGGACAAGTTTTTGTGAGATCTATGTAATTAAGTATATATTTTTATACTTTTAAATATATAAAATAGTATTCCAAATGTGAGATGGAAAAATTGAAGCATGAAATATAAAAAACTCAAAGTAATGTTAATGATACATGGGAGGGGAATTATAGTTATATTGTAATACAACCAAACAAAACCAAAACATGACTAAAAATTAAGAAATTATGTTAGAAAGTTGCTTTCTAACATACCAAGCAGATCAAGTGTAACATCCTCGAACATCAAATGAGGTACAAATCAAAATCAACCTTAAAGCATATCAAAACCTTAGAAAAGAAAATATTTAAAAAATATGCCAAATAAGTTTTAATTAGATGGAGCTTATTGAGGAGAGTCTCTTGATGTTATTTTCATTTAAATTAGACCCCCTTTTGGAACAATGAACATTGAAAAAGAAAATAAGCAAAAAGTAACAGCAAAAATAAAGTAACATAAGGACATAAACTTCATTTGAGAGGTGAATTAAAGGTTCATAGTAGAATAACAAAAAGAATGAGAAAAAGCTAATTGAATAACAAAATGTTTATGATCATATAGCATTCCAAAATGCTATGGTGACCAACTGTAACATCCCTGATCATCTATTAAGGTATGAATTGAAATATCTCTTAAAAAATTTTAATTAGAAAATAAAATATTTAAAAATATAAAAAAAGTTAGAAAATAAAATATTTAAAAATATAAAAAAAGAATGTTTACTTTGACCAAAGCACATCAATTTATGTGCAATGAAATTTCTCTCATCTAAATTAGGCCTCATTTCAAGTAACTATGAGTTAAAAAAATAATTATCCATAAAATAACAATAAACCCTTCTTTAAAATTATGCTAATGTATATTAAAGTTTAAATGACATAAACTGAAGCTATGTAATATAATAAAATTGAACCAATGTAATGGTCACATCAAAAGAGTTATGACATTAGTAAGTAATATAAGAAAATCAAAGAAAAAAATTTAAAAAAAAGATATAAATTATTAGTGAAATTGCATTGAAATACTAAAAAGATCAAGTGTAGCATCTTCAACAATAAAATCAGAATGATTCAAAAAGATTTGCAAAGCATAGCAATAGAAATGAAAATACAATATTTAAAAATATAAAAAAATTTAATATGATATTGCTTCATGAGTTTATTCCAATATAGTTTGCTTCGTCTCTTATGCATTTTTTTGAAATTATGGAGAATAACAGGTGAAACTAAACTTAAGTAATAGAAATTATTATTTTAATTTTTAGAAAAATATGTGAAAGCTAAAATTAGGATAGTTAGAGAAATATAATATAACATAATATATGACACGAAAATTGTAGTTTCATAAAAAAATGAAGAAAAAAATTTATGAAATGAGATAAATTGAATGATAAAGTAGAACTCTATGAATTAAGGAGATCGTTTGTAATATTCTCAATCATCAAGTCAACTATTAATAAAAAAATCTCAGATAAAGTGCAAACATCATATAAAATGAAATTTGTGAGTTACAAATTTGAGCATTTAATTAGATGGAGCTTTTCTCAATGAGACGTCGTTTAGAATTATTATGAATTTTCAAAGTAAACAAGCACAAAGAGTAATAAATTTTAATTCAATGTCATCTAGAAGTATAATTTGGTTGAAATGTGGTCAATTGATGCAATTCAATATGCCTATATAAAAGTGATGCAAAAGTCTCATGAGAAAAGAATAATAACATAACAGAGAAAATAAAATTCAATAAATTAGAAAAATTATTGAGGAAGGCCACATTTAAAGATGCTTAGGAGATCAACTATAGCTTCATGTATTAGAAAATGAGGTAGAAATAAAAATATCTCATGAAGCTTTTAAATTACTAAGAAAATAAAACTTTTAAAAAAAATATAAGATTACATTGAACTCATTTTTTATTATTCCAAAGAAAAAAAGAGTAAATTATAATAAATTATTATTTTATTGTTAAGTAAACTAGTTTTCAAGTTGAAATGAGAAAAATTAAAGTAATAATATAGAAAAATTAACAACATTTCATAGTCACATAAAAGGACATTGAAAGTTTCATTGTAATATAACTAAACAAAAGTGAAAAAAAATAAAAAATCAATTAAATAGTACTCAAAAATTTCTTTCCATCGTACTAAGGAGATCAAGTCTAGCATCCTCAATTGTCAAATTAGTAAGAGTCAAAGTGTCATGTGACAAGCACCATAAACCTTGTAAAAAATATTTAAAAGATTATAAAGGAATACTTAATGGGATAAAGATGTTGACATGAGTCGATGAACAATTTTTTGAAACATGGTGAATTACCAATCAAAATAAGCATTAATTTTAATGTTATTTTAACATTAATAAAATACATATCAAACTAAAATGAGAAAAATTAAAGCTATATAATATAAGAAAATCAACATGATGTAAAGGCCACACAAAATGAGATTTCAACATTCATTGTAGTATATCAAAATAAAAAATTTCAAGTAATGAAATTAATGTTATGTGAAAGTTGCCTTCCAACAATATAAGGCAATGAAGTGTAACATCCTTGATCAATAAATCTTGTACGAATTGAAATGTTTTGCAAAGGATAGAAAAATTTCAAAAAAAAGAAATATCTAAAATATAAAAAATAATATTTCATTTGGATAAAACTCTTCAAAATGAGTCCAAAAATATCTCTTTTTGTCTTGATCCGTTCTCGATTAGAACAACTATGAATTATAAAGTTAAAAAAACCTAGATAAGAATAAACTATTTTATATCAATAAAAGTTATATTAAATTTGAAATTGGATAAATTAAGGAAACATAATATGGCAAAGCTAGCTCCCAAGATACTATAGAGACATAGTGTAAGATCGTCAATCATCAAATGAAGTATGAAAATCATGCTTCATAAAATGCCTTAAAATTAAATATTTCTAAATATAAAGAAGAACATTTAAATAGATAGAGCTTATCAAAAGATTCCAATGATGTTTGCTTTTTTTAAAAACCATCATTTTAAATTCGTATGAATTGTCGAAAGAACTAATAATAAGAAACAATAAACTATTATTTTTAATATTAAGAAAATGTATATTAAGGCTTAAATTAGCTGAGTTGTAGCAATGTGATATAACAAAATCATGGTATTATAAAGTTCACACAAGAGGAGATTTAGAGTGAGTAATATAACCAAATGAAAGCAAAAAATTTGATAAAAATAGATAAGTTTATGAGAAATTGCATTCACAGATACTAAGGAGATCAATTATAGCACTGTCAATCATCAAACTAAATAAAAATTAAAACACATCAAAAACGGTGCAAGAACTTGAGAAAGTAAAATATTTAAACAATATATACAAATTATTATTTAATAGGAAAAAGGTCGTTGAGGTGAGTCTAATGGCAATTTTTTCACCTCCATAAGACGACATTTGTAATAACTATGATTTACCAAGTTAAATAAAGAAAAATAATCATAAAGTTTTTTAATATTAAGCAATATATATCTAAATAGAAATAAGAATAATTAAAGCAATGTGATGTAATCAAGCAAAAACAATGCACAAGTCACATGAGGAAAGAATAAGTGTTTTATTATAATTTAGCAAAATCTACACAAAAAATTATAAGACATGAGGAAAAGTTCAAGAAATATGCATTCCATGGCACTAAGGACATTTATTGTAACATCCTCGATTACTAGATATGTGATGAATTGAAATGTATTAAGGGTCACGCCCAAATCATAGAAGATAAAAAAATTTAAAGATATAAAAAGGATTATTTAATTGGTTGGAGATCACTGAAATGAGTCTAAGGACAATTGTTTTGCACATTCTTCCATATTTCAAACAATTGTGAATTACAAAAGTAAAGAAACATATATAATAATGTATTATTTTTTTTGTTTTTTTGGAAATTTTATAAATGGATGAAATGATGTTAATTTAGTCCATACAATATAACCAAACAAAAGTAATGTATATATTACATAACATGAGAATTAGAGTTAGATATTAATATACCAAACAAAAGCAAAATATTTGAAGAAAAGACATAAATTTTATAGGCACATTGCATTTTCATTTGTTAAGGACTTGGAGTGTAGCCTTTTTTATTATCGAATTAAGTATGAATTTAAATTTAATATAATATTTTCAAAAACTCTAAAAACTTAAATATTTAAGAAATATAGAACTGAGCATTTAATTTGATAAGAATAAATATACATTAATAATTTTAAATTATTATTTTTAATGTTGAGAAAACATATTTCAAAAATAAATAATGATATATAAAACAAGTATTATACACCAAAGTGAATATTTAAAAAGTTTTGCAAGCATAAACTTAAGGAACAAATATCCAAAAATATCAAAGTTAATTTTTAATTAATAAACATCATCAGGAAAGCCCAACAACATCTGTTTCATCTCCATTATGCCACATTTAGAATTTATATGAATTTAAAAAATAAATAATAAAAAACTATTACTAAATTATTATTTTAATATTTAGGTATATATATTAATGCAAAAGTTAGATAATTTGAAATAACATAATGTCAAAAAAATATTGAGGTAAAGGTCACAATAGAGGAAATTTAGAGTTACATAATAACATAAGCAACTCAAAGCATAAGACTTGAAGAAATAAGATAAACTGTATAGAAAAGTTACATTTGAAGATACTAAGGGGATCAGTAGTAACATTGTTGAACGTCAAGTTAGAATAAAATACTTTAAAATTTTAAAAATAAAATACTTTAAAATTTAAAAAATCAACATTAAATTAGATATAGATCATTAATCAAATCTAAGTTTAGTTTTATCTCGATTAAACCTCATTTAGAAATATTAAAAATTACAAAAGTAAATATGTATAAAAAATACTAAATATTTTTAAAATACTTTGTAAATATATATTGAAACTAAAATTAAATGAAATAAATTTATGTTAATAATAAAATTAATGTAATGATCAAAGGAGAGGAGAACTATACTATAATAATAATAAAATAATTAAAAATAATAATTTGGCAAAACAAGCTAAAATTTATAAGAGATTATATTCAATATATTGATAAAACCAAGTGCAATGTCCTTGGTCTACAAATTAGGCACAAATTGATAAGTGCCATAAGGCATGCAAAAGCTTTAGTTAAATAAAATATTAAAAAAATATAAAATAAGTATTTACTTAGATAAAGCTCATTATGGCATAGTCTAGTGTCATTTATTTCATCTTGATTGAACATTATTTAGAATTATTATTAATTTCAAAAAAATAAGAATAAATAAAAATAAAATTTTACTTTAACATTAAGTCAGCATATATTAAAGTTGAATTAAGGTAAATTCAAACAATGTAATAGAACTAAATCAAATCATTATGATGAACACATTTGGAGAATTAGAGTTTCAAGACATAATGGTCTAATTAGAGAAAATAGTTTTGAAGAAATGAATCAAACTATATAAATAAGTTTCATTCCAAGATACTAAAGATTGACTGAAAAATTTCTTGTATGAAAAATCAAGTATGAATAAAGATATCTCTTTAAGCTTGCCAAAACCCTAAAAAAATAAAATATTTAAAACTTTTTATAATGAATGCATAACTAGTTAAATCTCCTCAAGAAGATTACATCAACATTTGTTTTGACTCGATAATGTCTCATTTAGAATTACTACTAATTTCTAATATAAATATATGAAACAATAATAAATTATTATTTTAACATTAAGTAAATAAATATTATGGCTAAAATGAGGCGAAATGAATCAACATAATATAATAAAATCGAAATGATGTAAATATCACATGATAAGAGATCTAAATTAACATGTTAATTTATCCAAATGAAGATGAAAAATTTTTAGCAATAAGATAAGTTGTACAAGAAGGTTGCTTTCCAATAGTCTAATGTGATCAAGTGCAAAATACTATTTTATCAAATCATGTAAGAATAAAACTCCTCATAACACATGCTAAATCATAAGAAAGTATTCTAAAATTGGGAAATAACTTTTTAACTTGATAGATCAATTTGAGTCAATTCAAAAAACATTTGAAACAACCTTGATCATCAAATCAATTATGAATCAAAATGTATCATTAAACATGACAAGATAGATCAACAAATTAGTGACGATTCAAATGTCCCATAAAGCATGCAAAAGCCAAAGGAAATTAAGTATTTAAAAATATTAAAATAAATATTTAATTGGATAAGGTTCATCAAGAGGACTCAGATGACAATTGCTTCTTCAATAGCCCCCATTTGGAATTATTATGAATTACAAAAAAATTACCATAACTAATAAAAATTATTATTTTAATATAAATTTAATACATATTGAACTTAAAATGAGATAAATTAAAACAATGTGTTATAATCAAATCAAAACTTTGTGATGAGCACATGTTAAATATTTAATTTGATTGATCTCATCGAGAAACTTGAATAACATTTGTTGTCTATATCAAACTAGATTTGGAATAGAATAAATTATAGTAAATTAATTAAGCATAAATAGTAGAAAGCAATTTTTTAAATATCAAGTTAATTTAAATTTTAGTTAAAATGTTATAACTTCAAATAATATAATATAGCCAAACAAGAATTCTAAAGGTCACTTGAGAGGATATTTGGAGTTATACAATAATATTTCCAAACTAGAGTAAAACATTTGAGAAAATGAGATAAATTTTATGACAAGGTTGATTTTGAAGGTACTAAAGAGATGGAATATAACATTCTTGATCATTAATATAGGTGCAAATTGAAATGCCTCAAAAAAAGAGCAAAAGCATAGAAAACCTAATTTTTTAAAAATAGAATAAAATATTTAATTGGATAGTGCTTATTAGGTAAGTGTGATGACATTAATTTTTCTCGATCAAACCTATTTTTGAAATATGATCAATTAAAACAATAAATAAGCATAAATAATACAAAATTATTATTTTAATGTTAAATAATTATATGGCAAAGATGAAATGGATTGAATTGAAGCAACATTACATAACTAATTTAAAGAGAAACTTTTTAACAAATGACAAATTGTTCGAGAAAGTTGCATTCCATGATACTAAAGAGATAAAGTGTGACATCCTCGATAAAAAATATGTATGAATCAAATGCCTTGTAAAGTATACCAAACCATGATAGAATTTAAAAATACATAAAAGGACATTTAATATAATATAGCTTTTGGCACAAGTCTAATGCTTATTTCTAAATCTACATTAGACCTCCCCTAGAATTACTCCAAATTTGAAAAGTAAAAGGTAACATATTATTCTTTTACTATTAAATAAATATTTGTTGAAGCCAAAATGTGATAAATTGGAGCAATATAATAATGCCAAATCAAAGATATACATTTTAAGAATTAAGATTGATGGTGCATGAAAGCTATATTCTAGCATAATATAAATATAAAATGTAACATTCTCGATCATCAAACCTAGAATGAATTAAAATGCCTCTTATGGCATGCCAAATCCTTAGAAAATTTTTGAGGAACTTTATAATGAATATAACATTTGACGAACATTGTCACGATGTGTCCGATAAGTTTCTTTAGTCTCGATCAAACATTACTTGAAATTTCTATAAATTATAAAAGTCAATAAGTATAAACAATAATAAATTAACATTTAAATTATATTTGAATTTATAGCAGATTTGGAATACGATAAATGTAAGAAACATAATATAAACAATTAAAAATAAGGCTGAGGTTACACATGAGGAGAAATAATGTTTCTTTGTGACATAACAAAATGAAACTAAAAAATTTATGAAATGAGATAAAGTGCCTAAGAAAATGGCATTTCTTTTTACTCAGGATTTTTAGTGTAAGATTCTTGATCCTATTATATATTGCAAATAAAAAATCTCATAAAATATGCTACCCAAAAAAAACTTAAATATATATAACACTGAATGGAGCCTGTCAAGCATATTAATATTATGCAAGACCTCTCTAAAAATTACTATGAATTATCAAAAAAATAACCATCTTAATATTACACAAATGCATATAAAAGTTTAAATGTTATAAATTGTTGCAATTTAATATACCAAAATCAAATCAATGTATAGGTTCTACAAGACGAGCTTTAAAATTAAATATTAACATTACCAAATAAAAGAAAAATAGTTTGTCAAATAAGATAAATTTTTTTGAAAAATTCAACTCTTATGCACTAAGGATATCATGTATAACATTTTTTTATTGTTAGTTTAGTTACTAATTGAATGTCTGGTAAAGCATGTCAAACATCTATTAAAAATTTTAAAAATATAAAAATTAATTTTAATAGATAGAGCAACTTGAGATGAGAACAATTACATTTTACGTCATGAACCACGTTTATAATTATGGTGAATTACCAACATAAATAAGCATAAATAGTAATAAATTATTATTTTTAAAAAAATATTTATGAAAAAAACATAATTTGAAGTAATATAATACTATAAACTAAAGTATCATGAAGGTCACAATATAAAATTTTTAGAGTTGTACAAAATTATAATAAAACTAGAGCAAAATATTTGAAGAAATGAGAAACTGTATTCAAAAGTTGCATTCTAAGATACTAATAAGTTAGAACATAACATTGTTGATCATCAATACAAGTACAAGTAAATGTTTTTCATAAAGCATGCCAAAATCTTCCAAACTAAAAATTTAAAATGTACAAAGGTAAATTTTTAGTTAGATACAGCTTATCAAGACAAGTTTAGCAACATTTATTTTATCTCAGTTGAACCTTTTTTTGAATTACCATTAGTTAAAAATATAAATATGCATAAACAATATTAAATTTTTATTTAACTTTTAAGTAAAGATATAACAAAGATAAAATGAAATAAATTCAACTAATATCACAAAATCAAATCAATGTGAAAATTTTGAAGTTATGAGACAAATTTTTTGGGAATGTTGAATTCGAAGATACTTAAGAGATCAAGTGTCACCCTTTGACATCAAATAGGGTATGAATTAAATGTCTCTTAAGCATGCAAAAGTGTAATAAAAAAGAAAAACCAAGAAATGAATATTTAATTGGATAAAACCCATTTATGTGAGGTAAAGTACAGTTGTTTTATCATGATCATACAATAGTTAGAATTACTATGAATTATAAAATTAAATAATAAAAATAATTATTAATTTATTATTTTAATATCTGATAATTGTGTAACAAAGCAAAAATAAAAAATTGAAGAAATCTAATCTACTTAAATAAAAATATAAAATTTAAAAAAACTTGATTAATTATTAAGAAAATTTACATTCCAATTTACTAAGGAGATCAAGCATAATATCTTTAATAATTAAATTAATATGAATGAATTGTGTTGTATGAACTTCAATTCTTTAAAAAATTTGAAAATATAAGATGAAGTGTATAATAGGATAGAATAGATGGAGATGATTCCAACCACATTAGGTCAATTATAATCGATCCACATTTTAAAATATTTTGAATTGCAAAAATTAATTAACTTGAATATTAAAAAATATGATTTTCGATATTATAAAAATATTATTTAAATCTAAAATGAGATAAATTAATTCAATGTAACATAACAAATCATATTGATAAAAATTTTACAGGAGAGGTGTTTTTGAGTACATATTAATAGAACAGAAAAGTAAAAAATTTTAAAAAAACATAAATTACATTGGAAACTTTTATTTGAAAATTATAATATCTTTGATCACAAAATTACGCATGAATCAAAATACGTAATTAAGAATGCCAAAACAATAAAAATTAAAAAATATAAAAATATAACAATGGATTTTTAATTTGACATAATTAAATGAGATACGTGTTTTACTTCTCCATCATTCCTCACAATGTATTATTAAGAATTATAAATAGAAATAGGAAATAATGTTAATAATTGCAAATTTAGAAGGAATATAAGAAGCTACTTGCAAACAAATATAAATAATTGCAAATTATTATTTTGAGATTATAAAAATATGTATTACATCGAAAATGAGATGATTGAACTAATGTAATATAACAAAATCAAATAAATGTAGACCACACCTAAGAAGAGAATTAGAGTTTTAAAATAATATAACAAGATTTATGCAAAAAAGTTTAAGAAATGACATAAATCTAATTGGAAAGTTACATTCCAAGATAGAAGATCAAGGGTGATATCCCTTATGTCATAATACATGCCAAGATCAAGGAGTGTTAAATTATTAAAACAAGTAAATATTTAATTGAGAAGAACTCATTGATATTATCTCAATAATATCTACTTTATCTCTAGGGGATGTCATTTGAAATTATTCAAAATTAAAAAAATGAATAATCCTAAATAATAAAGGGTTATTATTTTAATGTAAAGAAAATTTTACTTAATATAGAAATGTAAAAAATTTAACTAATCTAACATAACCAAATGAAAGTGGTGTAAGCGCCACTTTAGAGAAGATTTAGAGTTACGAAGTAATATAGCCAAATGAGAGCAAAAAAATTGAATAAATGAGATAAATTATATGGAGAAAATTGCATTCAAAGATATGTATGAGATTCACTATGACATTCTCGATCATCAAATCAAGTATAAAAAAGTGATATATCTCATAAAACATGCAAAAATCTTAGAAAATAAAGTTTTTGAAAGATATAAAAATGTACATTTTACTAGAAAGTGTTTCTTTAGATGAGTGTAATGACATTTTTTCTCCTTCATAGTTCCACATCTAGAATTACCATTAATTAGAAAAAGAAATAACTTAAATAAATTAGATTATTATTTCTATACTATTGATCATATATTAAGATTAAAATGAGAAAATTTGAAACAACGTTGTATTTAAATGAAAGTGATGTAAATGGTAAACTTGAGTAGAATTATAGTTTTTAAGTAATATAAGAGAATCTAAGCAAAACATTTGAAGAAATGAGTTATATTTTTAATGGGATTTACATTCAAAGAAAATATGCAGATTGAGTGTAATGTTTTAATTATCAAAGCTGGGAGAAATTAATATATTTCAGAAGGCTTGCAAAAATCCTAAAATTAAAACATTTTCAAATATAAAAAGAAACATTCGATTACATCGAACTCATTTAGACAATTCCAGTGACATTTGTTTCATCTTGATTATACATTGATTTTAATTACCAAGAAATTAAAAAATTCGTTAAACATAAATAGTAACAAATTATTGTTCTAATATGAAGTAAATATATATTAATATAAAAATGATATAATTTAAGCCAATGTAATATAAGAACATCTATGCAATGTAAAGAAGTGATTCAAAGGTCATAAGAGATTTGCTTTAGAGTTTCATATAACCAAATCAAAGAAAAACACTTAATTAACTTCAATACATTGTGTGAGAAATGTTTATTCTAAGATACTAAACTGAGTATAACATTCTCATTTGCAAAATCATGTATAAATAAAAGTATCCAATATAACATGCCAAAATAATAAAGATAAAATATTTAAAAATATAAAAAAAAATTTCTTACTAGATATAGGCCATTAAGTCAAGTTTCTTGATATTACTATTAATTAGCAAAGTAATTTGCATAACTAACTATATTAAAATTAATTAAATAAATGTTAAAGTTAGAATTAAATAGATTAATGTGACAAAAGCAAATCAATG